>OY998271.1:8505000-9705000 GCA_963922045.1 Persicaria maculosa
CTCCATGATATTTTGAAGTGTTAGTTCTGTTCTTGCTGAATCAAACGTTGCACCATTGTAAGCTTCATTGTATGTTACATGCAATTATGTGGAAGAATATGTGCAAGAATGGATGGGCTTCAGCTTAATCAGTGAAGTAGATTGTTTGGTGAATGAACATGCAGACGATGAGCTCTTTCATTCTTGGTCCCAGTTCTTCATTTGAATGCATTTTTTGCCTTGAAATACCTTATCATTTGTCAATTTGTACTATGTACTGATTAGTCTTATCTGTTGTTCAGATACCGACCTTAGCTCAGTTGGTAGAGCGGAGGACTGTAGTTTATATAAGACCGTGCAGATAAATCCTTAGGTCGCTGGTTTGAATCCGGCAGGTCGGATTATATTTTTCTCATTAATTCATCTCTTTTTGTGAGTATATGCTTTATGTGCCCTCCTGAAGCTTTAGCAGTCATAGCCAAAAGTTCATTTTTGTGACTAATTTCTCGCTTTGGATACGAAATGCTCTCAGTTGACTCTTAAAATGCCTCACATATCAGTCACCGTGCTTTTCATGTTTGTGATCTTTATTTAAGCATGTGCCTCCGTAACTTTCACTTTCTGATCTTGGTCCATCAAATAGCTTACTAATACTATGGATGATTGTCTTCTTTACTTTCCTGTCATGTCCTCTTGTAACTTCAGTTTACATAACCAGTAACATCCTTGTTTTCTAATCTTTGTAATTTCTTCAAAGCTTGCAGAAACAATAGTGTGAACACTGATGTGAAGAGGGCATTTGGTCTAGTGGTATGATTCTTGCTTTGGGTGCAAGAGGTCCCGAGTTCGATTCTCGGAATGCCCCATCAAGTTGTTATGTAGAATATGTTATTTTGGTGGAATTATGTCCTTCATTCTTTGATCTCTTAAAGAGTCACTATTGATTAACTATATCATCATTGACTGATTTGTTCACTCATTAGTCATTGATTTCTTATATAAATGGAACAAACCAAAAACAATGATCAACTTATGCCTATTTTGTTATGAAACCATTTATTATGGATGTTTCACCTTCCTATCCCTTCACCTACCTAAACTCCCACATGTGGAAAAATAAAGGGTTGATAACTTTAGTAGGGTCTTATCCTTATGTACTCATTGCCTATATAAGGCATTGTAACCCTCCTAGAGAAGACACACAAGCAATAGAGAAGATCTCTCTTCTCTTCCTCCTCTCTACTCTATTATTCTTACCCATATTATAACACGTTATCAGCACGATTCGCTCGGTAAGAATTCAC
Source organism: Persicaria maculosa (assembly GCA_963922045.1). Lineage (NCBI taxonomy): Eukaryota > Viridiplantae > Streptophyta > Magnoliopsida > Caryophyllales > Polygonaceae > Persicaria > Persicaria maculosa. The sequence continues at coordinate 8,506,284 of OY998271.1, forward strand.
AGATGTATATCCGTGCACTGTCACACCCTTATTCATATGCATGCAATTTTTAATCGGAGACTGCAATTTGATTTTATTTATACTACACATGCATGCAATAGATTAATATTTTTTTTTTTTGAATCGAGATAAAAATTAGGACGGTCGGCGACGATCAGCCTTCAGCCCTAGAGCGTCCAAAAGGACGAGATCACGAAGATCCGTATCATTCTCCAAGCTATCATCGGCAGGGCAGCAGTAAGCCAGACGAGCACCTGTCCGCAACTGCATTGGAATCCCTGAAAATATGACGAATAGCAACATTAGCAATCGACTGTAAATTGAGAATCGTGTCAGTCATCAACAACTCAATGTTCCAAGGCACGACCAATCCCCCAGTAGAGCGTTGATGACGACTAGGCAATCTCCTTCGATCAGAAGGTTTTGAATGCCCAACTCTTTTGCCCGGGAAACTCCCTTATGAAGTCCCGAAGCTTCTGAAAAAACTGCAGAAGTATTATTACAAGTTCCAGATCCTAAGGATGTAACTATTCCTTTATCATCCCGAATTACAAAACCGAAAGTGCTATCTCCTGAAAGTCTGTATGAACCATCGAAATTTAATTTGTAGAATCCCATTGGAGGTTTATTCCATCTTTGTTGTGTAGACTTACTTTTTTTTGTACCTGAGATACTGTTATTTTTCTTCCTAATGTTATTGTTTTGATTTAAGGTTGTGGGACCATCCCTAGTATCAAACCTGTCCTTCCAGTTTAGAATACTCGTTTGGCAAAATATCGCCATTTCTCTAACAGAAGTTTTTGTATTGTTGTTGAAAATCTGTTTGTTTCTGAAAAACCAGATACCCCACCAAGCTGTTGCTAGCCTGACCATTCTGTCCTTATTTACAGATTTGAAAATGTAGGAGAGTATCGAGCTAGATTTCGTAGTATGGTCCATTCCCTGTAAAGGCGGAAGATTAATACGCAATTCTGTTAGGAGAGCTAAGGTGGTGGGGCACTGAGTGAGCAAGTGGAAGGTAGATTCTGTTGTACAGTTGCAGAAACAGCATCCGGATGGAACTGGGACATGAATTTTTTGTAACCTTTCTACCGTCGGCAAACCATCTCTCGCTATTTTCCAAAGGAAATGCTTTATTTTCTGGGGGATTTCCAATTTCCATAACCAATGGCATTCGAATTGAATAGTTTCATCAACAGGTTTGATAATGGAGGTAGCGGAAGAAGCAGAGAACCAACCATTCTTACTCGGCCCCCAATAAAGTCTGTCAGAAATATTATTAAGAGGTAAAGGAGTCTCTAATATATTTTTAATGACGTCTGGTGGTAGAGTACCTTGTAATTCTGCATTGATCTTATGGATGTTCCATTTGTTATCATCTGTGATATAAGACTGCACTACACAATTAGTAACATCCTCTTGAATAGGAGTCAAGATAGATAGTATTAGTGGAGTTTTGTGTACCCAATTATCCTGCCAAAATCTGGTTGTACGCCCATTTCCTATTGACCACCGAAGACCCGGTTTAAAAAGATGTCTTATGCTCATTAATTTTGACCATTGCCACGATGTATTCCCTTTCTTTTGGTAATCCATAATGGCCGTCTGTTTAAGATACTTTGAGGATATAACTTTAACCCAAATGTTATCTGGTTCAGCTATAATTTTCCAAAGCAATTTCATTTGTAGAGCAATATTCATATCTTCTGCTTTATATAGGCCTAAGCCTCCCTGCATTGTATCACTGCAAATTTTATCCCAGCTAATCAAAGGTGTCGACTTTTCCCCTTTGTTCCAAAAGAATTGTCTATATGTTTTGTCTAGTTCTTTGAGGATCGATTGTGGAAGCATAAAAGCTTGCATAAGGAAGAGTGGTTTGGCGCTGAGATTAGACTTAATGAGTACCTTACGACCCTCAGCAGATAAATTTGTGGCTTTCCACTTAGATAACTGTTGTTTAGTTTGTAAAATGATTTCTGTGAAGGTATCACTGTTAACTCTTCCATTGATAATCGGACAACCCAAATATTTTTCGATAGTGGTTGTATGGGGAATACCCATGACAGAAGAGATTGTGTGGATAGACGTTGCAGTTGTAGCTGCTGAAACCTGGAAACTAGATTTATGAAGATTAACCTTTTGTCCCGATACAAGACAGAATCGTTGAACGATATTTGAAATCGTGTTACAAGTGGACTGGTTAGCCTTCCCAAACAGCAGAATATCGTCTGCGAAAGCTAGAAACGGAATTCTAATACCCGGATTTCCCAGGCAGAAACCCACATCCTTTTTCTCAACAGCCTGTCGATTAATAGTTCTCGCTAGAACTTCCGCCACAATGATAAAAAGAAAGGGAGATAGAGGATCTCCCTGTCTGAGACCCCTTGACGGACGAAAAGGTGTAGAAGGTTCATCATTAATGAGAATAGAATAGGTCACAGTTTGTGTGCATTCAATAATCCAAGAAATAAACTTGTCGTGAAAACCAAATTTCTTCAGAACAGCGACCAGAAAGGGCCATTCAATTCTATCATACGCTTTTTCCATATCTAATTTAATGGCCATATATCCGCACTTAGCTTTGGATATTCTGAACGAGTGGAAGATTTCATGCGCAATTAGTATATTATCCTGTATCGATCTTCCCTTTGTGAAGGCACTCTGTAGGGGGTGAATCAGTTTATCGAACAGCTTGGATAATCTATTTGTTATGATTTTTGAAATAATCTTATAGACAGTAGAACACAGACTGATAGGTCTAAAATGATTGACAGATTCTGGATTATCAATTTTTTGTATAAGAGTGATAAAAGTATGATTTATCTGTGTAAGTAATTTTCCGGAATGAAAAAAGGCTTTAACCGCCTTAATAACAGATGGACCTACAATGTCCCAATAAGTCTGATAAAAACCCGCAGGTAAACCGTCAGGACCAGGAGTCTTATCAGATTTGATCGAAAAAAGGGCTTTTTTAATTTCGCCATTTGTTACTGTCGATATCAAATCCGCATTTTGTTCAGGCGATATTTCATTCGTGATAACCTGTAGATCAGTTTGAAAGGAGATATCGTGATTGTAGGAAGACTTAAAACGAGCATGGAAGGTGGATTCAAACTCAGTTCTAATGGACTCGTGATCGGTTATGTATAGCCCCGAATCAGTGGTGATATGTCTAATCGCTTTTTTCCCCTCTTAACCGAAGCAATCCTATGAAAATAAGATGAATTTGTATCATTTAATCTAATATGTTTTAATTTCGCTCTTTGGCTCCAGTATCGTCGCTGGAAATCAAGCATTTTTTTCTCTTTTATTTTGCAAATTGTTATGTCGAAGAAGAGTTTGGTGACTATAGTTGTTTAGTAGAATATTTTGTAGTCTCAATATTTCCTCGTCTGTTTCGAAAATTTGTTTTTGAATGTTATTGTAGTTATTTTTATGCCATTTTTTAGCCAATTTTTTTAGGAGAGTTGTTTTTTTAACTAACTTGAAAAAAAAGGATCCTCTCGGATTTTCACGCCAAGCTTGTTTGACTATGTTCCAAAATTCTGGTTTGGACGTCCAAGCCATTTCAAATCTAAAAGGTTTTTTTTGTGTTTGCGTATTGTTTCGCATATGAACTGATATTGGAGCGTGGTCCGATGTCGTGAAAGGATGGATTCTGACCCGTAGTCCATCATATTTAGAAATAATTTCATTTTGTGCAAGAAGGCGGTCTAGTTTAGCAAAGCTATTATTTGGCATACCCGTTTTTTTTCTCTGCCATGTATAATTTCCCCCGTGTGTCGGGATTTCTAGTAGGGATAGATTATCCTTTATATTTTGTAGTCTGGTAAACCGCGAATGATGTGGAGTAATCCCACCCAATTTATCATTTGGATTGGCAATCTCATTTAGATCCCCCATAATACAAAATGGTTTGTTCAATTGGTTAGCATAATCGGTGATGGAATCCCAGAATCGATGTTTTGCAGTTATATTCGGAGGAGCATAAGCAAACAGAAGGTCAAACGTAAAATTCAGGGCCGCATCATAAAACTGTAGATGAATGAATCTATGATTTACAGAAATAAGGTTGATTTCCCCTTGGCCCGGACGAGGGTCCTTCCAAAGTAGACATATGCCGCCCGAAAAACCAATAGCCGGATCAAAAGCAATATGTGAGAAACCACACTTTTTCCAAGAGTTTTCTTGTGGTTGGATATTAATTTTTGTTTCAATGAGTGCTAAGACAGTGATATAATTGTTCCTACAAAACAACTCCAAATTTGTCCAGAAGTTTCGTTTTTTCATACCGCAGCAATTCCAGGTGCAAATATTCATTGGAAACTCATTTTTAATCGTAATTGTATGTTCATCTCAATTTTTGGTAACTGGTATAATCTATAAAAGAGACTTTTTTGTACTAAAAAATTAGAATTTTGACGTGTTATAATTTTGGATTGGAAACAAATTGCGTGTAACCATTTATAAATTTGATTAATGAGTTTTGGTAATTTATTTGTTTGAATAATTTGTTCGTATATTATGTGAAGGATATGATAGTATAAAATTTGAAGGACTTTATAAATTTTTTTATCATAGGAACATGCGTATAATAAAGAGATTAAATTCCTGATTATGGAAATGTCGATCCGAAACCATCTTTCGTTAAGAGAACAGATAAGACGGTATAATTTTTTATGAACACCTGCGTAGATACCATAATTCAATGTGGATATGTCATCCGTTATAGAGAGATACCTATAAATAACCAAGAAGAAACAAATAATAGAAGTAAGATTAAATACTTGTGGCATATTTAAATAACTTAGTTTATCAGATTTGTATGCATACATAATTGAAATGGTATTGTAATACTTAATTTTTGTTAATAGTTCTTTCGTAGCCTTGTGAGGCATATTGATAACCCATGGTTTTTTTGTAGTAACCATATTGTATTGCTTGTAGATCCAAAATGCAAGCTGAAGCAAGCACCAGAGGCCGACTCCGAGGAGTGAGAGCTTCCTAAGGCAGCCACAGATGGATGGACAAGCAAGGAAGAAGCAGCAGCACCGTCGAAGGTCCAGTGCGAGACAACTTGAGCCCCTATGCAGAATGAAGTAACTGCAAAACAAAAGGAAAGAGAGATGGGAGTATCGAGTATAGAAGATAGAACCACAATAAGACATAATGTAATGAATAAGACAATACAAGACAAATTGAGGAAAACCATAAGCATAGCAGTGGGGATTTAAAACCCTAGAAAAGCCAGCACAACACACATTGAAGAGCATAGACGCTCCTCCTTCCCGGGTGGTCGACGGGGGCAAATAACGATGCACTAACTCCGCCAACGGAGCGATAAAGGAGAAATAACAGTCACCAGACCCAAAAAAGACCACAAGCTGGTCGAGACAATGGAAACGACCTAAACAAACCAAAAGATGAGCATGTTGTACTATCATATGAAACTAAGTTTTACGCTTCTTCAGACTCGAGGAAGCCGAGTCGACACCATGGTTATGGCCACTGCTGTCCAGCTCGATGGTTGCATCCCCTTTGGCACCAATGTCCAGTCTAGACAATCTGCGAGAGACAGATCGAGAAGACGCCGAAGAGCGCCTAGAAACCACGGACCCAGCAGAGGTGGATCTCGTCGGAGAATTATGGACATTATCCTCAGTAGCATTTTCAGGAAGCCTATCAATATCCATCATCAGATTGGGTGCAGTAGGGGGTGCCATCACACCAGCCGAGACAGCAGAGGCCACCACCGTTGGGTCAGCCTTACTAGTCCAACCAAGAGAGTCATCATCAGAAGGCGGTAGGGCATCCTCAGCTGGGCCAGGAGTAACACCAAGCGGCTGCAGAGACACAGGAGCAGGCGCAGCCATTTGAGATGGGGGAGCCACATAAGGTAGGAAGTTAACCTGCACAGAGCTTAAGCCTGACATATAAGGCTTGTGGCTATTCTTAGAGAAAGCCGTAGCAACCTTTGAACCCTTCGGCCCCACCTTGACCCAGTCAGCCTCATCGGAAGATCCCGTACCCTCCTCGGGAGGTAAGATCGTAACAGTGGTAATCTCTTTTTTGACCACAACCTCCGGACAATCATCATAACCATGGGAGAAACTGCCACAAGAGCCACATCCATTAGGAAAGTCTTCATACCACAAGCGGAGATGGAGGGGTTCACTAGTACCCGTAGGAACAACTATGCTACTGACCAAACGATCAAGAGAAATGCGAGCAGCAAAACGAGTATAATTCACTCGGATTTTCTGATGAGAGAATTTATCAAGGCGAATAAAGGTACCAATATTAAACTGCTCAAGAATGTCGATAATGGCTTCTCGACACATGAACTCAACAGGGAGATTTGGGATGCGCAGCCATATATCAACATGAGTGATTTCCGCAGTTAAGGGACTAAAGGTGGGCGACCAAGGGTTAAGGACAAGGATAAAACCAAAAAAATGATAGGGGCGACCCTCCCAAACCCTGTTAAGGTCAGGAAGTTTATTGAATCGAATTTCAAACCAGCCACAAGTTCGATCCTCAATAGTTGAGGATCGAGAGCAGAAGCGCCATTCAGCTCGGAGCTTAGGAAGGAGAAGATCAAAATCAATGTTACCTCCAAAGAGAGAGCCAATCAGAATATGTTGGTTTGCAATAATGGCTTTTTGACGGATATCGGCCATCCTAGCAAAGAAGGCCGAGTGATCGACAACCGGAGGGGAGGAAACCATCGCCGGAATCGGAGCAACCTCCGAGACCACCGACTTTCCTTTTTCCTCTGCAGTAAGGCGATTTGGAGGAGCAATAGGGGTAGTGTTATCCATAGGAATTTGTGATTCCGATTGCCCAACAGAAATATTAATGGATGCCAAATTAGGATTAGGAGCTTGAGTTTCTTTGAGAGCTTGAAGGAAAGTTTTTGAAGGATCCATGATATGGAGATTAGAAACAACAGCAAGACAGAAACACTTAAGAAAATCGAAATTAGGAGTTTGGAAACCCAGATTGGGGCGGATTGCCCAATTGCAGATTGTAAATCTGCTTAAATAGAGGAATTGCCGGTAGGCAAAGTAGGTAATCGTAGGTAGAGGAGTGGAGAGAGAGATACTTACAGAGAGTAGGCCTTCATTGCAGACGAAATCGAAGATCGACGGACAAGACAATGAAACGAACAGCCAAGCCAACCAAGACAGAGGATAGAAGCGACCGTCCGGCGAGACCCGACCCCCGTCAAATCTCATAAAAGCCTCGTAATAGAGCCCTTTAGTCATGCAAGTGGCCCACTGTGCGGACTGTGAGGTCCAATTCGGAGGCTCCACCTCCTCCTTGTTTGCCAAGTAGTGACAGACTCCCGAAGGAGTAGTTTGCAGGGTGATGAGATGGAATTTGTAGGGCCACAGTTGCAAGAGCAAGGGAGGTTCGACTGTAAAAGAGATCCAAAGACAGGAGGTCAGGTGATGATGGTGATCGGCCTGGACGGCGAAGGTGTGTTTGCCATGGCGGCGGCTGCCCTTATTAGGGTTTGGGAGAAGAGGGGTTTCGGAAAGGGAGTGTTTCATCCGGTCCATAAAAAAATGTTTGCAAAGTTTCTTTTCTTGCAATAGATTAATATGATATCATGCCCTTTAATTTTGTGAACTAATCTGTAGCTTTAAAATTTTCCCCTTTTTGCATGAAGTTATATGAGTTTGGCTCGATTACATCTTGTTTAATTTGTTTATTGTTGTTATTTTTTTTAGCTGCTTATCTCTTGAAGAGAATAACTAATATTGAGTTATCCCTCGAAGAGGATATACTATATATTTAAGAAAATTGTCTTACAAAATTTATCATCCTCGGCCCGAAGTGGATATACATGTTGTAATGGCATCCCCGTAGAGATATCGATTTTCCTCCCCCGAAGTGGATGGTTGGTAAAATTATACTCCCTCTGTTAATTAAAACTTATCGTTTACTATTCATGCACATTTTTTTAGAATGATAAAAACTATATAAAATATTAATTTTTTTTAAAATTTGTTTTTATAAATTCATACTTAATAGTAACAAGTATGAAATTATTTTAAAAATATATTAAAAAAATTAATATTTTATATAGTTTTTAATACCTCAAAAGGCGTGCGTGAATAGTAAAAAGTCAAGTTTTAATTAACGGGGGGAGTAATTTTTAGTAATGATTAATCAATCCCTAAAAGCGGATGATTCATCTTCGTCATTATCTCCCGAAGTAGATAAATGATATATCCCTAGAAGTGGAGGCCAATTTTCTTCCGTTTCTATTTTATGTTTGGATTTGCATAAATTTTCATGGCTTAATTTGCATGTTTTGATCATTGGAATCTCAAAGAGTTTTTCCACTCAATCCATTGACCATTTATTTAAATTGTGACTATTGATCTCCCATATTAATTACCGTAAGTTTTTTTTAGACATTTATGATTATATTGTTGTCTCTTTTAATTTCTTATATCTTGAAGAGATTAACTACTATCGAATTATCCCCCGAAGAGGATATATATATATATATATATATATATATATATATATATATATATATATATATATATATATATATATATATATATATATATATATATATATAGAAAATTGGTGATGTCTTTTGAATTCTGCCCCGAAGTGGACGAATCAAATAAAATTTATTTTTCTTTAACCTCATCCCCTGAAGTGGATGATTGATCAAATTTATAAAGGTTGAATTAAACTCATCCATGTAGTGATGATATATCCCCGGAAGTGGATCCAATAAAATTATTATCTTGAATGAAAAAAATGATTTAATCCCTAGAAGTGAGATATATGTGATATATATATATATATATGATATATATATATATATATATTGTCATCGAAGAGACAATTTTCAACATTTTCTTAGCGATTGAAGATGATATATAGGTAGAAATATATTTGTCCCAGTAGAGACAAATCAATATCATGATCTCCCGAAGAGGACGCACTTGTAAGAATTATACATATCTTTATAGAGATAAATCAATCTCATCCCCCGAAGTGGATGAAAGTAAAGAAATTGATATTATAAATCACTTGATATTATCGATAAATTTCATCCTCGTAGTGATGAAACGATAAATCTCATCCTCGTAGCGATGAACGATAAATCTCATCCCCGTAGCGATGAACAATGATTATCCTTTTATTTTATGTATTTATATTCATATATTATATTTTTCTTTCATCCTTTGTCTCCCGAAGTAGACAAGCATTATCTCCTGAAGTAGATAAATATTATCTCCCGAAGTAGATATGAATTGTTTAATTTGTATATTATCCCAGAAGTGATAAATTTATCTCTTGAAGAAGATAAAATATGTTAGCTTTTATATCTTGATGAAACTTATCTCCTGCAGTAGATAAAGCTTTAAAATTTTTAATCATCAATGTAGCGATGATTTGTATAGTTAAAGAGTACAAATTAAACTATCATGTTTTGGCAAATCGATCTCCAGAAGTAGACGATAAATATCATATAAGAACAACATGTATTTGTGGATGTTTAAATTCTTGTCACCAGAAGTTGACAATATGCTACTTTTAATCATTTATTTATGATTTTATAATTTTATTAATTATATCAATTGTGTATTTATTTATTATTATCTCTCAAAATAAATAAACTCGTTCCCCGAAGAGGATGAACACATTATGCTCATAAATTGTTCCCGCAGTAACGATATAATCTCCTGAAGAGATACATGAAAAGAAAATTCATAAAATGTCTCTCTCTCATCAATACAAATTTGTCTCTGAAGTGACAATATTCATTTCCTGAAGTAAATGAATGATAAGAGATATATTGTATATCCTCCTAAAGATTATTTAAAATCATACCCAGAAGTGTATGAGTTTTATTTTAAAGTCGCACAAATACCCAGAAGTGTATAAATTAAAGTGAATGTATACAAGTTGTCTTCTCCCTGAAGTGAGTAATAATCGATCATATCGTTTCTTGAAGAATATGGTAAATGTTTATATGACAACTTACTATATTTTTTTTAATGCAACTTATCACTTTTTGGAGTATATGATCGAATTATACATAATAGAGACTAATTGTCACTCGAAGTTGACAAACGAATCACCTTATGAATAAAATCATTTCTTGAAGAAAATGATAAATTGAAAAGTATCTCCATGACTCCACCTGAAGTGGACAAATACAAATTTCTTTTATTTATTTATTTTTTATTCATTGTTTTATATTGAATAAAATTATTATGATTTTACTTATTGCAATTCAAAGCTAAAAGTGTTTCCCGAAGAAACAACTTATCAATAAGTGTCTAATACGAAGTTTTGTTTGGCAAATGAACATTTGGGAGAAAGGTTTGCCACAATCCCGTAGATTGTGAAGTTTTTCAACACCAACCTAAGAGCTTGAAGACTCTACTGGTGGATTTTTATTAAACTCCAGAAGAGTGAATGATTCTTATAAACTCTAAAAGAGTATATCATTCTTATAAACTCCGGAAGAGTATATGATTCTAATCTTATCATTTGTACTCTTGAAGAAGTACATGGAATGTGAGTTTTTATCAAGTTCAGAACGATTATCATTCGGTTGGTACAACCAATAGAAGTAACCACATAACACAATCCGGTTAACAATGCCACTTCCTGACATTCCTCTAAGCATAACTTGAAGCATGCCCCTCGCAAGTAGAGGGTACGAAAGAGGTTAAGGTTAAGCGCGCGACTGATGTTATTGTTGTGGCTTATAGCTAGGTAGATGTTATACGGTTAATTCTAAATGTCTTGAAGAACATTATAAATGACTCATACCTGAAGTATGACACTAACAAAAGTTCTAACAATACCCATTCAATGACATCTAAATTAAATAAATGGATCACCATATACAAAGTTCAATGGTTGAATATTATGGTTTTATAAGCGTCAAGCAATTTGGAAAACTTGAAGTTTTCTCAAACAATTTTGAATGGAAAAACCAAGATGAATACCATATAGCTCCAGAAGAGCATTAATCTTGTTACCTGAAGTAACAATGACACATATGTATGAATTGACATGATATTGAACACCAATATCTCATATGACTAGCCAGAAGCAAGTCTTACAGAAATGAGAATGTATATATATGGTTTATTTGACACTCATTTATCCCATTGAAACTTATCACTAACCAGAAGTTAGTTAATGATAACATATTTTTTCTTTGTGGCATCCGATCACTCATGTGAATCGATGATGTGCGAGATCATTGAAATTCACATAGACACCCACTAAGAGGGACCACAAGATCCTAGGACCTGAAGATCCTCAATAAGTGTGACCGAACATATATGGTCTATCATCTTGGCAAAATCAACAATAAGACCATCTATATTGAGAGTAAATGCAAAGTCTCTAATGTCTCTTGATTGGATACAATGAGACACATACGGAACACTACCATATAGACCAGTGTAATTCCAATATATTATAGATGCCTCAACACTTGGTCATATGAAACAAACAGGTAGATAATGTTATCACGACGACCCAGAAGAGTCGTTAGTCAAATGGGCCCATGCAAGCTAGTTTGCATTTCGAATTTGACACAATAACATCTCCTTAATTATCTCCAGAAGAGAGCATGTCATTCAAAGGCCTTGAATGAGCAACACATGTTCCGAGACATACCTCCTCCAAATGAACTACAATGAGACCACAAAGAAGTTGGATGATACATGAGGTTTGATTCCCTATTGATATCAAGTACCTAGAGCTTTATAATGGTGATAAAATGCTCGGTATTTAGGGGGAGAGGAAATGAGACTAAATATTAAGAAAGAGATTGCATGGAAGCAACTTCTTTATCATTTCATATCCGCGGACAAAAACAAGTGAACCAGAAGTTCAATAAATGAAATGATTATCAAATATGCCATTGAAAGCATTTACTAAAGGCCAAGAAAGTGACAAAGTCACATATACTAGCTCATTTGGAAGTTTCAGAAGTAACTCCAACTCAATGAATATCAAGTGATTCTCAAGTACACCAGAAGTGTTGGAGATCACTAGGCTCTTTGTATATGATTCCCCAGAAGTGGAAAGAGCTTATGAGAATATGATGATCATCAAACAAATGGATGTCGACATCGAAATGATAGTAAAGAGCTAGAAAAAGGAAATTCATGTAAGAATGGGTTCTTTAAGCATGATGGTATTGGACCTGTAGTTCCAACATTGGAAAGTGTAACATCATTTGGTTTTAAGTGGGTGTTCATACAAAATAAAATATAAAGCCAAGTTGATTGCACAAAGATCTATCAAAGGTTATATGTACAATCTATTCACCGGAAGTGAATATATTTTTGGCTCCAAATGGAAATGATGGATGTGGTAGGTGTATGCCTATAAATGAAAGGATCGATTGAAAATGCCTAAAGCATTAATGTCAAAGCCCCGTCACATATAGTTGATTAAAGATCCTTATAAGAGTGCCAGAAGTACATATAATTGTGTAAGTGGTGATATTGTACTAGGTCCTGAAGTACCATACAACGTTGTACTATTTTCCTTGATTTTGGTTTTTATCCCATTGGGTTTTTCCAAGTTGAGTTTTTTAACGAGGCAACTTAGACACCATTTAATACACTAGATCCCCTCATGATCAAATGGCACACTGGGTCCTGAAATACCTTATGATTGTGCATTGAAAGCAGCTTAATAACAAGACATATAGGTCAAGTGTGTCGATGTCAATTGCAATATATGAAGAATTTCGGCTTGTAAACATCAAAGACAATGTTCAGACTCGACCATGAAGCTCATGAAGTCAGAATTATCAAGAAATTCGATGAGCTTATCAGAATGAGAAAGCTGCAAGAAGAATGTTGAATTCAAGGGGAGAATATACGCACTGCACTCTTTTTCCCTTCGATTAGGTTTTGTCCCACTGGGTTTTCCTGACAAGGTTTTTAACGAGGCAGTATGATCAAAGCGTATCAAACGACATATGTACTCTTTTTCCCTTAGTCCTAGTTTTTGTCCCATTGGGTTTTTCTAGGCGAGGTTTTTAACGAGACATGCAGTTTGTAATGTTAGAGTAGGTTTATTGGTGAGCCCAAGGGCTCACCAATATACCAGATCATCAAAAAAATAAAGAAAAAAGGAGGAAGTGGGGTGATGTGGCAATGAGCCCGGAAAAAACAATCCCGCGGATGAGCCCGGCTCATGGGAGCAGGTGGTGGGCCAGGGCCAACGTTTTAATTTTTTGAGGAAATGGTCATGGATAACCCCATATCCATCAAAGTTTGCAAAAGTGACCTCCCGCCCAGAGAATTTGCAAAAATAGCCCAAACCCGAAAAAATGGCAAAAATGTCCCGGTTGGACAACTTGGTACTGCCGATTTAGGAGGGAAAAAAATGGGAAAAGAAAAAGAAAATGGAAAGAAAACCAAAAAAAATGATGAAAACTGTCACATTGCATTAAATGCATCCGGCGGGAGGGAAGAGAAAAAAAAAATAAGGAAAGGAGAAGCGAGAGCAGAGCCATCATCACACGCTCTCTCTCTCTCCATTTGTAACTATGTGCATTTGAAAACCAAAAAAACAGAGGAGGACGACGGGCGGAGAAGCGGAGAAGACGGACAGCGGAGGAGAAGACACGATCGCCGGTGCCGGACTCAAAAGGTAAGCCCCCCTCTCAATTAAACCCGAAATCGTTCTTCCTCTTCTCCTTTATGTGCGAACGTGGGGTGTGGGGTGTGTGGCTGAAGGCATTGGCTATGGGGTTTAGGGATTGAAGGGCAATGGTGGGGGGAGTGATGGGGTGTGGAGGGGTGGCGACGGTTGGTGCCATTGAAGGATGATAATGGTGGTTTTCGGGTATGGTGACGGAAAATCGATGGTTAGGGTTTAGGAAGGCCAAAGAGGGTGGGAATGGTGGGAGTTGAAATTGGGACATGAGAAGTTTAGGCGGCCGATTGAAGAAGAAGGAGTGATGTAAGAGAAGTGATTTATGTCGATGTTTGTTTTGGAAAGAGAAAGGGGGTGACATGGGCGTCGACCGTGGGTGACAGGGGTGTTGAAATTGGGACATGGGTTAGGGCCATCTTCTATTTGTATAACGTATGTTGAACGCAATTCCATTAGTGTGAAATTGAAATTTGTTGTTTGATGTCGAATGTTTGGGTGGAGATTGGGTTAGTTGAATAGGAGTCACAAGTTTGGAATGGTGCTGTCTGACATTAATGGCAAGAGTTTTGAAGTTTTGTGACACGGGATATGTTTCTGGTGACATGGGGATATGAATTTTCTGGAAAACTGATTGTGTTCCTATTACCCAAACTGCAGGAAACAAATGGTTCGATCTAAAAATACACAAAGGCCTCGAGTAGTACCTCCCACACCGGGAGAGCCCCGTTACTGTGTCCCGGAAGAAAAACACTTTCGGGCACAAGTAAACCAAGCGTCTAGATTGGCGATGCTGGCCAACATTGATGACTACGTGGACCCTTACGACTGGGAGAAGCTGCTGGACAATCAGTTGGGGGGGATCATCCAGCTAGCAAACCGATGTCAATTCTCATCACAACTGGTGCATTATGCACTACAACGTCAACTTGTAACTAAGAAGAAGTGGGGGAGTTGGTATATGATTCAAGGGAAGCTCAGACGGTTCTCCATTAAGGAGTTTGCCATTGTGACGGGTCTCCGGTGTGGTCGAGTAAAGGGGATGGAGATGGAGGCCGACAAGAAAGCAGTCAAGGACTTCTTCCAATCGGACAGGATGTCTGTGGGCGAGCTAGAGAACGCCTTGAAGAGCTCGATGCAGAAGGAGCCAAGCGCGAGAAGGAGATTCAAGCTTTTTCTCCTCTTCATCATCGAGGCAGTGTTGTTTGGGGGGGAACAAAGGAAGCCTTTGCGGGGGTGGATCGTGAGGCTGGTGAAGAATGTCGATCGGTTCCTGGCATTCCAATGGGGGAGGCTTGTTTATGAGACCACACATCGCTCGCTCTCTGGTGCTGTAGAGCGCCGCTTGGCTGACTTGAAGCCCGATCCCAAGGAGCGCGCTGGATACGGACTGATGGGCTATCCGATGGCCTTCCAGGTAACCTTACATACGACCCTCATACTATTGTACAATGATATGCGAATTAGGTTTGTAACTGGAGTGTGGATGCCTTGTAGGTTTGGCTATATGAAACAATTCCAGATTTTGGTGTCCAGTTTGCAACGAAGCTGTCCTCCAAAGCGGTGCCTCGGTGCATGAGGTGGAGCTCCAAGGAAGAGAACCTTGCTTACGACACAATTGTTAAACTCATGGATGAGGAGGACGACATCAATGTTACGGAGAACCCAGTGCTACTACCGGAGAAGGACGAGCTGTCATTGATGGATGGGTGCTACTATCAGAATGAGGAGCCTGACATCTTGTTCGACAACATTGTGCGGCCGTTGGCGCACCTTTTCGATGCTCCGGTTGACATTGCCCCCAAAGTCGTGCCAACAAAACGGACATGAGCTGAGGAGAAGGATGGTGGGGGGGGGGCTGACGTGGCGAAGACACTTGAGAAGATGATGGAGACGTTGTCAAGCATGTCAATGTGGATGGAGAGTATGGATGGCAAGATAAGAAAGTCATTGGTATATCTATCTTTATTTTGTGCAGAATCTGAATAACACATGTGACATGAGTAAATGGACTGCTGACACGTAACATATAGTAGGTGACATGGTAAATATACATTCTGAATAAGTGATGATGTTTTGTGATCGATTTTGTTCACCTTAGTCCGTAGGATTGATCTTGAAAACCTAAACCATGCAGATGAAAGTGTTGGAGGAGGTCGTTCACGGAGTGCGGGTTGATCAAGGGATGGGAAGAGGCGGGGAAGAAAGAGGAAAGGATGTAGAAGACAACATCACTGGAGATGGTGAAGGTACTGACACTGGAGACAAATTTGTGGGTGGCAAGGATGTCGAAGACGAAGTTGTTGAAGAAGTTGGAGATGGGAATGCTGAAGACAAAGAGGGGGGGGGCCAACTGAGGAGGAGAAGGTAAGTTTGGTTTTGGATGACATGGTATATTCTGTTGTGTGACACGGGATATTTGGGGCATCACTCTAAAGATTGATGTTGTATTCCAGGACGTTCATGTGGATGAGTTTACAAAGAGTGCAGTTGAAGCTGGTGGGAAGGCTGAACAATAAGAAGGTGGTAAGGTAAGGTCCAGTGGCCCGCTTCGATAATAACAACAATTTAGTCATATTGCATTCCTTGTAACTTGTGGTTTTGTTTTGCAGGAGGGCGATGTTGATGTCGCAATGGGGACTGGTACTGAAACCAGGGCGAAGGCCCCTCAAGAAGAAGGTGATAAGGTAAGCTCTTGTGGCCCGTGTTGACTATATCAACAATGCCATTATGAAATGATGGCGACACGAATAATTATGAAGGGTGACATGGTGTTTTATATTGTGTGACAAGGGAATAATTATTGTGGGGTTTTATGTTGGGTGACATGGTTTTTGAATTCGTTTACCAGGCCGTTCATGTGGTTGTGGTGACAGAGTGTTCATCAGACGGTGGGGGGAAGCCTGAAAAACCAGACGATGATAAGGTATGCAATGGTTAAGGATATGTAATTCTAAAATTCTAAACTTGATTGAAATTCATTCTAATGTAATGTAACTTCAATTGCATAGATCAATTTAAGTTCATTTGAATCAATATGTGGTCATTGTCAATTTAACTTCATTGAAATCGTTTGTTTTCCAGGGGGCGCTAATAAGGACGTAGTGGGGACTGATACTGAAGAGATTGAGAAGCCCTCAGAAGGAGAAGCTGTCAAGGGAGACGGGACTGGCACTGAAATAAAGGTACGGTCCTTGTGGCCCATTGTAATGACAGAAATCATCATTTTTTGTTGTAACTAGTGACATGGGGAATTGACTTAGGTGACACGGGTAATTTTGTTAGGTGACACGGGTCTATGGGAAAAAGGGGGCCAAGAAGAACAAGAAGGATGATGCAGAGGCCGTGGGTCCCCCGGCTAAGAAACCGCGGACCCAGAAAGGGAAGGAAGCCACCATTCCCATTGACGTTGTTTCCTTAGGACTATTTTCTGCGGCCGACAATGATGCCCTACATGAGTGGCTCGCAAGGTAAGCCATACCCATTAGCTAAATTCACTCTTCATTACACGGCAGCGTAAACCATTGTCTTACTCAACTCTTCACCCTACGTTGTAGGGAGGATGCTGAGAAGTGGTCGGCAGCCTCTGGCCGGGACCTAGCGAAGGACTTCTTTACCTCTCTCCAGACGCCCCGATGTTGGGTGGACACATAGGTATGATTTTCGTTGCATTTGTATTTGATTGGCGGGTGATCTATGTAGTGTATTTTTTGGATGTTCATGTTGGTTCACTTCATGCAGCACATGGAGGAGTCATGCTTCCTACTACGTAAAGTGATCGCGGAGAGGGGTGATGACGTTTCCCCTCGAGTCATTGTCGTGGACACCTTCTTCCCGTGCTTTCTGGAGAGGGAGTGGAAGCAGTACAAAGGAGATGTCGGTGGGTATGAGGCAAATGCCAAAGTGATCGCATACTTGGAGGGCCGGTCCCCGGCGGCAATGGGGCGGCAGTGGGCAGGGGTGGACCTCGTCCTCTTACCCTTCAACCTGAAAAATAAACATTGGGTTGCCCTCACAATTGATCTGAAGGAGTGGCAGGTGAGGGTCTACGACTGCGATGTGCACCATGTCACGGACCGCCAGCTGCCCGCCCTATTAATGTGCGTCACCCACCTACTCCCCGTAATCTTGAATCAACACCCCGAGTTGAAGTCCACTTACGCAATGAAGGCGCCAACGCCCTTTGCCCTAAGCCGCGACAAGGGCCTCCTCCAGAACAAGCTGAGGTAAGTTGGGTGCGACGCTTCAATTTCATTTCGTTGGAGGTGGGATCCGACGCATTGTGCTGACAAATTATTCCTCATTGCAGTGGTGACTGTGGGCCGTATACGGTGTTATTCATGCAGCGTCTACTGGAGACCGCCCCCACATTCAACGGAATAGACGACAATTTTATTGGGGCGTACAGGCAGATGATCGCGGTTGCTGTCTTTCGTGGTGGACTTGGTGGACACTGACTGTTTGTCGTTTTGATGTACTTTTGGATGGGAATACTTGTTTTTTTTTGTGAACACCGTTGCTCCAACTTTGGCCTTTGCTTGATGGGACTACTTGCCTTAGGACTTGACACTTATTTTGAACTTTGACATTAATAGTTGAAGTAGGACTTGGTACTTGAACATTTGATGCACTTGATGGTGTATTCATGAACATTTGGTGTTTAATTGATTCGACGAAAATGCAAAAAATGATAAGTTAGACAATGTAGGTGACACGAGGATTTAACTAGGTGACACGAGGATATAATTAGGTGACAGGGGTTATAACCAGACCAAACAGTTACGAGGCAATGTAGGTGACATGAGGATTTAACTAGGTGACACGAGGATTTAAGTAGGTGACAGGGGTTATAACTAGACCAAACAGTTACGAGGCTGCAGTTATATACACCCAAAATCGGTGACAAGGACCATACAAATGGGTATCGTTGTTGTATAACATGGGTTTTTAACTGGGTGATATGGGAAAATGTTTCTGTATTTGTGAAAAAAAAATATGTGACGGAGGTAATAGTAGGGATTGGATTTCTGTGGATATCTGATTATGTGCATGTTGACCTACTTGCAGGAAAGAGATGGTTCAGTCGAAGAGTTTAAGGAAGAAGGGAGCCCCCTACTAAAAAAGAATGAGCCACGATTGTTAGTCCCGGAGGAGAAACATTTCTGTGGACGTGTGAACCAAAATTCGAGAGTCTCCCTGCTCGTGAACTTGGATGACTGGGTCGACCCCGTAGATTGGGAGAAGCTGAAGAGAAGCCAGCTTTGGGGGGTTGTGGAATTGGCAAACAGAGTACAATTCTCTTCGCAAATACTGCGTTATGTGTTACAACGACAACTTGCGACGGAGAAGAAGTGGGAGACATGGTACCTGCTACAAGGAAAGCTCTGACGCTTCTCTATCAAGGAGTTTGCCCTCGTTACGGGCCTGCGTTGTGGTGTAGTCCGGGGGGAAGCAATGGAGGATGACAAGAAGAACAAGAAGGCTTTGAAGGACTTATTGGCAACGGATAGCATGACGGTGGGTGAGCTAGAGACAACTTTCAAGAACTCGATCTTGAAGGAGTGTAGTGCGAGAAGGCGTTTCAAGAACGCTCTCCTCCTCATCATCGAAGGAGTTCTGTTGGGGGGAGAACCGAGGAAACCTATACGAGGCTGGATTGTCAAGCTTGTGGAAAACGTGGATCGGTTCTTGGAATTCCCTTGGGGCAGGGTTGTGTACGAGGCCACCCATGCGTCTCTGAGTGGTGTCATAGAACGGCGGATCGCTGAGTTGAAGCCGAAAGTCGACCGGCATGGTTATGGCCTAATGGGTTATCCATTGGCATTCCAGGTAACCTTCTCGAACGAAGTTATATTTCAATTGTTATGTGCAGTTTAATACGGCGAGTGTTATGTGAGAGTGTTGCAGATTTGGCTGTACGAAGCAGTACCGGACATTGGGGTGCAGTTTGTGAACAAGGTGTCGATTGGGGCGTTGCCTCGCTTGTTGAGGTGGGCTGCTGACGACGACAATCTCAACTATGAGTCGATCCAAACCCGCATGGAGACGGTGGAGAGCATAAAAGTTGAAGACAACCCCATACTAGTCCCGAGTGATGGTGAGTTTGAGTTGATGACTGGGTGCTTGTATAGGCATGAGGAGGCTGACCTTTTCTACGATGATATCGTAAGGAAGGTGGCGCCTCAATATTATGGTGACGGCTTCGCCAAGGCCGGGGAAAGTTCGGGATTACGTCATGGAAACAAGGAACCTGGGGAAGATAAGGTGGGAAAGACAATTGAATTGATTTTGGAGAGGCTAGGAACAATAACAACGTGGATGTAGAGCATTGATGACAAGGTACGTCAATCGCATAACTTTGTTTTCGCCCTATTATGCATAACATTGATAACAAGGGTAAAGAACCAAGTGACATGGCAAAATGATTAGGTGACACGTTAATATTGTTGTGAGTGTGATGAATTTGAGGAACCACCCATAATTTTATGTCCTGTGTGGTGCAGATGAAGGTCATGGAAGGTGTTGTCAATGGGATGCGGGATGTCCATGACAAGGGGAAAGGGGTGCCACAACAAAAGAGGGATGTCTGTTCAGAGCAAGTGGTCGATGATGTCAGTAAGGACGACGATGTGGAGGTGCCTGTCAAGGAGGGGGGGAAGGATGATGTGGAGGTGTCTGTCAAGGAGGGGGAGGACCCGGACAGAGCTGCTGAGGAGGTAAGTTTTCTTTACGTTGAGATGGTGTTTTCTATAATATCAGTAAATTTGCATGTGACAAGGTGTTTTCTACGACACGACAAGGTATAAGTAGTTCTGTGACAGGGGAAATTAAAAGTTTTATGTGACAAGGTGTTTTCTACCATGTGACAAGGTATAAGTAGTTGGGTGACAGGGGAAATTAAAATTCCTATGTGACAAGGTGTTTCTCCCATGTGACAAGGTATAAGTAGTTGGGTGACATGGGAAATTAAAATTCGTATGTGACAAGGTGTTTCCACCATGTGAAAAGGTATAAGTAGTTGGATGACACGGGAACTGAAAATGTAGGAGTTTAGAAGCTTCCTATGTGACAAGCTTTCTAAGTAGTTGTGAGATATCTCAGGCTGCAGATGTGGAGGGCGTGCGAGGCAAGAAGAGTATGAGGGATTTAGGATGTGATGAAGAAGACATGCCCCATCATGTGAAGAAACCCAGGGTACAAAAACGGAAGGAGGTTGTCCCCGGCGCGTACGCGATTAAGCTGGGACTTGTATCTGTGTCCGATAACGATGGCTTGGCCCGGTGGATGGCAAGGTAACCCACATCTCTATTTGTGTCCATCTTATTCTACAAACGACTCAATTCACCTAACATCGTCATTGTATAGCGGGGACGTGGAATTGCGGAAGTCAGCCTGCAGCACAGACCTAACGAAGGAGTTCTTTACCTCCCTACAGACGCCCAGGTTTTGGTTAACAATCGAGGTACAAAAAATAAACAAATGTTTTCCTTTCTTTATTTCGTAGTGGATAGCTCATTAATTTTGTCGTTCATGCAGCACATGGAAGAAGCATGCTATCTTCTTCGTAAAGGGTTAACGGAGAGGGCTGGGGACGTTGGGTCTCGAGTTGCTGTTCTCGACACCTATTTCGGGTGCTTTCTTCAAAATGAGTGGGATACATACAACAGCAATGCGGGCCCCTACGAAGCGGATCAGAAGCTGCTTCACTACTTTGATGGGAGGTCCCCGACCATGGGGCTTTCGTGGGCAGGGGTGGAACTCATCCTGCTACTCTTGAATCTAAAGAATATACATTGGGTTGCCGTTGCGATTGATCTGAACGACTAGCAGATAAGGGTTTATGATCCGGATGTCCACATCGTGAGGGACCGCCAGCTTCCGGGACACTTAAGGTGCGTCACCCACCTTATCCCCGTACTGATTAATGCCCACCCCACGTTGAAGGACACCTTCGCGGAAAATGTTCCAAAGGATATGGCTCTACATCGCGTTAAGGGGATGCCGCAGAACAAACTGAGGTAATTTCTGTGGGACCATTGAATTTCATTTCGTGTGTTATCCGAGTCCTATGAATCTGACAGACACATCCCTATTGCAGTGGAGATTGTGGACCATACACGATCAGGTTCATGCAACTCCTCACCAAGGACGCCCCCACTTTCGACGGACTTGACGACGCATTCATCGAGGCGTACAAGCACATGCTTGCTGTTTCCATCTTCCACGGTAGACTGTAATAAGCCACTTTATTTCAGGGTGTGGTTTTCCTTTCACTAGATGGTTATGAACATTTCTACGGTTGTAGTTGATGAACTTATTTGCTCAAAACTTGTAGGATGTTATGATATCCGTTGGTCAGTAGTCGTAGTATTTTATAACATTGGTTGGTCAGTTGATGTTAGTCTTCTATGAACGTCGTATGTACTTGGGCTTCTCTTTATCCAAGTACTTCTATTTATAATGTTTAGGTGGAAATATTAGTGACACGCGATATCAATCAGGTGACAAACGCAATAAAACAGGTGACATGGGTGATTTTCTTGTGATAATGTCAGTCGGAACGTGTCAATTAACAAGCGCATCCAAACAGGTGACACGGGGAATATACCATCTGACACGTTCATACAAACAGGTGACCTGCGGCATTCATATTATTCACAGAAGTTTGACAGGGCAAAAGTACTTACCAACAGTTTGTGATATGTGCATGGACCCAAAAATACTCCCAACTACTAACCCCCATCCCAAATGTACTTACCTAAATGTTGTCATATGTCCATTGACCCAAAAATACTCCCACGTACTTAACCTTTCCCAATAGTACTACGAAGTTATAAACCACTTACCCATCAAAATGGTCCAACCCCTGACCCCAAACTGAACTTGCAAAAGAGAACCCAGCTTTTGAGGTAAGCCGTTGAATGTGGGGGCGGTCTCCAGTAGACGCTGCATGAATAACACCGTATACGGCCCACAGTCACCACTGCAATGAGGAATAATTTGTCAGCACAATGCGTCGGATCCCACCTCCAACGAAATGAAATTGAAGCGTCGCACCCAACTTACCTCAGCTTGTTCTGGGGGAGGCCCTTGTCGCGGCTTAGGGCAAAGGGCGTTGGCGCCTTCATTGCGTAAGTGGACTTCAACTCGGGGTGTTGATTCAAGATTACGGGGAGTAGGTGGGTGACGCACATTAATAGGGCAGGCAGCAGGCGGTCCGTGACATGGTGCACATCGCAGTCGTAGACCCTCACCTGCCACTCCTTTAGATCAATTGCGAGGGCAACCCAATGTTTATTTTTCAGGTTGAAAGGTAAGAGGACGAGGTCCACCCCTACCCACTGCCGCCCCATTGCCGCCGGGGACCGGCCCTCCAAGTATGCGATCACTTTGGCATTTGCCTCATACCCACCGACATCTCCTTTGTACTGCTTCCACTCCCTCTCCAGAAAGCACGGGAAGAAGGTGTCCACGACAATGACTCGAGGGGAAACGTCGTCACCCCTCTCCGCGATCACTTTACGTAGTAGGAAGCACGACTCCTCCATGTGTTGCATGAAGTGAACCAACATGAACATCCAAAAAAATACACTACATAGATCACCCGCCAATCAAATACAAATGCAATGAAAATCATACCTCTGTGTCCACCCAACATCGGGGCGTCTGGAGAGAGGTAAAGAAGTCCTTCGCCAGGTCCCGGCCAGAGGCTGCCGACCACTTCTCAGCATCCGCCCTACAACGTAGGGTGAAGAGTTGAGTAAGACAATGGTTTACGCTGCCGTGTAATGAAGAGTGAATTTAGCCAATGGGTATGGGTTACCTTGCGAGCCACTCATGTAGGGCATCATTGTCGGCTGCAGAAACTAGTCCTAAGGAAACGACGTCAATTGGAATGGTGGCTTCCTTCCCTTTCTGGGTCCGCGATTTCTTAGCCGGGGGACCCACGGCCTCTGCATCATCCTTCTTGTTCTTCTTGGCCCCCTTTTTCCCATAGACCCGTGTCACCTAACAAAATTACCCGTGTCACCTAAGTCAATTCCCCATGTCACTAGTTACAACAAAAAATGATGATTTCTGTCATTACAATGGGCCACAAGGACCGTACATTTATTTCAGTGCCAGTCCCGTCTCCCTTGACAGCTTCTCCTTCTGAGGGCTTCTCAATCTCTTCAGTATCAGTCCCCACTACGTCCTTATTAGCGCCCCCTGGAAAACAAATGATTTCAATGAAGTTAAATTGACAATGACCACATATTGATTCAAATGAACTTAAATTGATCTATGCAATTGAAGTTACATTACATTAGAATGAATTTCAATCAAGTTTAGAATTTTAGAATTACATACCTTAACCATTGCATACCTTATCATCGTCTGGTTTTCAGGCTTCCCCCCACCCTCTGATGAACACTCTGTCACCACATCCACATGAACGGCCTGGTAAACGAATTCAAAAATCATGTCACCCAACATAAAACCCCACAATAATTATTCCCTTGTCACACAATATAAAACACCATGTCACCCTTCATAATTATTCGTGTCGCCATCATTTCATAATGGCATTGTTGATATAGTCGACACGGGCCACAAGAGCTTACCTTATCACTTTCTTCTTGAGGGGCCTTCGCCCTGGTTTCAGTACCAGTCCCCATTGCGACATCAACATCGCCCTCCTGCAAAACAAAACCACAAGTTACAAGGAATGCAATATGACTAAATTGTTGCTATTATCGACGCGGGCCACTAGACCTTACCTTACCACCTTCTTGTTGTTCAGCCTTCCCACCAGCTTCAACTGCACTCTTTGTAAACTCATCCACATGAACATCCTGGAATACAACATCAATCTTTAGAGTGATGCCCCAATATCCCGTGTCACACAACAGAATATACCATGTCATCCAAAACCAAACTTACCTTCTCCTCCTCAGTTGGCGCCCCCCCCCCTCTTTGTCTTCAGCATTCCCATCTCCAACTTCTTCAACAACTTCGTCTTCGACATCCTTGCCACCCACAAATTTGTCTCCAGTGTCAGTACCTTCACCATCTCCAGTGATGTTGTCTTCTACATCCTTTCCTCTTTCTTCCCCGCCTCTTCCCATCCCTTGATCAACCCGCACTCCGTGAACGACCTCCTCCAACACTTTCATCTGCATGGTTTAGGTTTTCAAGATCAATCCTACGGACTAAGGTGAACAAAATCGATCACAAAACATCATCACTTATTCAGAATGTATATTTACCATGTCACCTACTATATGTTACGTGTCAGCAGTCCATTTACTCATGTCACATGTGTTATTCAGATTCTGCACAAAATAAAGATAGATATGCCAATGACTTTCTTACCTTCCCATCCATACTCTCCATCCACATTGACATGCTTGACAACGTCTCCATCATCTTCTCAAGTGTCTTCGCCACGTCAGCCCCCCCCACCATCCTTCTCCTCAGCTCCTGTCCGTTATGTTGGCACGACTTTGGGGGCAATGTCAACCGGAGCATCGAAAAGGTGCGCCAACGGCCGCACAATGTTGTCGAACAAGATGTCAGGCTCCTCATTCTGATAGTAGCACCCATCCATCAATGACAACTCGTCCTTCTCCGGTAGTAGCACTGGGTTCTCCGTAACATTGATGCCGTCCTCCTCATCCATGAGTTTAACAATTGTGTCGTAAGCAAGGTTCTCTTCCTTGGAGCTCCACCTCATGCACCGAGGCACCGCTTTGGAGGACAGCTTCGTCGCAAACTGGACACTAAAATCTGGAATTGTTTCATATAGCCAAACCTACAAGGCATCCACACTCCAGTTACAAACCTAATTCGCATATCGTTGTACAATAGTATGAGGGTCGTATGTAAGGTTACCTGGAAGGCCATCGGATAGCCCATCAGCCCGTATCCAGCGCGCTCCTTGGGATCGGGCTTCAAGTCATCCAAGCGGCGCTCTACAGCACCAGAGAGCGAGCGATGTGTGGTCTCATAAACAAGCCTCCCCCATTAGAATGCCAGGAACCGATCGACATTCTCCACCAGCCTCACGATCCACCCCCGCAAAGGCTTCCTTTGTTCCCCCCCAAACAACACTGCCTCGATGATGAAGAGGAGAACAAGCTTGAATCTCCTTCTCGCGCTCGGCTCCTTCTGCATCGAGCTCTTCAAGGCGTTCTCTAGCTAGCCCACAGACATCCTGTCCGATTGGAAGAAGTCCTTGACTGCTTTCTTGTCGTCCTCCATCTCCATCCCCTTTACTCGACCACACCGGAGACCCGTCACAATGGCAAACTCCTTAATGGAGAACCGTCTGAGCTTCCCTTGAATCATATACCAACTCTCCCACTTCTTCTTAGTTACAAGTTGACGTTGTAGTGCATAATGCACCAGTTGTGATGAGAATTGACATCGGTTTGCTATCTGGACGATCCCCCCCAACTGGCTATCCAGCAGCTTCTCCCAGTCGTAAGGGTCCACGTAGTCATCAATGTTGGCCAGCATCGCCAATCTAGACGCTTGGTTTACTCGTGCCCGATAGTGTTTTTCTTCCGGGACACAGTAACGGGGCTCTCCCGGTGTGGGAGGTATTACTCGAGGCCTTCGTGTATTTTTAGATCGAACCATTTGTTTCCTGCAGTTTGGGTAATAGGAACACAATCAGTTTTCCAGAAAATTCATATCCCCATGTCACCAGAAACATATCCCGTATCACGAACCTTCAAAACTCTTGCCATTAATGTTAGACAGCACCATTCCAAACTTGTGACTCTTATTCAACTAACCCAATCTCCACCCAAACATTCGACATCAAACAACAAATTTCAATTTCACACTAATGGAATTGCGTTCAACATACGTTATACAAATAGAAGATGGCCCTAACCCGTGTCCCAATTTCAACACCCCTGTCACCCACGGTCGACGCCCATGTCACCCCCTTTCTCTTTCCAAAACAAACATCGACATAAATCACTTCTCTTACATCACTCCTTCTTCTTCAATCGGCCGCCTAAACTTCCCCATGTCCCAATTTCAATTCCCACCATTCCCACCCTCTTTGGCCTTCCTAAACCCTAACCGTCGATTTTCCGTCACCATACCCGAAAACCACCATTATCATCCTTCAATGGCACCAATCGTCGCCACCCCTCCACACCCCATCACTCCCCCCACCATTGCCCTTCAATCCCTAAACCCCATAGCCAATGCCTTCACCCACACACCCCACACCCCACGTTCGCACATAAAGGAGAAGAGGAAGAACGATTTCGGGTTTAATTGAGAGGGGGGCTTACCTTTTGAGTTCGGCGCCGGCGATCGTGTCTTCTCCTCCGCTGTCCGTCTTCTCCGCTTCTCCGCCCGTCGTCCTCCTCTGTTTTTTGGTTTTCAAATGCACACAGTTACAAATGGAGAGAGAGAGCATGTGATGATGGCTCTGCTCTCGCTTCTCCTTTCCTTTTTTTTTCTCTTCCCTCCCGCCGGATGCATTTAATGCAATGTGACAGTTTTCATCATTTTTTTTGGTTTTCTTTCCATTTTCTTTTTCTTTTCCCATTTTTTTTCCATCCTAAACCGGCAGTACCAAGTTGTCCAACCGGGACATTTTTGCCATTTTTTCGGGTTTGGGCTATTTTTACAAATTCTCCGGGCGGGAGGTCACTTTTGCAAACTTTGATGGATATGGGGTTATCCATGACCATTTCCTCATGGTAAAATGTAACACTCCATCACATCACCCATCACCTCACCATCTTTCCCCTCCTTTTGGTGCCAAAATCCCACCCGGGCTATTTGCCTTCGCTCCTCACATGTTCTCTCCTGCCTTTCACCTGCAACCGGCCCTTTAGGTCATAATTTTTATTTGCAAAAATACACCCCTAACCCACTTTTTCATTTTCCCAAACTAAGGGTTAACTATGCAAAGAATCCCAAAAAATGGGTCATCTGTGCAAATTCCCCTAAATTTTTTTTGAAAATTACGGGACAAAAAACGACACCGTTTTTCGATTGAGGGGGGGGGAAACGCGGGACTTTTGCAATATATGTGATACAACACTTCGAGCATTGCAACGTGGGCCACCCAGGGAGTGCCACTTCGCGCACTATGCAAATTTGTTTTTAAAATCCGTTTTTGGGGGAAAAATCGTTAATGTAAAAAAAATATAAAAATTATTTTTGAATGTAATTTTTTTTATCTATACATAGACACCCATTTTGCATATGTTTTTTTAAAAAAATAATTAAACGATATCAACACCCATTTTTCACTTCTTACCCAATAAAAAAATTATTTTTATCCCATTTTTTCCTATGAATTCATTCCTTTTGCATATTTTATTTAAAAAAATTCAAATATTTCAATACCCATATTTCATTCCTTACCCATTAAAAAATTCAGTTTGCATCCCATTTTTCCCCTTAAATTTATTGTTTATCCCATTTTGCATAATAATAATAATAATAATAAAAATAATAATAATAATAAAAAATAATAATAATAATAATAGCTTTGTTTATTTGAAGAAAAAAAGAAATAGATAAAAAAAAAGGTAAGTTATGAGCCCGAGACGAGGCTCACTAATAATTTACTGAAAAAGTGAAAAGCTGGGTTGGGCTCATAGGCTGATGTGGCAGTTAAAAAGTAAGCAGTGAGCCCGGAATAGGGCTCACTGATAAATATGCTCTTAGAGGTGTACATCCAAGGGGGAGTGTTATGAAACCATTTATTATGGATGTTTTACCTTCCTATCCCATCACCTACCTAAACTCCCACATGTGGAAAAACAAAGGGTTGATGACTTTAGTAGGGTCTTATCCTTATGTACTCATTGCCTATATAAGACATTGTAACCCTCCTAGAGAAGACACACAAGCAATAGAGAAGATCTCTCTTCTCTTCCTCCTCTCTACTCTATTATTCTTACCCATATTATAACATATTTTAATCTAATTAAAATTTTAAAATGTGGATATAAAAGGTAAAATTCGCAAAACATCCCTTATCAATAGAAATTTAATAGCATTGGAAAGTCTATATTGGACATTTAATAATTTATCGACGCTTTTAATAAAGGAAAAATAAGCGTGGGTGACAAATACACAAAATTTTAAGGTAAGGGTGAATTTGTGAAAAATATATAAAATAAGGGGTGATATTGTGCAATTTACCAAGTTTAAAAGGACAGGACCGAATTAGACCCTCACCCACTGTTATTTACTCGGCACTCGCCGCATACTACAGCAGTCGAGACGATTGGTTCGGCGATCGATAACGGAGAGAGAACCTCGATCGGATGGATTCATGGAGGTTATTGTTGATTCTTTCGTTCTTCCTAAGTTCCTCTCATCCATAGTATGTTGAATTTCTGTATCTCTCTGATTTAACACCCGCGGAATTTTGTGCTTGTTTGCCGAGATAACGAGTCGAACGAATTAACTGGATATAATTTCGTGTTCTTATAGGCTGAAATCCTTACTCGAAGCCAATTCCTAGCGATTATTCAATTGATCCGGATTGTTCGCTGACAAATTATGAAGTGGTTGGATCGTGGTATGAGGAAACCCTAGTTTTTTTTTCTTTTTTTTTTCGTGGTATTAAAGTAATGCTGTCCTATATGCCTGTAGAAGTGTAGATTCTTAAGATTTGTTTTTCGAACTCTAACCAGGCAATTCACTCCATATCTTTAATTCTTGATGGTTTAGTAATGATATTCGGGCTGTACTGCTATCAAATACAGCTCAATTTGTAGATAAGCGTGGTCCTTGCAATTCATAAAGATGAGTAAGGACTGGTGAAAGGCAAAATATGCATAGTATTCAAAAGTACTGCATGGTCTGAATTTTTTTCCCCTTCTGCAATCTGTACCTTTTTCTGCAATTACAGATTTGGTTACTTTGTCATCTATTTCATTCAACTGGTTCTTCTAAGCTGAATTTGAGAGTGAAAGATCCTTAAAATCAGAAATTCGTGAGTTTTTCTTCATATTATATCAACACTGAAACTGTTTGTAACAATAAGTTGTAGTATATCATAAATTGAGGTAAATTGTCACTAATGAATGAGATTTAGCTCAGGCTGTGTTTGGATAATAAATCTTCAAATAAGCTGGTCTATCATTTGGTCCTAGCTACCAGATGCCTTTCTGGCCCTAAGTATCACATCACTTGTCGATATGTAGTAATTGCCTTTAGTTGGTTTCAACAAGTAGCAACTGCGTGGACTTCATATGTAGAGTGGAGGACTATAGTTGGTAGACCTGCAGAAGAATCCTCAGGTCGGATTTTTTTTTCCACATGACCAATATGCTCTGGATTTTCTTTTTGATCTTCATTGTATATTGGTGATAAGGTGCTGATTAGTGGAATTTGTTTATGATGTATCACTTACTAATGTACTTAATAGTTTTAGCTGTATGCAGAAACCGACCTTAGCTCAGTTGGTAGAGCGGAGGACTGTAGTTGGTATAATATCCTGTCAGATAAATCCTTAGGTCGCTGGTTCGAATCCGGCAGGTCGGATCTTTTTTCCCATATAAATTGGTATATAATTTATATTTTTTTGATTTCTAATCTTTATTTCATCTAATAGTGTCTGTCACAATTTTTTTCCCATGTGACTTCTGTCCATGGCGAAGATGCTTTAGTGCCTTTAATCCTTATTGTATATATTGGTGGGTATGTAATTATTGGTGGGTGCCTTTCATGTTTCTGGCCATAATTATTTCATCACTTATCAGTAAGTAGTAATTGCTTTTAGCTGGTTGCAGAAACTGTGTGGGCTTCAATATGTAGCGGAACACTGTATTTAGCTAGTTGGTAGACCTGCAGAAAATTCCTCATGTCGCTGGTTCTAATCTGGCAGATCGAATTTTTTTTCTTAGCTTTTTGTATATGGTATATATTTCTTGTATAATTCGATCTTCCTTTATGTAATCTTATTTCCTGTCACAAAATACCTTTTTCCACATGTAATTACATGACCAAGATGCTCTAAATTTTCTTTTTGATCTTCATTGTATATTGGCGGTGATGTGTTAATTAGTGGAATTTGACCATGAAAAATCACTTACTAATATGTACTTAATTGTTTTAGCTGTGTGCAGAAACCGACCTTAGCTCAGTTGGTAGAGCGGAGGACTGTAGTTGGTGTAACTCCTGTCAGATAAATCCTTAGGTCGCTCGTTCGAATCCGGCAGGTCGGATATTGTTCCCCTAATTATTTGGTTTACGATATACATTTTTATGCTTTTTAATCTTTATTTAATCTAATATTGTCTGTTACAATTTTTTTCCATGTGACCTCTCTCTATGGCAAAGATGCTTTTTTAGTGTTTGTTGTATATATTGGCGGGGAATGGGGAGGTAATTATTAATGGGTCCTTATAGTTATTTCAGATCTGCATCAAGCTCAAACTGAACAAGTATTGAATGGTTGTCGGTTGATATGAAAATTTCTGAACCATATGTTCTTGATATTCTGAACTTTTGAATCCTTCTTGGCTTACTCTAAGATCAATGAATGATTAGTTCATCATTTACCTCTAACAAGCACCATTACAGAAACAATCATTTGAAGACTGGTGTCAAGAGGGCATTTGGTCTAGTGGTATGATTCTCGCTTTGGGTGCAAGAGGTCCCGAGTTCGATTCTCGGAATGCCCCGCAATGTACCCGTTTACATTTTTTCAGTGATCTTTATTTGAGATTGTGGCTCAAATGCTCAATACTTCCAGTGATCTTAAGTTTGTGATCATCTTCATTTGGCAGCCTTATTTTAATATTTTGGCTTAACGATATATTCAAGTATTAGTTTTCTTTGCAAGGATAAATTAACTTGAACTCAATCAGTTTTGTGGATTTGTCGGTTAATGAACCAGTAGAGGTGCTATTTCACCTAGTTCTGCATTTTAATGCATTTTCGGCCTTGAAGTATCTTATCATCTATTACTATGTACTAATTAGTTTTAGTTGGTGTGCAGATACTGACCTTAGATCAGTTGGTAGCAGAGGACTTCCGTTGGTATAACATCCTGCAGATAAATCCTTAGGTTGCTGGTTCAAATCCAACAGGTTAGTTAATGTTTTTCTCATCAATTTCCCATTTTTGTTATGCTCCAACTCCAAGTATATTGTATATGGGGTCTACTATTGTTTTATCTTTGCTATTTTATCAATGTGTTGGGTGGACTTCTAAAAAATGAGTAATGTATTAGCAAACATGGCTAAGACTAGTGGATCGATGATTTCAGGTCTACATTATGCTTAATCTACACAAGAATCGAATTGTTGGTTTGAAGATTTTATTATCCATATGTGCTTGAGTATCTGATTTTTGTGAATCCTTCTCATCTAGATCAATGAATGGTTGGTTCATTCATTTACTTCTAACAAGCACTGCTAAAAGGAATGGTCATTTGAAGATTGATGTCAAGAGGGCATTTGGTCTAGTGGTATGATTCTCGCTTTGGGTGCGAGAGGTCCCGAGTTCGATTCTCGGAATGCCCCGCAAGTAAGTTTTTCTTATTTGAGCTTCTGTACTTTGTAAATTTTGAGTTCATCCTGTTCTTGATTCCCTCATTGTTGTAGTGTAGAACTACAGATCTAGGATTTTTTGGGTATGTAGGGTCATGAGTTCCGTACTGGAGAGCATTTTTTGTTAGCCATTTGGTTTGATGTTGTGCCTCTAGTTACCAGTACCGCCCTTTTTAATACTTAGTTTTCTCATCTGGATGAGAAATATTTTAGCCTGTAGGCAGACTCACAGTGTTTATATATTATCACTTTCTGATCTTGGTGTATCAATGTTGGCTTACTGTAGATCATTGAATAATCTTTTCGATCATGACCTCTTGTAACTTTGATTTACTTAAAGTAGTAAAATGTCCTTAATTCTCTGATCTTTGTAATTCCGTCCTGCCTTGTGATGGATCAATGGGTGATTTGTTCAATCATTGGTCTCTAATCTCTTTAGACCAATGAGCAATTTGTTCAATGATGTGCAGAGTAATGTCAAGTGGGCATTTGGTCTAGTGGTATGATTCTCGCTTTGGGTTCGAGAGGTCCCAAGTTCGATTCTCGGAATGCCCCGTAGTCAGTTGGTATGTATTTTATTTCGGCAGTCTTGATTTGTCATTTTGCCTCCTCAATATTGGAAGTTTTATATCTTTTCGATCATGCTGAATCAAGTATTTGCTTACTCTAGAATGATGATAGGTGCCATGGCTTGGTGAAACAATTATGAGACTTCAATCTCTAATCTCGGTGAGTCACTATTGACTTACTATTCCATCCATGACTGATTTTTTCATTAATTATCTTCTTCTAGTTTGAACCAATCAACTTAACCAAAGGGTTTGGCCTACTGATATGATTCTTGGTTTGGGTGCGAGAGTATCTGAGTTAAGTTCTTGACATGCCCTGCAATCCGTCTATTTTTACTTTATGCTACTTTTTTCTTGGTACTTTTGTCAAATTAATATCAGTGGAGCTTGGTCCTGTTCTTGATTCCCTCATTGTTGTAGTGTAGAACGGTAGATCTAGGATTTCATGAGTTCCGTACTGGAGAGCATTTTTTGTTAGCCATTTGGTTTGATGTTGTGCCTCTAGTTACGACCCTTTTTTCTCATCTGGATGAGATATATTTTAGCCTATAGGCAGTGGCTGATCTGATCTTTGGCTTTTTACAAGCATAAACTATTTCTCAGAGTGGGTTAGCTCCGTAGTACAATCCATGGCCTACCATCCAACAATGTCACAGACTTATTGTTTATATATTATCACTTTCTGATCTTGGTGTATCAATGTTCGCTTACTTTCGACCAAAAAAATGTTGGCTTACTGTAGATCATTGAATAATCTTTTAAGTCATGACCTCTTGTAACTTTGATTTACTTAAAGCAGTACAATGTCCTTAATTCTCCGATCTTTGTAATTCTTTCCTGGCTTACGATGTATCAACGGGCGATTTGTTCAATCATTGGTCTCTAATCTCTATAGATCAATGAGGGTTTTGTTCAATGATGTGCAGATGGCAGAGTAATGTCAAGTTGGCATTTGGTCTAGTGGTATGATTCTCGCTTTGGGTGCGAGAGGTCCCGAGTTCGATTCTCGGAATGCCCCCCAGTCACTTGGTATGTATTTTATTTCAGCAGTCTTGATTTGTCATTTTGCATCCACAATATTTTTTTTGATCATGCTGAATCAAGCATTCACTTACTCTAGAATGATGATAGGTAGCATGGCTTGGTGAAAAAGTTATGATACTTAAATCTTTAATCTCGGTGAGTCACTTTTGACTTACTATACCATCCATGTCTGATTTTTTCAATCATTAACTTCTTGAATTTGAACCAATCAAATCAACCAGAGGTCTTGGTCTACTAATATGATTCTTGGTTTGGGTGCGAGAGTATCCAAGTCATTGAAGCTGGATTCGTGGTACGTGGTATAGAATGAGATTTAGCAAACATGGCCAAGACTAGTGGATCTGTGGATGCATCAATGATTTCAGGTCTACATTAAGCTTAATCTACACAAGAATCGAATAGTTGGTTTGAAGATTTTCTTATCCATATGTGCTTGAGTATCTGATTTTTGTGAATCCTTCTCATCTAGATCAATGAGCGGTTGGTTCATTCATTTACTTCTAACAAGCACTGTAACAAGAATGGTCATTTGAAGATTGATGTCAAGAGGGCATTTGGTCTAGTGGTATGATTCTCGCTTTGGGTGCGAGAGGTCCCGAGTTCGATTCTCGGAATGCCCCACAAGTAAGTTTTCTCTATTTGAGCTTCTGTACTTTGTAAATTTTGAGTTCATCCTGTTCTTGATTCCCTCATTGTTGTAGTGTAGAACTGTAGATCTAGGAATATTTTGGGTGCGTAGGGTCATGAGTTCCGTATTGGAGAGCATTTTTTGTTAGCCACTTGGTTTGATGTTGTGCCTCTAGTTACTGCTCTTTTTAACACTTAGTTTTCTCATCTGGATGAGAAATATTTTAGCCTATAGGCAGTGGCTGATCTGATCCTTAGCTTTTAAAGCATCTCCAATAGTTTCCCCAAAAAATGGGATTTTGGAGTTTTTGGGGAATTTTGAGGTATTTTTTGCTCCAACAGATTCCCATCACATGCTCCAAAATGGAGAAGCTATCGAAAAAATAGAGAGAATTCCCTAAATATGCAACATTCTTGATACTTCAAATCTTCGAAATGGGGAAGCTGTTGGAGTTAAAACAAAAACAATTTGAACAATATGTATTTTGTTTCCCCATTTTGGGAAAATTTTAGGGAATCGGTTGGAGATCTTAGAAGCATAAACTATGTCTCAATAGTGGGTAAGCTCCATAGTACAATTTACTACAATCCATGGCCTATCATCCAACAATGTCACAGACTCAAAAGTGTTTATATATTATCAATTTCTGATCTTGATGTATCAATGTTGGCTTACTGTAGATCATTGAATAATCTTTTCAATCATGACTTCCTGTAACTTTGATTTACTTGAGCAATAAAATGTCCTTAATTCTTCGATCCTTGAAATTCCTTCCTGGCTTACTATGGATCAATGGGCAATTTGTTCAATCATTGGCCTCTAATCTCTTTAGATCAATGAGCAATTTGTTCAATGGTGTGCAGAGAAATGTCAAGTGGGCATTTGGTCTAGTGGTATGATTCTCGCTTTGGGTGCGAGAGGTCCCGAGTTCGATTCTCGGAATGCCCCCCAGTCACTTGGTATGTATTTTATTTCAGCAGTCTTGATTTGTCATTTTGCCTCCACAATTTTTTTTGATCATGCTGAATCAAGTATTCACTTACTCTAGAATGATGATAGGTAGCATGGCTTGGTAAACAAATTATGATACTTAAATCTCTAATCTCGGTGAGTCACTTTTGACTTACTATACCATCCATGTCTGATTTTTTCAATCGTTAACTTCTTGTAATTTGAACCAATCAAATTAACCGGGGGCTTGGTCTACTGATATGATTCTTGGTTTGGGTGCGAGAGTATCTAAGTTCAGGTTTTGGCATGCCCTGCAATCCGTCTACTTTTACTTTATGCTACTATTTTTCTTGGTTCTTTTATCAAATTTTTTTTTTATTTTAAGGGTTAATATATTGAAAACGGAATAAATATTTACAATGTACAAAAGGGCTGACAATGTCCAAAGGACACTTAGCGTAGCTACCAAAATCATGGAACCAAAATCATGGTTCTTTTATCAAATTAATATCACTGGAGCTTGGTCCAGTGTCTTGATTCTCAACTGGGGGTGCCTATATCACATCTCCTTTATATTCGTGATCGTTGCCTGCATTTGTGTCTCCATGGCATTCTGGATTCTTTATTTTCTGAGCCTGGTAAATCATTACTGCATTAGTATATTGATAGCTGATTGTTTTGTACAACCATTGATATCTCCAAGTTTTTAGCCTAAGCAACATTTGAAAATGAACATCAGGAAGGCATTTGGTGGATTCATATGGTTTTCTCTTTGGGTGGTGAGAGGGTCCTGAGTTCGGTTGTCAGAAATCCAAATACCTAATTACTAGATCAATGAACAATTTTTATTTTTGTCAATGATCTTTATTTGAGGTTGTGCCTTGGCACTTGTTCATTTGTCAGATTAACACTATCATTAATAGGGCATTTGGTCTAGTGGTATGATTCTCGCTTAGGGTGCGAGAGGTCCCGAGTTCAATTCTCGGAATGCCCCTCATATTATCCAATATGTATTTTATTTTTTGGCTGTCTTATTAGTCATTTTGCCTCTATATTTTGATGTACTGTATACATGTGGTGTGGCTATGCGCAAGAACTATTGGACTTGAGACTTGACCTCAATTGTCAAAATAGATTTGTTGGTGAAGGAACCTGTGTAGACGAGCTCTTTCATTCTTGTGTGCAGATAGATTTGTTGCATTTTCGGCCATGAAGTACTTACCATTTATCATTATGATGTACTAATTAGTATTCGTTTGAGTGCAGATGCTCAGCTTAGCTCGGTTGTTAGAGCGGAGCACTGTAGTTGGCGTAAAATCCTTAGGTCGCTGGTTTCAATCTTTCGGAAAGCTTCTCTTAGATGAGAGGCTATAAAAAAGGCAACACGTTGCTGAATTTGGTAGCGAGGCTACGAAATGACGAAACTGATGCTCCTATGAAGAAATATCAGCTCTCATATTTGATTTAGTTACTCAGGAATTTGAAAATCAATCATCTGGAGTTGATCAGTGTCCTTCCTTCTTTACCAATTACCACTTGTCATCAAACATAGAACTTAAATAGAATCTGAGCTGAATCAGTGGCAGCTGATACAATCTAAGTTGAATTAGTGATCCCACACACACAACACACACATATATATATTCACTGGAGGGAGGTGATCATCAAATAAAATTATGTATATGCTGATCATCAAATAAAATTATGCCTGTGCCTTTCCCATTCATTTCCTGCCAACATTTTTAGTTGCATTGAGTGGTGCCATGTTGGGACATTAATTCAGTTGCATTTATTTGTAATGCAATGCAGTAAAATGGAGTATATGGAAAATGAAAAATCTCCACATTATCACAGGCCTGCAAAAGATCAAAATGAAACGACAAGTCTCTGCATCATTTAAGGGTGTTCTTGGATAAGGTGTTGGATAAGGTGATGTTTGATTAGCATGATTTTTAAACGACTCCGCTGTATACACCACAAACCCCGCGTCAATTCCGACGTGCAGGGTTAAAGTGAGTTAATTAATTATTTAAAAGTGCTAATCAGTGATGGTGACTTGCACGTCGAAAGCAACGTACATTTTTAAAGGTGGATTTGCGGTGTATTTAAAAACACCCAAAAAACAATAGAAGTGGGTGGAGATTGTCTTGAAAATCGAAAAAGTTTATATACATAGGAGAGGTGGAGTGTTCAAATTTATACATTTGATGCTAATATATTTAGCTTATGCATAGTTATTATAACATATACAAGAAAAATAAAATCTCAAAAAATAAATTTACTAAAAAACTTTGAAAAATTAGATTGCAAACTAACATCTTTTTATAATCTTTTTACATCTTTTAAATTATTATAGTTTTTGTAAGTTATTTTTTTTATACTCCCTCCGTTCGGCAAAATTTGTCATTTTAGGGTGTTATTTTTGTTCAAAAAAACTTGTCATTGTAGGTATTTTGCCCTTCACTTTACAAAAATGTCCTTGATATGATTGATGGTTTGTTAGTTGTAGTTTTCGATAAAGTAAAAAAGGAGGGTAAATTAGTACATTTGTTAATTGTTTTAAAACTTATGAAAGAAGCTAAAATGACAAGTTTTGCCGAACGGAGGGAGTAAAAAACTTTGAAAAATTAGATTGCAAACTAACATCTTTTTATAATCTTTTTACATCTTTTAAATTATTATAGTTTTTGTAAGTTATTTTTTTGATATTATTTTTTCAATGACTATATATTTTTTTTAAAAAAAATAATATTAATTTAGAGGCAAAATATTTGTGTGGTAGAAGAGTTAAAATCATCTTTGCATGAATCATGATCAACAGTGGAAGCATGCGTGTTTAGCTCTCTATAAACTGAAAGCTCCTTCAATCAATGATTCAACTTTATCGGAAATCATCAAATGGCTAAATTTTCCATCCCAAAAAAAAAACGGTTGAAGCGTAATCAGCAAGCTTCTCAAATCTTTCCTATATATACACGCCCTTTAATTGACAACCAAGCTATTGAAAGCTGCACTATGGACGACGAAGCCCCTCAACCTCCTCCAATGTCCCGCGCGGCAATGCAGTCGATTTGCGATCACTGTATTACCAGACATGCTTCATTAAGCTCCGAAGTCAGAACCGTGTTTCGTCGGCTCTTCGACAACGGCCATGCCCCTCTACTGAATGCCACATTGATGTCCGGCGACGTGCCTCTTCTGGACCTCCTTATGATGCACTTAGGCGAGGAGAAGGCGCGGGCTTTTGCTGATGAAGGCGATCGCCTCGGAGACGGAGCTATCATTTGATTCGATTCCGCCCGGCCAATAAAATCGCTATCTAATTAAGTAGTTTCTAATTTATGTTTATGAATTTCAGTTCAGTAGTTGTGTTTTCAATTCCGTTGTGGCCGGTGTGTCGTTTCCATTCCATGTATGTAATGTACTGTGGGATTTATCTCACTAAAGTATCATTACTCCGGTATTATTTTAATGTCAGTTTCGATTTCAGATGAATTTAGTTGAATTTATGTTTCGATCGATCAACATTTTAAAAAGATATTCCATTTCTTTGGGAAAAAGATGTTATATATCTTTATCACTACTTGTATCCAATTCGTAGCCAACTATACAATTACGTAGGGGTGGATACAAATCCCGTCCCGATCCAGGTGGAATTTAGAGAAAAAAATTTC
The DNA here is from genome assembly GCA_963922045.1 of Persicaria maculosa. NCBI lineage: Eukaryota > Viridiplantae > Streptophyta > Magnoliopsida > Caryophyllales > Polygonaceae > Persicaria > Persicaria maculosa. The sequence goes on from OY998271.1 coordinate 8,545,357, forward strand.
AATTTCAATCCCGTCCCGCAAAAATTACACAGGACGGAGAGTTCAAATCCAGCAAATCCCGTCCCGCATATATATATAATTATATATTTTAATTAAAATTAATAAAAAAATACAAGAATATATTTATATTATATCTTAACATTTATTTAATCCCAAAATTTAAAATTTAAAATAATAATAAAAACACTCAAAATATATACGAAAGGACTTACTGATTTTTTTATGTAATGGGATTTTCATTCTTTGCTACTAATTGTTGATTCTTTGCTACTGTTGCTAGTTCCTACTGTATTTTTATTCTTTGGATTCAATTAGTTCCTACTGTATTTTCATTCTTTGGATTCAATTTGTTGCTATACCTACTGATTTTTTTTATGTAATGGGATTATTAAGTTATTAGGCATGACTTTAATTTGCACATTTCTCCTTGTTATTTTTGGATTGTGTTTTATTCTTTTTTTTTTTTACGAGGGACGATTCTCGTTCCGTCCAGATCCTGTCCCGTCCCGTGAAGGATAAGACTCGGCGGGATTTGAAAAAAATATTCAATCCCGTGCCACAAAAAATACGCGGGACGGGACACGGGATTACCACAATCCCGTTCCATGCCCACCCCTACAATTATGTACTCTCTCTTCCATCTGTTCAAGTAAAATATGTCGTTTGCTATTCACACACGTTTGCTATAAATTTTTTTTAACAATTTTGTAGTTACTATTAATAAGTATTCGTCTTAAAATTTAAATCATATTTTAGACTAATGTGGTTGTATCAAAATACACGTCATTTTAGAATTATAGTATTTGCGATTAGAAATATTTGATATTTTAGAGATATGTACGTAGATTAAAAAATGCCACTTCCACCTAATACCACATCAGATAATGTTTACTTTTCCATCACATTTATTATGCACAAATTTAATTGGTTAAAAAAAAGTACAACTTATATTGATATTAGTGCAAAAGTAAAAAGGAGAGTAATTATTAATTCAAAAATATCAAATATTATTGATCAAATTTCACCTCATAAAACATTAAATATTTCCGATCGGATGAAGTAAAATATTTTAATCCCACTAACTATGCCATATTTCAATTTCCAATGCATAATTTTCCTTTCCAATGAAAAAATAATTATTCTTACCCTTTTATCATCCAATCAACAATTTAAACTTTTTTTTAAAAAAATAGAGATAAATATATGTCTTTAATGCACATTAATAACTGTGCAAATACCTTAAATTACGAGATGGAGGTAGTATATGTTTTGTAATGATCATGCATAAGCTAAATATATACTACCTCGGTCTCAAAATAGTTGTGGCTTCACTTTTGAAACATTTTTAAGAATGGTAAAAACTATATATAATATTAATGATTTTATTAGTTTTAAAAAATAATTTATACTTAATACATAGTACATAATATTATTTTAAAAAATTATTAAAAAATTAATATTTTATAAAGTTTTTAACTTCTTAAAAACGTGTAAAAAAATAAAACAACAAGTTTTTTGAGACGGAGGAGTATTTTTTTTAAATAAAAATTAATTTAGAGGTAAAATATTTCCCTGGGTGGACAAACCTACACATACACTAGATATTTGTAGAATTTTACACCTACAATAAATATTTGACATATGTAAATTAGATATTTTTTAAAAAAGGGAAATAATAAGTAATAACTACCACATTCAACCAAATAATTTTTAATGTATTGTTTTTTTAAAACGGGCCACCCTGGGGTTGGCCGCCTGCACTGATGGTTTCTCCTGGTTGGCGTCCGCCGGTGTGGCTCTGTTGTGGTCCAGCTTCCTCCTGCTCTCCTTGGCCCATGGGTTTTTTCCTTGGGCCCGAAAGGTGGCCCGAGGCAGCCCTTTTGTTGTACTTCGGGTCCAAGGCTTTGTCTTGGGCCCGAAGCACAGCGCAAAGGAAATAACATATAAAATTAAAATTAAATCATTTATATTTGTTTATATATGTTTATATATATTTATATTTATATATATACACATATATATTTATTCATATATACATATATATTTTTATATATATCTGAGTAAACTCACCCGAAAGGGTTTGACCAAATCTCGCAAGGGCTTGACTAACTTCTTATAAGTAAAATCTGGTTGGCGTTTTGTTTCGAGCAGCGTGCAGCTCTACTTCTGACGTTTCTAGTAAGTCTTCTGCTTGGTTGGGGAGCGTGGAGTCTGGAGTCGGGACTGGATGGGGTCGTGGTGGTGCGCTGAGGGTGTCTCCGTATCCGGGATTGATCTTCCTTGGAGTTCGTCTGCACTACCCACAAGAGATAGTGTCCTGCTGTACCGCTGGCCCGCGGTGCCACTGCTCGGTGGTGTTTGGCTTCGTTCTTCGCCGGCTTCCTCAGCTTTCTTGGGAGTTGGTCTTCTTGGGTCGTCTTGTTGTAGGGTTTTGTTTTGTTTGTTACATTTCGCTTGTTGTTTGTATTTCTGTCTGTTTAGGTGGTATGTTTGACGGTTCGCCGTCTGCCGACTTTGTCGGCCACTCGGTGAGTCAGGCCTGTCTGATCATCGAATTATTACCTTATCAAAAAAAAATGTTCCAATTTTTGAATTTTAGCAAAAACTAAATTAGTCATTTTGTTAACTACGGTAATAATAAATTAATTTAATTTATATCCATATAGTATCAACAATATCATATAATTAATTTCATTTAACATTTTAATTATTAACATTTTACAAATATATATAAAATTATCAATATTTTATAATTAGGGGTCTATGAATACATGGTATGTTGTGAATACATACCGTTAAAAAAAATATATATGAGTGCATACATAAATACAAAGCTTTTAATTAATTTGAACCAAATTCTTCAAATTTATTTACGTTTGCATTTAAATTTTCTTTTTTCAACACTATGTATTTATAATATTAGATTTTCTAACTTATATCCTAAGGATAAGTGTATCAGTTTGAGAAACTAAATGGAATTTATTTTACTACTATGGTTATAAAAAAAACCTTAAAATGGTTTATTTATAAAAAAATTTCAAAATTTTGAAAAAAATGAACGGTTACATGTCAAATTAAATCAATTGTAGATTTAACTAGAAATTTATTTTTTTTTTAATTCTGTTTAAATATACATGTCAACTTTTGATTGATTAGTGGTTTAATTCATCTTTGAGCAGGCCCCATGATTAATTAACATTTTTACATATATATAAACTCCATCAATCAATGATCGATTCAACTTTATTCATTACCAAAAAAAAAATGATTCACCTTTATCGGAAATCATCGAACGCTTGAAGCGTAATCCGCAAGCTTCTCAATCTTTTCTCTCTCTATATAGTATATATACATATTCATTCTCAATTTCTCATCATCTGAACATCAAATCAAACTACAAAGCTACACAATATGGACGAAGCCACTATCTCTAGATTAAAAAAAAAAAACAAGAGAACACCATGCAAACCCTAAAAGAACGCGCAATAACGCGCCTCCATCATCCCCTTCCTCAGGCACTGAATCGCCGCCATGGTTTTCGACCTTCCCTCCGGAAAATCACCCACCAGATCTCCTCAATCCGAAATCTTCACCCTTCCGACCCAGATCTTGGCTTCCTCCTGCTTGTGGCCCCCTTGATTGGCTCGATGCCGCACCAAAGTGCTCCCCCACTTGGAGCAAACCCTAATCGGCTTTACAATTGGGAGGTTTCTGCCTCTGATTGGACTTGGCCTGTCAATCAGGCCTCCACTTGCAGGATGTGCTTGATCTACCACAGGGTCTTAATGAGATTGGAAGGGTGCTTGAGGTGGCCGGTCGGTGCTGGTCGCATCCTCCCTTGGCGCGCCGGTCTTTTGCTTCGGGTGTCTTGTCTCTTCTACTTTCCGCTCTGCCGTTCATCACTATGCTCTGTAAGTCTCCCTCCCTCTACTCATTACCAAACCCATTTTCACTTTGCGCACAAGCTCCGACCCTATAAATACATCTCCAATGGATGCTTAGGAACTCACAGTTCCCACGTTTTACAATTCTGGCTCTCTGATTTTGCCTTTGTGCTCTTTCTGCTGCTATCTTCTCTTTCTGGTTCTATGGATCCCTCTAAATCCTTCTTGGATGCCCTCCATTCCACAGAGGCGCCTCCACCCAAAAACCCGTCCACCCTCAATCCTAATACCTCTTCGTCTCCCTCTGCTCATGTTTCTCCTTCGGCTCCTTTGGCTGCTGCTCCCCCTTTGACTCGGTTATCTGCTGAGGAAAAGGGGAAAGCAAAGCTGGCCTCTGAGGAACCCCTCTCTCCGCCGAGGTCAGTTCCGGCTGACTTCGATCAGGCGGCTTATTTCGCTAGACTTGCTAAGATCAGACAAAAATCTCTTATTGCTAATCAACACATTTTACTTGGCTGTCTTTTTGGTGGTTCTGCTGACTGGGAGGAGCTTCTGCTCAAGCTCCGCAGTGAGTGGCGCTTCTGTGCCAAAACTTCGACCATTGTTGATCGTTCCTACGGCTGGTTTGAGGTAAAATTCAATCATATGGCTGATCTAAACCGGGTGTGGGATGGCCGTCCTTACCACTTTTTCGGGTTCATTCTTGTCTTACTTAAATGGTATCCTGCCTTCAGTCCCCTCACTGCTATTGTTACCCATGTTGATATCTGGATACGTATCCCAAATCTTCCTGTTGAATTTATGTGCAAAGAGGCCCTGATCGATATCCTTGGTCGTTTTAGGGTGGGCACTTTCATTAAGCTTGATAAGCTCTCTCACCAAAAAATTAGGGTTGCTTATACCCGCTTTGCTGCTAATGTTAATCTGCTTGAGCGTCTTGTGGGTGGGATTATCGTGCCTGATGAATTTGCCCAACCCCTTTGTCTCAGACTTTGGTATGAGGATTTTCCGAAATGATGCGGCCTCTGTGGGGGTTTTTCTCATGGGTTTGAGGAGTGTTCCTCTAAGGTCATTAAATCTGCTGTTACTAAGATTAACATTCTCCCTCCCCAGGAGGGTTTGGGGGACTCCGATGATGCCGAGTGGTTCAAAGTCGGACCCAAGGGCTCGACTGTCCATACGGCCCACTCCAAAAGAAGCCACAAACCTTATATGTCTGGGCTGGATTCAGTGGTGATTGAGTTTGTTCAATCTGCTGCCACTACTGCTATGAAGGCTAATGTTCACAATGCTACTGTGGCCAATAATTCGGCTGAGGTTGTTTTTCCCGCTTCTAATGATGCCTCCCTGGGTCGGACTGGAGAGGGTGCCCCTGGTGGTGTTGCCGCGGATCCTGGTTTGGGTGTGAGGGCCATCCCGGCAGCTGTGCTTACTTCCATGGAGGTTGACAACCTCACTGTTGCTACCAGTGCTGCTGTCACGGCCACTGGTACCAATGAGGCTTCTTCTGATGACTCCTTGCTGTCCTCTAGGTCGGGTACGACCTCCAGGTCTATGTCTCGCCGTCTGGCTAGACTCCAGCTTAAGTCTTCGGATGTTGCAACCGCCCAGCTAGGATCCTTTGGTGACACCACAGGGGAAGACTCAGCGTCCTCCCACTTGAAGAAGCGAAAAACGTAGTCTCTTATGATCACACAACATACTTATCACCTTCTCGTCGGTTCTAATGATCTTCATTGCTTTGCTCCGGAGGAACTCTTTTGCCATCCTTTACATTTATGCATTACCTACCTTTTAATTACTTGTTTCAACAGCCTACAGCTCCTGCTTTTTCCTTTTGATTATTTTCTTAGGCTGTTTACTACTGTGATTGATCTACGGTTTCCTCCGTTTGTATGTTGTGTGCTTTTTCACAAGCGTGATGTTTGGTTGCCTGTTGGCACTTGCTATATATATAATTCCAATCTCAGTTATGACTCCTTTTCTTACAATTGCTCATTACATTATCCAATTTTCTCTCTGGAAAATCTTAGTCTACAGGGCTGTATGCTTCCTTCTGTTGCTTTGTTTTATTGCTGTTACTGCAGGTACTTGGTTGCTGGTTCTTCTTCTTATTGGCTCGGGGTTTGCGGCATTTGGTTCCCCTCAATACGGTTTTCATGCGGGTTCCGGATCTTCTACAGCCTTCTTCGTGGGTGTCTACTGCAATTGCCTTCCAACCACAACAACTTATACTCACATTTACATTTATATGGCTCACAAGCCAAGTACATGTTGCCAAAAGCAATTTCTAAGGCTTACATGCCTCTAGTCAGTGTTTTGTCATTAGGTACACATTACCTACAATTTTGTAACTACACTCTCTCTATTATGGTTATTAACTTTATGCCTGATATATATTTGCAAACACAGATATTAATACAATGGCGACTTGTACACAAACACATAAAAATTATATTCCAATTCAAATACGATTACATATTTTCCATTACAATAGAGTCCCACAAACGATCACAAAATCCGATTAAAACGTTACTTTATGAGATACCTCTGATCCTATATTCAAAACAAACCCACTTTATATACGCTATTAAAAGGTATAAAAATTGTCGATCACAACTTACACGACCTATTACAATCAGGCTACGGTGGAATCATACCACTGATCCTTGCATACAATTACCTTCAAAAATTGGTTTCACATGAATATCTGCACTTGGAACTGTTGCGGTATCAAAAAACGTAACTTCTGGACTAGTACGGAGCTTTTCTGTAAAAACAACCATATAGATATTTTAGCCCTCCTAGAAACTAAAACAAACTCTCCTCCTCCAGACTTTTACTGGAAAAAATGTGGATTTTCTAACTCTGCTGTCGATCCAGCTATTGGTTTCTCCGGAGGGATCTGTCTTTTTTGGAGAGACCCATCACCCGAACATGGACAACTAGATCTGGTCTCAATCAACCACAGATTTATTCATCTACAATATCATGATGTTCAACTACAATTCTCATTTGGCATACTTTTTATGTATGCACCCCCAAATCTGGCTGCAAAACAACCATTCTGGGATTCAGTGGTTCAGTATACCTCTAACCTAAACACCCCTTATTGCATTATGGGGGACTTAAATGAAATCTCGTGTCCGTCTGACAAACTGGGAGGAATTGATCCGGCTCCTTCCCGTTTTACTAAACTTCACAACATCTCGAATACTCTAAATCTGCACGAAGTTCCCACTCATGGTGGAAATTATACCTGGCAAAGGAAAAAGATAGGATCCCCAAATAATAGCTTCGCTAAGCTTGATCGACTGTTGGCACAAAATGATATTATAGACCGTTATGATGGTCTCAGAGTAAGAATACACCCCTTTACGAACTCGGATCATGCTCCTATATCTGTTCACTTACAACAACAAAAACATAAACAAAATAAACCCTTCAGATTTGAATTGGCTTGGACTGCCAAGCCGGAATTCCGTAATGTAGTCAAGCAAGCTTGGCGGATTGATCCCAACGGATCCTACTTCTTCAAGCTAGTAAAAAAGACTTCCCAACTTAAGAAGTTGGCCAAAAGATGGCATAAAGAAAATTATAACAACATTCATAAACAAGTACACCAGACAGATGAGGAAATAATGCGGCTTCAAAACATTCTACTCAATAATTTCAGTAATGACATTATTCTAAAACATAATCGTTTACAAAATAAAAGAGAAAGGTTACCGGATTTCCAGAGACGCTACTGGAGCCAACGGGCTAAACTCAAACATACCAAAGCCATGGATATGAACACGTCCTACTTCCACAGAATTGCCTCCGCTAAACGGGGGAAAAAAGTTATCAAACACTTGAAGGCGGAATCAGGATTATTCCTTTCAGATCACTCCTCAATTAAAAATGAGTTTATCTCTAGCTTCAAAGCTCGTTTCAAATCTTCAAATAACCAAATGACTGATTTACAAGATCAATTGCATAACATAAACAACGAAATCTCTGACGACACAAATTCATTTCTCACGGCATCGGTTACAAATGCGGAAATTAAAAAAGCAGTTCACTCTATCAAATCTGATAAGACTCCGGGTCCTGACGGAATTCCTGCAGGGTTCTACCAGTCTTACTGGACTATTGTCGGGCCTTCTGTCATTAAAGCAGTTAAAAGCTTTTTTCACTCGGGCAAATTATTAAGACAAATAAACCATACATTCATTACACTCATTCAAAAACGGGATAATCCTGAAACGGTGAATCATTTCAGACCTATCAGTCTATGCTCTACGGTTTATAAAATTATTTCAAAAATACTAACTAATAGATTAGCTAAGGTTTTCAACAACCTTATTCATCCACTACAAAGCACCTTCACCAAAGGTAGGGCAATCCAGGACAATATACTCGTTGCTCACGAGATCTTCCATTCCTTTCGTCTTTCTAAGGCGAAATGCGGATATATGGCTATAAAACTAGATATGGAAAAGGCTTATGATAGGGTCGAATGGCCCTTTCATTTTGCAGTACTAAAGAAATTCGGTTTCCACGATACATTTATCAATTGGATAAAAGAATGCGTTCAAACGGTCTCCTATTCTATACTCATAAATGATGAACCATCGAAACCTTTTCACCCGACCAGGGGATTAAGACAAGGAGATCCCTTGTCTCCTTTTTTATTTATTTTAGTGGCAGAAGTCCTGGCTAGAAACCTGTCCTGCAAAGCTAGTACTTCTAAAGAAATTGGTTTTTCAATGGGGACCCCAGGCATCAAAATTCCGTTTCTGGCCTTCGCAGATGATATCCTGTTATTTGGGAAAGCAAATCAAAACACATGTCAAACTCTGTTAGACGTAATTCATGGCTTTTGCCTTGTCTCGGGCCAGAAGGTTAATTTACATAAATCCAGTTTCCAAGTTTCATCTGGGACGACGACTGCGGCTATCAATACGGTCTCCACTGCTCTTGGCATACCACAAACTAATAACCTAGAAAAATATCTAGGCTGCCCAATTATTAATGGCAGGGTTAATCGTGATACCTTTGCGGATGTTATCCTGAAAACACAAAATCAATTGTCCAAATGGAAAGCCTCCACGCTTTCGGCTGAAGGACGAAGAGTCCTTATTAAATCAAATCTAAGCGCTCAACCTTTATTCATTATGCAAGCCTTCATGCTACCTCAATCGATACTGAAAGAACTCGACAAAATTTATAGACGTTTTTTCTGGAATAAGGCTCAGCCTCATACACCCTTAGTTAGCTGGGATAAAATCTGTACAGACACAATGAATGGTGGCTTGGGAATTTATAAGGCTGAAACAATGAACACAGCCCTACAGATGAAGTTACTGTGGAAAATTATTGCGGAGCCAGAAAACATTTGGGTAAGAGTTGTCACAGCAAAATACCTAAAGGAATCCCCTCTCTTGAATTACCATAAAAAAGGGAATACCTCTTGGCAGTGGTCCAAATTAATGTCTATTAGACATCTATTTAAGCCAGGTTTAAGATGGTCTATTGGAGATGGCAAAACGGTCAAGTTCTGGAATGACAATTGGGTCCGAACCACCCCACTTATTAAAGAAAGACTGTCACCAATCGATGAGTTCACTAATCAGCGTACGGTGAATCATTATATTAACAATGATAATACGTGGAATATCGTAAAAATCAAACAAGAGTTACAACACATCCTTCCTCATAAAGTCTTAGAAGATATAATCAAAACACAACTTCCAAAGAATTCGCTAACGGATAGGTTATATTGGGGTCCGAGTAAAAATGGTTGGTTCTCCACTTCGTCAGCGACGAATATTATCAAACCGATAAACGATACCATTAAATACGAATGCCACTGGCTGTGGAAACTTGACTTACCTCCAAAGGTTAAACACTTCTTATGGAAGATTTCAAGGGACGGTTTACCGACAACGGAAAGACTTCAAAGATGTCATGCTGCAGTGCCTTCGGGATGCGGCTTTAGTGACTGCACGACGGAATCTACTACTCATCTGTTAATCAGGTGCCCGACGACTTTGGCACTACTATCCGACCTTCGTATCGCCCTACCTCCAATACAACAACCTGATTCTGAGATTAACCCAAGCCACATTCTATGCTACATCCATAACTCGGTCCAAGGTAAGGTCATGGTTAAACTAGCTATGGCTTGGTGGGGAATCTGGTTCTTTAGGAACCAAATGCTATTCAACAGCTCTAAACATACTTCTACTAAGGACATTGCTATCTTCTGCTTGGCCGCTTTATCTAAATGGGAAGACCGTTTCGATAGTACTACTGAAAACACAACCTCAAAGACCATGCCCTCGGTTAGGGACAATAGAGTTCATAATACTAGTAAAAACTGCACTGCTAATAATTGGTCCAAACCTCCGTTAGGTTATTATAAACTCAACTTCGACGGCTCGTTTCGGGAGTCGGGTGATAGTACCTTCGGCTACGTGATTAGAGACCACCTGGGACAGGTTTTTTCCTTAGGATACGGCTCGTGTAACAATACCTCCGCGGTTTTTACTGAAGCTTCTGGTCTTCACAGTGGAGTTATCAAAGCTAAAGAACTGGGGATCCAAAACCTTCTGATCGAGGGGGATTGTTTGGTCGTCATAAAGGCTCTCCTGGGTGATTGGTCTTGCCCTTGGAATATCGAGCTGCTGATGACTGACACGATACTTAATTTACATTCTATCTCTAATGTTGCTATTCGTCATGTTCTCAGGGATTCCAACGCGGTGGCTGACAGGATTGCTCGTCTGGCTTACTGCTTCCCTGCCGATGATAGCTGGGATTCGGATGCGGATCTTTGTGACCTCGTCCGTTCGGACGCTCTAGGACAGAAGGCTGATCGGCGCCGTCCGTCCTAATCTTTATCCTGCTTCCAAAAAAAAAAAAAAAATGGACGAAGCCACTCAATCTCCTCCGATGTCCCGCGCGGCAATGCAGACGATCTGCGATTTCTATGTTGCGAAAAATGCCTCATTCACGTCCGAAGTTCGAACGATGCTTCGTCGGTTCATCGACAACGGCCATGGGCCTCTGCTGAAAGCCGCATTCACGTTCGGCGACATGCCTCTTGCGGAGCTCCTGGTTATGTACGCCGGCGAGGAGGAGGCGCGGGCTGTTGTTGATGAAGGTGAGGAGGAGGCCTCGTCGGAATCGGAAACGGAATCGGAAATCGCCTCAGAGAGGGAGCTATCATTCGAATTCGATGATTAATTAACAACTCCGTCCGGCCGATAAAATCGCTATCTAATTAATTAAGTAGTTTCTTTATGTTTATGAATTTCAGTTCAGTTGTTGTGTTTTCAATTCCGTTGTTGTGGTGTGTCGTTTCAGTTCATGTAATGTACTGTGGGATTTATCTCACTAAGTATATCCTTAATTATTATCCCTTAATGTCAGTTTCAATTTCAGCTAAATTTATAGTTGAATGCATGTTTCGATCAACATCTTAAAATGATATTCCATTTCTTTGGAAAAAGATGTCATCTTTATCTCTACTTGTATCCAATTCGTAGCAAACTATACAAATACAATTATGCATGTATTTATGAACTGAATCGGTGAATCCATCTTGCTATGAAGAAGCCCTAATTATATATGTATCTGTGATTTTGCGATAGTTAAAACAATCTTTAATTTCAGACTTGTGAATTGCATTAAACAATTTAGTCCTCTGTGTTGGCAGTTATTTTGATGCAGTGCGGGAATGGATAGAGCCAATCAGAGACTATAAGAGTCCGAAAGAGGCGAACAACACTCGAGGATCGGTGGATGTGTAACAGAAATCCCCAATCGAGCAAATGATGTCAAGTGGGAATGAGATCTGAGATCTCAGTACAGAGACTAGAGAGGAAGAGAATTGGGAGAAAGAGGTATTTTCATTAGTTAAAATCTACAACTGCAAATACAACCTTATATAGGAGAGTATAAATCGGTTTAACTAAAGCAAATATAATATAAACGAACCGGGTTCGGACACCCCTAAAACCTAGCAAATTGCCCTGTATCATATTTGTGATGATTTGTGTGTCTGTTGCCGCTCAATTGGTTTCAGAGGTAGTCCCAAAACATTTCTAAACAGGGAGAAGAGTTTGGATTTAGGGTTCATGATGCATACAAGTTCACTGCATTTTTTAAGTCTATAATAACAATGTTGTAACCAGTCTTCAATAACCGACCTTAGCTCAGTTGGTAGAGCGGAGGACTGTAGTTGTTTGCAGATAATCCTTAGGTCGCTGGTTCGAATCCGGCAGGTCGGATGAATTTTTTAAGTTTTGAGTAACAATAGAATAATTCTAATTTAATAACTTAGTATCACTATCAACATGTGGGCATTTGGTCTAGTGGTATGATTCTCGCTTTGGGTGCGAGAGGTCCCGAGTTCGATTCTCGGAATGCCCCTTTTTATTTTAGCCTCATTATAATTTTTTTTTTTTTTTTTTTTTTTAAATCAGTCCCCCGTTTCATTGTGTGCAGAGGAAAGAGGTGTTCGTAGACAACAACACATTCTTAAAATAACATAAAGTCCTTAACTGTGATTTTGTTTATTTGTGGTATTTGGCCTCTTGTGTCTCCATAGCTGGCTTGATAACTTCTTGTATCAATATTGAGAGCCATCAGCACATTATTAAAATACCACAAAGTCATTAGATGTGATTTTGTTTATTTGTGCTCTTGTGTCGACTCTCCATAGCTGACTTGTGACTGCTGCTGCTGGGGTTGTGGCTCGAGGTGATGGATATATTGGAGGGTTTGTGGGCAACAATGGGTTGTGTTTTGCTTCTATGGCTGAACTTTGGGGAGTTCTTTATAGTCGTCTTGAACAAGTTTTGAAGGAAGTTGCTGCTTCCCACCCGCTTTCTTCCCCGGTACTCAGGTACCATAGCCCTTATGTCACAGAATTGGCAAGTTCATCTCCATCATATATATCGCGAAGCTAATCAAGTTGTCGATGATATTGGAAACTTGTTGAGGACGTATGGGGAGCGTGTCTCCCTAGTTATTGTAGTGCGTAGTTTAATTTCATTTAAATAAAATGCAATGTGCTTGGCCTCTTTCAAATCACAACCTCTTGTAACATTAATCTACATAACCAGTCTTATGTCCTTGCTTGTATGATCTTTGTAATTCCTTATCAATGACTGTTCAGTGATTGACAAAATAAGCACGTTTGGATACATGGCAAGAGGGCATTTGGTCTAGTGGTATGATTCTCGCTTTGGGTGCGAGAGGTCCCGAGTTCGATTCTCGGAATGCCCCTTTGAAATTCTATATTTTTTATTTTCGTCATCGACCAAAAGCAAACTTTTTTTTTATGATAGTGACGTCAAAATGTGATGTAATTGTAACCGATAAAATTGAATAACGAAGGGCATTTGGTCTAGTGGTATGATTCTCGCTTCGGGTGCGAGAGGTCCCGAGTTCGATTCTCGGAATGCCCCGCTTTTTATTTTGTGTGATCTTTACCTTCGTTGGCAACTTGGCATATTTAGTATCATGTGTTGTTTGAAGTAATTTACTTGTTGTATAGCTGATGCTTCTTTTTTCCCATCAATGTTCAGCTGTCGCCTGTTGGGAACCATTAGCATTTAGCAGCAGATGGTTGCTTATTTCCGCTCGGTCATCTGTTTGTCGTCCCTCGCGGTGGTGTTCTTTAGTGGCACATATGTATCCTCTTTGGGGCTCCAAGGAGAAAGAACAAATCGAAACCACAGGTTGCTCTCATTTAGATTGATCATATTCGATCTCTAAGCGACCATTTCTATTTAGGTATTTGTATTATGATCTTATGTTAATGCTTCAATTCAGTTTTGTATTAGTTTGAAAATTTTCTATTCCTCATTACTTGACTTGTTGAGAAATATAAGAGTAATCAGTTTCCATATATGGAGGCTTAAGAACGTGTATTGAACTACAGATCATGCCTACTACAAAGAAGTTCTAGAAGATCAAGAAAGCGAGAATGAATCAACGACTGCATTCATACAAGCCCTACATGTACAACAGACGGTCACCGGGTCAAAACACAATGGTTTAGAATCTGCTCACTACTTTCCCTAAAGGCAAAAACGAATATAATGAATTTTCCCATCTTAAAATGAGCTGATGATATGTATGTACAAAGGGAGCTCAATCTTCCCCTTGATAGGTAGTTTGTATAAATTTCGAAACCGGGTAAAAGGTTCTCACTTCAAAACATGTTCGGGATAGCCAGCAGCCCATGAGTCATTGATCCCGATTAAGCAACAAAGATTATGAATACGAGAAGGAAGAATATCAAGACCGCAAATATTTTGATCAAAAGAGACCTGTTGGATGATATTCGGTGCAGGTTTTTCAACAGAGAACTGTGGGCACCATCAACATTTGCCAGTGACTCGTCCATATTGTCGTCAATCCTGAGCATATTGAAGCAAGTGGTTTGAAAGAATGCAAACATGGAATAGAGACAGATGTGGCAATTACTGAAACAGAAAACTGGTTTTCCATGAAAGAAAGTAGAAGAAAATGACCTGATAGCCAGTTCTCCCTGCTGTGCAACCATGGTCGCCAAATGTGTGAAAATCCCACCCAGTTCCGTGATTGTGGATTCTACGTTCCTAAGTGCTGAATGCCGAGTTTGGGAATATTCCTCTTGCTGCGGAGCCTCTTGCTGTAGCATTGCCATCTCCATGTGGTTAGATGGATTGCTGTCAGCATTTACTCGTCTTCTGCCTTGGCAAGATACAATAACAAGCTGTTACTAAAAATGCACCCAGTCTTCCCTTTGAGTCACTTCGTCAAAAAGATGTACTATAACGCGCATATTAGAACCTCTCATCAGATTATATGATAAAAATGGAATGGCGAGTCAAATTAAAAATCAAGGGAGAAAAAAACCGACCTCAGTTCGTTGCTGGCTTGGATGCCATTGGGAAGTCCTCTGGTGACAAAATCAGAAACAGTCAGAGTTGAAGATTTTATACTGATTATCATACGGATCCACACACAGTTACCCAATACTAAAGAAGTAAGATTCAATATCCGAAGTAAAATTGACAAGTAAGAAGGCACTATTCACTAACATTGTAGGTTGCAGATTTCCAGAAGCATTGGATGAATTTGCCCATGGAGGTGGCTCGGCCTTAAGTTTCATAGGATGCTGAAATGGGCTTTGTCTCGACGCACTAGCAGAGAAGATTTGCTTCCTGTTTTCTTGAGCCTTGATACTCTGCATTAAGGGATTCCGACAAAATACGAAGATAACAATTTAAGATAAGAGCAGCAAATTGAAACAGGTGAAAAGTTAAAACTCTCTGGGCAACAAAGACCTCGGTTCTGCTGGTCAAGACGTCCTGGAACTGCTTTGTAGCTCCCATGAGTCTGTTCTTCAAATCACCGCACACAGCATTAGCATGAACAACCCGATCTTCAGAGTGATGGCCATCAGCTATCTCCATATTTTGAAGGATTTGTAAGTCTGCAACAGCTGTGTTCAGTGCAGTGATGTCGTTTTTTATCAACACGGTTAGCTCTTGTATCTCCACCGTGGGATCATCAAACATAGATGACCTTTTGGCCACTGAAATATCCAGAAACTGCTGTTAGTACTATACTTATACATGTAAGTCATATAACCATCTGCAGTGTAGACTGTAAACCAAGACAGTGGCATAAGTTTCATGCCACAAAGATTGCTTGCAAAATCATATAAACATTCAAGTGGATCTAGCATTATATACTGATTAAAGAACAAATACAGGAAAAGATCATATGGAATCGTATTGTTCAAAGCAAACATAGCTGCTTTCGAAATTGATAAGGAATCGGATTTACTAACTGACAATCCTCAACACAACTCGATTGATTTCGAAGTTCACAAACTTCACCTCTATAACACTGGTCAAAATCCAAAACAGCATCACAATGAAGTGCTAGGCAAAATTCACAAATTCCTATCCAAATTCAGCATAAAGTAGCTAGAGATTCCACCGGAAATCAACGGATAAACAAAATAAGCTATTGCTAGGTCGTCTGACAGATCCAATTGCTTACATTTAGCGAGCCTGGAGATCTTCTGAGACGCTTCGTGGATCCGCAACCCGACCTGCGAAGCCTTCCGGTTAAATTCGGATCTGGACGAGAGCTGATGGTCATCCGCCAAGGGTTTCGCGGAGGACGGATCGTCTCCTGATGAATCGGCGGGGGAGACGGCCGCGCCGCCACCTGGTCCTCCTACGCCACCGATCTTCTTCAGTGTCGCGGAGAGGGATCGAAATTCGGCCGTCCGATCCCTATAGGACGAGGCGGCGGCGGCGGACGCCATTGAAGGAGTCGATCGGAGATCGGGATCAAAGCCGGCGAAAGCGGTTGGGAGATGGGGCGTCGTTGGCTGTTGCCACGGTGCGTATTTCCCGCGATGGTTGAAACGGTGGTTCGAACGATTTCTTGGGGCTGTTTGATGGTTTATCACTTGTCAGTTTGATGTATGTTTCTAACCTATTGTTTGCCACATTGGTGAGTCTTGTAAAAAGATGCTTGTTTCATTTACACTTTTTTTAAATTAAAATTTCTATAAAATATTAACTTTTTAAAAATAATTTTGAATATTTTGTAGGTTTTTTAATTTTATAAATAGTGTGTTGAGAAGTAAAACAATTTTTAATAAGGGACGACGATTATCAATAGTTCAAACTGATAGCATATTTGATAATTAAAAGATGTTATTTAATGGTGTTAGGGTGCTCTTCTACGTAGTTGTATTTGCACTTATTCTGTTTTCTGATTGTATGTTTTGAGGGTGCTCTTCTACTCGTTGACCATCAAGATTTAGATATATCTGATCTCGAATTCTTACTTCGTAAAAAAAAATAAAAAAAAATAGAGAATGCTAGTTAGAAAGTGCAAACAAAATATGTTCCATCATCAAGCTAATTGTGATGGTCACTCCTTTATTCTTTTTACTAGTATTCGTTACCCGTGCGGTTGCGCGTTTTGTTAATAAATTATATTTTATTATATTAATTATATTAAAATATTATATTAGATAATTAATTGACGTGGCTTAAAAAAATAAAATCAAATTGACGTGGATCACAAAAATAAAACCATATATAAATATATTATATTCAATTTGATCTAAAAGGTAGAATAACGCACCAAATATTCCTTCTTCATCTTTTAAAATAATAAATAATATAGTTTATTAACAAAAGCATGAAAATAATAAATATGTATAACAACTAAAAGATAAGTTTTCAGCTAACTATATTCGTTTATTAATTGATGTGGGTCAGAAATATAATAGTACCACTTTAATCCAGAAAATGCCACGTAAGCAAAAATAATCCCGCTTTAATCTAGAAAATTCCGTGGACGTGAGATCGCACCAGAGCCCGTTTCAGGCCTCTGTTTTAGTATTTTATATATAGATGAGTATTTTGTTTTGACGATGGGAGTTACCTATACGCATGGTTAAATTTTCGTTAAATACACTGGTTTTTTTATGTCGTTAAATTTTTTTGCTCAAAAACAGCTTGTTGATACCGCCTTCCATGTCGGCGAAATTGGTATACATTTTGTCGGTGTCGACATTTTATTTTCATGGAAAAAAAAAATCACAAGACACCGAAAACCGATATATTCACACATTTAATATTTTTCTCCAATATATTATTTACGAAAAATTGTATCTCATGTATATATTTTTAAAAAAATTCAGACAACAACGTTTAGCCCCGTCATTTTTATTTTTTCTGGCTCCATGTTGCAATAAGCCCTTTAATGAATGTCAATATTACTTAAAAACTCACGACATGATTCTATGAATTTGTTTAATGGCTAACACGTCTACAAACCAGCACATTTTTTGACCTAAAATTCATCCCCTACTAGCTGTCCAAAATTTTTATTTCCATTTGCATTTTAATTTTAGGGTTTTTGGTATGCACGTTTTCTGTTACAAGACATTGTGAGGAACCTATATAAATTCCAATATGCAAGTAGAGAAACCCAAAATCAAAACAAAAACAAAAACCAAACCCTTCTCTGATCTTCTGCACTTTTGCATCTCTCCAAATCCACCAATGGCACAGATGAAGTCCTTCGCTATCGTCTTTGCCATGGCCATCATCGGCTTCTCCATGGCTATCTCGGCCATGGGCCAGGAAGACGCGGCTCCTGCCCCTGCTCCAGAGGCCATGGCTCTTGCTCCCGAGTCTGGAGCTGCCTTCTCGCTGCCCGTCTCAACAGCTCTGTTGGCGTCTTCCTTGGTGGTGGCCTTCGCTGCGCTTTTCAAGCACTGAAAGAGATGAACAGCAACTGCTAACACAAAAGTGCATTCATTCATTACATTTTTCCCTTTGTCTGATGATCTTGTTGCCCTTTACATTTCCCTTCTGGGCCTTGTTTTGTTTTGTTTTGAGTGACCGCTTTTCAACATAAAATATGCATTGGCATTGTATTTTTATGATATGGTAATACTTTTGTGAAATTTCAAACACTCCTTCGACTATTTAACATAAAAGCAGGAAAAATCCACCAAATGTTCATTTTGATAAACCGAAAGGGAAACTAGAGTGCCAGCAAAAAGAGCATCTACATAAATATCTAGTGTGAGCATGTGTACCATTGATCATCTTAGGCGAATGCGACGCTTGTAACATAACCTGACAGTTTTCGACCAATTTAAGCAAAAAGGCAGCTACCCAACAAAATAACCGAAAGCAACCAAGAAACGGTCCATTGTGCAGTCACCGTCCGAAAAGGGGACACCCTACACACACCTGTGATAAACTTCCCGACACTTCACATATCCTCCTCGAAGCAAAACTCGTCATCAAACTCATTATCATCCGTCTCATATCCCATGTTTCCCATCATCGCATACATGATCTCATCTGTATCATACCCCATCTGTGCATACATGAACTCCCTTTGCCAGGGCTCCAGAAGATCTTCTTCATCATAATCCAACGAACACTTCATCTCCAGTTCATGTAATTTCTTAAAGAAGTTCATTGCGTCTTCTTCTTCTTCTCCCATTGCTTGCTCATCAGGGCGGAATAACTCTTCAAACATTTCAAGCATTGCATCCAATTCAGCCACATCTACATGTTCCCCGAAGCCAAGAGGATCACCATCCCATCTGCGCCTGTATTGTCTGTTGTTACGCTTGTATCTTGGATTGGCATGCCTGTTACGTCGTGATGATCCTGGCTTCACCTCATGCTGGAAACACAATAAACATGTTCATGATCTCAAATGTCAAGATGTCAATAAACTATCTTCCTTGCAAATCATGATGTTACATATTAATCTGTTGTCCAGATAAATTCTCCATTTTCAGAATCTCAGCAAGCACATGTACCCAATCTCAAGAAGAAATCCCTGATAAGCTAAATCTAGATAAAAGGTTAGACCACCAGCATAGCCAATATTTGCCCTTGCAGTGAAACCTAATTCGGTTCAGTGAGCATGGCTAGGCCAAAGCGACTCTTGTATTTTTCCCAGGAGCAAGCCTTGTATATTGTATATATGCTTTTTGAACATCTAATATCTTTTTATATTGGATTTAAAAAAAATAAAAAAAGAATTGGAACATAGAAAGACAGATAAGAAAGATGGTTCTATAGAAATAGTTAACTTTCCTTACCTTGTAAAAACAGTTACTCCCATGTCGGCAACACCCACTGCCAAAGTTAAAATACTTGCAATCAATAGACCTGCAAATACGAGATGCGTTATTATCTCGGGGGGGAACTCATGTAAATCATCTACCCGATATTAATCCATTGTCAAACTCCAACAAGATGCATGCAAAATGAAATGAAATTCTCAGCTTGTACAGGCATGAATTCACAGCAAGTTAAGGTTTTGCAGCAATGCCAAACTTGACCGTGAATGGACATGTTCAAGAGATTATAAAGCATTCCACAAGTCGTTTAAACATCTACTTAAGATCCATCTTAATCTACTACAGATTCAATCTAAACGCAAGCCCTTTAAACATCTTCTACCCGGCATATTGAGACCATCATGTAAAACATTTATAACGTATGGTGAAAGTAACAAGAAAACATAGTAAGAACAGATAACCCAGCAAGAAAATTTCACAGCAGAAACAGAACCAACAATCTTACTTTAGTTTTGCTTTGTACTTGACAATGACTTCTTGCTTCTCTTCCTTTGAGGCATACCAAATTGGGCTGGGAATAACATAATACGAAAGTTTGCGACAGACTGGGCAGGCCCTTGCAGCACTATTGTCTATCATTTCATGAGATGGTGAACTGCTACGCCATTTCTTGATACAAGAGATACAGAAAGCATGATCGCATTCAGCGAGCAAACCAAATTTTCTTTCAGATGCTATTGGCTTTGAAAGGACGCGTTCTAGACAAACACTGCATTCAATCTCCTGGCTAAGCTCCAGCACCTGCTTTTTTGCACACTCTTTCAAATGTTTTTCTCTGTCCTCGGGCTTGGAAGGGTGCAAGCAGTATTTTCCACAAGTAGAACAAAAATCCCCGTGAATATCTGCACAAGTTTCAACATCATGTGGGCAATTGCCATCAGCAGCAAGCAAACAGATCTTTCTGTCATTCCCTACACTTTCAGATGAGCTCTCGACATTAATATCAGGCTTGACAAGAGAAACATTTGCTTCAATTGGATCTGAAACCACTGTAGAAACACTAGGGTTTTGAGCCATCCCAACAGCAGTAGACCCAGAAGGTATACAGACTTCATCACGCGAAGAGGTTGCCGATATAGAAGACTCTACCCAAGAAGATTTAGCATGTTCAAATCTGCACCTGCTTCCATAAGCACAACTTCCTCTTTGGTAATGCATGCACGCCTGTGTTTCACAATACAAAAGAGCAGTGATTAGAAAACTAGAAAAGACCGCATAGTTTTAGGTTTCTCCCCCGAAAAATTACACCCCAAATTCTTATTCCTTATTCTGATTCAAT
Source organism: Persicaria maculosa (assembly GCA_963922045.1). Taxonomy (NCBI): domain Eukaryota; kingdom Viridiplantae; phylum Streptophyta; class Magnoliopsida; order Caryophyllales; family Polygonaceae; genus Persicaria; species Persicaria maculosa. Next base: position 8,566,214 of record OY998271.1, read on the forward strand.
TAAATCCTGATGCTTTGATCACCAAATTTCACGAAGGGGAATAAGAAATCGGCAACAGAAACACCGAAACGAGGATTAAGATCAAATACCTTCGTCGGCCGAGGAGCCATCATCAAACCGTGAGCAAAGTCACAAGCCTCCCCTTTCAGACACGTCCCCTTCGCATAGAACTTGCACTGACCCCTACAGTCACCATTAATAAGCATACATCATGGTAAAAAAAGAAAGCACATTTTCCTGTAAATTCTTAGACATACATAAAATGTGAACAAACAGTAGCTATTCCATTTTCTAATACGAGATAGGAGATTCAAACCCTAAAATGAAGCTTTCATTTCGTACGAAATCTCACAAGGCTAACGATTCACTTGTAACAAATTCCATACAACGGATCTTTGCAGTGGAGACAAATTAGATCAAATTGAAGGAGGGAGTGGAAGCTGGAGACGAAGAAAGAGCGATTGAAAACTGAAAACAGGTTCGATTTCTTTACCTTCTCTGCATCTTCTCGGATACGAGTGCGCGAAGATGGTGAGCGGTTTTCCAGGAATGAGAATATTCAGGATGGAGGGGGTTTTATAGTAAAGCTTGATGGGCCGAGCCCAATATAGATTGACCTTCTTGACTTTGGTAATTTACACAAATTGCCCCAATAATAAAATAAGAAGGGAAAGAAATCCCCTTCTTTCCCTTTCTATTTATTGATGGATATGTGTGCAGTTGAGATCCCCTAGAACACATACATACTCCCCTCCCTACTCCACAAAAATATTTTAACATTTATTTTATCTTAAAAATAATTATAAAAATTATATTGATATTACTAACATCTATTTTAATATATTTATAAAATTTTATTTTAAAAAATCAAGTTTTAAAATTTTTAATAATTGTATTTTCTTAAATATTGCCTTTTTAATTTTTAAAAATGGTAAAATATGATTTTTCAAAATACAATTTTATAAATATATCAAAATATATGTTAGTAATATAAATATAATTTTTTAAATTTTTTTAAGATAGAAAAAAATGTGAAAATATTTTTGTGATGTAGGGAGGGGTGTAGGAGGTGGAGTAGAAGATCTGCACTGATATGTGTGGGTCAGTAGGTCTGACGTCACCTAAATTCTTATCTTGTATAAAAAAAATTATTGATGGATATATTGGTAATTTTTCACCGGATGTTCGATTCTCGTATAATTTGGTTTAATTATTTTAAATTTTAAAACGCTTTTTTCTCATTAAAAACACTTAAATAAATATTTTTTTACCTTTTTAAAATTGGTTTATTAATATGTATTGGGTCAGAAATTAACAAAAACTAGTCTCGTGACCTGCGACTTTGCACAGTTTATTTATAAATTATATTATAATACATTATTAATTTATGTTTAAACTATTGTTTTTATTACATTATGAAGATTAAAATTATTTCAATGAACCTTTATTCTGGAAGTTTTCAATTAGTCATAGACTAAACTAAGATTCTTTTCATTTAAAATCAATATATGGTTAGCATGTATAAATAAATTACTTTGTAACAACTTAAAAAATGAAAAGATAGATATTTAACATAATCTTTCTATATAGTAAAATAAGTTTTTTTTTGTCATAAATGAGGTGAATAAATGAGAATTGTTGAAAATTTAAAAAAAAACTAATTATCACTTGAGTAAAAAAACATCTTTATAAGAAGTTTGAAAAGTCTAATTTAACTTTATCTAATTAATTATTTGTGTAGTATTTTGAAAGTAGAAAACCAATTATCATTTTTAAAATAAAAAATTGAGTACTTGATAGTAAACATAATATACAATGAAAAATTATATTCATAAGCTTCATCAAATATTTTTAAATTGTAAAATACCAAAAATAGACCCCATATATAAAAAATAATTTATTATATACAAGAATATATTTTAAAATATCTAATACTACAAAATTTTCATAGATGGATAAATAAGTACTCCGTATAATAGTATGATGTATGCTCTATCATAATCTTAGTTTCCGACAAAAAAAAATAGTGTATAGAAAAATAAAACTAAAATTGTTTTAGCATAATTAATTTAGATGAAAAATTAAAACCAAGCTTTTTGTCATAAATGAGGTGAATAAATGAGAACTGTTGAAAATTAAAAAAAAACTAATCATCACTTGAGTAAAAAAAAATCTTTATAAGAAGTTTAAAAAGTCTAATTTCACTTTATCTAATTAATTATTTGCGTAGTATTTTGAAAGTAGAAAATAATTATCATTTTTAAAATCAACAATTGAGTATTTGATAGTAAACATGACATACAATGAAAAATTATATTCATAAGCTTCATCAAATATTTTTAAATTGTAAAATACCAAAAATAGACCCCATATATAAAAATAATTTATTATATACAAGAATATATTTTAAAATATCTAATACTACAAAATTTACATAAATGGATAAATAAGTACTTCGTATAATAGTATGATGTATGCTCTATCATAATCTCAGTTTCCGACAAAAAAAAAATAGTGTATAGAAAAATAAAACTAAAATAGTTTTAGCATAATTAATCTAGATGAAAAATTAAAAGCATGCAACTTAATTTAAGAAATACCTAAAATATGAAATGAAAAAAGTCTAAAAAAAGATCAAATAGATTAGACCGAGTTTTTATTTATTCAATTTTTAATTTTCATTTGTTTTTATTCGAATTAATATGTGAATGTATAAACTCATTGATATAAAAGTAAAAAGTCGATAATCCCGTGCGTAGCACGGGGTAGTCCACTAGTATCATGTATGATAAAGGGTAAAAAGGATTAAATGTTTTAAACATATGCATGTATATTACCAAAAAAAACTCGGACTCTTTTAGAGTTTTGGTGTTTACATTCATAAGATTTGGTATAATTTTACTTTTTTTTATTGATTGGGTGTAATTTTACTTTTACAACTACCTTCATCTAGAAATAGATGTCATTGGACGTTTTAGCACATTTTTTAAGGAGCTAAAAACTTTATAAAATATCAACTTTTTTATTAATTTTTATATATAATTTTATACTTATTAGTAATTAGTGTGAATAGTTTCACCTTAACTACACCATCTCTTGTGAATTTAAACACTAGAAGAGTCTGAGTATTTTTTTAAAATTAAAATAGTAGAGTTTTTTTTTGAGAAAAAAATAATAGAGTTGAATGCTTTTATGTACATTTTCTTTGTATAAATGATTTTATATAGATTATGATAAATTTTGGGTTATTTTTGGTAATTATGTCTAATAATATTTTTAAAACCAGGGACTAAACAAAAAAAATGTAAGCTTGGAGAATATCTTGCAATGTTCAAAGGTCTTCATTTAGCCTAAGTCTCTCCTTTTGTACGTGTGAGATCAATGTTTGTTGCGCCTGTCGATTCATCGATACAAAAATGAAATAAGTGATAGAGACTAAAAAATTAATTTACCCTATTTTTTTATAATTGTAAACTAGTGTAATGCCCGGACTAAGGCCCGGGTATTTCGTCAAAATTAGTAAAATTTGATCTTTGGTTTTTAAGTATATTTTTTAAAAGTTAAAAGTATTTAAAATATTAATTTCATATATATTATTTACTAATTTACTAATCATTAATCATATACTAGTACAATCCCCGCGCCATGGCGCGTATTTTAAAAAAATCAAAATAAAATTTTGTAAGTATAAAATTAAATAATCTATTACCAAACGTTAACATAAAACAAAAAATAGATTTGAAAAAGTAAGTAAAAAATAATAAAAATAATTATAAAAAATGTATAAAAATTATATGAGTTTAAGATTTAAATAGAATAGGTTGATTGAATGAAAATCCTAAAATAAATGTGGTTATAATAGCTAATAAAAATGCTTATGATTTAGTAGTTAGATATAGCCTGCTTTATTAGAGAAATGTGTACAAATTTTATTATTTAGTTTTTTTTTTCTAGATTTAGTTGATTGGGAGGAAATAGTAAAACTAAAGTGATTATAACATATAAGGTAAAAAATTTCTCATTTAATAGTTATAATAGATAAATCCCATTGGTTATTTTTTTTTAAATTTATTATTTGAAAATTTATGTAGATTAGGTGAAAATCCAAAAATTAAGGTTATTATATATAAAAAAAAATACTCCATCCGATCGGTAATATTTGATGCTTTAGGAGATTAAATTTAATTTGATCAACAATATTTGATGTTTTAGAAGTAATAATTACACTCTTTTTTACTTTTGGATTAATACCAATATAATTTGTACTTTTTTCTTTAACCAATTACATTTGTGCATAATAAATGTGATGCGAGAGTAAAAATTATTTGATGGAGTATTTAGAGGGGGAAATGACATTTCTAAATTCTTGTGCATATCCTTAAAATATCAATATAATTTGTTGCTTTAAAAAAGACTTCATATATTTGAAACTATGTATTTTTTAAAAAAATAAATTGAATTAATCCCATTGTTTTAAAAAAGTTGTATGAAATAATATCATGTAATTAATATATAATGAAATAATACTATATAGTTAATATTACCTTTATTAAAAAAAAGTTTTAAATTAATCCCATTGGATAAAAATATATTAAGAAATGATGTTATGTAAATAATATTAGATAGTTTAATAATTACCATAATTAAATGATATTTTGTAAATAATACCTTACAAAAATAACTTTGTTTGAGGGGACGACACGTGGCGTAGGGGTTTTGCTTTTAATTAATATATAGATATAGATATAGATTAATGTTATGATAAAAAAACAAAAATATTTTTCAATATAGAATGAAATAATATTGTATAGTTAATATTAAATTTATTAAAAAAAGTTTTGAATTAATCCCATTGTTTAAAAAAAGTTATTTCTAAATATATTCAATATAAATGTTGCCAAAAATAACTTTGCGCGAGGGTGTGACACGTGGCCTAGGTGCTTTGGTTTTAATTAATATATAGATATAGATAGATGGTTAAAAATATATTAAGAAATGATGTTATGTAAATAATAGTATTAGATAGTTTAATAATTACCATAATTAATTGATATTGTGTAAATAATACCTTACAAAAATAACTTTGCTTGAGGGGACGACACGTGGCGTAGGGGCTTTGCTTTTAATTAATATATAGATATGAAATTATTAAAAAGTTAATAATTTATACAATTTTTATTTTTTTTATTAAAAACATATAAAATTGTAAAAATCAAATATTTTAGATCAAGTTTGAAATATTGTATTGGTTCTAATGTATGGGAAAAAACTATTTAACCTGCTAAATTGATCTCAACCGTTCGAGGAAAGAAATGCCAAAAATAAATCTTATAATTAAAACCACTAAAAATTCTACCTGTATTGTACATACATCATTCTAAAGTCCAAACACGACATTCAAATTTCATTTCCTCTATTAAGAGAGGGAGACAGAAGAGATGACGCTAGAGGTGCGTCGCGAAAGTGCGTTCGCCTTGAACCTTGGATACTGTGGAGAAAGGTTGATGTTGACGCTAAGAGGGGTGCCGCCTGATGAAGGATAAACCTAATGAAAACACAATTTGTATCGATGTAGAGAGCACATCGACTGATATAATCCTTCGATCCCTCTATGCCTACTATCTTGATTACCTCTACCACTATATGTGTACCCTCTTTGAGTTGTGCTTTTGCGCAATGGCGTGCATCATTTGTCTCTCGTGTGTACCATCTTAGTTTCAACTCCATATTCTCTGACGTAATTGTGTCTCTCTGCATCAAAAGAAGTTGTAAACATACAAAATCAACTTCTATTATATGTCATACACTCAAAACTACAACTCACTTCTTATACATGGTAAAGGAATAGGGATAAAACTATGCTACTTAAAATTCCATCAAAAGCACTAATGTTGCATATAAATCTCAAGCACTAATGTTGCATAAAACTACTTAAAACTCCATCAAAAGCCTCTGCACTAACTCATTAAGACATTATATCTCCCTCTTGTGTGAACAAAGTGTCATAAAATGTAGCTTAGTCAGACAATAATGTATATAGCGGTAAAAATTGGTGAAAGTCAATCCATATGTTAATCATAACACGTATGCATCGCTAACGCGTTCATCCACTTAATACTCTAGCATTATTTACCAAGAAAATATGGAGAGATCAAGAACAATAGCACACTAAACCCTTTTACCTAGCTGCCTTTGCACATGAATCCAGAAAGAAACAAAATCTCCTCAAATGCAATTGCCTTGTCAATTTTCCAGCCAAAAATGCCCTCAAATCTCTGCATATAAATGTCAAACAACATCTCATTAAATTTTCATAAAAAAGGCTTAAAGAAAAGGTAAATTTAGGGACCCAAATATTCAGAATACAACTAAATCAGATTACTTGACTTCAAAAGTCAAGATATCCTACATTACCAGAAAAGGAGAGATTCATCATGGCAATGGTCTCAACTTACCAAATTAATTTCCCTTTTTAAGACAGGCCTCCAATGGTCAATTGGAAATGGAAAAAGCATTAACTTCTGGTCCGATCACTGGTTTGGTAATGAGCCTCTGATCAACTATTTTCCAACTGACCGACGCATTGACACCAACATAACAGTACAACACTTTATAACAGAAGAAAAGACTTGGGACCTAGAAAAACTTAACACTATGTACCAAAATATAATACCAGAAGAGGTAACAAAACAAATAGCAGCCACCCCAATTCCTACCAATATCCATACGGATAGAATGTACTGGAAATGGAGCAAAAATGGTTGGTTCTCCACTAAAGTTCAAATGATTAATACCTCCAAAAATCACCGCAACTTTGACATGAAATGGATTTGGAACCTAGATGTACCACCAAATGTTAAAACTCTATTATGGAAAATTACAAAAAACGGCGTTCCGACTTCGGTTAAACTCGCCTCCCGGGGTATCGGGATACCAACTACATGCCCACATTGCGACTCAAATTATGAGGACCTTGCTCATTTGCTATGGAACTGCCCCATTTCACGTGACACAATTACGACCATAGACCCATCATTAGTAATCATCATAAACAACTGCTTCCTGCAAGGAGCAACAATAAATGAGACCATTCAAGACATAAAAGAAAGGGTTGGAGCTCGGCGTTTCTCTACTCTAGCCTTCACCTGGTGGAGTCTCTGGTACTTCCGAAACAAAACGCTATTTGGCAGAAACATTCCTGACGTAAGAGGTATAGTCTCGTTCATAAAAGATCAATCTTTTTTATGGAACGTTTCCAAACAAAACGATGATGTTCCTAATGAACAGCACAACACCCACCAAATCACAAATAACCAAAACACAAAGACAAGAAAAAGAAACAACACAAAATGGCGGCACCCACCCGAAGGGACCTACAAGCTCAACTTTGACGGAGCTTTTTCGGCTTCGTCCAAAGGTACTTACGGGTTCATCATAAGAAACCATACAGGAACCCCTATTTACTGTGGTGCTGGCTCTTCCTCCATCCCCTCTATTTCTGGTTCAGAGGGGCTTGGTCTCTGGCATGACATCAATGCTGCGCGAAAACTACAGATTACGAAACTAATAATCGAAGGAGACAACCTAAACATTATTAACAGTCTTAAAGGTTGTGCCTTGCCTCCGGGAGATTCCGAAATGATTGTCTCCGACAGTCTAATCTCCTTAGGAAGCTTCCTCTTTACTGAGATTCGTCATGTCTTTCGAGAAGCAAATAGAGCTGCGGACCGCTTATCGCATCTTGACTTTGTGTTCTCGGCCTCATCTCCTCCTGACGACACAGTGCTTCGTAATTTCATCCGTCTGGATGCTCTTGGTCTATAGGGTCTATCCTTATGGCCAAATTATTTCCGTTTCAAAAAAAAAAAAAGAGTACTTGACTTCTCCCTAATTGATAAAGGAGAAGTTCAAATCTATCTAATTCTAAATCAATTTCCTGATAAATCAGAAAACATAATTCGATTATTCCATAGAAATTATAATCAGAGAGGCAAGCAATGATGTTGCCTTTAATAAGTCTGTGATGGATTAATGCTCCAAAGTCCAAACCTGGAGTGTGTTTCAGTACCTATGCACAAAAACTTAGCCTAGGAGATCCATACAAAGAAAGACAGTTTTACTTCACATTTTGACCTACCCAGATTCTTTTGTAGAACCTGATCAACATCAACCAAAGTTTCACACATGTAAAGTTCATCTTCGGTTAATAATTTCTACCGATTAAATTGTGTCTGTTTTCTGATTATGGGTGATATCATTTTATCAATGTGTTTGTTTTAGTAAATCATCTATGCTCTTGTAAACTTTGCAGTTAAATCCAATTGCTAAATCAACAGGTAACCTATTAGTTTCCACATCAAAGTTGTTGACTTGTTTCAATGTGCCTAAGCATGCCTTGTTTTTGAATTTATGATTTTTAGGGATTAATTTGTCTGGGCTGAAATTGAGATTGGTTTTACCGCCTCTGTACCCAATTTGGCAAGATATTACCCCTGATCAACTACGCTTTTGACTCCTAGATATCGTCCCCTTTGTTTTGCTATGATTTCATTATCTTATAGGGTTTTATCCTGAATTTTTGCGAAATTTTCTCATGAAAGCTCACATTATTTTTGGATATCTTTGTTTTGGTGAAGCTCTTTTTTTTTCAAGTTCAACAATTAAAGTTAAGTTGCTTATTGGCTACTGCTACCCTCTTGTTTTGTTTTGGTTTGTTTTTCATTATCAAAAAAAAAAACATTTTTTCCACTTTTTTGTTTTGAACAATTAATTTTCCTGCAGATATATTACTATTGTCTGTCCCTTTCAGGAAATTAGAATGCAAAAATGAAAAGTCTCCTTGACTATCCCGAAAACAAGAACTCCTGGATTTGTTCATGAAAACAAGTAGTCAGGGAATGTCTCCTTGAATAGAATGTATCTCGCGGCTCATTCATCTCCTGAACAGAAATGTATTTACTTGTCCCAATCAGAAATGCAAATGTCTGAGTTGGATGTGTTTCTTGGTGGTGACAATGAACTAGTACCGTCTTTTTCCCGCCAAATGAATCAGTCAACTGGTCATCCGAGTAGGGTTCATTGATTTATCACAAGGGAGTATTTTCGAAAACAAGACGCCATTGCTGCTCCAAACTCTCTCGAAAGGAGCTGCGGAATTTTTGCCTTTGTAAGTCCTCAGTTCCATCTTCTTCTTTTTGTTCAACAGCTTTAATTAATTCTTTTTCTTGGAGGTCTCCCCTTTGCATTCCACACCTCTTCAAAGGGTCTCTTTGCATTTGCATTTGTGATTTTTTTTTTTTGTTATTCAATTCAAAATTTGCTTAATCACCCCTCCATCCTCCGTTTCGTAATACATGAGGTTTTAGAAGTTTTAGAAGATAATTTTTGTTTCAAAATAGATGGTCATATCTCCCTAGAACTTAAAGTATTCTTTCAAGCTCTCTCAGGGTATCCACGTGGAGCTGAGTTTTTTTCTTTTCTTATTTTGCCCATTTCTTCCTCTTTCTTTTCTAAAACTGAACATCCGTTTCAATGAAAAATCGATTTTTTTCCTCATTCCTCACGTGCTCTCTTTCTGTCTCTCTCTGCTCTCTCACGATATCAGGCAAGCGCCGGAGACAGCTACTGGAGTTGCCGGCGGCTGTGGTGTACAGGAGCGTCGGCGGTGGAGTACACCTAGGGTTTTCGTCGATGGTGATGGCGATGATGGCTCCAAATTCGGATGGGGGTGGAGATCCAGAAGAAAGAGAAAAAGGGCTTTGATTGTAGATCGCGGCAGGGGTGGGGTGGGCGGCTGCGGTGGTCTTTGTTGCTCGCTGGCTGGAGATCGGTCTCTTCCTCTGGTAATGTCTCTCCAACTATCTCTCTCGATCTCTGGATCTAGCGGCCCTTCCCAAACCCTTAATTTTCTTTTTCCTCTTCCTGGGTGTAAAATAAATAAAACAGAATCTGCAAATACAGTGTAGCTGTATGAGCAGGAAAAGATCAAGGTATGATGCCAATCCCCAAGTTTTCCATTCCTGACGGCCAATGGCCTATTTTGGTAAACACAGATCCCAAAAACCCTACCTCACTGATGCAACAGATAGAGACATTATATAGTCCCTCATCACGTGAGTAGCACACTGTCTCCAGCTGTGTGACAGCTTGTTATTACAAGGGGAGGACCACAGAAAACAAAGGAAGGTAATAAGGGACTACAAGACAAAACTAATAAATGTCTTAAGGTGATAATAAAGAGCTAAGGAAATGAAAACACTTGCTTAACAGCAGCTTATTCTCCATATCCCCCCTTCAAGTTGGACTTGGTGAAAATCCAACAAGTCCCAACTTGGAAGAAAGAAAAAGATGGTGCTTTTCACCAAGTGGTTTAGTCAACAGATCAGCAAGTTGAACCCCTGTCCTAACATGCTGAGGTTGAATGAGGCCAGCTTGGAGACGTTCTCTAATGAAATGGCAATCAATCTTTAAATGTTTGGTTCTTTCATGAAACACAGGGTTCTCTGCTATGTGAAGAGCAGCTTTGTTATCACAAAATAATGGAATAGGCAAAGGCACTGAGCTCTGCAGAACCCCCATTACTCCTTCAATCCACACAATTTCACTAGCTGTCATAGACATGCTTCTATATTCAGCTTCTGCAGATGATTTTGACACTGTATTCTGCTTCTTAGTCTTCCAAGAAACTAATGAGTGTCCCAAAAAAACACAATATCCAGTGAGTGATCTTGCACTAAATTGGCAAGCACCCCAGTCAGCATCACAGTAAGCAACAACATCAACTGTAGAATCCTTTGGATAATGCAATCCCACTGCCATAGTACCCTTAAGGTACTTAACTACATGTAAAGCTGCTTCATAATGTGGTAATCTAGGCTGTGTCATGAACTGACTCAAGTGCTGTACAGCATATGAAATATCAGGCCTAGTCAAATTCAAGAATAACAGTCTCCCAACAAGCCTCCTGTAAGTTTCAGGATCCTCCATAATCATTCCTGAATCAGTTGAAAGTTTAAGCCCCCTCTGTAAGGGAAATAGAGCTGGTTTGCAATCAAATAATTGACAATCTTGTACTATATCTAGTACATACTTCCTTTGGTGCAAGAAGGTTCCTTCATGGGTTCTAGATATTTCAAGCCCAAGGAAGTATCTTGCCAACCCCAAATCTTTGATAGTGAACCTCCTGTGTAATGCCTATTTAGTTATCATAATTTCCTTTTCATCATCACCAGATAATAATAAATCATCAACATAAATGAGGGCAACAACCAGTCCTGCTGGAACATGTTTGGTGAACAAGGAATAGTCCTCAATGGACTGTTTATATCCAAGCTGAGTAAGAAATTGACACAGCTCTGCATTCCACTGCCTTGAGGCCTGCTTCAAGCCATAAATAGATCTCTGAAGTTTGCAAACTTTTCCTGAGCACTCAGTAAAATATCCTTCAGGTGGTTGCATATAAACTTCCTCTTTAAGGAATACATGAAGAAATGCATTGTTGACATCCAACTGATGCAATTTCCAATCCTTGATAGTTGCTAGAGCAATCAACACTCTCACAGTAGTGAATTTAGCCACTGGTGAGAAAGTGTGTTTGTAATCTTTTCCCTTTATTTGATTATAGCCCTTGGCTACCAATCTAGCTTTAAACCTCTCAACACTTCCATCTGGTTTATATTTAATCTTATAAACCCATTTGCTACCTATAGCTTTCTTTCCCTGAGGCAGCTCTGTCATTATCCAAGTGCCATTTTTCTGTAAGGCTTCCACCTCTGCATCCATTGCTGTTACCCATCTGTGATCCTTCACAGCCTGTGAATAAGAGTAAGGTTCCTGTATGCTAGCCATAAGGCAATAAGATTGCAGAAAATCTGATCTTTGATCATAAGTGTGTCCCACACAAGTTGCCAAGAAAGATTGTGAGACTGGAGAATTTCTTCCTGTGTATTGACAATTGAAATCTGCAAGTCTCCTTGGTCTAAGAGTTTCTCTAGTAGACCTCCTTAATGGAGGGAACTGGATCAAATCATCAAGAGGAACCACATCTGCTTGAACATTTGGCATATGTGATGAACTAGCAACATCAGACCCTGTACTGACACTATCCTGCACAATCTGCTGAGATAGAGGTGTTCCAGTATCACCATTAAGATTCCCTGATGCAAGAGGTATAAAAGATCCATGATCTAGATCATCTGTAGCTGGATTAACAAGAGGAAGCATAAAATTTTCTGAGCTGTCATCAATTCTTTTCTCAGGTAAATTTCCTTTGAAAGGAAATGAAGTTTCATGAAATACCACATCTCTGCTATGAAATGTGAATCTTTCTTCAATGTCCCATAGCTTGTAGGCTTTCTGTCCATATGGGTATCCAAGGAATATGCATTTCCTTGCCTTAGGTCCCATTTTATCTCCCCTGGTTCCTGGAACCTGAGCATAGCACAGACATCCTATCACCCTGAGTTCTTCATAACCAGGTGATTTTTTGAACAATTTCTCATAAGGAGAATGCCATCCCAAGGTTTCTGTTGGCATTTTATTTATCACATAAGTGGCTGCCAAAATGCAGTCATCCCAAAACTTCACAGGTAGAGCAGCATGTGTCCTCATAGCTCTAGCTGTTTCAACCAAGTGCCTATGCTTTCTTTCCACTCTCTCATTCTGTTGTGGAGTATAAGGTACTGATCTTTGATGCATTATCCCTTCTGAGGCAAAGAACTCCTGACACTGTCTTGAAGTGAACTCAGTACCATTGTCTGTCCTAAAGATCTTGACAGAACACTGAAACTGATTCTTTACAAAAGCAACAAAATCAACAATAGCTTTATAAACCTGTGTTTTGCTTTTATGCAAGAAGGTCCATGTCACTCTGGTATGATCATCCAGAATGGTAAGAAAATATTGAAAGCCATTATAAGTAAGGGTCCTATAAGGGCCCCAAACATCCATATGAATCAATTCAAAAGGCTTTTCAGCCATACTGCTACTCCTTTCAAAGGGTAACCTGTGATGCTTAGCAATGGAGCAAGATTCACAAGTAAAATCATTCAAGTCTGTGGGATTAAACATATTCAAGTGTCTCAATTTTGAAATTGAGCTATGCCCCAGTCTGGCATGAAAAAGATCTAAACAAGTTCTCTTAGAACTAAAAGTCTTAGATGCAAAAACTGAACTGATCTTCTCAAAATGATTGAAATTCTGTTTCTTCTACCATGCTTCTGCTTGATCTGAGGAGAGCACTCTATAGAGACCATGCTTCCTTTCTCCAGCTAGCATTACTTGTTTAGTCCCAGGGTCCTGAACAAAACAAGTATCTCTAGTAAACATAGCACTCAAATTATTATCATCCAACAGCTTTCCTACTGACAGCAATCTGTGTTGGAAATCAGGAACAAGAAGGACATTGCTCAAAGCAACTTTCCCTGTTAACTGCAGATTTCCCATTTCAGTAACCACTTTCACTGACCCATCTGGCAACCCAATATGCACTGGTCTCTCAAGTTTAATAAAATCTGAAGTATAGTGACTTCTAGGCATCATATGATCACTAGCACCAGTATCTACAATCCATTCATCTAACTGGCTATTAGCAATAGATATATTAGCATTTGAAACACAAATTTTACCTGTAAAATTTGCAAATGACATGTCAGTGCCTCCCTTCCCCTTCATCTTTCTCATGATCTCCTGAAAAACAGCATTCACCATTGCTGGATCCATCTGCCTGTCACTAGAAGCTTTGTCATTAGCATCATCATCTAGAGGGCTATTCTGAGAATTCCCTGGAGGTATGAGCCCTGCATTGTTAGCTGAACTCCTGCCTCCTCCAGTACCAGTCTTCTCTTTGTCTTTCAAGGCCTTGAACCACTCAGGCACACCATGTAGCTTGAAGCATTCAGCAGCTGTGTGGCCCCTGTATCCACAATGGGTACATTTCTTCTCATATTTCAGCCTCTTTAACTCTTTCCAATCTTTCCTGGGAGATTGGCCTCCTGATGAGCTACTCTGGTACTGCATATTTCCAAACTTGTTGGCAGCAAAAGCACTACTGTCAACTGACCCAGTTGATGTGTCATTGGAAGCATCATTTCCCCTTTCCACCTGCTGTAGAATGTAATAAGCCTTATTCAAGGCAGGAAGTGGATCTGTGGCTAGAATCTGGTTCTTACCAGCCTTAAAATTCTCATTCAAGCTCATCAATAACTGCATAACCTTGTTTCTAGAATCCATCTCTGTCACCCTCTTCATAACATTGCAAGTGCACTGGCTGAGAATACCACAGGTGCACTCAGGAAATCCCTCTAAAACCTGAAGCTCATCCCAGTACTTCTTAAGGGTGTTATACAGATCTGCAAGACTCATAGTCCCCTGAGTGACATTTCCCAGTTTCTTCCTGATCTGATAGATCCTAGGCGCATTAGACTGGCTGAATCTCTCAACAATATCATCCCACAAATGCTTAGAGGAATCCACAAACATAAAGCCCTCTGCTACATTCTTAGTCATGGAATTTAATAACCAACATCTGACCATATAGTCGGCTCTTATCCATCTTTCTAGATCTGCACTGTCAGCAGCAGGTTTCATACATCTCCCATTTATGAAACCTAGCTTACATTTGGCTCCAAGAGCCATCATCACTCCTCTACTCCATGTCATATAATTAGTACCATCAAAAGGAATACCAACCAGCTGTGCACCAGGGTGATCAAAGTTACTTAAATGCAAAGGATCACCAAGATTACCTTGAGAGGAGTCACCAACATTGACTCTAGCATCTGAGCTCATACTGTCACTGACGTGGAACATGAATCAATCCTTCCAAGCTCTTGAATAAGATGGATCTACTCCCTACAGCTCTGATACCATGTAAAATAAATAAAACAGAATCTGCAAATACAGTGTAGCTGTATGAGCAGGAAAAGATCAAGGTATGATGCCAATCCCCAAGTTTTCCATTCCTGACGGCCAATGGCCTATTTTGGTAAACACAGATCCCAAAAACCCTACCTCACTGATGCAACAGATAGAGACATTATATAGTCCCTCATCACGTGAGTAGCACACTGTCTCCAGCTGTGTGACAGCTTGTTATTACAAGGGGAGGACCACAGAAAACAAAGGAAGGTAATAAGGGACTACAAGACAAAACTAATAAATGTCTTAAGGTGATAATAAAGAGCTAAGGAAATGAAAACACTTGCTTAACAGCAGCTTATTCTCCATACTGGGTTTCTCTTCCACATTCAAGATTGGTGCTTTATTTGATTCCGAGTTGATGAAGTGTTGAGGAACTGACATCTAGGGAGTTTTGAGTCTGAAGAGTGAAGAATGGATGGTTTTCTGGGGCTTTGATCAGCCAAATTCCATGTTAGTTTACTTCAATTTCTCCCAAATATTATAGTTAATTTTCATTTTAATTTTGAAATTTGAATGGTTAGAAATAAGAGCTTCAATTGCTGTTTAATGGCCACTTCCATTGCTTGGTTTTGCTAATACAGTAATACTTTGTTCTAAAATTGGTCTTTGTCCACATATCACAAACATAGCTCAAAATCCATCTTTTTTCTGTTTGCTTTTTTGCTACTTTGAGTTCCCCTTTAAAATTAGATTCTTTTTACTTGCTTTTACCCATTTTGATTTGCAAATTATCACTTATAAGCACTAGTGGTAGCTGCAGTTTGGTAGTTGTTTGACTGATGATATGCTTTTGTATGTATATGTTAGACCACCAACAAACAATCCTCCCTCTTGCTTGGTATTCAATTTGTAGGTTTTTTCCCCCTTTTGCTTAAATTTTGTGGTAGTCCATCAGTATTTGAGTTATTTGGATGAATTTTGTTTAGTTTCCCTCAGAGATTACTAAGATTTTCTTACTGATTGTTAATTTCTTCAATCTGAATTTGAATTCCAGAGATTACAGATTTGTGGGTTAAGGCTTCAAGAACTACTCAGTAAAATGGATATCTTTGATGGAATAGTCCCATCAGACCACATGCTGTCACCCTTCAACATGGAAGCCATTGATCTAAGCAGGTGTTTTCCATCCCAAATGTCATCCTTCAACTCCATCTGTGGCAATCCGATGTGGTACGATCCAAATACTCGCGTAAACGAGTCTGAATTTGACCAAAATGCTCTATCTAGCAGCTCAATCCTGTTTGCATTACTTCTCTGTTTCGTTTCATGGTTGATTGATTTTCTTGATTGATAAATTTCTGATTTCGCACTTTTCACTTGTATTTTTTGGTGCATTTCTTCTCACATACACTTTCAATGGGTGCTGAAATCTAGCTCTACCACATATTCTCACTTTGGAGGAAAAAGATAGTTATTTGCAAGTTAGTATTCAGTTCCTGTCCATTGAGCAACATCTTTGTTGGCTTATCATAGTTTATCATTTCCACCATGATAATTTGTTATCATTTACAAATCACCGTGTATTTGACAATGCTTTCTGACAGTTGTTGTGACAATTGTTGACTATGCTAGATGCTGGCAAACAGATTGAGCATGAAATGGAAAGATTCAAGATATGCTGGCAAACATATTGGGTTATGTGGTTGTTATTGAAGGAAATTTGTGTAGAGTTTGTTTAAAATTTTGGGTCTTTGTTTGTTTTTGGTTCCAAGGACCCCATTCCTGTTCATGATTGCCAAATTTTTAAAATACCCATGATAGGGTCCTCTCTTCTCGATCTCGATTCAATTGTTATGTGATTGCTTTCAAATGCAATTGAGGGTTTTGGATTTTTGGGGGCTTGAATTAAGAATTTAGGCTTTAAGTTTGCTTAGGCTTTAGTGAGATTTCCACTATTCGATTCCAATTTGTAATTTTCGTAGAGATGGTGATCGAATCCGGATGTGAATTAGGTTTCTCTATCTCTCGTGTTCCTTGCTCATCTACTTCTCCTCTTTCTCTCAGGTTCTTCTCCCGGTCACAAGCTTCTCCTTCTTATTCTCTCCAGGTTCGTCCTCTTTGCCTCTTTGTTCATCGCTGGAGTCCGAGCCTTGGATCTCATTTCCTTCTCGGCTTCTCCTTTTCTCCAAGTCCGTCCTCTTCGCATCTCCATCTAATTTGATGTGGTTTATATCCATCTGCATCCTCAAATTTATGTTTTTCACTTTAATTCTTTGTTATAAATTCAGTTTCAGTTAAGGTGGTAGTTTCTGATTTTCCGTTTCAATTTCAGCTTCTGATTTTTTGTGGCTCAAGATGAATTATCATGATTTTGGCTCCAGTTACAGGTTAGTTTTCTATATGCATTTTTTCAGCTCAGGTTCAGCTTCAGCTTATGTGAATCCAAGCTTCAGTGTTAACTTTTTTCAATCCAAGATTGAGTTCTGCTTCTGATTTTCAGTTTCAATTACAGCTTCTGAATTTTTGTTGCTCAGGATGGATTATCATGATTTTGGCTCCAAATTCAGTTGAGTTTCCTGTATGTATTTGTGTCAGTTCAGGCTGATAGGTTAAGCTTGTATGAATCCAAGCTGCAGTTTCAACTTCTGTGAATCCAAGCTTCACTTCATTTTCATTTCAGTTTCCTACATGTATTTGGTGTTTAAGATCCGTATATAATCGTTCTTATTTTTGTAAAATATTGCTTGGCCAATAGTTGATGGATTTTGATGGGCAAATGCATCATTGATAGTATATATGATACTTGTATATTTACAAGTGGAATGATCTGAAATTTTGTATGATTTTGGCAGAGATAATAAAAAATCATAGTAGAATCTGAAATATAAGGTATGTCAATTTTTAAACCAAATTCTTTATGATTGTCCCTTAAAGTAGAAAGTTAATATATATATATATATATATATATATATATATATATATATATATATATATATATATATATATATATATATATATGGTTGCGCTCCGGTGAAAACCAAAATTGCGGTAAAAACATGTGAGGACCGGCTTTTTAGCCCCGTTCACTAGCTTTATAGCCCGGTTATAAATAGAACCGATCTATAAGGTCACATATTTTAGCCCGGTTCTGAATAAAACTGAGCTATAAAGTCACTAATTTAATTTTAAAACATGAGTTTTTAGCACGGTTTTTAGGTTTAACCGATATATAAAGTCATGTGTTATTTTAAAACTGGAGTTTTTAGCACGGTTTTTAGGTTGAACTGAGTTGTAAAGTCACTATGTAATTGAGGTTTTTAGCACGGGTTTCAAATAAACCAAGTTATAAAGTAGTTCTCACGGTTTTTACCGCAATTTGAGGTTTTCACCGGAGTCAATCCCTATATATATATTGCATTATCATATTCATAGTTTCATACACGTTCAAGGTACCTATATACATGGCTGATTTTATCTTCATTTTATATTATCATTTATTTGTACTCGAAAGCAATGTTATCATCAATTTATCCTTCCATATACAAGAACGGTTTTTGTATGCGTTCTTAGTATCATGCAAAATTTAGCTAAATAATTTGTGAGAAAATTTCCTTCCGTGTTGTCTTTATGGCTGCACAAACAAGATTATGAAGTAGAAATTAGAATCCGTTTAATTTGTTTTATTATTGCTAATTAAAAGCCTATTAGCTCAAATTGGTAGAGCGATGTGCTCAAACACAAATGTGCGGGTTCAAATCCCGTATAGGCTAAAACAACAAAAAAATCATCAGCTCTCCTTCAAGCTCAATGCAGGCAATTCACATGGTGAAATCAGTCCTTAAGCTTTGTAGTTTCTTTCCTTTTCTGCACTTATTTTACTTGAAGACGGGTAGCAAAATTTAAAACCTTTCCAAGTTTTAGGTTGTAGGAAAGCACTTGGCTCCTACAATTTAGTAGTCCAAAGTTTCTGAATTTTCATTTTCAATATCATAATTTCCCTTGAAAATTTTTCTGCTAGGATCTTTTGTACTCCATATTCCTTGTCTTTTGCTCGGTCTTATTTCTGTTCACCCGGCTTGCTGATGTTACTTTACCAACCTCCTAGCAGCTGGGTTAGGTAAATGAAAAACAATTTCTTTATTCCCCTGTTTCATGTCTCATTCATTTACCGTCAATTCGCATGATATGGGTTTTCTGCTTATCATTGTGATGTTGCTGGAATTACTCAAGGCAGCAAAAATATCAGTTGAAACAAATAGTGTCATTACCTAGAATTTAAAGGTAAGTGAATGTTGATATAATTTTATAGATATAAATTCATATAATTTAGAATTAATATAATGTATTTGTAAATGTAATGTTTATATATATATATATATATAGTTATATCTAGAATGTAGTTTATGTTGATATAATTTTATAGTTATATATTAATATAATTTAGAATATTAATATAATTTATTTGTAAATGTAATGTTTATATATATAGTTATAATTATAATGTAGTTGATATACATCATATAAATATAATCAATTCATAGTAATAAAAAAATGTTAAATATATTATATATTTTATTCTTATTAAATATATAGAGTAGCTATTTTAGAAGATAAAATCATTTACAAATGAGCTATATAGACTAGCTATTTTATAAGATACAATTTATAAAGCAAATTAAATAACTAATAAATAGGATAATAGATGACTAAATAGGATAACAAATAACTAAATATAATCAAGAGGCCTAATTGGGATTAGCTTTGTTTTGTATTATTTTTTATTTATAAAAATTTAATATAATGAATAAATTAAAGTCAAAATAACTAAAATAAAATAGTTTAAGTACGTTGATATAATTTTATAAAGTAGTTATATATTAATATAATTTAGAATATTAATATAATTTATTTGTCAATGTAATGTTTATGTATAGATAGTTATAACTATAATGTAGTTTATCTTGATATAATTATATAGTTATATATTAATATAATGTATTTGTAAATGTAATGTTTATATATATAGCTATAACTATAATGTAGTTGTGATATACATCATATAAATATAATAAATCCATGATAATAAAAAATGATAAATATATTATATATTTTATTCTTATTTACTATATAGAGTAGCTATTTTCAAAGATAAAATCATTTACAGATGAGTTATATAGAGTAGCACAACATGACGAGTTGGGAAAGGAACTTGAAGTTTAAGTTGGATCTATTACGTGTCAGTTTAAAACAACTCATCAAGGCTCAATTATGTTGATTTAATCTTTTGGATTGGTCATTATTCAAACGTGGCATAGGGGTTGTGAGAGTAGGTTGAAGCTTCAGGGTTTAATTATAAACTTTTGTTTCTAGATAGAATTTAAATGAGCTATGGTCGTACTCTTTTTTTTCAGCTTGGTTTAATAAAGTTTAGATTGATTTGGACAAAGTTAACCCTAAATTCAAAATATCTTGCCTTCTGTTTTTTTCTCTTTATGTACCTTTTTGTGAAGTTACTATGTTTCAACAAATAAAAAAAATAGTTAATTACATGTTCATGTTATTATTGTTGTTATTGATGTAATTTACATAAAGTGTAAATTTATTCACAGTAGTAGTCGTTGTAAAGTTCTCTTATTTTGATTTTTGGTTAAACCAAACCAAAATCAATCCTTAATGACAAAAGATCATTTAACATTGAAATTTCAAACATCATAATATATAATGAGTTTATATAATCATTTATAAATCCTGTGCGTTACGCACGGGGACTACACTAGTTTTCTAAATAGATAATGATAATGATTGATATTGATTTGTGTGTTGTTGGCTTAGAGATTTTAATTGTTAAAATGTGTAGTGGGTGTTAAAAATAATAAAATTTATGAAAAAAATTAATGCAATAATGATCTTTTTTAAAATCATGGTAAGTTGCACACTCTGGATTGCATGCGGGAAGCGTTTGATAACGCTCACCACCAAGCGCATCCCGGGTGCACCCAATGCCCCCGTTCTCCCGCATACCATTTAAAAAAAATGTACTTTTAAAAAAAATGTATTGTTCTTAAAATAAATTCTAATTTTTTTAAAAAAAAAAACTTTCTACTTTTTTTTAAAGTAAATTTTTGTTTAAAAACATGTCAGTTTTTTGTAATTAAAAAATAAAAATACAATTTTTTTTACTAAATAAAAGAATTTAATTTCTTTTTACCTATTGCAGGAAAAAAATCTACAATTTGTGAAGTTGTTTACGGTTTTTTATTCACCCGTTGTTATGTCTTTGTGATGTTGCTTTCCTCTTCCACACAGGACGAATTCGAGGTTTTATCTTCTTCTTTCAACCTCTTTATGATCATGAATTTTTCGCTCCCTTTTCATCTTCTCTTTTTTCAGTAGTACTTTTGTGTTTGATTCTCAATATATATCATGAAGTTTTCAAACAAATACGACTTGGTTATAAGAAAAGTAATTATTTTTAGTTGGTTTTGGATTGTTTTAATTAGTGGGCCAAATTTAGAGTTTTTATTTAGGTTATATTAACTAAGTGGGCCGGCCTAATAACCCTCCTTCCCTCGTATTGTCTGGGCACTCAGCCGTCTCCACTGTAAGTCGTTCTCCGTTGACTCCACTGTAAGTCGTTCTCCTTCTCTTCTCTCTCCTGGTCTTCTTCCCTCCGGTGCTAATCTCTTCTCCGTTCTTCCCTCCTATCGTGCCGACAATTGCAGAGGCGGTGTATCGGATACTGATGCGATGAAAATGTTGATCTATTGAGCAAGAACAGAGCTTAGCTCCTGATCAACAATGGCGGAAACTACCAGAAGACATAACAGAAAAGAAAGAGAATGAGAGAGATGATATCTGTATTATTCCTGTAATATGTAAAAAGTGAGTTACAAAAAGAGACCAACTCAGCTTATATAGTACTGAGGTCAAGATACAGCTCTACATAGTTCTAACTAACTCTAACAACCACTGGAACAACTTGCCATGTACTCTTAACACTCCCCTTCAAGCTTAGAGTTACTTAAACTTGTTTATAACTCCAAGCTTGAGAGTTAGCTTCGACATCTGATCTTGACTTACAACCTTAGTAAACACATCAGCAGGTTGCTCTTTAGTATGAATGTATTTGGCCTCGATTTCTCTGTTCAGAATCTTGTCTCTCACAAGATGGCAATCGACCTCGATATGTTTGGTTCTCTCGTGGAATACTGGATTTCTGGCTATGTGTAGTGCAGCTTGGTTGTCACAATACAACTCTACCAATCCATGATTACTGATGCTTAGATCCTGTAGAACTCGAACTAACCATGTGACTTCACAGCAAGTGGCAACCATTGCTCTGTACTCAGCTTCTGCTGTTGACATAGCTACAAATGACTGTTTCTTTGTCCTCCATGATATCAGTGAATTACCCAACAGAATACAGAAACCTGTTAGAGATCTTCTACTCATGGGACATGCTTGCCAATCAGCATCACAATAGGCTTTCAATTTGATCTCAGATTTGCTAGACATCATCAGTCCTTGACCTGGAGAATTCTTCAAGTACCTTAGAAGATGCTTTGCTGCTTTCCAGTGATCTTCAGTTGGGCTTTGCATGAACTGGCTTAGCACTTGGACTGAATAGGTGATGTCTGGACGTGTGACTGTCAAGTAGATCAATTTTCCTACTAGCTTTCTATACTTTTGAGGTGATTTCAGCATCTCCCCTTCAATTGATAGTTTCACATGAGCATCAAGAGGGGTGGCTAATGGCTTAGCATCTGCCATTCCCATTTCTTCTAGTAGCTCCATTGTATATTTCCTCTGGTTTAGATAGATTCCAGTCTCATCTCTATCTACCTCAATGCCAAGGAAATATCTTAACTCCCCTAGATCTTTTATTTGGAAGTTCTTGTGCAGATGCCGCTTCAATTTTCCAATCTCTTCTTGATCATTTCCTGCAATGATCATATCATCTACGTACACCAATAGAGCAATGAATGACTCTCCCTTTTGCTTGGTGAACAATGAGTAATCAGCCTTAGACTGAGTATATCCTCCAGCTTGAACCACTTGAGAAAACTTTGCAAACCATTGTCTTGGAGCTTGCTTGAGCCCATACAATGACTTGGTTAGTTTGCACACCAAAGCACCATTGTATTCATCTGCATACTCCCCTTGAATACAATGGTCAGTAGCTCTGGATTGAAGTTGTTTCAGTGTGTGAAAGGCTGGGGGAAGAGACATGTAAACATCTTCTTCAAGATCACCATGTAGAAAAGCATTGGTCACATCCATTTGAGAGATGTGCCACTTCTTAGCTGCAGCAATAGCAAGAAGAGTTCTGACTGTAATCATCCTAGCAACAGGGGCAAAAGTCTCAGAATAGTCAATGCCATGAAGCTGAGTAAAGCTTCGAGCCACCAGCCTGGCTTTATGACGTTCTAGAGTACCATCTGACTTGAACTTGAGCTTGAACAGCCACTTACAAGTAACAACAGACTTGCCCTCAGGAAGAGATACAATCTCCCAAGTGTGATTTCTTTCTAGTGCATCTAACTCTACTAACATTGCATCACACCAAGCAGGGTCCTTTATAGCTTCAGTCACATTTTTAGGAATTGAATATGATGCTACATTGTTAACAAATACTTGGTAACTAGGTGTGCAAGCAGTATAGATGCAAGAATTGGCTAAAGGATATAGGGAATGAACCTGAGAAGAGGAAACTGCAGGTATGGTAAGCTCCTTGGATGCTTGACAGACATAGTCTTTGAGCCAGCTGGGGGGTCTATGATCCCGATATGAATGTCTCACAGGCTCAGGGATGCTGGGTTGAGCAGAGGATGGACAATCATCAAATGTGGTGGATATAGGTGATGGAGAATAATCATCCATAGAAGGAGCATATACAGTTTCAGGAGACTCATCATGTGGTGATTCAGAAGTGGAAATGTAGTCAAAAGGGAAATTGTAATTAACAAAGTCTGAGAGAGACAATGTTGGAGAGGATTGTTTTTCTTGGTCAAACAGAGAATATGGAAAAATGTGCTCATGAAAGATGACATTCCTGCTGATCAATGTTCTTTGAGTTTTGAGATTAAGTACCTTAAATCCTTTTTGAGCATATGGGTACCCCAAGAATATGCAAGGATCAGATCGAGGGTGAAACTTCTTCACCTCTTTGTTTGTTGCAGTGGACACAAAACACAAGCTACCAAACACCTTCATATAGTTGTAGGTTGGACTGGTTTGAAAGATGATCTCATAGGGAGATTTATGCTTGAGAATTGGGTTTGGTAATTTGTTTATAATGTGGGTAACTGTAAGTATAGCATCTCCCCAAAGATGTTGAGGAACTTTGGATTGGAACATCAATGAACGGGCTATTTCAAGGATGTATTTATGTCTCCTTTCAACCCTTCCATTTTGTTGTGGGGTTGCTTTGCAAGAGCTCTGGTGTATGATGCCAAGAGAGGATAGGAAGGAGGAGACATTGTGGTTAAAGAATTCTGTGCCCAAGTCACTTCTTAGAATCTTGACTTTGGCATGAAACTGGTTTTGGACAAGTAAGATAAAGTTTTGGAGGTAATGACTCACTTCACTCTTGTGTTTGAGAAGAAAAGCCCACACTCCTCTACTCTTATCATCCACAACAGTCAAAAAGAATCTGTAACCATCACCTGTGGGGGTATCATACGGGCCCCACACATCACAATGCAAGAGCTCAAAGATATGATCAGCAAAAGATGTGCACACAGGAAAGCTATTTTGTGTTTGTTTAGCAAGAGGACAAACAGTACATATATGATCATTAACAATGTCATTCTGTAAACTAGGAATGTGTTTGAGTTTAGCAAAAGGTGCATGGCCCAATCTCAAGTGCCACAGTGCACCATTATTAGGAATCACAGAAGATTCCTTAGGCAGAAACATAGGTAAAGAAGTAGTGTTTACTGAACAAGAAAAGTGTTTGAACTTGGGTAGTTGTTCACAGGTGTAGGCCTCCCCAGACTCACTTGGATCCATGTAGTAAAGGTCCCCAAGAAGCTTACCAACCGCAATTGTCCTCATCTTTGCAGGGTCCTGGACAAAACAATAGGTTCCAATGAGATAGACATGAAACTGGTGATCCTTGACAAGTTTGGTGAGTGACAACAGGTTGTATTTGAAACTTGGGACACACAAAACATTGGTAAGAGTAGTATTGGGAAGGTTTACAGAACCAAAGTGTGTAATGGCCTTAGTGCTACCATCAGGGAGATGAATAGCATTCACATTTGGAATTGGTAAAGGGTTATGTAAGAATGAGATATCACATACCATGTGATCAGTAGCACCACTATCCATTATCCATAAATGTGATTTAATAGAAGCATTAGAGCAAAGGATACCTGCAAGATGTGACTCATGTATAGCAGGAGTTGATTTTGCCAAGAAAGAGATGAAGTTTGATACCAACTGTTGCTGATCAGAGGTCAGCTGCTGTTGGGGGCTCCTAGAACATGATCCATAGAGAAAATTCTGAGTCTGAGCATCAGCTTGATTGTTGTTGGAGCTACCTGCAGCATTTGCCTTCGAGTAAGACTTGTTATCAGGCTTCCTGGTCTCATTGCCTTTGTCATTCTGCACTTGTGGCTTCGTCTTGCTCTTGTAATGCCAGCTTGGGTATCCTATCAACTCCCAGCATTTATCCATCTTATGATTGCCTCCATAGTGACTACACTTCTCCCTTCTGGTCTGACGTTGATCATCATTTCTTGCATTTGCAGCCAGAGGAGTAGCAGGTACTTCTTTCTTTGAACCTTTGCTGTCAGTTGACATCTTTGAGCTCACCTCATCTTGCAATAGCATAGCATGTGCAAGACTTGGTGAAGGCAAAGGTGTTGTCATCAGTATCTGACGCCTGGCACTATCATATTTCTCATCCAATCCGAGCAGAAACTTCATCAACTTGTTTTCTTGATCAGCCTCCTCAGCTTTTTTCTGCAAGTTGCACTCACATCGTCCACAGGTGCACTTGATCGGATTTGAGATCACTGGTAGTCGTTGCCACAGGCCTTTCAGCTTTGTGAAGTAATCTGTGAGAGACATAGCTCCCTGATTACACTCTTGAATTTCTCTTTTCACCTGGAAAATTAGCGGACCATTCTTTTGTCCATAACTTTCCTCCAGATCCTGCCAAATCTCTAAAGCAGTATCATATTCATCGATCGTACTGTAAATTTCTTTCGACACTATGTTCAAAATCCAAGAACACACCATGTCGTTGCATCTATCCCATTGTGCAGCATTTTCAGCATTTCGTTCAATTGAACCATCTATGGTCCACAATTTGTTCTTAACCGACAGAGCCTTCATCATCGATTTCTTCCACCTTCTATAGTTTTCTCCAATCAATTGAATGGTGGAAGGGACCATACCTGAGTTATCTGAAGGGTGGATGAACAAAGGATTCATCAGATCGGTGCTCGTGATCAGATCCCGCCTTCGCTCAACAGATCCTGACATTTCTTCGAAGAGAAGAAGACGACACAAACAGAGATGAAGTAGCGATGCGAAAAAAAAGAACGATTGCTACGAAATCAACCCCTGATCCTCTCCAGAATCACTGCTAGGGTTGAAACACAGCAACGAGAGATCGTATGCGCTGCTCTGATACCATGATGCGATGAAAATGTTGATCTATTGAGCAAGAACAGAGCTTAGCTCCTGATCAACAATGGCGGAAACTACCAGAAGACATAACAGAAAAGAGAGAGAATGAGAGAGATGATATCTGTATTATTCCTGTAATATGTAAAAAGTGAGTTACAAAAAGAGACCAACTCAGCTTATATAGTACTGAGGTCAAGATACAGCTGTACATAGTTCTAACTAACTCTAACAACCACTGGAACAACTTGCCCTGTACTCTTAACAGATACCATCGGCGGCAATTCCAGAGAGAGAGATGTGAATGTTGCCTTTAAAAATCAAGTTCCCGCGGTGGGTGAGGGATGGGGAAGTAAAAGTTCTGACCTTGCTGAGCTACTTGAAGAGTCTATGGAGGATATGGGATCTCCGGACACTGATCCTCCTCAGCCTGGGGATCCAGGTGATCCTCGTCCTGATCGCCCCCTTCCGCAAGAAGAGTGGTCATACTCTGGTCATCGTCAGCGTGTGGCTCGCCTACCTACTCGCCGACTACATCGCCATCCTCGCCATGGGCCTCATCCCTAACTACCATATACTCCATACGATCAAAGGCAATGGCAATGTTGTCCACCCAGATCTCCTGGCTTTCTGGGCGCCCTTCCTTCTCGTCCATCTCGGTGGGCCGGACTACATCACCGCCCTCGCCCTTGAAGACAACGAGATATGGATGCGTACGGGGCTCCACTTGTTCACCTACCTCTTCTCCACCGGGAGCGTCTTCTTCCAGTCCCTCCCGTCTTACCTCCTAACTATCCCAACCCTCCTCATGTTCATGGCCGGTTTCTTCAAGTATCTGGAGCGTACATTGTCTATGTACTATGCAAGGTTATCCCAATTAAGGCAGTCTATGGTGATGGATGCAGATCATGGCCCCAGTTACGCCATGAAAATAGACAGCTATGACTTGTACTTGAACTCGATTGCTCGTATTAAGTTTGAGTCGTCGACTCAAAAGCATCTGGATCCATTTCCTCTGATGACAATAGAAGAAGCTCCGCAACATTATCGCGACCCCGAGGACCTTGACTATGCTGAGAAGGGGATTTGCTGCCAAATGTCCATGTCCATTGGGAGTATTTGTAGGGGATGGCTATTAATTCCTCGTCAAGAAAGGTTTAATCGTCGTCAAAAAAGGCATTACAGAAACGTCAGTCTAGTGAGGGCGGCCTTCTATTTCTTCAACAAGTACAAGGGGCTGTATGCGGATATGAGCTTCAGCTTAGATGATTGGAACGATGGCCGATCCTACTTCCGTAACATCACCGCGGAGCTCGCATTCACAATGGTTGCAATAGAGTTGAATTTTGTGCACGAGTTTTTCTTCACAAAGATGATTTTGATCCACCACAAGTTTGGATATATCGCAAGGTGTGCTTCTTTCTTCTTTGAGCTAGGGGCTCTTATGATATGGATCTTGTTCATTGATACGCAGTTGTTTCACCCATTCGACACATGGATCACCTACACCCTTCTCATGGGTGCCATCATCATTGACTCCGTCGCCTTTCTGAAGGTCCTCCTCTCTGATCACCAAGTGGCTTTGCTTAGCCGTCAGTCCACAATAAGATTCTCTTTGTACGAGAAACTGTTGTTGTCTCGCAGACGAGTTTGGGGCGAATACTGGGGGAAAGGAGACACCCCAAGGTGGCCATTGCGGCTCAGGCGGGTCTTGTTCCGAAGATGGTCGGAGTCAGTCTTCCAGTTCAACCTTTTAGAATACTGCGTTGATTTGAGGCCTGAGTTCACCGAGCGGTTACTCAACGTCATACCGCCCATCAAGGCCAAGTGCGACGAGTTCAAGTATGTCTCCAAAATATGGTTTGCCGACGAGTTGAGGGATTTCATCTTCAACGAGATCAAATACAAAGCCGAGTTAACCGAAAATCCAAGACAGGCTGCGGAGCTTTGCGACCTCAAGGGCGGCGGCGTCCTCTCCTTATTAGCTTCCCCGAGTTTGGATCCAAATGATTACAACCGGTGGATCTGGGACATCGATTTTGATGAGTCCTTGCTCATCTGGCACGTTGCTACTCAACTTGTATACCACTGCAAAGGCCCAGAGGAAAACCAGTATAGAAAGTTCAGTAAGACTCTCTCAGATTACATTATGTATCTCCTCAAGTGGCAGCGAGGGATGTTGTCTACACTTGCAAGTACGTACTATATATATTTCCTCTTGCATTGCTCCATATATCTCTAGCTAGCTAGATAGTTACGTTTTTAGTTTTGTGATATCATATCGATTCGATCAATCATCGTTGAGTGATGTAGAGAAACTAATTAGAAAAAGTCTCACGTCTAAAGTTGAGTATAACAAGTCTTAGTATATAAGTTAGTGACCTTCTATTGCCAATTGAGACCCATTAGGCTTGTGTGCTGGATTACTGGCGCACAAGCGCCGGCCGACACGATCCTATGAGGATGAAAGGAGAATGAGACCTTAGTAATTGGCATTAATTAGGATAGAAGCCCAACATACTTTAGTCTATATTTGGTAAAAGGTAGCTAAAATTGATTGGGTAGCTAAAGCTAATAGATTATAAATTTGTGTTAAATATAGCTTAATAAACTAGTATGGTATTTGGGAAAAAAATCATAAGTTTTGAAAAGCTTGGGGGCCGGAGTAGCCGATTAAAAACTATCTATTATTCCAAAAGTTAATTAAACTAAAATCTTATATTTATTTTATTTAAAACTATATAATATCAAAACCACAAGCTCTTAAAATCTACTTCTTATGCCAAACAGAGCCTTAGTAATCATTAATTAATCAATTAATTAATTGTACTTGTACTTGTACTTGTTGGTAGATACTAGTGAAGCTAGATTTCGAGACACATGTGTAGAGGCAACCATCTTCATCAAGCATATGTTGCCTAAGGCGAACAAGGGAGAGACCAAACAGCAGAGGGTTGAGAGTGTTTGCAAGAGAATGATGAGCATGGTGGATACCCGTTCAACTTCAACCCACAGATCAGACCATACTTCTAATTATCTTGCTAAGAACAAGTCAGTGTTGTATGATGCCGTCTGCCTCGCCAACAAGCTAATAGATGACGGGGAGAAGGGGGGGAGGGTAGGGGTGTGGGAGTTGATGGCCAAGGTGTGGGCGGAGATGTTGGCCTACTCAGCTAGCCATTGCAAGGCTAGCGCCCACGCCACCCAGCTCAAGCAGGGCGGCGAGCTTCTCACCTTTGTCTGGATGCTTATGCTGCATTTCGGCCTCGGATATCAGTTTGTTTCCACCGAGGATCATGCCAGACCCCACCTCGTTCCTAGTAGAGCAAACCGAGCTCCATTCTAGTGCTAGGGTTGTACATCGGTCTAAAACCTAATCGAAACCAAAAATCTCAAAATTTCAAACCGAAAGCATTAAGTTCGGTTTGGTTATTTGTCGGTTTGGTTTGTGTTCGATTCAGTTTTAACATAATTGAACCGAATGTCCTTGATTTCTCAAAATGACTTGGATGAATCAAGATTCGAACCGTTCTTCACACTTGACTATCCGATTATCTGAATCAAGATTTTATATAAGCTTCGTTTGAATTTGGCAATCCATGTATGTGTGCTTCTTTTTGGAGTACTTGATTTTGGAAAAATTCAATTCAACTGCTAGATAGGCCATAAGACCATCCACAATGGTTGTGTATAAATGTGTATTTTTAAAACATTTTTTAGCTCAATTGGTTGTTTTGGGTGTGTGCAAATGTACACATTTGAGCATGTGATGATGTGCAACTTTGAGCACATCATCTCCCTCATGTGCATAAACTTTTACAAAAAATAAGACAATTTCATTGGTTTATTTTTTTATGATTTTATTTTCCTTTTTAATATACATGAATTGTATTTGAATGAGAATTTTTTTTCAAAATATTCACAAAAAAATATTTAATTACTAAAATATTCACGACTTCAAAATATTTACAAAAATATTCATTGTTGTCAGTATTTTCAGAAAAACGCGGGCTAAAACCGCGTCTCTCGTTAAAATTATCAATTTAAACCAGCCGCTGAAGGGAAAAAAATATTTTGCTATAAAAACGCGGGTTAAACCCGCGTTTTATTCCTAATTTAGAGTAAAACGCGGTTTTAACCCGCGTTTATTTAATAAAAAACAAAAAAAAGGAAAAAAAAGTAAAACGCGGTTTAGTACCGCGTTTTACTGTATAACCCTTTGGCTGAACAGAGGTGGAGGAGGAGCAGTCGGCAAGCACCAGCGGCGCCAGTGCCCCTCTTGTGCGCCACTAGGAGAGGGAGAGGGAGGGTTCGCCGGGAGCAGAGCACGGGCCGTGGCCGGGGCCGGAGGAGGAGAAGCCCTCGTCAGCGGCGAAAGTCGTCCCTTGCCCGCTCCGCTCCGCTGGCCGGCCGGAATTCGAGTTGGCTTCTCCTCCTCGAATTGGCTTCGCAATCGCCGGTGAGCTCCTCTTCACCTCACAATTCGTCTTCAATTTCATCATTTTTTGCTCTTTTTTTCGTCCCCTCTTCGAATTCCTGCTAATCGTTGAGCATTTTCATGGTTGCAATTGCTGTCGAATTCCGGCCGGCCAGCGGAGCGGAGCGGGCAAGGGACGGCTTTCGCCGCTGACGAGGGCGGAGGGACAGAAAGCGAGGACGATGGGAGGAGATTCGCTGGAATGGAGAGCGAGGGCAGAGGGACGGGGAGCGAGGGCAAAGGGACGGAGAGCGAGGGCGGAGGGTAGACAGCGAGGGCAGAGGGACGGGGAGCGAGGGCAATTGGTGGCTGGGAGGGCGGAGGGACAGAAAGTGAGGACGATTGGTGGAGATTCGCTGGGATGGAGAGCGAGGGCAGAGGGACGGGGAGGGAGGGCAGCGGGACGGAGAGCGAGGGCGGAGGGTGGACAGCGAGGGCAGAGGGACGGGGAGGAGAGGCGGAGAGCGAGGACGAAGGGAGGAGCAGCCATGGTTGTCGGAGGTTGGAGACGAGCGAGAAGGGAGAGGCGAGAGGGCGAGATGCCATGGGAGCTCAGATATGAGAAATTGGAGGTTACACGTGAAATGCGGCTACAAGCCGCGTTTCATTCTCCTTTTTTTTTAAATTTAATTTAAAAATACTAATTAGATAAACGCGATTATAAAACGCGGTTTGAAACCGCGTTTCTTTCTTTATTTTTTTTACTTTCAGATCTTGCTTCTTTGTTAATGAAACGCGGTCTGAGACCGCGTTTCTCCGACAAACCTACAAATTTTGAATATTTTTGTAAATATTTTGAAGTCGTGAATATTTTAGTAATTAAATAATTTTTTGTGAATATTTTGAAAAAAAATTATTTGAATGATGTGTAAAAAATGCACATTTTACCAATGGAGCAAATTACTAAAAAGTGATGTGTATTTTTACACACCTTGTGTAAATGTGTACATTTTAATAAAAATCATTGTGGATGGTCTAAAGGTGATTCTCTCATTCAAACCTCATTACTCATTAGCCTACTTTTTTTTATAATTTTCAATTTTCTCATTTTATTCTACTAAAAATACCTAATTAAATTACAAATTTAAAATTTTCTCCAATATATTTAAACAAAAGCATTGTTTTCTATTTATACATATAAAAAATTCTCATTTTTTTTTCAAATTCTATTAAAAATGACTATTTAAATCACAAATCTTAGATTTTTTTATAATACATTCAAACAAAAAAAATATTATTTATATATATACAAGACATGCAAAAAAAGTCTCAAACTTTTTTTTAGCCCCCATACAAATATTTCTCGATCCAACACTGTATAATATGTTAACCGATCTCCATTATACATTATCGGCTATTCAACTCAATTACAATTACATCATATTCAGTACTATGACTCCATTCAATATCAACAGATTTTAAGATTCATACAACCAATGGAGTTAACTAGTATCTACAACAACAAAAAACAACAACCCAACAACAACAACCCAGTATATCCGCGTTAAGGCAGGGTCTGAGGGGTTATGATGTACGCACTCTTACCCCGAACTAGTCGAGAGAGTGTTTCCGATAGACCCAAAACAATAGGGCATAAACAACACATGGAAACACGCCAAATAATAGAGAATGCGGCAAAATGAAGCAAAGAGCAAGGCATAAAAGAAGCAAAAACGGAATGACCCAACACCCATCCTCAAAATTCTAAAACTTCTAAACATCATAAGCCCGAATGCATCTCCTCAAGTTGTCTCTATCCATTGTCATATCTTCCGAAAGGTTCAACAAATGTAGATCATGTCGGATAACCTCCATCAAGCTCTTCTTCAGTCTACCTTTCCCCCTACAAATTGCTCCAAGCTCCAAGTTAACTAGTATCTACGATTTTTCATATTTTTTAAAAAAAAAAAATTGGTCAAAATGGTGACGTGGCGTGAGGACAGGCAGTGATTGGTGGATAGCAGCATATAGATAAGGAGATATATCCAGCTGAACTTTGATAATCAAAGCAGGGAACAAACTGGGTAGAGAGATTAGTTCATTACAGCCACACCAATTGATCCACAAAAACACTTCCCATGGCCACCATTTTCTCACCTTCAGCCACCTTCACCAAACCATCCCCACCACCACCAAGCAAACCCCAGCTAACCACCCAATCACCGCCACTGAAACCGATTCTGAAACCATCCCAAACCAACTTAACCGTCGCCCTAACCGCTGCAGCTGCCTCGATCCTCCTATCGACGGCCCCTCCATCGCTAGCTGACGCCCCAGCAGCCTTTACGACGTACTACGGGACAGCTGCTGGGGCAGCCAGCTACGGTGGCTACGGCGGCAATGCGAGCAAGCGGGACTCGGCCGAGTACGTGTACGACGTGCCCCAGGGGTGGAAGGAGCGGCTGGTGTCGAAAGTCGAGAAAGGAACCAATGGGACTGACAGTGAATTTTACAATCCTAAGAAGAGAACTGAAAAGGAGTACCTCACCTTCCTCTACGGATTCAGGCAGCTGGCGCCGAAAGATGTCGTGTTGAACAACTTGGCGCTGTCGGATGTGAACCTGCAGGATCTGATCAGCACTGCAGATGCGGTAACTTCGGTGGAGAGGAAGGATGAGAACGGGCAGCTGTATTATGAGTATGAAATCGATGGAGTTGGCGCTCATAGCCTGATTTCCGTCACCTGCAGCAAGAACAAATTGTTCTCGCATTTTGTCAACGCTCCGACTCCAGAGTGGAACAAGGATAAAGATATGTTGAGGCATATTCACGAATCGTTCAAGACAATAGATTATTGATATTCTTAGATCTTGTTTGTGAGTTTTTCAAATTTTCATACATAAACAAGGAAGAGGCGTGGAGTAAGAACATAAGATCTCATGTTTATTGTTGTCTGTCTAATTTATCAATCCCACTTCCTCTAATACCAAAAAGGTCCCTAAATACAGCCATGAAATTTACAATTTTGATGCGAGATTAGATTTCCGAGGACAGTACCTTTTCTTTCTTCCATCATTGTGTTGTTTGGCGATGTCTCTGCATTCGGATTTGCAATAAAAACGTGTTGGCTCAATGCTCCATGCTGACATTGCAAGGAGAAATTCAGATCAGCCATTGCAATATAACTTCTACCAAAAAACTCACATATAAATGAAATAAGTACCTTATACGCAATGAACACATGTGCCGAATTAACTCGTATCACAGTATCAGGGCAAGATCAAGGTCTGCACAGGCCTTTCCTCGTCCAAACTCAGGTG
Organism: Persicaria maculosa; assembly: GCA_963922045.1. Lineage (NCBI taxonomy): Eukaryota > Viridiplantae > Streptophyta > Magnoliopsida > Caryophyllales > Polygonaceae > Persicaria > Persicaria maculosa. The sequence continues at coordinate 8,600,447 of OY998271.1, forward strand.
ATTACAGCAAGGCTAACTGCTGAACTGATTGTGCAGCTAATAGAATATTTCAGGAATGAATACTTGTAGATTGTTACTGCTACTTGCTAACCATAACAATATTAGCCTTGGAGTGTATAAATCAATTGATTTTCAGGTCCGTCTTAGAGTACAAAGGTGCCCAAACTTAGACTTGTGCATACTAAAGACAGGCACAGTATCATTTCCCTCAATGCCCGGGAAATGAGCAACTAATAAAGGGTGAAGCCATCGTCATAGGAGACATGCCAACCCCGTCGACAGGGAGGAGCATTCTCACCATACTCGGAGCAACAACTCCACCTCTTCTTCCAGTTAGCACTTCCGGTATTCGGTCTATTGCTCCTTTCGTTCCATTTGTAAACAATCACTCCAGAGCGATCTGTCCATTCCCCATCTATGCCCTGGTGAGGAGGTGCAAGCGAAAACAGTCCCTTCTCCCCTGGAAAAAAAAAAAAGAAGAATTGTAGCATTCACATTAAAGGAACAATAAACAAAATCATGTTTCAAGCACATAACCAAGGATTTCAATTCTTCAAGATATTCAAGAGCAAAATAAAAGTAAAACTGTGCCAAAATTAAGTAAGCTTCAGACTTGTGATTGAATATCTGTTCAGGATACATTCCTTAAGGTGACTAATGTACATATTTTCTTGCATTTTCTCCGATGCAACCCTAAATTAAACACTCTTAACACAATCTCGCTATATTCTGACATATACTGTCATAGTTAAATCGCAATAAACAACCCCTTACTTCAGCCAATTGGCACTAATTTCACACTTCCATTTGTAATTCACGCCAAAGATTCGAATTTGTTCAAAGAAATAACACCACAGAGTCGGTCAATCAATCGAAAGATCAAGCAAGCATAGAAAGGGAATAGATCGGGGCAACGGGGAGAGACCTAGAGATAAAGAGGATACCGGTAACATGTCCATGAAAGGAGCAAGCAGTGGGGGAGTTATCTTCATCTGTGAATAAATTTTTACACCTCAAACACCGCTTCACGCCATGAGATTCGGATTTAGGTTTCTGAGCGCAGCAAAATTTGACACTCCGTACCGCAACACGAGACTGAATCGAAATGCTAAACGAAGGAGTGCCTGTTGGTAGTGTGAACGATGAAGCCATGGAAATTCGCAGCTTCGAGGGAAGGGGGGAGAGAAGGAGAGGTTTGATGGTTTGTAACGCTCGCCGGGGAATCGTTCACGGCGCGAGGAAAGAGTCCACGTCCATAATCTCCATTTATGACTTATCTTTTTTTTTAATCTAAATTCAGTATCGACTCAGTCGCTCTACATCTAAATCGGGTATTGTGTGACTCCATTTAGGGGTTGAACCCCGACTCACAAGCGACTCTATATTTCCAAGGAGATTCGACATTACACTGATTTCTGATTGGTTTTTTTTTATTAGGAAAAAATTGGTATTACGGCAGATTATAATTGTCTCCTTATGGTATAGTGTTCAGAATTTCATTCCTTCTTGTATGCCCTATGATTTCTTGGGTGTTCAAAAGGTTCTTTTTCTTTACTTTTGCCCCAATGCTTTGAACTCAAACCAAATTTACACAGCCACCTCGGTTACTCTCCTCCTGTCTTTGGAGGTGGTTATCGTGGTTTGGTTCTCACTGAAAGGTATCTTTTTTGGCAAACTATTGAGTTTGCTATGTTGGTTCGTCTCTTCCGAACAAGAAATCAATCTAGGCGTACGACTAAGGTGTTATGGCCTGCGATTTACTAGTTTGCTAAATTGCATTACGAAAGCTCCTAAGGAAGGAATCTGCTTACCTGCTCTATTTATCTACAAACTCGTTTTTTGGTGTGATCTGTTTGCCTTGGATTGGTCTGCCTCTACTTCTGAGTTTGTCTCTTCCGGATCCCTTAGCATTTTTTGGAGTCCACATATGTTCATGGCGTGTGTGTCTTCCTTTGAGCACATATTAATTGGTATAAACTTTATAGTAAATCACATGTTTAAGACTTATTTTAATTGCCAAAGGTGTGCTATCCACTGTCTAACTACTTTCTTAAGGGTAAATTATTTAAGTTTTGCTCAGTTGCTCACACCTCGTTGTATCTCATTAGTGTGTGTAAATATCCAGAAAAATGTGTTCAACCTCCACCAATCCTACCTCTATGGCTCTATCATCGGTGCGTATCGAGAAGTCAAAGTTATCCGAAAGAAAATACGGTATGAATGGCGTTTCCTCGCGGGGGCTTTCCTGCTCATTACGTACTCGAACAACTGGCTTGAATTGAGTATCGACTTACCTGCGGATAAGGAGAAAGTGTGGCTAGGTAGGCCATTTTATACCCTTAATGACAAATGCATGTTAAGGATATTTCTGTGGATTCAAAAATTCCTTGGTGATAGTTTCTACTGTCCTATATGGATTCTAAAGAGTAACTTATTTCCTACAATTTTCAAATTAATTTCATCTATATGGCTACATAAGCCCTGGAACCTTAATTGGTTTCGGTTGTGGTACTTATGGAATTACTTCTATTGTATTAACAATATATTGGTGGATATTTATGATATTAAATGTCATATAGTTATTATATTTTAGAGTACTACACTCCCCATATTAATCAAAACCATCACATACTTATTGTTATTAACAACCGAGGAAATGTTTTGAATGCTATTAATGCAACCCAATGTAAAAGGAAAATGGTTAAGCATATTAAACCACATAATAACACTAACGTGATGTCAGAAATCATGCCCTCTCATAAAAATAATTTTCAACTCTATTTTTCGTTACACCTTCTTCTTAGTGTGAGGTCACTTAAATCTTGGCCTCACACCCCTGACGGTTATATATGAAAATCACATATTGGAAATGCAGAGGCATTGGAAAAAAAACTTTTTGGACGGAAATCGACAGTATGTGCAAAAACGACCATATTCAAGTAATGGCCATAGCGGAAACTAAATCTGAAACCGTTCCCGAAGGAAAAATTTGGAAAATGGTGGGCTTTGACGAGGCTATCTGGTCACCAGCTACCGGTCGTTCGGGTGGTCTCGGTATCCTCTGGAAGTCCTACCAATTAACAAACGAAATTATTACGGTAGAAATTCACCTACCTAGAATCATATAGGACTTCAATACGAGAATATTATTGATAGATTTATGACTTTGTTGCTATTTGTATACGCACCTCCGAGCCCTCAAGAGAAAGACTCATTTTGGGATACATTAACATCCATTGTGAATGATTCGTCCATTCCCTGTATTATTCTGGGGGACCTGAATGAAATTCTATGCAGTGATGACAAGTTGGGTGGTGCTAACCTTCATTCCGCTCGATTTACTAGACTCCTACAATTCAAAAATGACTGCGCTCTGCTGGATCTACCCACTTTCGGAAACCCATTTACTTGGAGAAAAAACCCACATAATGAAAACACTATTCGCGAAAAACTTGACCGCGTATTAGTCATTCAGTCCATCACCAGATTATTCAGAAATTCCCTAACCTGACCACTCACAATGGAGCCTTCTCTTCATCTGATCACTGCCCCATCTCGATAACTCTTGAGTGTGGATCGGCTTACAAAGCTCCTCCATTCAAGTTTGAGAATACTTGGCTTCAACGGAAGGATTTCCGAAACATCGTTAAACAATCTTGGCGAGCAAATTGTATGGGCTCGACTATGTATCAACTGATTTTCAAACATAAAATTCTCAAGAAAAAAGCTAAGGAATGGAATAAACGAACCTTCGGAAATATTTTCCGCCAGTTAAATGAGGTGGAAGCCGAGCTTCTCAATATTCAAACTTCAGTTTTAGGAGGTAACAATAGGACAAGCATTAATAGAGAAAAATGTCTTGTTACTATAAAGGAAAAACTACTTCTTTACCAAAAAACTTTTTAGAAACAAAGAGCCAAGACAAAGCATCTTAAACTTTCTGACTCGAATACAACATATTTTCATCGGGTTGCTTCGGGTCGGCGACATAGGAAACAAATTCGCAATATATCTACTACCAAAGGAACCCTAATATTAGGTGAGGAAAATATTATAAATGAAATCAAGAGTGATTTTGAAAAAAGATTCAAAAAGGAAGCAATTGACGACAGACTCTTACAGGAAATGTTAGATCTTATCCATCGACTTATCTCTTATGTTTTTGACAATTAACTATTTTAAAATATGTATTTAATATTTAATAATTTATAAATTGAAATATAATATTTTTTTCTACTTGGCTTATTAAGTTAGAAAGTTCGTTGGTTCTTGGTAAGTTCCTAAGAGCATGTTTAACGGGGTACTATGGAGGGGTACTTGAGTATTTTTAATAATATAATATAGGGTGGAGTACAAGATCCCATCTTTCGGATACCAGAGGTAGTATCCCTCCTAGTATCCCATGTGTGGGGCCCATGTGGACAGCTTTATTTTTTGCCGGATTAAACAACCCAAAACGACGTCGCTTTGACACTGTGGAGGCCGAAACGTTGCGTTTCACCCGGGAAAAATCAGGCGCGGTGGCAGACTGAGGGGACGCGTGTCAGGCGCTGGGTGGATGGTGAATGGACGGCTGTGATGCAGAGGAATCGACGACCCAGATTGTCCCTGTTGTGTGTATTTAACAATTACAAAATGTGATTTTTGACAATGTAAACGTTAAAAAAAAAGTTATACCAAAATACTATATTCATTTTTCTCTACACATAGACATCAAATTTGAATATGTTTGATTATATTTCGAAAAAAAATATTTTTTTCAAATACAATTACATGCAATAATACCTTAAATAATATGATCATTTTATTTCATTAATAATAATTTACTATCATTTGAAGAATTTATAATTTTGTTTTAAAAAATATATAATATGTGATAGTATATAATAATTTTCATGATTCATGCAAGAAGAAGGCATAAGCGGCGAACCTATTCCGGTGGAGAACTCTGCTTGGACGCAGTCGACTAGGACTCCCAATGTCATGCGAGATTATATACAAGCTAGGAATCAACTACGTGATAGTGTTACACACCGTCGTTTTAGAGAAGACTTGAAGGAACACATTTGGCAGAAATTCGGGTCCAATGTGGGAGATAATTAGTGGTTTTTTAGTTTAGTATTATGTTTGTTAAGTTGGAATTTAAGCTTATGCATTGTCCGTAGTGTAATTTCGTTTGAAGTAATCATTGTATTTCCACTTATTTAAATGAAATTTATATTTTAATTTAATATATAGTCACCGATTTAGTTTAATGAATAATATTAATTTATGAATAATATTTTTTAACGGAAAATAAATATTATAAATTAAGCTAGATTGGAGAAAATGAGTCGAGAGGGGTATAATTGTAATTTGCATTGCTAGTAAAAGATGGAAATAATTATGGGAGAGGGGTATAGTGATAAAGTGGGAAAAGTTAGAATATGATCCTACGATGATGTGGCGGAAAGAGATTAATAAAATATTAGTATTCCTAGTATCCATAGTATCCCTTGATAAACATGGTCTAATGAGAAGCAGTCTAGTGGCCTTGTTTGATCAAGCGGGTGATGACAGTGTTTGTGATCTCCAAAGAGCCTTCACTTAGATAGAGATTTTTGTTTGAATTAATTAATTTATTTTATATTTTGGTTTTACAAGTCCTTCTAAGGTTTTTACGACCTTTCGAGATTTGTGTGTATATATAAATATATTTATTTAATATATTTATATATACAATATATGATTTCTTTTGTAAGGGATTGGGCTTTTAGATTATGCATGTATTTTTACGGGTTTTCTAAATACACCGCTAATTTTTACTGGATACACCGCTAATCTCCGCAACCCCCTGCGGACCGAGCTCCGCAACCCCTTGCGGATCTCCCCAGATATCGTGCCAAACACGCCCTAAAAGTCCATCGACAAAAGGTCCGCAAGACGTTGCGGAGAGAGGTCCGCATTAGGATGCCGAGTTCCCTAACCTATATGTTAAAAAAAAAATCTCAAAGATGTTCCGCAAGGGGTTGCGTAATATTATTTTTTTTTGCTCATTGGAAGGAGAATCGGACACAGAGTCGCAATCGGGTGCCGACTTAACTCCTTGCGGAGTTGCGGAGTTAAGTCGGCGTAAAGGCTGTTTGGCACAACGTCAAAAGTATTCCGCAACAGAGTGCGGAATTAACTCCGCAAGGAGTTGCGGAGATTAGCGGTGTATCCAGTAAAAATTAGCGGTGTATTTATCAATCCCCTTTTATTAGGTTAATAATATAATGTTATCTATATACATATACTAAAACCGATGCATTGCTGCCTGCGTGGCGGCATGTGAGTGAATTTGCCTACGTGGCAGCGCGTGAGGGCGTCTCGTAGAACTTTCTCCCGTCAAAAAGGAAATCTAATAAAAATAATTATTTTATTTTACCATTAACACATATAATTGGATAGATGGAATATCTTATAAAAGAGTAAATATTATATAAGGAAAAAACTATATCAATATAATTAAACGTAATAGTAGTAATAATAAAGATAATTAATAAAACTAATTTTTATAGTCACACTTACCAAAAATATTAATAGATAAATATGTAATATTTGATAGGTGCTATTTTATTTATATTTAGATTATTTTTTATGGAAAGAATTATTTATATCAAAATCAATCATTTAATAATTGTTATTTTATATCTATCTATATTATTTTTTGATGACAAAATAAATAATTAAAATATTATATAACCATATATGTAGCCACAATTCATCTGTACATAGATATTTTAGTAAACTAATGTAATAAATATATACTACATATTTAATAAAAAAGAATATTAAAATATTTTTAAAAATCAACTATCTAATTAAATTACATGAGATTTAATTAACCATAGATTAGAAAAAAAACTTTTACGTAGTACCTTATAAATGTGAATTTTATTTATATTTTGAGAGAATCTAATTAAAAGATATTTAGATTATATATAATCTGTCGAACTAATTTTATTTATATTTATATTATTTTTTGAAGGAAAAAATAATTTATAGTTAGATTAACACATCCCCGTACACGGGACGGGATCTACACTAGTACAGTATATAACTAATATAATTATATACTCCTCCGTTTTTAAATATAAGTCATTTTAGATTTTACACGTTTTTTAAGAACCTAAATATTATAATAAAATATTAACTTTTTTTATCAATTTTTTTTAATAATTTCATACTTACTAATAAATATCAAATTATTAAAAAAAAATATAAAAGAACTTATATTAAAAAACGGAGGTAGGATAATATTAATATATAAGCGGGACCGTTGGGTCGCTCGGGCTTCACCCTTTACCCAAGCCCACCCATCGGGCCGGACATGTCGGCCTTGCTTGGACAAACTACTATGTCCAAGCCCACATATTTTCCCGGACGGGTTGGTCCATACGTTGCTCGGGTCTACGTGCAAGGCACATCCAAAGCACCTTGCACGCCAAGAAGGGGAGAATTGATAGGATGTCAATCCTTGCATGGCAAAGACTAGCCCGAGACGGCAACGGCGGAAAGGATGGTGGCAGCCCGAAAGTCATCGGCGAGGAGCGAAAATCATAGTCCAATCGAAGTAATTGAGGAGATAGAAAAAAATTAATTTGAGAGAATAAAAAAAGGGTTACAGAGGCTCAACATAAATCGAAAACAACCAAAGGCGGTGGTGAGGAGAGTTAGTGCAGCCGAAGAACAAGTTGTGAGAATTTGATAGTCACGACACCGACGCCGATGGCAGTGGAGGTGGGAAGGACATGTCGACAACCAGTCCCTAATGATCTGGAAGTGATGGCTGCGCCGGAGGAAACTCGAAGGCCAACACAACACCATAGACCGAACCCATGACAAATCGGAAAGAGACATATAAAAAAACGGAGGGAGATCGGAAATAGACATATAAAAAAACGGAGGGAGAGGCTGAAAATTGCACAGGAAAACTAAATAAAATGGGGATAATGCCCATGCAAATGGCAGAGGAGACGAGAATGACAGGAGACGTCACACTACGCCCAAACCAGAAGAGGAGGGTGAGTGGGCGAAGATGAGGAAGTCTAGGGAGGCACTTCCACATCACGTTGTTCGACCACACAATTTCCATTTGGAGCTCCCTCGCCCAACATACTCAAGACCTTAATCGACCATTTGTAAATAACTTGAGGGCTTCTGAGATTCCACACAATAATACTCTTAATCACTAAAGAATTTGGCAGAATTTCAACAAAGATCTGATTGAAGTATTTTATTCTAAGTGGATTTTCTTCCTTTAAAGGGAGGTTTTATCTCATAGAGAGAGGAGCTCTCTTCTCTTTCCAAAAGGACCTTGTTTGGAGGTTATTGATATCTCTTATTCAATGACGACACGTCATTCGACCTTATATCTATTTTCGTTTAATTTTCTGAACAATAATAATTCCCCATCGAGAAAAAATCGAAAAATCCTCCCAATTATAACCTAACCACTAATTCATCATTAACATAAACTACAATATTTTATCAAAAAAAAACATAACAATAGGTACATTTTCCTCCTACTATAAATGATAAATCAGTTCAGCTCGACAGATGTAAATACAAACATACTCCCAAATCGTTACCTTCCTTTGGGAGAACATGAATTTATTTACCCTATAAATCGAAGAAAAGCTATGCCGGAAGGACCAAGGATTAGTTTCGTTGGTGGCCAATAATCACCGCCTCACCGTCCCTCTCCTTCATACAGGGATCCGGTGTTCCTACCACCGCCATCTCCACCGCCACCGCCACCGCCATCGCCATCGCCATCGCCATCGCCATCACTGTTTACGCTCGCTCGCTCGCTCTATCTCTACATCGGCTTCGCAGCCTGAGCTGTGAAATCAACCGCCCCACCGTTGGAGGTGCTTATCGCTTTCTAACTTCTAAATTAGGGTTTACTCCGCTCTCTAGTGTGTTAAGTTTCCCGAGATTGATTAATCGGACGGTTGATTTGAAGTGGATTCGAACAACATTCATTTGATTCGTTCGCTAGGTTTTTGATTTTCGGCTACGGAATTTTCTGCGAGGGGTTATATTATATGCTTGGTTTCTGTTCTCTGAGAGGCTCGATTTTACTTTCTTTCTGAGAAGCGACGGGCTAGGGTTCAGGAATAACGGAATCCATGGATCAGATTGATGATCGAACGTTTAGGGTTGATTTTACCGCTGATGGAGTTGCCTTGCTGAAGCAACGGGTTGATGATAAACTCAAGGAGTTCATGGGAGATTACACCGATGATACTCTTGTGGTATGAGCTTCAACTCTATGTCTCATTGCCTATTTTTCGTCTCATCCTCCATATCTTGGTTAACTCTAGTCTGCTTTGCTTCCTTATTTCTGTTTCTGTTGGTATATGTGACAATTCTAATGTCCAATGCTGTCTCTAACCTGGCATTGGCCTGCCTTGATTGCCACTGTATAAGTCTGTGAATTATCATCCATTAATCTATTTCGTGGAAGGAGTTAGGGTTTAATGAACTGTGCCAGATGGAAGATTTAACCTGTTTACACCAAGTTAGAGTAAGCATTTCACACACTGACATTTTGCGCGCTGGGATTTAACACACTGACATTTTACTTCATAATTATATGCATAAGCTATGGCCAAGTACTTGGTCAGATGTTGCTTTTACTCAATTGAGTGCTTGATTAAGTTTTTCTTACCTCATGGCAACCTTTTTGGAATCAGAGAATAGAAATTCGTAATCAAGCGCTCTGGAATTTTGGGCAACCCTTTGCTCTGATTTTGCAATGCTTGCTTATGAGCGAAGTCCTGCATTTTGCTTGCATCTGAGTCTTTTTTCAAGGGTTGCAACATTTTAGAAGAACTTTACAATTATGTTTACACTCTTTCTGTTTCTAAATTGCAGGAATATGTAATTGTGTTACTAAGAAATGGCAGGCGCAAGGAAGAAGCAAAGTCTGAGTTGGATGTTTTTCTTGGCGATGATAGTGATTCCTTCGTGTTATGGTAAGTCGTTTGCTTTTTTATTTTTGGGGTTATTTGTGCCATAATTGGCTGCTTTCAGTATTTTAATTAGTATTGTGGTTGTGCAGGCTCTGGGATCATCTTGCTGCAAATATAGATCAATATGTTGAATCTTGTAAACCCATTCTAGATGAAGCGTCAAAGTCCAAATCTGTTTCCCCAGAGTTTGCAGGGACAAACATTTCTCGTCATCCAGATTACAATAAGGAACAGGCAGAAATTGACAAAACATCTAGAAGCCGGCACAGCAGGAAGTGGAGAGGACTTACAACCACTGAACCTCAACCACCTACACTTCGTAGCTGTGTGGTTGATGAAGCTGAAAATGAAAGGAAAACAGACCGGAATAATGGATATGAGAAACGATCTGTTTCACCCGACCCTCCAGCACAAAGGAAGAGGAGTCGCGCTACTCAGCGGGAGCATGAAAATAAACATGAGAATGAGCACGAGAGACCTAAGGTTCTTATATTTCCGTCTAGTGTAATTTTCAAGTGCATTTCATAGAAGTAATCTGCACTCATCGCTCTCAGTAGAGCTTGTGAAAATCTACTTTGCCAATTCTGGAAAAGCCATATTGAAATCTATATTTGTCTAAGATAAGTTGATCAAAGTCAAGAGATGGAAGCTTTTTTAGGACCTGAATTCTGCATCTCTATTAGTCCTTCATAGCTGATGATCGCTTGATCTATTCTCAGTTTCTCACGATTATTCCACTTCTTAATTGGTTTGCTAATATACTATTTGCTTTCAGCGGACTGTAGGTGCCTCCAGAAGGCTTCTCCAGTTTGCTGTTAGAGACGCTGTTGGAACAACAAGACCTTCCGTTTCTGTTACTGAACCTGGGGCTAAGCGTCTGCGGTCAGTGGTATCTACACCCACTGGTGAGTCAGTGCAAACAGCGAGATCTCATAGGCCACAGTCAGTTGTACAATCAGTTTCAAGAGTGCCAAACACAATGGCAGCTGCAATTAAGGCAGTTGCAGAGGCCGCAGAAGATGTTGTCAAGGCTAAACCGAAAAGAAACGTTTTTGACCGGCTTAATCGTGCTGTAGCTCCACCAGAAAGCACCAAGGATTTTTCAATATCTAGAGACCATGCTTTGAGAGTTGATGAATACGAGGAGTCTTATCACCATCAGGAACAAATTGATTATCAATCTCAGATGGACAGCCGCCAAGTGGACTACTATCACACTGTGGAGAAGACCCGCCAGATGCATATAGAGCAAGGTGACTATAGTGGCAAGTATGCAGGGAATGCAACCATGCTACAAAGTGATACTGGGATGGCTTCGGATTCTGCCTCTGATAATGAACCATACGGTGATATCAATGTGATGGGTCACAGAAGAGTAGATGTCTCTCAAACTGGTTCATCTAGTGGGAGAAAGAGGGAAGGTTCGCTCATGGTGCAGTATAGTGTAGCTCAAAATGCAGATGAAGTCTCTCCTAAAACACGACCAAAGGAACAGAATCCACCAGTGACTGCAGCAAGTGCTTCTCGTAAGATTCTGAATATCTCTGTAAATGTAAATACATGGAAACCACCTCATTACCAACCTCAAAGTGATGCCACAGAATTGGACACTCAGAGATCACTGCAGCAGAATGAGGTTGGTGCAGGCAAATCCACTGTGCACTTCATAAAGGAAAACAACAATTCACTTGCTCGTAATGGAAATGTATGCAACCTTGTTCAATATGGTTCAACAGATGTTCCCACATTCACTTGTTCTATTTCTGATAATTCATGTGGTCTCTGTCTGTCTGATGTTCTCCTTTGGCTTGATAGGGTAAAGCTGTTCTTCAAACATTAAATGAACCCCAGAAAAGCATAGCATCTGGTCCTGGTGAGTCAGCTTTCTTGTTTCTAGTCCATAAACCTTACCAGGTTCAAACTTTGAGTACATCTGTACGTGTAATACACGTGGTGTTGGTATTATATCTGAATGTTCTTTTGGTGTACGAATGTAGGGTCTTATTCTACAGGACGTCCTTTGGAGGATGCAGATTCACGAACCATTTTTGTTAATAATGTAATTGTTTCTATCCTTGCTGAGGTTTGCTTAAATGTTTCAATCAGCGTTTTCTTTCCTTGTTTGCATGTATTTATTAATAAATTCTGCAGGTCCATTTTGCTGCAACCAAGGATAGCCTCTCTCGGCATTTCAACAAGTTTGGTGATGTACTAAAAGTAGTCATTTTGCCTGATGCAGCAACTGGTCAACCAAAAGGGTATGTTCTATGTATTCTGATTTTTTGCTCCTATCCTGTCACTAATATCCTTATAGTATTTACTGCTTGATATATTATAAATTTTAATGCACAACCAGGTCAGCTCATGTTGAGTTTATGCGTAAAGAGGCTGCCGAAAATGCTCTTAGTCTTGATGGAACATCTTTTATGTCGCGTATCCTTAAGGTGAGTAACTGGTTATATTTTCCTTAATATGTGTTAGTTTGGAATATTATCCATTTGCAGACTAGGTAGCTTGTCTTTGGAAAATGTTCTAAAATCTTTGTCAGGCCAAAATGAAACGTTTTTCTTGTATAACTAGGGTAATGTATCAGGTAATTTGAATAATTCTTTAATGGTTTTATTATTTTATTAAGCGAGAGAGGCTACAGGGGCAGGAGGTTGCCATCCATTGATCATTGGTGGTCTTTGTAGTCTTGTATACATTAAAAAATCCTTTATGATCTACCCTTTGTTGTGTTATGAAGATATTTGGTCTGGGAATCTGAGACCTGCTTTGGATGAACAAATTAATGAAAGAAAGCATGAACTATAAGAATCCAAGTCTAAGAAGAGAGCAAGGGAAAGGAGTATGTTGAAGGATTGTTGGATTTGTTGCTAGTAGAAAGAAAACGCGTAGATTGCTAAACTGGCATTAAAAGTGTAATATGCAGAAAATCTGAGGTCTAGTAAAACCTCAAGCACACTAAGTTAGAGCTTTGGCCTTTGGGGATATTGTTATTGGAGATTTTCCCACATTGAAATCGTTTAAAACTTTTTTAAAACAAATTTGAAGATATGCTCCTTTTATAGCCCATGTTGGCTCGGCACTAGGTGTTTGATTTTGTACTACATGAGTCATAAAAATGTTAAAATTTATGCGAGGGTGTTTGCTCGATGTATGACTTTTGTGTACATAAGATGATCTAATCACTTTCTGTCAACATGCTAGTATTTCACTACTTCAAAGATTCTGTTTGGTTGGAGGGTGGCGGATCAGGAATTGTACTACATGAGTCATGTTTGGTTCATTGACTTCATTCCCGACTTTCCAACATCTCCTTGTGTTTCTCAAAATCATCCTCGGCCATCTCCACCACCAACATGTCCTGCGACTAACTGTTATTTAAAACCCAGCCTTTTTGGGCCATTGGCTAGGATAAAGGTGGAGTTTGAAGGAAAAATGAAATCCTCACTAGGTTCCAAACCATAGCGATATAATCAGAAATCGAGGTCGAACCCGAATTAACCAGAGCTCCGCCAAGGAATTCATGGCTTTACTTGATAGAATTTTGGTTTTTAAATGGCTATTATACTTTATTTCTCTGTTTTGATTCAGTTTTCTCTCAGGTGGTGAAAAAGAGCTCAGTCCAGCAAGAGGCAAGTCCTGCCATGGCATGGCCTCGTGCCTCCCAGGGTTCTCCCTTTGCTGTTGCTAGGTTTTCCCGAGGCTCTTTCCCTAGAGGCTTTGCTGGCCCTTATAGGGGACGACCTCCAGTCAAATCCGGAGCCAGGAGCATGCAGTGGAAGCGTGATACTCCGACTACTATGTTGGAGAATGTCTCCTCAGTCACAGGCAACAGCAATGCCCCTACCAGCGTAGGCCGTGGGCTTACTTACGTAAGAGCAGAAACAAAACCCACCGGCAATCCTGATGTGGTGTAATTGCACCTGCCTTCTGATGCCTGCTAGTTTGCATGATGTGAACCTGTTCTTCGCCGCCAGGTGCGTAAAAATATCTGGCTTGTGAATTTGGTTCGCTGGTTGAAATTTGTAGAACTCGCCTTGATTAAGCCAGATCTTTCAAGGTCTGTCAAAGTGGGCTAGACGGTGATGCGGGAATATAAGAAATTAAGAATAAGGTATAAAGTCATCCTTATGGAAGAAATATGTTGGTTTTTGTTGGGAGGTCTTTGGGTTCTCCATGCGATTAGTGAACTTGAGAGTCTTGAGGAGTTTTGTTTCGAGGGAGAGGTAGAGACTCCCGTTCTCTTGAGTACATATTTTGGACGACCTTTGGTAGTGCGCTCTCTTTTACATAGATGGTTGGATGGACAGATGAATGTGTTTTTATGCGACTTTTGTTGTCATCTTTCATGGATACCTTTGGAGTTTTTCTCCTTGGTAGGATCTTTTTCTTTATAATCTAATTAAGAAAGAAGTAGCAAAGAGAACAAAAGAGGAAGGAGCTGAAGCTGGAGTTTGGTCGAACTTCAGTAGACAGTAGTAATGGTGCAAGGCATCCAGGATCAACATAGTATTATTACTACTATTCCTTGATGAAGTTTTAAGCCAAAGAATGCCTTGTCTATGGAACCTTTATAATTTCTTCATTCCATTTTATGGCAGTACTTACTTTTTTTCTCTTCATTTTCCTTCTTCGTACGGCTCAATTGAAACCCTAATGAGTTTGATACGGATTGTGGTGTCTTATTCGTGTCATATGACATGAATGAATGGAACCTTTTGAGTTTTACTCTGGTTTATTTACTTCCCATTTTGTAGCTCACTTGTTCTCGTTGATTTTTGTTATTAGCCTTCTATTTGCTAGTACTATTTGGTATATTTTGATAGCTTTTCACTTGTGAGAAAGTGAATTGTGAATTGGTACAAGTGCACAACGAAACTGGACCGCAACATATTGCAGTGGTTGGTGATCGTCAATGCAGAAACTCGGGTGGCAAAGTTGACATTTGCGGATTTACCCACCAAGGGCCAACTAGATAAAGCATTGAACTATCTTAGTAGTGTTATTGAACAAGCGAGCGACGGTTAGAGTCTATTCACATCGACCTTTGTGGTTCTTGTTCGGCCTGATGGTTGGGATCGCACGCTGGACCAATATATGTAGGCGTTAGTGTGGTAAGGGACGGACTATCCCGACGGAAGTAGCTGCAACAACACGGTTTATAATGCTACACCACCAACAACATATATCTAAAAGAAACTCTTTTGAGGCGAAAATGACCGGTATTAAATAGCCCTACGAGATGCCATATTGAATTGAATGAATTCAAAGTCATCCCAACTACTCAAAAGAGTCGAGATAAGAGGAATGGGGTCGTTGTGTTGGTTAATAAATACTACAATTACCAGTCAAGGAGTGGCAGACTGGCATTCAGTGGCTTCCCCTCCTTTACCTCTTAAAACGAATGTCCGACATACCTCCACCGCCGATCCCTCAGGCTTCGTAAAGGCCTCGACGCAACCTATAAGTGTCCGAGAGTTTCTCTATCGATGGCCGGAATCAAAATCCGAACCTTATATCATGTAAATGAACTGCCTTTTATCTGTAGATGAAAGCTGATGGGCACCCCTCAAAATCTTTCACGGATCAGTTTACGTCAAAATACTTGCCCTTGATGTGTCATTTAATTATCACTTTATACATGACATTCACCTATATGGTCACATGCATCTAACGTGCACTTGCTTTGTTGTACTCTCTCTGTATGCTTTCTTTGTCTTCCTTTTTCCCCAAAAGCATTAAATATTAAGCCATTATTATTATTAATAATTTTATCACAATTTATAGGTCCTCTCTCTCCTCCCCCAGTAGGTCACCCCACCGGGTTGCCACTGCCCAATCCCAACTACTACTACGTTTTGGGAGTCTCACTGATTGTGTATATTAATTGCTTCATGACTACCTAGCTGTACATTGTCTTACATTATTTTAATCGCATTGGAAACAATCTTAATCCCTGTTATAGAATCTTATCATTTTTGTACATATATAGTGTCCGATTCAATCCACAAGCCACCTCCGAAGAAAAAAATACACTTGAGTTATTCTTTATGAATGCATCCCATATTGATGCGAGGTTTATAATCATATGCCGAATATGTTAGATGGTGAACCAGAAAGTTAAATATACTCCATTCGTTTACTTTTAAATGATTTTTTCAAGTCAAACACGTACTTTTAAAATGGCATAAACTATATTAAATATTAATTTTTTTTAAAAATAATATTATACTTATCACCAATAACTATAAGTATGAGATTATTGAAAAAAATTATTTAAAAATTTAATATTTTATATAGTTTTTACATCTTAAAAAAAGCATCCGAATAGTAAAAAGTCATTTAAATATAAACTGAGGGAGTAATGTTGTTTCATTTGTGACGTTTGAATTCTAACATTTTCTTTAAGAGATTCTCTTGTCAACTAACTTCACTAGAGTGGACATTATATATTTATATCTTTTTCTAACCTATATACTAACTCGGTTTGGATTCAGTGAGTTTAAGAAAAACTCTACAATGGAGTTTCTCACTCCTCTTACAAATTTTTTTTTACAGTTGATAGGTGTTGAGGAAAAGGAAGTGAAGAATTTTTAACCATTTATTTTAAAATCACCTGTTGATATTCTCCAAATTTTACTCATAGAGTTTTTCCAATGTGATACTAACGACATAGGTTAATAACCTAAATTTAATAATGATAGTATAATACAATACAAGATTCTACTCTATGATGATTGGCTGATTTATTTTTATTAAATTAAAAAATATTTGAGTATATAAATTTTACTCATTTTAATTTCTTATTCTATGTCCAAGGCCAAACAATAGAAATGCCATAAGTGTGTGGCCATTTAACGGGGTTTTAAATCGTTTGTCCCTGATCTCGTTTCCCCCACAAAAAGTTTAATTATTTATTCTTTGAATTTATTTTTTATTTAATTTAATTTTAATTTTTCTTTTTAGTTAGAGTTTGGATTGGACGGGAACATGTTAGAGAACAAAGATTTACTGTAAATCTTAATTTCAACATATATAGATTGTCTTCCTTTTTTCAATATTTCAACACACTACTCATTACATTACACTAGACAACTTCAATTCATGCAAATGTAAAAATCCCATTTGATTTTAGAGTTCTAAAATTATTAAAATATGTATAGATGAACCAATTCGATCCCAAACAAGAAGCAACAAATTACACGAGAGATAATACCATTTAATTAAATGAGTTAATCAGGGGCAAACCCTAAGAGGAGATCCGCAGAGGCAATCGTTGCTATCAAACGACGCCGCTTCGAAGTTATCGAACGGCGAGCCGTTCGGGATGGGCCCACAGAGGTGGTTGTGGCTGAGATCTAGGTGGCCGATGTACGCCGACGACGCCAGCGACTTCGGAACTGCTCCCCGGAGCTCGTTGTACGACAAATCCAACGCCATGAAGTACGTCTTCGAGTGGAAAACGTCCGGGATTTCTCCTTCCAGAGCGTTCCTGCTTAGGTTTACTATGTTCAGTCCAGTTCCTTTCAGCAAGCTCGCCGGGATCGGGCCGGAAAAGCCGTTTCCGTCTAGATTCAGTGTCGACAGCACCGCCATTTCCCCCAAGCCGGCGGGAATCGAGTCGGAGAGCTGATTCGTGGACAGATCGAGGTCCGCTAGCCGCTTCATTCCGGTAATCGAGGTCGGGATGGAGCCTACCAAGCGGTTGCCACTGAGCAAGGCTCGGCTCAGCTTCTCCATTTTGCCGAAATCCGACGGGATCCAGCCGGAGAGCTTGTTGTTACGGAGATCGAGGTGCATCAGGCTGCGCAGGTTGACGATCGAGGAAGGAATCTCACCGGTAAGGCCGTTATCGGCGACGTTGAGCACCGCGAGGCTCTGGAGGTTCCCGATGTCGGAGGGGAGGCTTCCGGAGAGGCGGTTACCGATGAGGTCCAGGACGCGGAGCTGGGAGAGGGAGGAGATGCAGGAAGGGATCTCACCGGAGACGGCCTTCCAGTCGGCGAGGATGAGGGAGGAGAGGCGGTCGAGCTTGCAGATGGCCGGGGAGATGGAGCCGGACATGTAGCCGGATCGGCCGGATTTCTGGATGACGAGATCCTCGGACTCGCCGCGGAGGATGAGGTCGGTGACGCGGCCGGTGGCGGGATCGCAGCTGACGCCGTACCAGTTGTTGTTGCAGCAATCGGTGCCGGGAGACCAGCTGTCAAGGATCCCGAGGTAGGTCTCCCGGAGGCTGGATTTGACTGCCAGGAGAGCTTCCCTGTCGGAAGGGGAGCAGGAGCTCGCAAGTCGGCATGTGGATGCACAGAGTATGAGGAGGAGGAAGAAGAGCTTCATGACTCTGATAATGGCGGTTTTGGGTGGGAAATGGAGGAGTGTAAGATATGAGCTACTAGCTTGGAGACCTTTTATATATTGCTAATTGGCTATAACGGATTAAACTTAATTATTTTTTATATTATTTTATTTTATTAAAAATTATATTTACATTGACATATTTATAAATTATTATATATTATCAAAATCTGTATTTTACAAAATAGGAAATATTAATTAGTTTAAAAAATAATCCTTTTTTAATTATAATTTTTTAAAATAAAAATTTATATATATGTTAATATAAGTGTATAAAATATAAATATATAAATTTTTTATAATGTAAATTTATGATAAAATAATTAAGCGTAAAATTGAGTGTGATAGAATATCTCAACTCGAACAGCTAGATTGGATATTGTGTATTATATTATTCGTTTAAAATAACGAATAAGTTAATATTCATATTTTTCTATTTAAAAATTGCATAATCAAATGGGTGTTTATTGATTAGGCCATTATGGATCGGGTCATGTAAGAGCTAGGTGACTGGAGAAAGAATTAATGGAAAAAATTATGCATATAATGAAGTCTTTTTTAATGTAAAATAAGGTTGTTTTGAATTAAAAGAATGTTATTTAAGACTAAAATGAGACTGATTTAAACAAATAAAAATCTTTTTAGACCAATTCAAAATTAAGGAGTTTTGTTTTGAACCAAATTGAGGTCATTTCAGACTAAAACAAGATAGTTAAACAAGAGAGTCATTCTCGTGTTCGTCTTATGAGCACGACTAAGATTTAGATCGGATTAAAATCACTGAGTCTTAGGTCACAAAAATACACGAACTAGATAAGGTTTTTTTTTTTTTTGGATCCAAAACTAGATAAGGTTTTTAAAACTCATTTCCAGGTAAAGACATTGGTCAAATATACAAAGAGTGTCTTTTGAATCACACGTTGTGTAGGACGAGTTGAATATGTGTTAGCAACCAACTTAAATTTTGTCAACTTGGAGTCTTGGATTGCTATATGCAATTACACCTAGAGATTGTGTTGTGGTTGTGCTACTTTCACAAGGATGTACCTAGGCCTGTCCACGACCCGTGACCCGACGGGTTTGGCGGGTCGGCGACCCGAGGGGTCATGGATCCGACGGGTCCGGATCAGACGGGTTAAGAGTCATGGCGGGTTACGGGTTCGGGTTCGAGTCGGGGATTTTGTGAAATTGACCCGCCGGGTCGACAAATGTTTTTTTTAAAAAAAAATGGGCTGTTTCTGGGTATAATTTAAAAAAAATAATTTTTTTTAAAAAAAAACGGGTCGACTCGTGACCCGTCGGGACACTTGACCTGCCAACCCGCCTATCCCACGGGTTTGGCTTCGGGTCCTGATTTCCCGACCCGTAACCCGCCGGATCCGACCCGTAGACATGCCTAGATGTCCCAAGTGCAAGTTTATAAGCCAAGTGAAGTTTAAAAAGTAAAATAAAATAAAATGATTTTTATTTTAAAATTATAAAAAAAAATAGTTTGAATAGATTTTTCAAAAATACAAATAATTTCCAAAATAGATAGTTCATTGTTTGAATTATTTGGTGGTATCAATACGACAATACCATTCATTGTTTTGTTGGTACCATTTGTCAAGATTTTAGCTCAAAATTGAGGATGCACATTTTAGGGTCTAATTGGAGATTGCTTACTCCTATTGATTATTGCATTTAATTGGGTAGGACCCCCAAAATAAACAAAGATGAGCAATTAACCGCGTTGTAGATCGCAACACACCTTTTTTTTTTTAAAACGGAAAGAATTCAATGCACCAGACAAGTTCGATGAGCAGAGAGACCGATATGATCGGCGACGAAAATACCTTCCTAAAATATAAACATACAACACATGGGTGCTTATGTAGCTCACTAATTGTAATCAAAATTGAGGATGCACATTTGTGAAGATTTTTTTTTTTTTTTGAAGCAAGATAAGAGTTAGGGAATCCAACGATGGAAGCCGGAATTGCCTAGAGCGTCCAAACAGATGAGAACATGAAGTTCTGGATCATTGAAGCTATCATCGGCAGGGAAGCTATGAGCCAGACGTACAATCCTGTCAGCCACAACGTTAGAATCCCTGAAAATATCACGAATAGCAACATTAGATAAGCATCGAAGAGACAATTCAATATCGGCCATCAACAACTCAATATTCCAGGGGCGACCAGTCTCCCAGGAGAGCTTTGATGACCACCAGGCAATCTCTTTCAATGAGAAGATTGTTGAGACCCAAACTGACAGTCTTTGCCACCCCCAAGTGTAAACTATTGAAATATATAAATTTAATTATAAATTTCTAATGTGGTATGTGACCGTCTTACAACACAAACATAAACTTTGACGACATTCTGCAACAATGATTTTTTTAAGTTGTACAAAATCACTCATTGTCTTTGTAAGTCTGCACAAAAACACGTTCAGCTTGTGAGTAAAAATATGTTATTTAACATTTTTTTAAAAAACTTTTTTTATGAAAAACAAACAAAATGCACTTATTTTTTTTTTTTTGATTAGGAAAGAATTCGAGATCAGACATACCTGAACCTCGAAGGCCGACAAGTCGGCAGACGGGAACCGTCTAAAGAAACATAAAAATAAAAAGATGGTGCAAAATACAGGTAAGGACTCTACAAAGGCGAAACAAACAAAATGCACTTATTTGATTAACAAACAAAAAAGCAAGAAGTAGAAAAACTCCGAAAATTAGAGAAACTCATAAATTAAACTTTATGGACTTTCAATTTCCCCCAAAATATAAAGTGCATTTACCTACGAAAATTAAGTAAATTCCATTTTAGCTCTTTTTTCTAAATAAAACTAAATATTTTCTCAATAATTTCATTAACGTGACTCAGTCAGTAAGAATTATGTATCAGGTAAACCAATTTATTTTTCACCCATAGAAAGGGAAGAAGAGAAGGATCGAACTCAATATCTACTTACTTCCTCTTACTTCACACCAGTAGACCACCCGGACTGGATGCTTAATTTTTCTTTCCACTGTATTAAGCTTTGCCCCACCTTATAGATTAACGATTTTGTTGATAAAAATTACAGTAGATTGGAGGGTTGCTTTGGTTATTTAGTATTTGAGCCCACCAAGTGAACAAAGTAGTTGTTTGCACACAATCACAAATACACAATCACATGCCTCTTACTGTGACCTGACAGAGACAAGCATCAACCTTGCAAATTTTGAAAAATGTGACCCCGAATCTCATTCTCTAAATCCAATAACCATGCAAATTTTGGGTGTATATACTATATAGATTGAATTTTTATTAAAATAATTCTTAACCCTAATAAAAAAAATCATTATACTTTTTTACATATTTTTGAATTTTGATTAAAAAAAAGGAAGTGAAGTAGACCTTGGGCTCCGTTTGGCAATGCTGCCAATACAAGTAGCGTTTAAGAATTTTTAGTTTAATTAGCTTTTGAAATTAGATTTTTAATACCTATCCATCCCAACCTTTTCACAATGTTTGTATCAGCTACTCTATCAGTTGGGTTATCAAACACCTTACTAACTTATATATGAACATTCTAATCTAATATATATTTAACACACTTAATCCACTAACTTCAATATATTACCTTATCAACTTCAGCTTATGTTTTTATCAAACAACCCTATCTCCCTTATTTTCATGCTTGATTTCTAACCAATTTACCTCGACCCTTTTTAAGTTATATTACCTTCATTCGGAAATAGTTATCATTTAATTTTTTGGCATGTTTTTAACGAGCTAAAAACTTAATTAAACATTCGATTAAACACACTCAGTTTTGATGGACAAAGATAGGTGACGTCGATATGGTCACTTTTGGTCTGAAAATTTTACGAAAATATTTTCGCGCAGAAAGCTCCCATTATGCCCTATATGCCATATAAATATATTTAGGACACATTTGAGCGAAAACACCTCAGTTTTGACGGACAAAGAAAGATGACGTCGATATGGTTACTTTTGATCCGAAAATTTTACGAAAAGCTTTTCGTACAGAAAGCTTTCATTATACCCTATAAAAGCTAATATAACTCTCTTCCAGTGCATGAGATTGTGAATATGAATCCCCTAAACTTAATTAAACATTCGATTATAACAGTTTATGGGTTTAAAGAATCCAAGCTAGCTAGCTATAGATTTTCTCTTTAATTATGTGTGTGTAGTGTCCAAGCTACTAAGCTAGAGCTTTCAATTAATGATTTCCCTTTAGGCCACAGTATGAGATACATGCAATTAATGATAAAGAGGGTAATAAGGATAGCAACGGTCCAGTTCTATGAATGTGATTGATGGCCAAGATGGGGTTGTATATATATACAATGTATGTATTATTGGGTCCTTAAACTTATCATTTAATCAAGCTCTAAATTATTACACTCTCCCGTTTTTTAATATGATTTTCCCCATTCATTTACATTTTCTTACAATAATAAAAATTATATAAAAATATTCAATTTGTTATAAAATACGATCAATCTGACTTTTTAACACGTTTTTTTAATTAGTTAAAAACGCTATAAAATATTAAAAAAATAATTTTATTATAATGATTAATATTATTTTTTAAAATTAATAAAAAAAATAATATTTTATAGAGTTTTTAGCTCATTAAAAAATGTGTCGAAAAGTCAAACAAACTATAGTTCGAGACAGATGGAGTATTAACTTTTTTATAAAAAAAATCATAATTTACTGAGTATAGATTTTTTTAAAAATAAAAATTAATATTGGAAAATTTCGCTTGATAACCACGAGGTTTGGTCTTTTTCGCATGGTGCCCAAACGTTGCAAGAATTTCGCATGGTAACCATGAGGTTTTGACAAATTTCATGTGATAACCAAACTTATTAAAAAATCATATAGAAATTATATAAAATAACAAATATATTATAATTCATTCACTTAATCACTCATTTTTGGTGTTTTACTTTTGAAAAACCATCAACAACTCTTTTAATATTTAAAGAGATTAAATTATTTACCCAAAGAATGAGTAAATTATAAAAACATCACCTGAAATTTAAACAAATAAGTACATAAAAATGAGTAAATTATTTAAAATATGTACTTCATTTATTTTCAAATCCATAAATTAAATACATATTTTAAATTACCATTCATTCATATTTGTTCTAAACTATACTAAAATATTTTGGTTAAAATCAACTTTGTATTATATATCTAATATGTAATCTTTTTAAAACAATAGAAATGTTATTAATGACTTTGAAAACAACCAACTACATTGGGTAATTATACATACTTTTTCCAAATTAATTTTTTTTTTAAAAAAAACTACCATTATTTTTTTTCTATCATTTATTCATTTATCATGCAATTAATGTGTAGCACTATAAAATATTTAAATGGTTTTAGTTAAATTTTTAAAAATAAAAATAAAAAATCAAAATTGGGTTGTTGTGTGAAAAAATATATATTTTTTATAATTATTTTGTGATTTTACCTATAGTTTAAAAGATTTTTAACCAATTTGATTAACATAAGAAATTTTCCCAAAGCTCATGGCTACCACACAAAATCGGTCGAAACCTCGTGGTTATCATGCGAAATTTTTAAAAAGTTTGGGCACCATGAGAAAAAAAGTCAAACCTTATGGCTAGTAGACGAAATTTCTCATTAATATTTTATATAGTTTTTATTATCTTAAAATAATATAAGTCATATAAAAAATTAAATACAGTAATCGACAAAGATACTTTTTTTTATCCTAATGAAGGCTAAGGCCTTAAATTATTAATAAAAAAAATGCAGGGTCTCATGTGTTAAGTTCGGGTACATATACTATCGAATGTAATTCGATAAATTAAAATGATTAGAAAATGAATTAGCTAAAAGAAGCAACCTATTTGGCTATTTGCAAGTCCATCAGCCACTCGATTCGCCTGCCAACTAACATGAGTACATGACGTTTCCTTAATAACCTCTCCCTTTTACCTTTTAGGGCCTAAAAGATCACAAAGAGGGAGAAAATTCAATTCCAATATAAGCTTATACGGTTTTAAATTCAAATGTATAATCCGTTTTATAGTTCATATTTATTATAATTAGTCAAAATATATTTTTTAAAATTATACTAGAATAACCTACAAATTAGATTACAGTAAATGGATTTAGATAAATCTTAGGAATAGTATATAGTGCAATACCCACAAAATGAACATACATGCCATGTGAGGTGGTTTTGTCTGTGTCTAAATCCTGGATGCAGTGGGGAGTGGGACCCTTACCCTTTTGATTCTTGTAATTACAGATCTGCTTTTGCATTATCAATGTATGATGGCACATGATATATGATATGATATATATATTATATAGAGGGTGCATCTTTTTTCCTGGATTGCATTCATGATTCAACCAACATTACCGTTTCGTTTCATTACACCTTCCACCGCCTTTTTATTCCCTTTCCATTTTTACATTCAATCGAGGTCCAAACTTATATGATACCTAGCTAGTTATCGGAGTGAGGAGCGACACTGCTAGACCGAGTGGCGGACCTAGGAGGATTCGGGGTGGCTTCACCTCACCCCCTTAGCCCGAAAGAAAACCATTGAAATTTTATTTTTAGATTTTTTTTTTGGTAATTTTGACTAATTTTAAGGATAAAAGAGTGTAAAAAAAGATAAATAGTTGAGTTGATAAGGAGGCGTAGACGTGTAGTTATTACCTTTAGGTCATTAGTTCAAATTTCATTTTTTTCATAATTTTTGTTCCTCTTAGTTTTTTCTACTAAAAATGTCTAATCAAATAACAAATTAAAAATTCTTTCCAATATATTTAAGCAAAAATATTTTTTTTCTACATATACATATAAAAAAATTCTCTTTTTTTGGTTTTTTATTTTTTAATACTAAAAATGACTATTTAAATAACACATTTAATTATTGTTCTAACGTTTTTTTAAAATATTCATATATACATGTGAAAAACAATTCTCGAAATTTTTCCAACAACTCCTTAAGAAAATTCCTGGGTACGCCATTGCGCAGTCCCTATCTCAAATTCTCGAAAATTTGTTCAGCCCCTCCCTAAGAAAATTCTTGAGTCTGCCACTATCTAGACCCTGACTCATGTTGTCCTCGGATAAATCATGAGATGTGCCATATTAATAGTATGATGTGTCATAACTATTCAGAGTGGAAATAAACCCCTCACTTTATCAAACTTTTTTTTTATTTTATTTAAATAATTTTATATTGAGTATAAAATTATGTAAAAAAAATTTAACTAATATTTTATATAGTTTTAAACTCCTTGAAAAACTATATAAAAAATTTAACGATGATCTGTTTTGAAAATAAACCATGTTTGCTTCTCACAAAAATCGAACTCAGAGCAAGGTCAACAGATTTCCCATCTTGATTTTTTGGAGAATATTGAGATAATTTTTTATGCAACAGGTTCTCCATTACATTCTTCAAAATAGCGAACGAAGAGAAATAGAGATCATTCCCTAAATTTGGATAAATGTCTACATATTTTGGAATAAACTTTATAATAGACAAGTTGTTGAAATGAAAACAAAAAACATTCAAAATATGACTTATAATTCTATAGTTTGAAGATTGTTTTAGGTAAGCTGATAGGGATGCTCTCACACTATTGTGACTCACAACATCATCCCTCCTTCCTTTACCTTAATTTCGGTAAAGAGAGAGCGTCCATCCGGAATTCGAACTAGAGACTTTCGGGTACTACCAGCAAATCCCTCCTTCCTTGAATTTGGTTAATAAAGAACGGTCATCCGGGTTCGAACCGAGGACCTATAAATACTTGTACTACTCACGAGTTCTTTTCGATTGCGCCATTCCGGAATGGTTTCATCCTTCCTTTACCGAGTAAACAGCAAACGCCATCAATTAAGAAAGAAAGCAAGCTTTTATGATGGGCCTTGTGTAAAACAACAGGCCCATCCATCATCACATATGCTAATACTTTCTCAAAGGCCCATCATCGCCTATAGTCTACTTTTTTCTAACACAACAAACACTAACATTACTATTGTTGATTATCAACTTTTACTCGTTAAATTATACGTTATGGAGTATTTTGTAATAAAAATACTACCTTTATTTTGAAATATAAGTCCGTTGACTTTTTGACACATTTTTTAAAGAGTTAAAAACTATATAAAATAATATTATTTTTATTATTTTTTTACATAGTCTTATATATATTACTAATAAGTATATAATTATGTAAAAAAATCAATAAAAGATTTATTATTTTATATAGTTTTTAACTCATAAAAAAATGTGAAAAAAAATCAACGAACTTACATTTCAAAACGGAGGAAGTAGTTAGATGAGTACGTTGACACTTGACGATGAACTTTTCTCTCTTGATCAGAAGTTTCGAGTTTGAACTATTGAGAATTTAAAACACTCCAAAAATCCATTTCAGAATTACTTTTGTGCTATATGGACTCGTCTGAAAATTCATGTTTGCTAGCTTTGAGCAACTAAAGATTATGAGTGGGTTTCTCTCATGGAGTGGGGAATGCATACTACATATAGATATTCTTTCATCATGTGGATGGTTTGGAAAGGTGAGTTTCCAAATAAAACTATTAGATTGTACAAGGTGAAAAAGGTCGGTGAAAGTTCATTACCCTTTATGTAAATATATAATCAATCTTAATTAAAAAAAAGGGTTGCATTTTCAAATTAAAGAGAGGGGTTTCATTGATGAATTAGATGCTATGGTTGGGAAGGGCTTGTGATTTCTAGAATGGCCGAAAAGACAAATAGGTATATTAAATGACCCCCCTAAGACATATTGGTATATTAAAAGATTCAAGAGACAAATAGGTATATTAAAAGTGTTCATATGGATAAATTGGTATATTAAAAGACTCTAGTGGACAAAGAACCTTTTTTTACATCATTAGACTTCCTTTTCATTTTATTTTAATAATAAAATCATTTTAATATATTTTTATAATGATTAATTGGTTACATACTCATATAATCTTATTCATTTGATTGTATAATCATAAAAAATTTAAATTTTGCATATATTTCTATCAAATTATAAAACTATTGGATTTTTATCATTATTTGTCACTAATAATATTTATTATATAAATTTAATAAATAAATATTTTATTACAATGGTTGTTTATATAAATTGCACAAATTAAATTGTCCTGCAAAATATGAGCTAATATTTGTTTAGAAACCACAAAAAATGTAATAAAATAAAAATGAAATAGGAGAATTTTTATAAAACCTTGCAGATTATACAAAAAAACGTTTTTTTTTGTAATTTATACAAAAAAACCAATAATTTGTAAACCAACTATTAAATAAGCGTTTTTTTTATGAAATAGGAGAATTTTTAACTTGCAATTTGTAAACCAACTATTAAATAAGCGTTTTTTTTTGTAATTTATACAAAAAAACCAATAATTTGTTTATGTAATAAGATTTTATACAACATTATTAGTTACAAACATATGGCAAAAAAATAGTTTTATAATTTTATAGAAATATATCCAAATTTTTATTTTTTTATGATTATATATTCAAATGAATAAGAGTTAAATAAAGAATTAATTATTTAAAAATATATGAAAATTTTTTATTAAGAAAAATCAAATGACATGAAGTCAAATGAGGCAAAAGGGCTATTTGTCCCTTAGAGTTTTTTAAAATACCAATTTGTCCATATGAACACTTTTAATTTACCTATTTGTCTCTTGAGTCTTTTAATATACCAATATGTTTTAGGGGGTCATTTAATATACCTATTTGTCTTTTCGGCCTTTCTAGAATGAAAGTCAACAACATATGGGAAGGTGTTATAAACTAGAGACTAAGAAGAGTAGGAGGATGAGAAAAGAGAGAGTGATTTGTAAATTTTGCCAGGGTTAATAGATCATTTATACAGAAAAATACGAGGAAATAGTCAAATAGGTATATTTATAGTAATGTCAACTGTCCATCAGAGGAAGAATTATAACGATTTTTTATGGTTCAATGCCATAACTGGAAGGTAGCTTCACTTCTCAACATTAACAATGGGAAAGTAGAAGTACGGAAGGGCCAAATAAGCCAATTAAGACGAACTAGGTGAAGTGGCAGAAACCCCAGCCTTGTAGTTTGAAACTTAATTTTGATGGCTCCATCCTATCCTGGGGATAGCTCTATTGGATACATCATTCAGGATTGGACTGGAAACCTGATTGGCTCATTCACATTGGATATGCGAAGGTCGGCAAACAAATGCCTCTAAAAAGAAAAGGCTCGAGAGCTCCAGATTGCACACCTTCACATTGAAGGAGAATATTTGACGATTATTAACCATTTAAAGGGTCTATGGCGGTGCTCGTTGGAAATTGAAATAATAATATTCGATAACCTCATACACCTCCATGCTTTACGAGATGTTGTGCTTTCACATGTGGCTCGATTGGGGAATAGAGTGACCGATAATGTTGTACACCTTTGTCACGCTACAAACGAGAATTCTTTATGGAACAACCAGGGTCTTTTAGACCTCATCCATTCGAATATACTTGAAGAATGCAGGTTTTCACCCCTGATGTCGTCTGAATTCTTTCATGGTAAAAAAAAACAATAGGAGAAATGTGGTCACTATATGTACCTCTTTTTTAAAGGAAGAGTAACAAAAGTCCAGAGCCGGCCCTAGCTATAGGCCAAAGAGGCTTGGGCCTAGGGCCCCATAATATGCAGGGCCCCAATTTTAAAAAGCCCATACATATATATGTATATATTTATAAAAAAAAAGCCCACGTAATTGTTTCTTTTTTAACAAATAGAAATATTGGAGTAGTGTTTTTGAAGATTTAGATTGAAATAGAAATGGATGCCCACATGTAAATATCATTAAAAAAGAAGCCCACATACTCGGCTAAAAGGCCCTAGTTTTAATTAACAGATTGAAATCAAATGTAAAATGGTGCTTTTCAAGTTTTAGGGTTGAAATTTCAAGAAAAGAGGAAGAAGAAAAAAAAAAATCAAAATTACCAGCTCACCATATTATATTTAGTTTTCTCTTTGCTAAACTATAATCATTCTGTAATCTCTTCTATCTCTCTTTGTTTTTGGTGTGGATAGAATTACTGTTAAAATTGTACCATATAGTTATATTAAATCAAAATCACTCAATAGTCCCAACTCCTCTCTTTTGCCTCTTGGTGTTTGCAGTTAGATGAAATCCAATTGGTTTGATCAAGTGCTTAAATTTATTTTCAGTAAGACTATTACATATACATGTGATTTGATGTTTATTTGAATCATTATAATAGTCTGTTTAAATGAATTAGTGTTTTTTTCGTTAAAAAACGCGACTATTTTTTTTAATAAAGGGCTCCAATTTTCTCACATCGCCTTAGGCCCCAAATTTCTCAGGGCCGGCCCTGCAAAAGTCAACTGTTTTAGTGAAAACTCATTGACTAGTATGGGTCATTACATCGGGTCTAAATCCTCTGTCCCCAATCATGTTTCTTTCCTCTATCCCCTCTCACGAGAAATTATTTTTTTAATCTAATTTTTACAATTTAATTTATTTTTATTTTTCTTTTTTAATTTAAATCCGTGAGAGAAAGGGGTTGTAGGTATGAAAGGGAGAGGACAAACTAGAAGACAGGAATTTGAAATCCATTACATCATTTTATTTAATCATCCATTACAGTGGATGCACTAATACTAGTAGTTACAAATTATCTAACAATAGTTTTAAAGTGACTTTCAAAGAAGAAGAAAAATGATAACGATGATCTTGTTCACTCAATTAGTCAATTGGCAATACTCACCCCAGACCCGGTCTATTAAAGCTAGCTTGAATCGGTAAAACCCGGTTCACATTGACTCGGCGTGAATCTGTCCTGTAGTGGGTTCCCACTTCCACTCTCTTTTTAAATTTCTTAATTTAAAAACAAATAAATCAGCAGAACGCAGCCGAGCCGTGTCAACGGTCAACAACTCCTCCTCTCTTTCTTCCTCCCCACCCCCAAAATTCAATCCGCCGGGGTTTTAGGTCTCCTCCTGTTCTTGTTCATCTCCTCTGTTTTCGCTTCAGAAAAGCATCTTCGCTGCTGCGTCGAATCCAATTGGGAGTAAGTACATCAGTATATCGGTCGATCGGCGCTAGCAGCAGAGAGAGATGTCGAATTTGTATGGAGATTTCAACCAAAAGATCGATTACGTGTTCAAGGTGGTGCTAATTGGGGATTCCGCCGTCGGAAAATCTCAGCTTCTCGCTCGTTTCGCTCGAAATGAGTTCAGTATCGACTCCAAAGCCACCATAGGCGTTGAGTTCCAGACCAGAACCCTCGCTATCGATCAAAAGACTATCAAAGCTCAGATTTGGGACACCGCTGGCCAGGAGAGGTATTTCTCTTTCTTGCTCTCTCTATCTTCAGTTAGGCACTTCTCGTTTTTGTTGGTTCTCGTGATCTTCAATTCCAAAACCCTAACTTTAGATGCCAAAGAATGGATGTGTGGAGTCAATTAACCCTAATTAATCATGGAAAAGCATCTTCCTTGATGTCATCGGTTTATCTGATTGTTTTGACATTGATCGCCATTCATCTGTTGAATCCAAATGATCTGTGTGTTCAATTGTGGATCACATCTTGCTAGAAAATATACCATAATACATACGGTAGAATCCAAATTCCATGAAGGTGGCAAAATATCAGCAAGCAAGATGACAGAGAAACGAGATTCGCTCTGCACTAATATACTCCCTGCCATTGTTCATATGATATCTTCTTCTTTGTTGATCTTATGTCTTTTGGGGATTTTAGGTACCGGGCTGTAACAAGTGCTTACTATAGAGGTGCGGTGGGAGCGATGCTAATCTATGACATAAGCAAGCGCCAAACATTTGATCACGTAGCTAGATGGTTGGACGAATTGCGTGGTCACGCTGACAAAAACATCGTGATCATGCTCGTGGGAAACAAGTCCGATTTGAGTTCTTTGAGAGCTGTTCCGACTGAGGATGCCAAGGAGTTTGCTGAAAGAGAGGGCCTTTTCTTCATGGAAACATCAGCTCTTGAGTCAATCAACGTTGAAACAGCCTTCGTGACGGTATTGACAGAGATCTATAGAGTCATTAGTAGGAAAACACTTATTGCTAATGAAGAGTCCGACACCAGAGGGAACGCGTCCCTCCTCACTGGAAAACAGATCGCCCTTTCTGGACAAGAGCAAGCGTCTTCTGCAGGTAAGTACAACTGCTGTTCATCCAGCTAATGGCGATTGCTTCCATGGCTGAAATTGTTTGCAAATTAAATGGTTGTTTTACAGCAATGTATTCGTGTCGGATCACATGTTTTCTGTTTAAACTAGTAAATTTTGAAGGTAGTACCTTATGCTTTTCCATTCTAAAGTAGCCTTTTGTTTCAAATGGCAAAAACGAATACAAATGATCTCTATCGAAGATCTATACTTGTATAGATATATGCTCAAACGTAAAGCTAGTAAACGAAATTTGACTGCTATCTGACCTCTAATCCAGTTATTATTATAGCAACATCTACAGACTATTCAATAGGAAAAGCCACAAATAACACCCTTTTATTCATGAATTCCGTAGTAAGCACCATCTCCGTTTTCTTCCTTCGTTACTTCACTTCCTTAACAGCTCACCTGCATCAACCAGCAATCAATGAGAAATTAGAGAACCCGTTATCCCCATAGATAAGACTTAAGATAGTGTAGTTGTACTGGGGATGGTGTTTTACATGGGTCAAAGTTGATGCTGCACTTGTCTGGGAGCTGCAAGGCCATGCTTCGATCCACACCAGATATTGGGGGTCCGTTAATTAGCACACACAGGCAAGACTGGCCCAGAGCCTTGATTGCGTTGCAGCATGCATCGTTAGGGGGGATGGGGCTGAACGGAGCAACTGATGCCCTGCACGGTATGAGCTGCACCAACGCTGAGAAGAAGGTGCTTCCGCAACTGTGAGCCTCTGCTCCTTGTAGCACCAAGCCTGTCATGATCAACGCGACCACCAAAAATCGGCTAAACTTCCCTGAACTCATGATGCCTTTAACTTTTTCAAATCCCTGCTCTTCCAAAACCGTCTCAGATTTGAAGAGATTATCACACCACCATTAACACCTTTTAGGCCTACCCTTATGCCCAGAGCTTTCATGCTTTCTCTACACTAAACCTAACTTGAGCAGTTCGCAAACTCGAATCGCATGACTTGTTAACTTTTGTATGCAGCATGTCATGTCTTGTGGAATTAGCATATGCAGCATGACATGCGTCTGTAGACCCAGTCAGCGCGAAACAGCACATACATTTCTTGATCGATACTCATTACATATCATTCAAGGTATCAGTCAATATCCAGAACAATGTGACAGTTTAATCATGCTCAGTATTTGGAAGAATGTGTTAGAGCAATACAGAAACAAAGGAATAAGTGAGTCTGGTTTGTCTCGTCAAGACTCGAGGAGCCATACAATTGAAGGCGACGCTTTTTCGTGCTAATTGTGAATCGGAGTTAGTTTGTTACAATATCACTACTGCTTGTGCTCTCTTCCCACTCCCTCTTCCACGGTTCCAATAAGAAACAAGTGAGTAATTCAACTAGAATACAAAATCGTCTAACAGAAGTACAGAACCGCCTTGAAATCAGCCATAAATGTCTTCTCTGAAATAAGTATGTTCATCATTCGTCTGAGCGTCAGGTGAAGACAAGAGCTGCTCGTAGTTGAGCTGTCGTGAAGCCTCATAGACAGAAATGCCAACACTAACAGAAAGATTTAGGCATCTGACATATGTCGAAACCATTGGGATTCTTATTGTACCACCACCGTAAGCTTCATTTTGGCAGTCAGAAAGCGCCTCAGGAGGTAGTCCTTTGGTTTCAGATCCAAATAACAGCCAATCCCCACGCTTATAGGTAAATTCCTGAGGACACGAGATGCAACTTAATAACAATGTTGCACAAGGAAAATATTAACCTGGGGTTTTAAGCTCCGACAGACAAATGGAGTTGCGAATTTAGTAACATGAAAAATCATTGAAACATCAATGCTCCAACTCATGACTAAAGATTGCGTTGAACTTACAGAATGTATACTTGTCCCTCTCTTAGTGAGAGCCAACAGCCGTTTTTGTCCCTCCTATGAGAAACACAATGTGATAAAGTTAGGGAGGCAAAACAAAGAAAATTGCTTTGAATACTGAGAATACTACCTGCTGCAGGAAATAGTCCCGAAACTCTAGCCATGAGCGATGAACTTTGACGACGACATACCTAATTGTGAAGTCAAGCTCTTGGAAAACATCTAGTAACATGGAATAAAAGAAAAATCACACAATGTGACCTTTCAATTTGATAGACCGTTTTTCAACTTCAACTGGTTTAAATCAAGTCGTTGATGTGAGCATATATAAACAATCTGTGTGATCTAAAGTCTAAACACATGCTCTTTCTATGTGTGTTCTGATATAACTGCAACAACAAATACCATTACGAAATCAGACAGGATACGGCCAATAATCCAGACCAGCTCGCTTCAGTTTGGCATCGTCCACTAGGAATCCCAACGGCTGTCAAATAAGCAACGGCTATCAAATGGTGGGTTTCCTCGTCATCAAAAAAAAAAAAAGCATGTAACTTTCATATTGCACCTCAACTAAGTGCAATCCAACTGCTGATGCTGCACATGTCCTAGCAATGGCTCCCACATTTCCCGGAATCTGGAAATCACAACAGAAAAATCTAAGAGCCAAACCCTAGACATTGTGGAAAAATCTGCACCTCAATTGTGATTGTGAACTGTAATAGCGATATTGACAATTCAGGGAGCGTTTGGTATCCATAAGGTAATGGGTAATTCGGTATCAAATCAACCAACCCGATACTTCCACTCATTGTACCAAAACGTTTCCAAACAATCAATACCAAAGCTTCAAACCAAACGCCCCCTTAGTATTTCATTGCATTTCATTTCATTCCATTTTACAGACAAAATTCAGGATAAGATTATAAAGGAAACAAAAACAGCACTACAAAACCTGGGGAGAAACCAGTACAACTTGAAGAATTGCATCACTGGGGGTCCGTTGGGGCGCCTGGTCAACAATTTTACCTTCATACGAATGAGTTGCTGCAGAAGCAAACAATTTTATTTTAAAAAAACGGCATCAGTCAAAATTGGCAAAGGAATCAAACTGCGTAATTTGAGGAGAGAGGAGGATCGGAGAGATTACAGAGAGAGCGGACGGGAGAGCATCGGCGTGAAGTGGAGGAGAGATTATCCGAATTCAATTTAGTAAACCTAATCTCGATACGAGCAGGAGAATAACAGTGAAATGGAGATGAAATCGAAGAGGAAAAAGGGGGAATCAGAGGATGATTTCTGCAGAAACTGAGATTGTTGAAAGGGGATTTCAATTCCACCATCTGCATATCCACTTCCGTAACCCGTGGGAGATGGAAGAGGATGAGCTCAGCTTGCACGGTTGCACACTTGCACCACCAAACGTTTTCTGTGACGCAAGCACGCAACCGCCGCTTGAACCGGCGTACTCGTTATGTCCGGGTCGGTCTGATCAACCTCGCTCGAACCCGGTTTATATCCGGTCCGGCAAATAGAGTAGATTGAGCTCGAGCTGTGTCAGGGTGTACGTCATGGGGTGTGTGTTTGAATTGGGGATGAGTAGGGGTGGAAATGGGGCGGGTTATGGGTGGATGAAGCCACTCCATCACCCGTCCCGCGGGTAAAAAATTTCACCCGCTCCATTCATCACCCGCAAACTTTTTCACCCGCATCCGACCCGCGCGGGTGATGCGGGTGGAGCGGGTAACCAATGGGTGAAACAAAAGAAAAAAATAAATCAACACAAGTAGTCCAATTCTAACTCAAAATTACAAAGGGGGTGGGTTTATGTATTTATATTTTTGATTGGCAAAGCACTGAAATCACGAGCTAATTGAAATTTGAAAGTGGAAGGGTATATATCTCTATACTAATCATATACTAATCCAATATATCCCTTACTATAACGTGAAAGAGCAAGCCGAGACCATATTCATTCTAATTGAAATTTGGTGGGCAAAGCCCTAATCAAGGATTAGGGTTTGTAGAAGTTAAACTTGAAAAGGGTAAAATAGTAAAATCACACACATTATTTATATAAATTTTAGGGTTTTATGCGGGTTTGCGGGGCGGGTGTGTCGGGCGGGTTAATGGGTGGGTTAATGGGGCGGGTTATGGGTGAAAAATCTTCACCCATAATCCATCCATCACCCGCTCCACCCGTCACCCACTTTTTTGCGGGTTTTCACCCGTAAAATTAATGCGGGTAAAGTGGATGGAGCGGGTACCCGTGGGTTATTTCCAGCCCTAGGGATGAGTATACTTGTAACCAGTGCACTATGTTACGGTGAGTTAATTTTTAAAATGGATTACTGTTAACATTAATTAAATACTCAGTATATAAAAGTAATTATGACCGAATTAGTACCCACCGCAATGTCGTTTTGTGATGAATCAAATTGAAAAGAGATTCAACATGTAAAAACCGTCATTAACAGTAGAAAATTCCAAGCCTTGTTTTGCCAACAACTCGGCTTCTTCCCAACCTTTTTCCTCGCAAGATTTCAGTCTCCTAGATGACTCGCGATTCTTCATCCAACTGCGCGCTTTCAAGAAAGCAATTAAATAAAAGAAGCAAACTTTCACCATAAACAACATTTGAGAAATCATTCATAATAAAAGGAAACAATCACCCGAGTTTGCAGTTCACTTCACTACTTCAACAAACGAGTTTGCGGCGACGCTGTTCGGCTTCCATGCAAGAGAGAGAGGAAGGTGATGATCAGGAGTGGTTGTTCGACATTCGGCCTCAATGTGTGTGTGAGAGAGAGGTGATCAGGATGGCTCCCGACGCCTCCTCCTGCGACAAAGATGCCCAATTGGCAAAAAAAAAATCAACAGTTGTGGGAATTAATTATACACAATTCGTATACAATTCATTTTAAATACGATTAATTTTAATGAATTATTAATTATGAAAATTAATGTCGGTTATTATACCCACCGCACTTTTTTGCGATGGGTTTAAAACGGTTCACATACCGAATCGATGACACCGTTGTATGATACGGTGTATATGATTAGAGGTAATTAAGCCACCGTAGCATGGTGCAGTAGTTAGCGATGGAGATAGTAAAAATTAGCGGTGAAGATAGCTTTTTCGGTTTGAATTTTGTTGCATTTTAATTATAATGCAATTATTTTACTTGATTTTATATGAGTGTTTAGTTGTACAAATAAAAATAAAAATCTCTCGAGGTAAAAAAGTAATTTAACCAAATAATTACATAAATCGAGATAAAATAATTGTGTTATAATTAATACATCGTGAAATTCAAATACACTCTTAATTTAAACACCTTCGAAATTGTGTAATCAAACACCACCTTATCTATTTGTATTATAAACATAATACAGTTAGAATCCAAACACACACATGGATTCCAAATTTAAAATGCATTATAATTATAATATGATGATAATTATAAACACTTGAACAGTCTTGGTTAATATATTTTATAATATGTTTAACATAGCGTAAATTTTAAATAAAAGGTCTTATAAACTATGTTAGTTAAACACTCTTACACTCATTATTACGTAAAGTTTATAATTGTATTATAAATTGAATGTGATGTAATTAATTAACATAATTTACAATGGAACTTATTTAACATTTATGTTATTTTAAATGTATTGTAAAATGTATTAATCAAACCCTATTTAAGTATTTATAATTGTATTTGCATTATAGTGATAATGCATTAGAGTCCAAACACGTCGTTGATTAGATTCCGGGAATTTTGATCGGTATGAAATGAGAATCATATTAGATTTATTTAATTTTTATATTATTGTGTACAAGCACAAGGTCAACTAGTGTGTAGAAGTTTTTGCCATAATTGTATTTTATTTATTTATTTTTGCTACCAAACCAACATGAAAAAGGCTTGTTTTTTCGAAAAGGTAGTTCCAATAGACATAAAAAAGGATTGATTTAATTTTAGCCTATATAACTATTACAAAATCTAATCGCGGTTGAGATCTTTTAATCCACAATTATGATCAATTATATTGTTCATATCGGTTTATTTAGATGTGTCAAATTATGTTAGTATTAGTGGGCATGCCCGTGCTACGCACGAGACTTATATTTTAAATATATATTTTTAATTAATATATTGTAATTTTATTACTAATAAAAAATTTATCTCCAAAAGTTTTAATATGTTTATTTATCTTTGAAATTCGACAAATATATTAATTTGGCTCTATTTATCTTCTTACTCACTTGTACACGCAACTCAACTATATAAACAAATTTAGAAAAGGAATGTGTTTAGGTTTAAAACAAATAAAAAACAATATAGTATAAACTTGAAAAATATTGTAGTTATAGAGGACTTATTTTAAATATATATTTGTAATTAGTATACCATCATTGTAGTTTTATTACTAATAATTTTTATCTCTAAAAGTTTTAATATGTTTATTTATCTTTAAAATTTGATAAATATATTAACTTGGCTCTATATTTATCTTCTTACTCACTTCTACATGCAATTTATCTATATAAGCAAAAAAAAAAAGCTTTAGAAATGCATGTGTTTAGGTTTAAAATAAATAAAAATAATATACTATAAACTTGAAAAATATTGTAGTTATAGAGATTTGATCCCTTGACATTATGAATTAGAACTCTACCTATAACCAATAAGCTACAACAATTTTTTTTTATTTTACTACTAATAATTTTTATCTCTAAAAGTTTTAATATGTTTATTTATCTTTGAAATTCGACAAATATATTAACTTGACTCTATTTATCTTCTTACTCACTTATGCATGCAATTCAACTATATAAGCAAAAAAAATGATAATTGCTTTAGAAATGGATGTGTTTAGGTTTAAAACAAATAAAAATAATATATTATAAACTTGAAAAATGTTGTAGTTAAAGGCATAAACTAATATAATTAAAAAAATACAAAAATAGTGCAGTTAAGGAGAATTGAACATTTGACCTTTATGCATATAGATTATTCCTTAACCATTACGCTAGAACAACCTTTTGATTTTTTATGCTAATGTTTAAAATATATTAGGTTATTTTTTAATCATTTAATAGGTGCAATTAATAGGGCAAAACTCAACTTTATATATATAGTATAGAAGTATAGATAGTATAGATATAGATTTCTCTTAAGAAATAAGATAGTTTTATAATTATTTTCAACCAATAAAAGAAGACGAGCTATAAATGGGAACATGATTACAGATTAGAAGATCCTCACCGGACACTACCACATCTTAATTGTTGTACTCATTTTATAGATTCTTGCGGAAAATAAATTCACTGCACTTACTCTCACGTGTCATCGTATTATGCTTAGATATTTTTGGTAAATTTTTCCAGTTATTATTATTATTATTATTATTATTATTATTATTATTATTGTTATTATTATTATTATTGTTATTATTATTATTATTATTATTATTATAACCTTGCCATGTGCAAATATATTTTTAGTCGATTTTTAAAAAATTATTACAAACTCCATTTTGTAATTAATGAGTTCAATTAAAAAACATTGAATTAATATTAATATTAATATAAAATTTAAATGAAAAGTAATTTTGATGTGGTGTCATCATCACATTTAATTATAGTTATATTGTTATAATGATATTATTATTTAAATGAAAACCATTTTTGATGAGGTGTTATCGGCATATTAGTTGTAGGTTTTTCAACCAATCAAATTATATCTTTCTAATTCTATGATAACTTTTATTAGTATTTTATTTAATTTTATAATATTAATTTATTCAAAAACCGCACAACGCGGGGACTGTACTAGTACGTAATTTATTAACTCCGATTATGCATACTTAAAAAGGAAAAGGTGAAATAAAACAACTTTACATTATTACAATATCAATAATATCGGCTTTCGTTCTCTAGTTTGTTCGTGGTATATTTGTCTTTGTTGATTTGACTTTTTTTTTTGTTCATTTCATAACGGTTTGTCCGTTGTTGATCTTTTCGACCTCTCGATTCACCGGGTATGTCCGATAGTCAAATTCTTTCCTGTTAAAAAAAAAAACTAATAAAAAACTATGCAACACGTCCTTGTTGGTGGTGGCAAGTGACTGGCTACTAGACACTGCGTAAGGACATATTTTTCATTTCCCCATCCCCAAAATTGTCAACTGCTAAAAAAAACTTTAAAACCCTAATTTGGCCGATAGTTACAAATTAATAAATTATACTAACAACTTTTTATTAACAAAAATAAATGCAAAATCTCCCTCGAAATTAATTTAAAAAACACTTGGTGATTAGTGATCAACTATGCAAGTTAAGCAACAAAACTTGCATGCTAGACTTTTGGCTACATCAACGCAACAAATGAAGCAGTTAATATAACCCAAATTCAATTATGCAAGTATCAAAACTTTTACGAAGCATCGACAACATAAACATCTAAAAAACATTGATGCTTAAAAATATATAAAAAATAATAAAAATGTGGGAAGCATCTCGAGTTAATGTGAGATGGTTAGTGTCTAATTTTTTTTGGGGGGCAACTTGTATGCATAAATGGGAAAAATGACATTAGGTTTGTGTGACAATAAACCTGGATGAGAATCGGGGCATGCGTCAGGAGCTGCATGGTGGCAGCAGAGAGAGCTTGTCGATGGGGGACAATTGAAACGAGATAGATGACTATGATTTGATTTTTCATGAGTTGTCCAATTATTAAAAATGTAAAAATAACTCATTTTTCTCCATATAAATATAAATTTTGAATATGTTTGACTATATTTTTTTTATAAAAAATTATTGTCGTCTTTGAATATAATTATGTACAATGATATAACTAAAAAAATATTTTTAAGCGGGGAGAATTAAAATTTTAAGAAGTCCTTTTATATTTTTCGACCTATAATTAAGTTATTTAATATTTAAAAGTTGTAAAATGTTATCAGTTCATCTTTAACTATGGTATAAATGATATGTAGAAATAAAGTGAATTGTCCTATCAAAATGAATGCGTGAAATGCTATGCATTGATTAGTCCTATAAATTTGTTGTGGATTTTGTCTAAATAGATGATGTGTTCATCTTTTGATATGTTTCAATTTTAATTTGATTATAAATTCATGTTATTAACAACATTGCAAAACACACCCATTATTTCTTCATCTTTTTTTCATCGTGGATGTATTCCATAATCAATATGATGATTTCTTCTTATCTAGCTTGGAAAAATATCACTTTTTCAGACAATAATCTAAAGTATTACGAGCAATTGTTCTCTTCAAACCCATAAATTTGACCTTATAAATTGCTAGAAGTGCAAACGCACAACACTCTCGACCTATCCCAACATACAACACCCAATTGCATGAAAATTGTGTACTTTCAGCAACGGTTTTCACTTGCATTGTCCAATATGCCCAAATGAGGTCTTTCACCGTAGGTTTCGAATGCATAAAGGGGTTTTTAGTTCCATTATTCAATGATTAGAGTCAGAAATAGTGTACTTTCAACAATGGTCGGATTGCACAAGTTGGGTAGGCATTTATGCTTTATAGAAAATTATAAGTGCAATTTGCATTTTGGCTTATGGCCTTGCTATTGATGGTTGTGAACTTGTGATGAGTACCTTTGTCTATTTAGGGGCACCACGCGTGTGGTTGTGCTTGTCACATTTTGTTGATGAAATATCAACCTTTTTAGAGACAAGCATCTTCGTCGACCAAATGCAGCATACATAAAACAATTCTTAAGCATAGGGGGTCTCGGGGCTTTCCAATGATGTTTGGAAGCATTGATTATATGCATTGGGCATGAAAGAATTGCCCAACTGCATATGAAGGTCGGTTTGCTCATGGATATCGTGATCACTCTATTTATAAACGAGGTCGTTGCATCCTACGACCTATGGATCTAACATTTTTTTTTGCTATCCAATCTACTAATAATGATATTAAAGTTGTTTGATCGATCCCATGTTTTTTTAATGATATTTTGCAATGTAGAGCTCCGAACATTAATTTTATTGTTCGGGGGCTTGAGTACACTCTATGTGGTACTATTTTACCTATAGAATCTACTCAAAATGAACTATGTTTATCAAATCACCAAAGTCTCATCAAACCTCAAAATGAAGTTATCTGTCCACCATTAGGCTTCCGTTCGCAAATATGCGAAAAGAGCATTAGGAGTGTTGCAATCCCGTTTTGCTAATTTGTAACCCAACACTCTCTTGGGATCCAGTTTTGCTTGGGAAATTGTGATAGAATGCATCATTTTGCACAATATGGTCATGGAAGACGAACGAGATTAATATTATTGTCATCGTGAATATGAGATTTTGCAATTTGATGAAGGCACAAGGGTGGGCATACACATGTGGACAACTCTACTTGGATGTACTCGACTAGGACACCTAAGACTACATGAGACTCCGAGAGTATATAAAAACAAGGTATCAACTTTGTGAAAGTGGTACAAACTATCGCCTTAGGAAAGATTTGAAGGAACACATTTGACCAAATTTCGGGTCCAATCGTGAAACCAATTAGTTTTTGCAAATTTCTTATTATGGTTGTTCATTAAGTTGCAATTTAGTTTATCTATTGTCTTTAGTGGAATTTCTTTCTATTTAATCGATGAAGTTTGACATTTTATTTTAATTTAAATATTAAGTTGTATATAGTCGACCTTGTTTATTTTACAACTAAAATAAATTAAAGAATAATATTTATTAAGTAAAAAATAATATAATAATATAATCTTATAATAAATAATTACAAGAGAAGAGTGTATTTGTAAATTGAATTGATATAAAAAATGGGTTTTGAAATCCTATTGATAAAGTGGAAAAAATATGAATGAGATGTTGAGATGATATGGCGAAGATAAAATAAAAAAAATAGTATTCCTAGTATTTATAGAATTTCTTGATATTTTTTTTATTAGGTAAAATTTCGGATAGAACAAGTCTATCCGATAGCATTATTCTGGATAAGGTCCTAAAGACCGGGATCATTGAAAACCTCTCGCCCCTTCCCGAAGCGGCTTAGGTGTGCAACCTTTTATGAGTCACTTTATTGTCATCGCCGACACATGAGAAAAAGAAATCTTTTCAACTCCTCCAAGGAGCAATTTAATATATGACATGAGAAGTTCGATCTCCTACGAACAACTTGAATTATCCCGCAGGTGTGTGATTATCATCAAAGAGTTCCTTTCAATCGGGAGATTTGAAATACCTAGCTCATTGACTTTCTGCGCCCCTTGCATTAATGCAAGAGCTTCTGCCTTGATAAAAGTCCGCTTTCCTACATTTTGGCACCTCAAAAATACGGGGTGTCTTTCCCAATCTCTGATAATATAGCCACACGAACTGTCTTTATTATAGATTATGGAACCATCGAAATTTAATTTGAAGGTGCCCGCTGGTGGTTCCTTCCATTGACTTGTCTTTATATCATTGTGCTTTCTATTACGCACTCTTATTGGACAACAACTTTGGAAGCAGGAATCTATGTCATCGTTGAATTTACATGCTCGAGATCAATTATCCACAATTATTTTAACCATAGTATTGAACTCCGAACTTGTTGAAGATAAATACGGACTAAGGGGTCGTTGGAACATTTGTGGTTGTTTTTTTGTTTTACTAAGATTTAGCCTTTCAAATTTCAATGCTTACATTGAACTCTTTGTTGGATGTATTGGTTTCATGTTGTTGGTGATGCTTGTACTCTGTTAGCCAACAATGAGATTGTAAATTCTCACCTTTTGACCGTGCATCTCATTTATTTGTAAATATGATTTTTTTGTTATTTTTATTTTGTTTCATTTCGACTATGTTTGAGTTGTCGGTTCATCTACCAATGTATTATGTATCTCGATTGTCCATAAGACTATTACTCTACTCGTTCAACTTGAATAACAACCTTATTATTTGGTACAAGCACAAAATGTTATAATAACTTCAATGATATAGGGCAAATGCTTAAATATGCACATTTTGATATAAACTTTGATCCAATGATTACTCTGAGTGCTCAAAATGTGCATATTTGCACATCAAAGCGCTCAAATATATGTAAAATACCCCATGTGTAAAAACTTTTATTACAATACGATTCATTTTTATTAATTATTTTTAAGTTTTTATTTTTCTTTTTTAATTTAAACATATTTAGTCTGAGAAGAAGATATAAAATGCACATTTTACTAATAGAGTTAGTCTTAGACCATCCACAATGATTGTATGCAAATATGTGTTTTGTAGACATTTTTTAGTTCCATTAGTTGTTTTAGGTATGTGTAATACACATTTGATCATATAATGTGCAAATTTGGGTACGCTATACTACCTCCTCATGTGTATAAACTTTAAAAAAAAAAACAAAACAATTTCATTAGTTTATTTTTTATTAATTGTATTTAATCGGTGTATAGAAAATGTACCCTTTATCAATGAAGTAAATTACACATCTTGTCCAAATGTATTTTATAGCCCACTTGAAGAAATTCGGGTTACTAATTTCCAATCATTTAAATAAGAAAAGAAAAAGAGAAAGAAAGAAAAAGAAAAAAAAGGAAGGAGAAGCTTTACAGTGCTTACCCTCTCTTATTTGTGCCTTCCGCCGTCTCTCCCCCCCTCTCTCTCTCGCCCCCATTTTCCATCTCTCCCTCCTCCTCCCCTAAAACCCTCTCAACTCTCTTTCTCCCCCCAAACCCTCGGCGCTCACCTCCTTCCCTCGCTATCTCACTGCCGTCGGAGTCGCCGTTGCTCCGACCTGTGCACTTCCCGTCCTCGTATGTCATCCTCTCCTTTAGTTTTACTGTTCTTTGTTCATTTTGTTCCTTCATTTATCGCTTGTTTTTATTGCAATTCGTTTGTTGATTTTCTTTTACGGACTGTGTTTTGGTTCAATGCTGCTTGCATCTGTGTTGTTGCGTGAAGTCGATTATGTTTATGAGATTGAATGCTTGTAAATTTCATTT
This sequence comes from Persicaria maculosa, assembly GCA_963922045.1. NCBI lineage: Eukaryota > Viridiplantae > Streptophyta > Magnoliopsida > Caryophyllales > Polygonaceae > Persicaria > Persicaria maculosa. The sequence continues at coordinate 8,644,935 of OY998271.1, forward strand.
TGTTTCGTGTTTCTGGATTCCGCATGCCTCTGTTTCCACTGGGATTATGAATTTTAAATTCTGGTAGGTAGGTTATTTGGCATAAACGACGGTCTGTGTTTATGTTGAGTTGAATCGCTAGCTTTTAGGATGGTTCCGATTCGCTTGAGTCAGTTCTTTGTGGTATTGGAGATTATCTGTATCGGCTTTTAGTTATTAGAAAGCTTCATTTAGATTGTTTTTTTCTTGTTACGGAGCGGGTTGATTGATGATTCGGTTCCGCTGCCTTATAATGACCAAGGGTTTCATTTCATCAGTAGTATTAAAGTTACCATAAAGAATTGGAGATTGAAATTTGAAGTAATTGATACTCTATATTTAGTAAGTGATTTTTTGTCGTTACGTATGTCTGATATGGGTTTGACTTCCCCATATATGATTTCAGGTCATGGCTGGAAAATCTAATAAAGGGAAAAACAAAAAAGCATCCCAGGGTGCTGCAGCTAACTCTCCCCAGCAAGCTGTGTTATCTGATGCTTCCCTCACCGAGGAATCGTCTGAGTCTCTCCCTGAAGCTGCCGTTGCTGATCCCAATGTTGTCTCTTCCACCATTGAATCAGTTGATGTCAATCCCACCCTTGCGGAGACTGAAGACGCCGACTCCACAAACCCGCCAAAGCAAGGTAGTTGTAATTTATTTACTTCGTTAACTTTCAACTTAGTTGCTATCTTTCGTATTTCTTCCATCGTGTTAAGGAATCATATCTTCTGTTTTTTCAAGCTTTGTGCTATCTTATCCCATGTTTGGTAATTTTTGTTTTATGAAATTTTTTTCAACATACCTAAATTAACTTTATTGACATTTTACCTTAGTACTGTTATTTGGAGGCAGTGTTTTTAGGTGTGTTTAGTGAAGTATGTTGATAATGTAAAAACTGCTACTAAGGTTTGATAAGGTATTTGATGAGGTCTGATAAAGTAATAGTGTGCAGATACACATGGTTAAACGAATGCTTACCAAATACGCTCCAATGTTTCACATTGAGGTTTGCTTTAGTATCCTCACTTGGTTTTCATGGGAAAAAAGGATTCTCTGCACTTATTGTGGATGTGAATACTTGGCATATACTATGTTTGAATTTTATTCACCACTTATGATTCTATGAAATGATGCCTTTTCCTTGGTTTCCCATATTTTCCTTTTATTATTATCTGTATAATACGGATTACGGATCTGCCATGCCATTCAGCAGGTGAATTTAGTCTCTACCCTGTTCCTGTCAAAACACTTGGAGGGGATAAGCTTGAACTACAAGTAAGTCATCATACGTCATTTCCTATTTGCTGATCTTCCCTGTCATAGGATCATAGCCACATTTACTTGTATGCAGAATAGAGATTTCTTGTGATATGACATTGTGGTTAAACCTACTAAAGAGTCACGGCACATGTATTTATCGTACATAGAACTATTGAATGATAGGATATCATAAGCCCTTGATTTTAAAGAATGTTTTTCCTATCTTGGAATGTACCTCGCAGAGGTGTATATAGCCATGCTATATTGCTATGGCTATGCAAAGTATTCCATATTATGCTAATGCAAATCCTATGTTTATATTCTTGTTGATTGTTGATACATAGTATGCTTTCAAATATAGGCTTCTTCCTATATTTTCATGCATGCCTACACTATTTGTGCACTCATGTGTACTATCATCTCTGATCATATATTTCTTAAGGTGCAGCCATTTATTGTCATTGGTATTTGCAGTTAAATCCCGGGGACTCCGTTATGGATGTGAGGCAGTTCCTTCTTGATGCTCCTGAGACATGTTATTTCACGTGTTATGATTTGCTATTGCACACGAAGGATGGCTCAACTCATCATCTTGAAGATTACAATGAAATATCTGAAGTTGCTGACATAACTGCCAGCGAATGCTCACTTGAAATGGTGGCTGGTGTGTTTGTTAACCTTAGCTGATTCACTTGCATGACTGCACATTTCCCCCCTTTTCTGTAATCCCCAGTTGTTGAGATACTTAAAAGAGTGCATTAACTTCCATAAATTTCTGTTCTTCAGTGATTATTGGATTTATTGCCGACATTAATGGCATAACCTGTACATGCTTTTATGTAAACAACAAATAAGCCCCTTAATATATGAAAATTAAGTAACAAGTTCGGTGATGGGATTAATGGAAGGAAGTTAAGCTAAAAAGACTTTGTTTATGAACCCATATTTACTTGAGTTACTTAATCCTTAATACTAACAAAATCATTGTCATTGTAGCAACATACGATGACAGATCAATTCGTGCCCATCTCCACCGCACTAGGGAATTACTTTCTCTTTCAACACTTCATGCCTCATTGTCAACATCCCTTGCAATGCAGCATGAGACAGGGCAAACTTCATCTGAGAGTTCACGAGGTCTGGGATTATCTTCTACCTGCCACTGTTGTTAATTGTCTTGCTCTCGTGTATGTTGAGGTGTAAATTGTAATTGGTTTGTAGAGACCATTTTATATTGCTTTTTAATTTATGAACAAGCTTGTTGCTTTCTTGCTTTTGACAACTGAACTTTCAGGGAAATCTGAGTTTCCAGAGCTGGATGGTTTGGGATTCATGGATGATGTTTCTGGATCTCTTAACAAATTATTGTCCCCATCTTCTGAAGGGATCAAGTCTGTAGAAAACATTGTTTTCTCATCCTTCAACCCTCCACCAAGTTATAGGAGGTTCAACACTTGTTATCTGAACACATTACATTTGATTTTCTAACATTTCTTATATTTGTTGAAGTCAATGTCTAATTTACTGTTTCATCAAGCGAGAAATATTATTGTGACACTATTATGTTTGTCCAGGCTTGTTGGTGATTTGATTTACTTGGATGTGGTAACGTTGGAAGGAGGTAAGTTATGCATTACGGGAACCACGCGAGTATTCTATGTGAATTCTAGCTCTGGGAATGTCCTGGATCCTAGACCTGCCAAAACCGCCTATGAAGCAACTACCCTTGTTGGGTTGCTGAACAAAATCAGTGCCAAGTTCAAGAAAGGTTAGGGCTACCCCTTGTAGAATTGTTTCACGTGGTTGACAATGGCACAATGCAAACAAATTTACCGTTTCTTCTAATTTTGCATCAACTTTTGTAGCATTTATTACTTGATTTATATCCTTATATTCTGTTTCTTTTCTTGTTTTGTAGCATTTCGAGAGATTTTGGAGCGGAAAGCTTCTGCCCATCCCTTTGAAAATGTTCAATCTATTCTTCCTCCAAATTTGTGGCTTGGGATGTACCCTGTTCCTGGTAACTAAAATTCCAACTAAATTTGTTTGTTTTATATCGATGTTTTGTATTGAAGAAATGCAACTTTCTCTCAATTTTTCATGGATCTTATATACGGAGTAGCATTTACCTCCCTCTTCATTACTTTCCTATTTATGAAAGTCGTATTAGGCAGTTCTGGCAACCAAATACTTTTCAATTAAGCTTGCAATTCAGTTGCATTTCTTTGTTATGTGTTTTTGCAGTTTTCCATCTTTGTTTAATATGTGATGCATAAGTTATTTCTGAATGATAAAACAGCTGGCTCAATGTTAGCTAATCCAATCAGGGATCTTTTTGCTCTAGCTATTGGCTTCTTTATTCTAAATATTTTTTCCTGCTCTTTTCAGATCACAAACGTGATGCGGCTCGTGCAGAGAATGCGATCACACTAACATATGGAAGTGAGCTAATAGGCATGCAACGGGATTGGAATGAGGAGTTGCAGTCTTGTCGGGAGTTTCCGCGTACGATTCCTCAGGAAAGGTATACTTCAACTTCTGTGGACCTTTAATATGCTGGTGTATTGGATCGATTTGGGGTCTCTTAGTAATATTGGTCCTTCTACTGATATGGGCCTCTGTTTTAGGATTTTGCGTGACCGAGCTTTATATAAAGTGACTTCAGACTTTGTTGATGCTGCCATAAATGGTGCTATGGGTGTCATCAACCGATGCATTCCACCCATCAATCCAACAGATCCCGAGTGCTTTCACATGTAAGTAAAATTTACAATAGCTTTAATTAAAGATTAAATTAGAATATCTTGATTTTTGTCAGTTAGGGTGGCTAGCCCCCAGCCAAAGGGGTACTGAGTTTGGAGTTCCTGTGAGTTGAATCCGGTTTCTGCTAAGATTCTGAATTGGGCTCGTCTCATTTTTGGGTTGCTTGGGTATTATCATATTCAGCAATTTTTTTTCAGGGTCAGATTAGGCTGCCTAGGTTTTAGCTATTGTGACTTCGACAGAGATGTCATGATCCAGCTTATTCTTGCCTTGGCTAGTTATGGTTTATTGGCCATTGCTTATGCAGAGCATCTTTCAGATTAAATACATGTGTACTTACATAACAGGACTTAGTGATTTCAAATGAATTAACTTGAATCATAAAATTTACAATTTATCACACAATTTGTAAATGGAAGTGAATTTGCAACACTTGCTCTTGTATAAACCACAATGAGGATGCTATTGTTCCTTTATTTGGGTTCACACTCATTGAAGCATACAACCCTTTTCTTCTCAGGTACGTGCACAACAACATATTCTTCAGCTTTGCAGTTGATGCAGACCTTGAGCAGCTTTCTGGGAAACATACAAGAGATGTTAATGGCAAGTCTACTGGTGTAACTTCCCGCAATGCAACTGAAGCTCCAGAACAGGCTAATGGAACAATTGAGATTACTAGCTGTGGGGCAGCGAGTGAATCAAACAGTGAGGAGCTTAACGGTTTTGTAGATTTGCCATCTGGCGTGTCTGCTGATACACAGTTGGCTGATAGTGAGCAAGCAACATATGCGTCTGCAAATAATGATTTGAAAGGGACGAAGGCATTCCAGGAAGCTGATGTTCCTGGAATTTATAATCTTGCCATGGCCATTATTGATTATCGGGGTTATAGAGTTGTGGCACAGGTACATTGAATTCCTTGATTGAAGCCCAATTTTAAATTTGATTGATCCAGTCATCCCAGTTTGTGCAGTATATTGGCCTAGTATTTCCTTTTTACTTGGCATCTTCATTTTTTTGTTTTTTTTTTGTTTCAGAGTGTTCTGCCAGGCATCCTTCAGGGCGACAAATCAGATTCCCTTCTTTATGGCTCTGTGGATAACGGGAAAAAGATTTGCTGGAATGAAGATTTTCATTCCAAGGTGTGCAACAAAATGAAGGAAAAAAAATTCATTTTCCTCGATGAACTTTCTAAGAAAATCTTTTTTTTTTCTATTTTTTTTTTCTCTAAATGCTGCTTGGATTGTCTTATCTTTCTATAAATTGCAAATAATAATAGTTGGCAATCCTTCTTAAGATGCATTAATATTTTATTTGAAACAAAAGATGCAACAAATTCCAACACTATCTTATTTGGCATCATCGTATAAGTTGGGAACTATTGGACTACTTTCTCATTCTGCTTTTGGTCTTGGCGACAAAATATGTTAGTTTATGCGTTCTTCTTTTGGACTCTCTTGTTGTGGTTTTAGGTTGTAGAAGCTGCGAAACGACTTCACTTAAAGGAGCACACTGTGCTTGATGGGTCTGGAAATGAGTTTAAACTTGCTGGACCTGTTGAATGCAAGGGAATTGTTGGCAGTGATGACAGGTATATTTGGTTGACTAAATTCTTGTAATTTTTTTCTATTCCAGATTTCCACATTAGATTTGGAAGACAAAATTGGCTAATTTAGGTACATCCATTCATTATGCACTCTGCAATTCAGATGTTTATTGCTTCACAATTGATGCATAATTATAATGTCATTTATCATTGAACTTGCTTGCTTATGCTTAACAGTTGAGGTGAGTTTATTGCTTTTATTCTGACATATATAATATATAATTTCAGGCATTACCTTTTGGATCTGATGAGAGTGACGCCACGTGATGCAAATTATGTTGGTCCTGGTTCCCGGTTCTGTATTTTGAGACCTGAGCTTATTGCAGCTTTTTGTCAAGTGAGTCTAATGTCTTTCAGCTTATACTTGATTTTTTTTGTCTTTTTATATATATAATAATATCTGATGAATGTGTTTCCTTAAAATGACAAGGCCGAAGCTGCAGTGAAGTCAAAAAGTACATTACAAACTGAGGAACATGTCTCAGAGGCCTCCGGATCAAATGAAAATCCAATTCCTGATGCCAAAGAAAGAAATGTGGAAGAGGGTTCATTGGCTTCTGAAACTGAAGTAAGTGTGCTTTGTTCATTTTTGTAAATCCAATTCCTGATGCCCAAGAAAGAATTACCGATGATGATGTTCATTTTTGTAAACATTGCCTTTTGTTTTGCTTCCTGTAGGAAGTGGTGAAAGAAGTTGAGGGCAAGGCCGTGGAAGAACTTATCCCTGTCAAGGCCGAAAGCAATGAAACTTCTGATCAATTATGTTTTAATCCCAACGTACTTACTGACTTCAAATTGGCTGGAAGTTCAGAAGTATGTATCAATATTTTTTCTGAAAACTTTAGAAGTTTGTCTTTCCATTCTATTTGAGGTTTGCAGTAGAGCGAAAATTAACACATGAGAAATTTACCAGGAGATAGCCGAAGATGAGGAGAATGTGAGGAAAGCCGGTTCTTATCTCACAAATATTGTGTTGCCAAAGTTCACTCAAGATCTCTGTACACTAGAAGTGTCACCAATGGATGGCCAGACGTTAACTGAAGCACTTCATGCCCATGGAATCAATATCCGCTATATTGGGAAAGTAAGTGGGTGTCTGGCACAGATAAACGTGTTTGGCTTCAGTTAGCTTTAATTAACAGTTGATGGGGGAAGCCACATCCTTCTTTCTCATCCCCCCAGTTCTCACCCCTGTAATTAGTCATTGTACTTATATAAGATCTGCTCTTCAGGTTGCTGAAGGAACTAAACATTTGCCTCATTTGTGGGATCTTTGCACAAATGAGATTGCTGTTCGAGCTGCAAAACATATCCTCAAGGTGACTTACTTTCTGTTTGTCATTTAGCTCTTCTTTGTGTTACCGCATTAATATTCGTCACTTCTCATTTCTGTTACAAATACAAAGTGTTGAATTGGATCCATGTCTCTTTCGAAAGTTTGTTAAAACTGTATCTTTGTCTTCTTCTTTCCCCTTTATGAAAACACCTTCCTCTTCTTATCTCTGTGACATTCTGGTGATCTGAAACTATGCTAGCAATTGGCAATTCTTCAATTTTTCTTGCTACCTCGACTTTTAAAAATAAATGCAGGGTCCTAAAAATGCAAATTTCCTGCATAGACGTTCATTTGCTATCGTTGTTTTTTGATGTTAATCTCCTTTGTGAATAAGCTTACACCTGCAGTTTTTTTATGAGTGTTTTGCATTCTTAATACTATAGGGTCTTTTGAGAGAGACCGAGGACCATGATGTGGGACCTGCAATCGCACACTTTTTGAACTGTTTCTTTGGAAATTGGCAAGCTGCTGCAGCGAAGATTGCTAACGGTAGTGTGAGTGCTAGGTCCCAAAAAAAGGTACGGTGTGTATGAAGGATAATTTTCTTCTTTTTTTGTTGTTTGGAAAAACATTTAGGAGGAAAACCACAAAACTACAAGAGGAAGAACACTATGCTTAGTCATGGTAGAGAACTCTGAATTAAGATGAAATCTGCATCATATTGGCACTAGGCAAAACTGGCTAGAAGTTTTAACCTACCTTATCTAATGAAATAAATGATATTCACAGTGAAATTCTTTTTAGCAAGGAAAGGGGATCTGTTGAGTAAGAATTCCGAATTCCATGTAATATTTACCTCCCTGAGAACATTACTGTGTTCCATGTCATTATAGCTGCTTCGTTAACATTTGTAAATGGAAAAAGTTTTCTAAGAGTGAAAGTCCTTTCAATGTTGGGAGATGATTAGTTTCATTGTTTGAGAATTTCTTTGTTTGTTAGGAATTAAAACTAGTTGTTACTGATGCTGTTTAATTAGTCTGGAAAGTAAGCAATTGCAAATGGATGTTTATTATGACCAGGAACAGGGAGGTCAACAACAAACCTCTGGCAAGTCTTCTAGGGGAAAGGGAAGGTGGAAAAATGGAGTTTCTTCTAAGAAGAGTTCTTCATACATGGGCATTACTTCTGATAGTTTATGGCATGACATTTCAGGATTTGCAAGGCTCAAATATCAGGTATATTAATAGAAATGATCTTATGAAGGCTCACCAAGGCTTGAATGAATGAATCGTATTATTATTTTTACTTACGACCATTTCTTTTTCTTCTATAGTTTGAGATACCTGATGATGCCCGGTCACGAGTGAAGAAAGTTTCAGTGATCCGTAATCTCTGTCAGAAGGTGATTTACACTTATTTATTGGAGGATTTGCTCACTTTATGAGGTGTATAATATTATGTACACGAAAAATTAACTAGGTATCATATTGTATGCGCCTTTCTATCTTCATTTCCTTTGAACATTTGCTCCAGTGAGCTTTGTTGTTCAATAAAAAAGGAGTATCTATTGTTTGGCCCGAAGCTAAGCTATCAGTTATTTTATGTTGCTACTTTATCGAAGCTTGGAGATAAAGAACCTATGAAGTACCTGTTTATTTCACTTTCTTTATCACTAGCTGAAATATAAGAGACGTGATGCTTGAAATGAGTATATTATTTGCACTTATTAACCGGCTACTTGCTACACTTTTTTCTTCTTCTTCTTTTGTTCTGAAAGAGTTTCACTGTGGTTGTATTAATTGCTGTAGGACAGTTAAACTAATTGACAATCATTGTTCTTGTTTCTAACTATTTCAAGTTGGCTATGCTAATAGGTGGGCATAAGCGTCGCTGCTCGCAAATATGATCTTGAAGCAGCTGCTCCTTTTCAAGTAGTAGATGTTTTCAATGTTCAACCTGTTGTTAAACACTCAATCCCGGTTTCTTCAGAAGCAAAAGATCTTGTTGAGACAGGCAAGGTTCAACTTGCTGAGGTATGTGCAAACTTCAATTTACTTAGTGATTTTCGTAATTTATAGTACTGAATATATAGTGGTTTAGGGCCTTCTCAAAATATAAGAAGGAATATCCATTCAAATCTCAAATTTCACTGTTTCGTAGCATGAGAATATTCCATTCTTGAAGTGTGAAAAAAATAAATACTGCCTGTCATCCGTCTTGATCTGTGGAAATACTTGTAACTTGTAACATGTAACATGAAAGGTGACAAAACTGATTTATATTTTTAAAATTTTTTACCATTAGATTCTGTTATGGTTGGTCACTTGGTTTGCTGCAGTCCTACCTACCTTTTCTTTGTGGTTACGTGTTCACTTAGTGAAATGTCATGACATGAATACTAATTATTCGAGGTTGGCACGAATTATTAGTCTTTATTTTTCAGGCTTGACATGAATCTTAAATTTTCAAGCTTTATATCAATCTTAATTTTAGTCATAAAGTATACTGTTTGCACTTTTTCTATGTTTTGGTGATCAACTATGAAGTATTGCTTCTTTTTGGGGTTTGTGGGCATGGTTCAATCAACTCTAATTCCCCAATAGGTTTTTTTAATGATCTTTCTTTAAAGAAATCAAGAGAAATTTGCAAGGATATACTTAAACAACTTCAGTGTTTATAAGATACAAGTAAATCATTTCATTTATTCCCCCATGAAAGGTGACAAAACTGATTTATATTTTTAAAATTTTTTACCATTAGATTCTGTTATGGTTGGTCACTTGGTTTGCTGCAGTCCTACCTACCTTTTCTTTGTGGTTACGTGTTCACTTAGTGAAATGTCATGACATGAATACTAATTATTTGAGGTTGGCACGAATTATTAGTCTTTATTTTTCAGGCTTGACATGAATCTTAAATTTTCAAGCTTTATATCAATCTTGATTTGAGTCATAAAGTATATTGTTTGCACTTTTTCTATGTTTTGGTGATCAACTATGAAGTATTGCTTCTTTTTGGGGTTTGTGGGCATGGTTAGTAATTATATGACATTTATCCTCCTTAATGTGCCATTGTTACACAGGGGATGCTCAGTGAGGCGTTCACGATGTTTTCTGAAGCATTCTCTATTCTCCAGCAGGTATTCAATTATATGCCTTATTTAATACGATTTACCACAGTTTTTTCCATGCTATTCTTTCTGGTATTTACTAATGTCGATTTTCCTGGTCTGCAGGTCACTGGCCCTATGCATAGAGAGGTTGCAAACTGCTGTAGGTAATTATATAAACAACCACACTTTTGCTTTTGCTACTGTTTAGTTTATGCTTTAATTTGTGGAAATGATAGCAGAAGACAGGGTTTAAATTTGAGAGTCTCTAGTCAGGTTGTTGAGCTGGTTAAAGAATCGCCATGCATTTTTGTTGAGATATTCTTTGCATTCTAGTTTATAGACTTTTTTTAAATCTTGTTATTAGGTATCTTGCAATGGTGCTATACCATGCTGGGGACATGGCTGGGGCCATAATGCAGCAGCATAAAGAGCTGATAATAAATGAACGTTGTCTCGGATTGGATCATCCAGATACTGCTCACAGGTAATTCCTTCATTTACATGTTTTTTTTTTTCCATCATGAACTTAAAATGTTAATGAATCTTCTTATGCAGTTACGGCAACATGGCTCTTTTCTATCACGGTCTAAACCAAACGGAACTTGCATTGCGTCACATGGCGAGGGCTTTGCTTCTCTTAGGCCTGTCATCTGGGCCCGATCATCCTGATGTGGCTGCAACCTTCATAAATGTTGCAATGATGTACCAAGATATCGGAAAGATGGACACCGCACTTCGGTATTTACAAGAAGCCTTGAAAAAGAACGAGAGGCTCTTAGGCGAGGAACACATTCAAACTGCTGTTTGCTATCATGCACTTGCTATTGCCTTCAATTGTATGGGTACATATAAGCTTTCCCATCAGGTATGTTTTTAGATGATACATGATCTTAGATTTAGGTTTATTCGAATTGATATATTTTACATTTTGCCTTCAAGGCTGCGTGGACTCATTGAAGTTTTGTTGTGACAGCATGAAAAGAAAACATATGATATACTTGTGAAGCAACTTGGAGAGGAGGATTCAAGGACACGCGATTCAGAAAATTGGATGAAGACGTTCAAGATCCGTGAGGTGCATGAATGAATTCTTATTGGATGTTGTGATTCATCAACTATCTCGAGCTATCCTATGCCTTTGAAAATAAATCGTTTGTGCTAGTTTCTCATTGATCGTATTGCAACAGATGAATGCGCAGAAAGTGAAGGGACAAACATTATCTACAACATCAGCTCAAAAAGCCATTGATATTATAAAGGTATTGCCTTATACATTGTAGATTTTATATCAAGTTTCTGTTTCATTTCATCTCCCGTATGTGCAGCTCGGTTTAACACTCCCTTGGCTGACAAGTTGAACAAAATATTTTGAAATGAAAACTTTACAGGCACATCCCAATCTCATACAAGCATTCCAGGCTGCTGCTGCAGCAGGAGGAGGATCATCTGGAAGTGGAAGCTCTGTTGCTGCTGCTTCAGTGAACAAATCACTAAATGCAGCTGCTATAATGGGTGAGGCCTTGCCTCGAGGCAGAGGAGTCGACGAAAGGGCTGCTCGTGCCGCTGCTGAAGTAAGAAAGAAAGCTGCAGCGAGGGGGCTTTTGATACGCCCACATGGCGTTCCTGTCCAAGCCTTGCCGCCACTCAATCAGCTTCTCAACATTATCAACTCAGGAGGGTTAGAAACTACCAACGGATTGGAAACCGACATGGCCGAAAAAGATGCAATTGGCCAACCTGGGGGTGGCGCTAGCGCCGATACAAACCAGGAGCATCCGGTCACTACAGAGCAACAAAATCAAGCCCCGGCTGGCCTGGGTGCCGGCCTGGCTTCTTTGGATTCGAAGAAGTCGAAGACCAAGGCCAAAGTCGCTTCTTGAGACGACGGCGAACCTATAATTTGGACTGCGTTGGCCTTCACCAGTTGCGAATTTAGTAGGTTTTGTTAAGTTTTGATGATCTTTTTTCCCATACAGTGGAGGTGGTTGTGCTCGGAGTAGTAGATGATGCCAAAGGACACATCATTTTTCCTCAGAAAAATAATGAATGTGCACAACTCAAAATTGAACACATTTGATTTTGTGAAACAAAAGAAGATATTTTAATTTGTTTTTGGATTTAAAGGATTGCCTTATAATCCCTGTTACCTTTATAGTCTCTTTATATTTTACTCACATCAGTTTTTTTTTTTTTTTTTATAGTCTCTTTATAGGGTATTTGATGTGCATTTGATATTTAAAGGCAAGTTCATTTAATATCCTATCAAATCCCATTAACGGCTAGTGTTTAGCCTCACTAATGCACTATCAAGCTCGGGGTTATTTGGGTTGTTTCTTTCATCTGTGTTATTTGTCATTTTGTGTGTTTCATATGGTGTATGTTGATGGTTAGTCTGTCTGTCGATTCGTCATCCTCTCGAGTTTCAGGTTTGTCTGAGCTTGAATTTTTACCTAATAATAATAAAAAAAACTCAACGTTTGCTACAATGCTACCTCACTAAAATGGACCGGTTAAGATGTGTCTCTTGATGATACTCATCTCTGTTAGTATTAGTTATTTTGCCCAACTCTATGTTTTTAGTATTTTCTAATCAGACCCCATGGATGCACAACATGCTATGAGTCCAATCATGTTCTGAGCATAAAATACTAGAATTGTTGTAGACATATTACATTTTGGCTATAACAATAAAAATATTATGAAATATAAAAAAACTCGAAAATGGATATTCGTTTTATCTAAAAATATTAACACTTGGAATAGACAAGTATTATGACAGATGTAGTGATTTAAGCCCAAATATTGGATTTCGAGACAATTGTTTATTTTGATTTTCTTTTAGAATGATATAAACCTTCAAAAAATCTCAAAAAATAAAAAAATGACATATCCGGCTAGTTGTTACTCCAAAAATATTATAACTTGGGAGCAATTGCCTCCAAGTAGCTTTTCAGAGCTTGTGAATTTTGATATTATATAGTTTTAAATGAAATAAATATAAGGTTTTAGTTTAATTAGCTTTTGGAATCATAGTTTTTCATCAATTACTCACCCAAGCTTTCAGGAGCTTATGATTTTGTATTCAAAACTTTCAATCAGCAACCTTAATAGCTAGGTTTCCAAAGCATCATACTAGCTTATTAACCTATATTTAACACAAATAATCCATCAGTTTCAGCTACCCACTCAGCTTCAATTGCCCTTTTACCAAACATAGTCTTGCTCTGTACAAATTAAATAATGTATGGTGCAATTTTCTTTTTAAAAAACTTGCTATAATACTTGAAAAATTGAAAACGACAAATTCGTATATTAATCCAAATCCTAATAAACATGTTTTTGCATATTGTCATGTAAATCTTTCCATCAAAACAAAATGAAATGTATGCTAGCGAGTAGCAGATCCATAAATTTTTTTAAGGGGGCTAAAAAATTTGTCAAGATTTTTTTTTTGCATGTATGTATGAAAAATAATTTTTTGAAAGTATATCAGGAATTTGTGATTTAAATAATCAATTTTAGTAGAAAAACTTTTAAAAAATACAATTATAAAAAATGAGAATTTTTATATGTATATAATGAAAAGAATGTTTTTGTTTAAATATATTGGAGAAAAACTTAAATTTTACATTTAATTAGGTATTTTTAGTAAAAAAAAACCTAAGAGGAATAAAAATCATGAAAAAGTGAAGCGGGATTTGAACTCATCATCTCAATGTAATAAAAACCCATCCTTCCCAACTAAACTAAGATATCTCTATGATTTGTTACTCATTTTACACCCTTTTATCTCTAAAAATAGTAATAATTATAAAAAAAACCCGAGCCCCAGTGATAGAACCAGAAATTTATCGTGGGGGATTGGGGGGAAGTTTTGTACAAATTGTTGATTCACGCTTCGATATATTTTTCTATAGTGCAGCGAACCAAAACTATGATATTTTAGATTAAACGATGATATTTTAGTTCAAGATAACGTTTTTTTAGTTTAAAGCACAATGTTTCTTTTGTTCAAAACGGTGGTGTATGTTTTAGTTTAAAACTGAGTCATTAGTTGTTATTTTTTTCTCTTTAAACGAAAAAACGATGTGGTTTTAATCTATAACAAAATTATTTTCATCTAAAAATATATCGTTTGAAACCTACAAAGTCAATATGTAGCTTGTTGTTCTCTTAGCATGCAATAAAAGTGTAACTAGATATACAAACTTTAAACTTGCGTAATTTCTTATATAATTATCGAATTTAGTAATATAACCTCTTTCGAAGCTCTTGGGTTGAATTATATTACCAAAATATGAAATTAAGTAAAATATAAAATCATCGTGATTTATTAAAAGACATTTGAAATAATTAATCCGTGTTTAACTTTCAAACTTTCATAACTTTTTAGTCTTTTTACTTGGCTATCGGATTGAGGCTTATAATATATCAAACGAAGCTATCGACGAGTAGAACAAATATAGGTGATTCGTCGGATGAAGGAGGAGAGAAGGAATGCTCCCCCTTGCCCCCACCTAGCTTCGCCTATCCTGAGCCCAGGCCCGTGACAACAGCATGTGCAAGTGGCCGGCCTGATGGAACAGGGCCATTAAGATTTTGAGGCTCAATATACTACCTGTTTTGTATATATAAATTTTGCTTTCCAAAAGTAACAAGAATAACAAAGTGCCTTGGTGAAAATCTAAAAAAGCTTCCAAATCAATAAGCAACATGGTCTTGGGTTTGATTCCAAATTTTTCCAAGCGAGGGGCCCTTAATTTATTCTTCACTCTTCTTTTTTGTAACCATTTATTTTTTCTTTGTAAATTGTTTATCATTTATAATTCGTTTTCAAGTCTTTTTTTGGTAACTTCTATAAAACAATGTTAAATTATTTTCTAAGGGGGGGCCCTATTTTCTTCTTCACTCTTCTTTTTTTTGTAAACATTTATTTTGTTCTTTGCAAATTATAATCATTTATAATTCATTTTTAAGTTTTTTTTGGGTGACTTTTATAAAAACACTGTTAAATTGTTGTAAAAAAAAAGTGAAAACAACAACAACAATAATACATAAGAACCTTAGCCCTCCTTTCGCACTAAAAAAACAATGTTAAATGAAATTAATAGGCTTTCTTTAAGACCATGTGCAACCATGAGTTTTTCTTACCTTGGTTTTAAAAGGTAAACCCATGGTTGCAAGCCAAACCTTAAGGGAAGAGGTTGGAAGGGGTTACCTCTTTCTACTAAGGTAACCTCTTTTCCTTTTATTTTTACTTTCTCTTTTTTTTTAAACACATAAGTGGGTCACTACATGTTTTTCATATTTATTTAGTATGTTAATAACTCAAATGTATTAATAATATATATATTTTGATTATTTTAATATATAAATTATACCATTAATTTTATTTTATTTTTCTTCATAATTTGAGTACAATTTTTTTATTATTTTATTATATAAATTATTTTACTCGAATTTGAGTACAATTTTTTTCCTATATATACCCGATCCGATTTGAGTTGTTATGAAATTAAGTTGTTATTTACCTATAATATAATGTTATTATTTTTGTTATTTTTCATCTATATGAAATAAAAAAAATATTAATATCAAGCACTTATTAATTTTATTTATAATAAAAATAAATGAGGTAGAAAGAGTGGAGAACAAGGTAACCCCATGGTTGCAAGGGTAACCTCTAAAGAAGAGGTAGAAAAAGTAGAAAATAATTTAGAGAAAAAAATATACGAGGTGACAAATTATGATAAGATGATGAAAATTGAAAAAGGAAAGAGGTAGCCTTATGGTTGCTCATGCTTAAGACAACAAAAATATGTTAATTCTTTGATAGCCTCTTGTAAATATTTTGATTAAACTAATCTAAAATTTTATTAAGATATTTTTTTTATGATATTTATAAATATTATACCATGCGTACAACTTTTTTTTAAAGCAATATTTTTTCATAGATTTCTTTTAAATCTACAAGAAAAAAAAATATTTTCATATACTTACACTATTCTAGATTCATTTCTCGAAACAATCATTTAAAAAAAAATTCGAAATGATCGATTTTATTTAAATTTCCGCACTGGGACCCAAAAAGTTTGACACTGCCTGACCGAGCCCTTAGATCTGCCAATGGTGGTGGCTTATACATGTACTATTTTGGGGAAAGGAATCACCAAACAACATGCACTTACATTCCATTTTTCAGATATTATAGCAGTAAGTTTTAGAGTTTAATTTGTAACGCAGCCATGTACATCTTTGCTTGCACTATAAGTTAAACTATACACGTATATAGGAATAACTAATTAGTTACAGGAGAGTTAAAAATTGGTGCAGTCAGCAGTCATATAAGTGTACATATATATATATATAATTAAAATATCTATAATTAAACATAGTACTATATAATTAAATATCTTTTGAAAGTCTCCAATGTACATGTAAATGATGTCAGGAATTTGGCATTGGTTATTTATTACTAATCTACCCAGTACATTTCTTCAAGCCACTTCCCATCATCGCCTGCAAATTATAAATCTGTTTTAACTAACATTAAATTTAATTGAATTGGGTAAGAAAATGTACCCACCTGTATTATGGTATTGCATGTAAGAACTAAAATTAACCGCAAGCTATGCTGTAACTAATTATCATTCCGTTAAGACTTTGATAGTATTAACCTATTTTTTCCTCACAATTGCTTGATATTGTGGCTTAATTTGTTATATTTTGTATGAGTGTTTGGTTACACGATTATAAATCTTGTAAAAATTAAATGAAATTTTAAATGAAAATAATAATACAATCAAATACTACTCATGATGGTAAAATAATTACATCACAAACGTATTTTGAAAACCAAACACATAAACAAGATAAATATTATAGCTATGATTCCAACTTAATTGCTATACGCACGACGAATTTCTCACCAAATGTACGATCATTTATTGGTTTTCAGTGTCATTAAGTTTTTTCCCTAAAAAATTCAAAATAACTTGTCAACATCTTTTGGCAAAATGCCTGCCGATTTTCTGATATAGAAAATCGGTGTCGACAAGTTGTTTTCAGGCAAAAAATACTTACCGTCATCGAAAGTCAATGAATGACCGTTTGTTTAATGAGAAATTGGCCGTACATATCGCAACCCTCTAATAATTTGATATTTGTTGGGATGGGAAAAAATGATTGTCATCCCACATTGATTGCAGATGGTTGGTATAACAATACAAAATATAAGAAGATCGAGGGAAAGTCTCTACACAATGGCTTAAGTTTTTGTGGTCGAATGGTGGATCCCGACCTTATAATTATAAATCCGACACGGCTCCCGTTTTCATATACACGACCCGACCGGATTTCTCGAAATTTCACAATATTCGGGTTGAAATCAGGAATAGATGGAGTGATTGTTGGGGGTATTATTCATTTTAATTGTTACATTTAACAAGAAAGCCTATAAATCAGCACAACTCCTGTTTTCATATATACGACTCGATCGGATTTCTCAAAATTTCACAATATTCGGGTTGAAATCAGGAATAGATCGAGTGATTGTTGGGGTATTATTCATTTTAATTGTTACATTTAATTAACAAGAAAGACTAATACGTATGTAAATGTAAAATGTTAACTTCACCAAATCAATCGTGCATTTATGATATACTTAAGTTGAAATTTAATTGGAGAATTAATGTATAGGTTGATGTAACTGTTGCTTGTGATTCATGTGGTTCAACATCATCATCAAACCAATCAACATAAAGCATGGGCACTTAATTCTTTGATATTTTTATCTCCCCGTATAATTTACACACGTCAAGCTAGTTAAATTTACAACAAAACGTTAATTGTCTTTTTTTTTTTGTCGATATATGTAAAATTAAATTTCTTATAAAATTAACTTCTTCAACTCTAGAGTTAGTAACTTTTTCGATTTTATTACATTTTTCAACTCTAGACTTAATTAGTAACTTTTTTGAATTTTTTTTATCAGTAGTGAGAGGACAATATTTCATATAAAATCACCTATAGGCAAAAAAGGATGATTAAAAAAACATCAATATCAACAAAAAATTAAGAATAAATATCTCACAAAAATTGTTAGATATGATTGAGCCTAAACTTTGCTTAAAATGTTAAAATAAGAATCCAATTGGCACTCATTATTCAACATAGCAGGTTTTTAGGGTAAATTAAGAAAATCACCCATTAAATACTGAGTATTTCACTTAACCATCCACTAAATTTAAAATTATACAAAACCACCCATTAAATACAATTTATAACCAATCACCACCCATGAAAATATTCCGATAAGAGTATAAAAAAATAATGCAAATGACTAGTATAGCTATATTTTGAGGGATTGAACATCCACACGTACATATACATAATAGATGCATATTTACTAAAAATTCACAAATTTAATATCTTACTAGCTAGTGTATGAATTATGATAGTGTGGTAAAGAAATGCCTTTTTATTGCCGTGTACTTGTAAGTCTAACGCGTTTCAATGACCATTAAAGCATATAGATTTTAACAAATTAATGTCCTTACTTGGATGGTGATTTGTTAATTGACGATGCCCGACCCCAAAAATCCCATTTGTAGAGCCCCGGATTAGTCAGAGAGTTTGCAGGCATGTCAATTACTTACCCAACTGATTGTGCTCTCATCATTCAATTACTTGAAGCGATTAGAACATTAAGTTAAAGAGAGAGCACATCTATCCTAAATCCAGTCAGGTTGCTTCACCAGCCGCTCCAGTTAGAGACCAAGTTAGACACGGATGAAAGTTACCTAGATACAATAATATAGTTTTTACCATTTAAAAAAACATATATAAATAATAAACGACATGGTTTAATTAACGAAAGGATTATTAAATTCAGTACCTCACATCCGATATCACATCATGTAATGGGAGTAGTATATTGAATATAAAAAAAATCTAGATACAAGAATTATGAGTGAATTAGGTTGGAATGGGTAACTAGGAAATCCAATTACACTTGTCAAATTTGCAGGTGGCAAAATATTGAGCCGCACAATATATACATGTTACTAAATGAGATTAGTTTGGTATATTGATCGAATAATTAAGTGGAAGTATTAGGTACGGTTAATTTGTACAAATGCGAAAGTTATCAATTTAAATTTAATAATATAGAATTATTAGTAATTTTCACTATACATTATAATCGGTTTTTATAATCTATGTCATTGAGGCATAGGATAAGAGGCTACAAATAAAAAGATTTTTTAAATTTAAATAATTTTAGCCATTTTTAATAATGCTTTCCTAGGGGTACATGAATCCAAATATATGGAATCTTTTCCAATATGGTTTGGTTATCTCATACCCTTAGGATAGAAAAACCGTATTATAATTTATAAATTATGTATATAAATTGAGTTGAAAAAGTAAAAATAATAAAATAAGAAGATGAATAATAAATAAAAATAATTTTAAAATAATTTTAAAAAATAAAACATCTATATATGATTTTTATGCTTGAGTAGTGGAGTTAGTGAGTGGTTAATCGGGACATGACAAAGTGACGGTCTCAACAATGGGGCGGTTAGTGAGATAGTGGGGATATATAGGGATGACAATCTCACCTGAACCCGATGGATATTCATTTCGCCTGACCCAAAAGTGGGTGAAAATCCAAAATAATTCGAATATTAAATGGGTGATGGATGAGCGGGTGATGGGTTGACTCGAATACAGGTGAAAGTATCTTCTAATGTCACCTGACTCATCGCCTGACCCGTCATCCGACACATATTATACACACACAAACACAAAATAGATCATATCATTTTTTTAACACCTCTTACGGTATAATTTGTGAAAAAAATATGAAACATTGTATTAAAAAGATCAATGTTTGAGATTTAAAAGAAATTTTGAAAAGAAAAATTATTCGTATGTAACAACATGATTACTCATATATAACTCATATGTAAGTACGAATAATTATGATACAACAGTCGAATAATTTGCATATGAAAAAACTATTAACACATATGAATAATTATATTGCCAAACAAATAATTATCGTGTTACCTATTAATTATCAATTTGTTCACAATTCAAACCATAAGAGGTGTTCACATCATATCCATCCTATATACATATTATTTAATATATAGTCGCGTTTTCTATTTACTTTTATAGTATATTAAATGATCTCGTTTGTTTGATTTGATTTCGTTTATAATGCATCTCATTTGTTTGATATGATTACGTTAATTTTACATTGCTGTTTGCTTACTCGTTGTAACATTGATAATTTTTTTAAAAGTTTTTTTGGTTGAATTTGATGGGATACGGTTCACAAGAATTTTCACTCAATATTCCACCCGAGTAATCGTTAGATGATGGATGGACGAGACAGGTTAAACTAGAAGCGGATGATGAGTCAGATCGGGGCGATGGAGTCAGATGTTGGAAGTAGGTCATTCACCCACCATCCAAATCATTGTCATCCTTAATTGTAGCACGATCTTAAACAAAACGATTGTGTGTGCTCGATCAGCTGCCGATCCAACATACATGGTCGAGATTGCGAAAAAAGAGGGATGGATCGAGTGCACGAAAGGGGTGCATAGAAAAAAGGGGCGAGCCCATACCATACGTTACATGAATTTAATTAGAAGGAAGAGGCCACATTACAACGTCACGTATAGTTGTGTGTCGATCGTCGCCTTATTCGCCTGAGCGTACATTTTATATATACACACACTCCTTAATTCTTTTTATTATTTATATACGTGATAAAAATTATATAAAATATTTATTTTTTAAATAATTTTTTAGTAATATTATACTTATTATTAAAATGTAAGAGATTATTAAAAAAATTTAATTAAAAATTTAATATTTTATATAGTTTTTATTATTTTGAAAAAACGTAAATAATAAATGATGAAAGTGGAGGGAGTATATATTTACGATGTACTCCATGATTCTTGTAAACTTATCCGTTATTTGTTTGGTGGCTTTAACAACAAGCTACAAAATTCATAGTTTAGTTAATACACGTTATTCATGAAAGTCAACTGTACGTCTCGATACGCCACATGGACTTCAACTATTTTTTTTTTTAACAATAAGTAAGAATTCGAAATATCAGACAAGGAGCGTCAGTCGACGGAAAGGCCGTTATGATACAACAACCCACAAACAATAAATGAATCAATCAAAACAAAATAAGGAAAGCAACCCTTAAAAGCTAAGAATTAAGTAGAAAAACAATTGAGCGAGGATGGAAGACTCGGCGGGATCAAGAACGTGGATAGTGAGCGCATGGGAAAATTGAAGTTGACACGATGTCTCCCTGTCGGGGAGACGAATAAAAAATCCTCGATGGGCAATGGACGACCCCTGGGGAAGTGTACATCACATGATGTTCTCCCCACCTAGATGAGGGATCTTCGGAGATCACATACATTATCACGATTAACTCGATCAAACCGGACCGCAAGACTGCTCCTCAACCGGAACTAACCACGAACCAACGAGTCGAAGCCACACAACAACCAAAAACCTATCAAGCCGAAGCCAAACTAGGGTATAAGGTGAGAGTGTTTTCAATTTTGCCAGACTAGTGATACATATATACTCACTCTAGTTTTATTTATTACAAATACATACATACATACAAACGCTTTTTTTCCTCAGACTCAAGGGGGGTTAAAGCCACCCCGAGCCCCCGGGTCCGTTACTGAGGCATATACAATGTTGTTTTAGCATGTTAAAATATAATAGTGTAGGGCAATAGTTTTGAATGGTCTAATATTTCATCCTTTAATGAAAATATGTCATTTTGATTTTTTTAACACATTTTTAAAAAGTTAAAAACAATGCAAAATACTCCCTCTGTTAATTAAAACTTGTCGTTTACTATTCATGTACGCTTTTTTAGAATGATAAAAACTATATGAAATATTAACATTTTTTTAAATGTGTTTTTATAAATTCATAATTAATAGTAACAAGTATGAAATTATTTAAAAAATATGTTTAAAAAGTTAATATTTTATATAGTTTTTAACACATCAAAAAGCGTGCGTGAATAGTAAAACGTCAAATTTTAATTAACGAAGGGAGTATTAAATTTGTTATTACTTTTTATACAATTTTGTAGTTATTAATAAAAAATTATAATAAAATAATATATAATTAATTAAGAAACCGAGAAACACTCGAGTAATAAGAATAGCTAGTTAAATTAAAACAAGAAAAAACTATCAACAACCGGATGTTTATTACTGTATATATTAATCAGATAAATTCCTTGCTTCCCGAAAAATATATAAATCAGATAAATAAACTAAACATCTATTTAATTAATTAAACCCTTTAATCTATCTTCTTTACCTAATTAATTTCCCCATAAAATATACCGTATAAATCCTAATCAAACCTAAATTCCCCAAAATATTTCTTCTATCTTCTTTTACTTGATTTTTTTATAGCAAATCTAGGAATCCAGTAATTAATGGCATAAAAAAAAAAGGAATCCAGTAATTAATGGAAATTAAATTAATTATTATTATAGTAATAAATAAACTAAAACCATCAATCTGATTTCTATCTATCAAACAACATAAATATATAACTAACAAATAATAAATAAATAAATAAACCTAAATTCCCCAAAATATTTCTTCTATCTTCTTTTACTTGATTTTTTTTTATAGCAAATCTAGGAATCCAGTAATTACTGGAAATTAAATTAATTATTATTATAGTAATAAATAAACTAAACCCATCAATCTGATTTCTATCTATCAAACAACATAAATATATAACTAACAAATAACAAATAAAATAAAATAAATAGTTTGGCAGGGCTCCAAGTTAGCTTATCTTGTCCGTGTAGAACTCTAAGTCTAACCTCTTAAACCCTTAGCTCATTATCTTAACTTGCCCTATAAATTGATCAACAAATACCCCCAAATCCCTCCATCGATCCCTAATCTTCCTCTCCAACACTCCGATCTCTTCTAACCTCGATCAAAGAGCTCCGATCTTCTAACATCGATCCATCAATGGCGGGTTTCGGAAGGATCGGTTTGCTCATGCTTTGCATACTCGTGGGACTCTCTTCAGGTTTCGCCGAGTACCATTACTATAGCAATGACTCAACTAACTCCAATTCTTCCTCCAACACACCTTTCGTCCCCGTCGTTCATCTCCGTTCCCATTCCCGTCCCCGTTCCCCCTTTTCTCCCCCGTCTTCCCCCGTCTCGTACCCCGTCTTCATCAACCTCGAATCTTTCGAACACTACAACAACAACGGCGACCACACTAATGTAACAATTTTTTATAAAAAAAATTGGGATATGATCGAATGATTTTTATTTTATTTTTTTTAAATTTCGTGTCGAGTAACGTCGAGTTTTCGTGAATGTAGGTTTTGAAGAAGGCGTGGGATAAGGCTTGTGCGACGAAAAACGCGGTGATTGTGGTGCCTAAGGGAAGGACTTACTCCGTCAAGAAGCTCACCTTCTCGGGTCCTTGTGTCTCCGATATCGCTATGGAGGTAATCATTCATATACCTAACAATGTAACTCGACACTCCTCCTCGCTCAATAAGATCCTTACTACAGTATTTATTAACTATATGTTCAATTGTTGTAGATACGAGGTACAATCCGAGCTTCGGGTAAAATGTCTGATTTTTCCGTCGATAGGCGGCATTGGATAATATTCAAAAACGTTGATGGACTAACCGTCACTGGCAACGGCACCATCGATGGCAACGGAGAAATTTGGTGGAAGAACTCTTGCAAAATCAACAAACAACGCGTAAGTCGATCTTAACATAACGCGTAAGTCATATAAAATTTCGAACCACACTCCTAATGTTTTTATCTTTTCTGTTTTACAGCCGTGCAAACACGCTCCTACTGTAAGTGCTTTGAATCCTTCATACTGATTTTTTTTAGGTTTAGTCCAACTCGCACATACACTATATATTTATATTAGTAACGCTTTTTTTTGCGATGGAACAGGCGATGACGTTCTACAGTTGCAAGAACTTGACGGTGGAGGGGATAACGGTGAAGCACGCACAACAGATGCACCTAACGGTAGAGGATAGCGTTAATGTTATGCTTTCGAAAGTGACGATTTCTTCACCTGGTGACAGCCCAAACACCGACGGCATCCACGTCACCTCTTCACGCAACGTTTATATCGTTAACTCTCACATTGCAACCGGTACCCTTTTATTTTTTACACATAAACTACTTAGTACCTAACTAAGATATTTATGTTACAGATTTTAATTTGTCCTTTTTTTTTTGTTGTTGATTGATTTATAGGAGATGATTGCATATCAATAGTGACAGGGTCATCTAATGTCCAAGCCACAGACGTCACCTGTGGGCCCGGCCATGGAATCAGGTACTTAAACCGTCGCTCTTTAGTAAGTTGTGAGTTCGAATCTTGACGACTTTGTGAATTGAGTTATGACATTCGTATATGCAGCATTGGAAGCCTAGGAAAAGATGGAGAAAGGGTGAAGGTTTCAAACATACATGTAAACCGAGCAAAACTCACCGGTACAACCAATGGTGTTCGAATCAAGAGTTGGCAGGTTAGGTTTATTTATACATACTATATATTTTTTAAAATTTTGAATTATGAAATCGTTACAAAATGTTTATTTCGTCGATTTGATACTTCCAGGGAGGATCGGGGTACGCAAGAGACATCACATTCGAGAACGTGGAAATGAACAACGTGACGAACCCCATCATCATAGACCAAAACTACTGTGACCAAAAGAAGCCATGCTCCAAATCGGTAACGTTACACTTTTACTCATTCAATCAAATCAACCGATTTCCTAGATTACCTTCAAATTTCTTCTGACAATAAGTAATGTAACGGATATGGCAGGGATCCGCGGTCCAAGTGAGTCGAGTGATATACCGAAACATCCATGGAACGAGCCATTCGGATGAGGCAATCAAGTTAGATTGCAGTGAGAAGTATCCCTGCAAGGGGATTTCATTCGTTAACGTCAACTTGGAAAAGCAAGGAGGTGATCACGACAAGAAAGCCAAAGCTACTTGCAAGAATACGTCGCATTTGAGGAGGTATGGACGTGTCGTCCCTGATTGCTGAACACGAGTTTACGCCTGAGAGTTGGCAAGAAGAAGATCCATATGGTGTACATCCGTCGCTTTTATATATAGAAGATTTCATTCTTATATACTGATTGCTTCTAACTGTTAGGGTTTGGTTTTATAATTCATGTTACTTTCATATGTATATAAGATAGGTTTATGAAACATTTTAATTTGTTAATATAAGCAGCTCTGATTGTTTTGGTTTTTACATGACAAATAAATTGCAATGTGGTAAGGATTTGTTTGAATGGCCATTCATTATAATTTATAATACATAAAATTGTATTATAATAATGCAATATTGTGCATTATGACTTATAATTAACTGCTATCTAGATACATCCTTGGTACCTGGATAAAGCAGAGCGGAAATAAAGCTATACCTACTCATGGGCCATTTGGGCAAATACTTAACATATTGGGCCTAACAAGATCAAATTTGGGCCGGAATAGAGTGGGCTTTGGCCTTTTTAAGTTTTTAAAATTATAGGGTTCAATGTTTTTTCAAGGGTCAAAATACATTCTCGACCTCTTCGAGAGTGCCTCCATCCTAACTTCTAGACTCTACTTCATTACGAGATATACTGGGTTGTTATTGTTATAAGTAACTATTTTTTGCCATTGTACATATATTTTTGTTGGATTTAATTGATTATCAATTTTATTGTTGGTTTCTAGACATGTTAATTTGACAATGGAATCATTTTCCTTTGATTAAATAAAAATATTTAATTCTACACATCCGATTTGAAGCTTGGTAGATTCACTGATCAACCAACCTCTAATTTGGTAATCTAATACTCCATCCGTCTCACAAAACTTGTTGTTTTAACTTTATACATATGTATTAATAAAACCTATGTTTTCTTTACTTTTATAGGATAAAATACCTAAAAACGTCAATTATTATCTATAAAAAGAGCAATAATTACCTAGATATAAGTAACTATAGCTAGGATTATATTTCCACCAAAAAAAATGTTTGGATTTTAATTAATTTTGCAATGGGCCATGATGATGGATATTGCAATTAAAGTATCATTTTAATCTCGAATTTAATTCCTAGTTCTTAATTAGGTCTAAATGACATAATATCCATTTTAATCTTAAAACAATACTCCCTCTGTTAATTAAAACTTGTCGTTTACTATTCATGCACGTTTTTTTAAAATGATAAAAACTATATAAAATATTAACTTTTTTTAAAATTTGTTTTTATAAATTCATACTTAATAGTAACAAGTATGAAATTATTAAAAAAATATATTAAAAAATTTAATATTTTATATAGTTTTTAACACCTCAAAAAGCGTGCGTGAATAGTAAAACGTCAAGTTTTAATTAACGGAGGGAGTATTTTACATCCTAAATATATTTATTTATACCGGATTTGTGGCATATTTAACCATGTGACCAATGGATCTTCCAAGTCCAGGTCTTTGTTGGTTGGCATGATATCGACATTGATGATTTGTTCTTACTTTTTCTTTAAAATGGACATGATGATTATACATGTGGGATATACTAATTATTGTTATATAACCAAAGGGCTCCATGAACAAAATAATAAAATAATAAGCCACGAAATCCTATCAAGATATCAATTAATGAAACATAATGCCATTATAAAAAAAAAATTAAATGGCCGAAATCTCCTTTTCCACATTTATAAATTAATATAAATAATCCGCAGAAATCTTTTGTGAAAGTGACTCCTTTAATCTTCTATTTGTTTATTTGAAGCCAATAAACTATTTCATCCTTGGTCTATAAAAAAAAATAAAGAACTTTCAACAAACACTATCACCATAGGTATAAATTAAGTTGATTAATATCGACTTTTCTAACTTATATATATTAATTTTAAGAGTATAAGTTAAATAAGTATTTATTAATAAAAACTATCTTTAATTTAGTTTTTATTTTATTTTTTCTTTAATTATTTTGTAGTGTTCACCTATTTCTATTTAAAATTTTATTTATTAATAAAAAAATATTTAAGCTACCCTTGGTTACACAAACCGAATTAATATCTTTCCAACTGAAAAAATAATGATGTTAGTTAGACAACAAGTAATTGTAGGTAATGTGGCATTATGCATCTTGGCCTAGTGTGGGCTATATATTCGGCGTTGACCAACTTATTTTATAACTACCTAGCTAGTGTAAGGATTTCAAACCCTTTTTAATTAAATATATACCAAAATTGGAAGGAAGAAAAAAGGAAAGGAAAAAAAATACATTACCAATTCATCAACTCTACGTGGATTAATAATATCATTTCATTAATAGGCCACGTTGATGCTTGTGATTAGTCAAATAAAGTTCTAGACTAACCTTGCTTATACATGACACTGTACGGTAAGGATCCCGTGAAGTTGAACTCCGTGGGTTGATAGGATTACCGTGTAATAACTTATCGATCCTAAAAAATAAATTAAAAAATGACTAAATTAATTTAAATCTAGACCATTTATTTAGAATTTAACCAACTTTATATGAAATTATTTTACCAACTGTGTGAATCTAAAGTGGACACTATATATGTGTAATTGTGTACATTTATTTGATCCTCTGCAGAGTCTTGTGCCCACATGAGTTCAAAATAACTTCTTCATTTATTGCAATGTGAATTTTGTAACCACCGTAGAGAAGATTTCTTCCATTTATTCATGGATTGCAATTTCGTCAAAAATATTATCCAAAAAGTAGATGCTAAAATTTTTAAAGTTATCGACAAATGGAATAGAAATATGAGAGATGAATACTCCATTATAAAAACATTGAGACAAACAATCGACATCGAGAAAATAGGCATAATGGCAACCATCTGGTGGAGTATCTGGTACTTCAGAAATAAAATAGTTTAAAAAAACGAGGCTAGTACTACCAACAATATCATCAAATTTATCAAACAACAAACCCTCAATTGGAATATAGCTAAAATTGACGAGGAAGAGACAAACGCAATGTCTACGTCTATTTATCCTAACAAATCAACTGGTTATGAAAACAAAAGGAAAAAAGACATTAAGTGGGAAAAATCAAAAGGCTCAATTTTCAAGCTAAATTTTGACGGGTCCTTCCGGGATAACGGGGTCGGGAACTCCGCAATTGGCTTTGTGATCCGGGATCACGAAGCCAATTGGGTCTCGATGAAGGGTGCCAACATCCTATCGTGCTGGGTTATCAGAGCTGAGGCTACAACCCTGAGAGAGGTAATCCGTGAAGTATTAGATCTTAATATTCAGAAAATCGAAATAGAAGGGGTCGATAACCTTTGCATAATCAATGCACTTAAAGGTATTTGGAAATGTCCTTGGGAAGTCGAAATGATCATTTCCGATTCCCTGATAGACCTCTATCGGTTTTAGACAGTACACACTCATCACGTGTTTAGGGAAATTAATAGCGTAGCGGGCAGACTGGCCTTTTTAGGTCATTCAACAACTATTACCAACCCTAACACAGATTTAGAACTGCAAATTCTCATCCAAAAGGATGCTCTAAGATGGACTGCGAATCGCTTATAGTCCTTTCTAATCTCTTTCCCTTTTTTAAAAAAAAAAATCATTTATGTTATAAGGGTGCCTCCAATAATTTTTTAAAATTTCTCCAAAATAAATAAATAAAGTTATATTTTTTAAAATTATTTTTACTATATATTATTTCTATTATGTTTCTATTTTAGAGAATGGGATGAAAATTCTGTTAAACACAAAAATCCAAAATTCTCCAAAAAAATAATAAAAAAAATTCTAAAATGAGAAGATGCTCTAATGATGTAATGGGTCATATGAGCATCTCGATTCACTAAATTTTGGAAATTTTAGAGTTTTTGTAAAATTTTAAGATATTTTTTTAGTCTAGTAGATTTCTCATCACATTTTCCAAAATGAACAGAAAAAATAGAAAGATTTTTCTAAAACTGCATCATTCTCAAAAATTAAATGATTCTCCAAATCTTTAAAATGGAGAAGCGGTTGGAGGTAAAACAAAAATAATTTAAAAATATGTATTTTATTTTTCCATTTGTGATAAATTTTAAAAGGGTTGTCGAAGATGATATATCTTGCTTCTAATATTTCTTTAAAATGAGGAAGCAAAAAATATATTCTTTAAATTATTTTCTCTAGATTCTAACAATTTTCTCATTTCTAATATTTGGAGAAATGTTTAATTTTGGAAAATATTGTAGTTCTAAAAAATTCCCTATTTATTATTCTATTATTTTTCTATTTTGAAAAATGAGATGGAGAATTTACAAGAAAAACAAACAACAACAATTTTAGTATATTCAGCTCAAAGCAGGGTATAGGAGATCAAATTGTACACACTCTTTTTCAACTAGGTTGAGAGAATGTTTTCTAATAATTTAAAAAAAAATCTCAAAAATTTCTAAAATAGAACATTGAGAAATATTCACCGCTTAATTTCAAACTCTACGACTCTACGAGTGAAGATTCTTTGAAGTGGCCGGTGCTTTATCTTTTTTGACTTCGATATGAGTTGGACTATACAATGATTTTTATTTTTTATTTAAATAAAATTTGTCCTTTTGGTATATATATATACTCTGTTTGTTTTTTATTTGATGTTTACTACTACCTCCGGCAAAACTTGACGTTTTACTATTCACGCACGCTTTTTTAAGAGATAAAACTATATAATATATCTAGTTTTTTTAACAATTTCGTAGTTATTATTAATAAGTACAAACTTGTTAAATTTTTTTTTTTAAAATGAATATTTTATATAGTTTTTATCATTCTAAAAAAGCATGCGTGAATAATAAACGACAAGTTTTTACAAAAATAAATATTTTATATAGTTTTTATTAATATGTCTCTATTTTTTTTAAAAATAGAGACATGTTTTTTTAAGCATGTCTCTATTTTTTTGTCACATATTTTTTTTTCGGTAACATTTTATCTATAATTGAAATATTTTTGTTTAACTAATATCTTTTAAAAAAAATACCTTATATAATATAATTTTTTTTGACAAAAACGTACACCTTTAAAATTTATTTTTTTAAGAAATCAAAATATAATATTATGATATTTTAAAAAAAATCAAAGGTGACATTTAATTTGTTTGAATTTATTTTTTTAAAAATTAAGGTTAAACTTTGTGTTAAATTTATTTTAAATCCTAAATGATAAATCAATTCATAAAAAAATATGTGGATTGGTATAAAAAAGATAATATTATAATATGTGTTCTATAATCATTTTATTTTTTTAACTAACTCTGGGGATTTTGGTCACTAAAATAAAATTTCATCAAAAAATTATAATATTTGGTCGAAAAATAGAAGTTAGTAGTTCAATTGAATAGATTATATTATAGAAAGTGTTTTTGTTATTTTTTTTAATAAAGGTGGTTTATAAAAAAAATCTATTATATAAGGTTTCTTTTTAAGTAAAAATCACAGGAAAACAAGGTATTCCAGTAATAGAAATAAAATACGGAGTTTCATTGAAAAAATAAATTATTTGGCAGAAAAATAAAGGTTTGGTGCTTCAATTGAATAGATTATATTATATAAGGTATTTTTTAAAATTAAGGTGTCTTTTTTAAAAACTCTATTGTATAAGATGTAATTTAGAAAAAAAACCCTTAAAATGCTATTTTATATAGTTTTTTTTCATAATTAAACAAAAAAGTGAATATTAAATGTCAAAAAAAGGGAGAGAGTGATATTAGACATGTTAATCAGGTCATTTGGGTCAGATTTGTGTTTGGGTCATTCAGATTCCGGATAGATCGACTTTCAGATTAATCGGGTCATGGGTTGTTCCCGATCGAGCCAAATCGGGTTTGTCTCGATTTCGGGTCAACCCAGCGGGTCAAAATCTTTGAACTTTTTAAAGACTTTTTAAGAATATTAAAATATTATCAAAATTAAATTATAATATTAATATATCAATCAAACTAAATAAGATAAAACTAATTAAAATAACCCAACCTTTAGAGGGGTGTTAAAAAAAATACCAACACCTTTCATCGGTAACAAAATTAAAATAACTCAATCTTTAGAAGAGATGCGTGCTAACAAAGTATTCCGATTCATTTTTGTTACTATAAATATGAGCAAAATGTGTCGGGATACTTTATTACCACCTACCCCGAAACTTGGGTTATTTTTCATACAGTTAAAAGATTGAGATATTTTTTTAACACTCCTACAAAGATTGTATTATTAGTTTCGCCACTAAATAATAATTAATATTATGATTGAATTTATATAAATATTATAATAATTATAATAGTATATAAATATTTTAAGCATAAAAATATTATATTTATATAAATAAGTGTTCTAAACATACTATAATTATAAAATATATACATTATTTAACTTATGAGTGACATTAACGAATACAATTGCATGACGAATATGTGTGGTATCTACATGGTACTGACTCATAGGGTCGGTTTTAATTAACCTAACGGGTCATCGAATCTCAACCCTAAAAATCTCGGGTCATTTGGGTTGTTTTGGGGTCCTAGGTCTAAAGCACTGGATTCAAATGCAAAAATTTGTCAAGCATTCGGGTCGGGTTTTCAGGTCGGTCAAGTGATCCAAGTAGTATGTATAGGCTAATAAATAACTGGAATGTAGGAGGAATCTAAACACAAAATTAATTAAGAAACCAAATGTTCCAACATGTCTCTATATTGTTGGGAGAGATACCCTCCATCCCAGGAATCGCCCTTTTCCTTTAAAAATGAATCACTAAATTAATTAAAACAATGATATGAAGGGTATTTATATATAGGAATAAATAATTGCAATTTGCAAAGCCCCTTGTAATCCCAACTCCCACAATTTCAACTGTACTACAAATGAAATTCCATAATTTAGGGCGAGGGGAAAACAAATTCCCCATCAAGGCAAACAAGACAGGCAGTAGAATGAATAGACAATCAACAACTGTTAAAAGTATTAATTAGCATTTGATTGATTTGCCGGTAGGTTACGTTGTAAACATCATACTCTTGTATGTGTATGGATCATATATTCATATATATGGAAAATTACATAAAATCACCATAAAATTATAAGTACTAGAAAAGAAGAAGAAGAAATTAGCTAGGTTTTTCTATCAAAGCTAGTATCACTCAAAGCTCTTTAAAATATGGTAAATTATCACTTTTTTTTTTTTTTAATCAAATTCAATCTTAAAACTAAATTAAATAGAGTATTTATGAATTTGAAAATAAATTGATAATCGCCCAAAATTAAGGTTTTTTGAATGAAAATCTTAATTTTGGGTGATTTTGTGTAATTTATTCTTGTATGTGTATATAGAGGAAAACTGTTGGGAAGACGGCTAGCTAAAATGTTACGAGTATTAACAAGGTCATTTTCAATAAATTGCATAAAATATCTTTTTTTAACTAAAAATTACCTTGTTAATAACACTTTAAATATAAAATCTTAATTTTTATCAATCTTTTTTAAAATAAATTTAATATTTATTATTAATAAATATTTAGTTTTAAAAAATAATAATAAAATAATATTTTATATAATTTTTAACTCTTTAAAGTACGTCTTAAAAAGTCAAAAACCTTGCCATTCTGATTGGAGGGAGTAACTAATAACATATCCTTGTCCTTATTCCTTCAAACATCTTTGACCCTAACTAATTAGAATTCAGGTATTCACTATTCAATCCAAATCCAATATCAATATAACAAAATCAAAGGTTATGTCTAATTCAACTTCCTCCCAAAAGGAGCATGAAACCAAAGGTTGTGTTGTGTCAAGACATACCCAAAAAACAACCATATTCAGCCTAAAATTCATAGCAAGCAAAGGATAAGGTTCCATCTTACTTCTCTTTTACGCCTCCGTCCGGCCTCCTATGAATGTGAACCATGAGGGCTTGAGGGACCATAGATTATTCGTCGTCGTGGGGGCGGGGGCTTATCCTACTGTTAAGAGGTACTATCCACCCTCACCAACAATTGAAGTAGTACAACTCAAGACGACAATGGCTCCGCCAACGTCCAAATCTTAGCTGGATGGGCGTACTAACGGATTCCGAAAGAGGGTACGCGTAGAAGGAAGGCAACATGGCCCTTGTTTATGTATGGCTCCCATCCTAATTTTTCTTTTCCTGGACAGTTGAGAGGGAAAACTGATGCTCCAAACTGCCCCCACGCTAATTGGAAAGCAACTCAACCTAGCAGAAAAAGGAAGGGCAAAGGCATTATTGGTGTGTGGTCTATAGCTCTTCTACTGAAAATGACACCATATAAGACAATACATCATCACTTAACTCATGACAGTTTTCCTTTCAGTAACTTTATATGGGTTTCTTGAGTGCTATGTAAAAGTTCCTCTTTTTTTTTCTCTACCACAAATGAGAGAGAAAAGTCTTAGTCAATTTGGTTTAATAGGGTGGGACATCATCCAGTACAAAATAAGATCAGTTGGCAAAAGACTCTTCTGTTAAAGTTTAAAGTTCAAGCTATGTGAATGAACCACCTTGTACGAATTGGGTCACCACCCACATCATAAAATGAGTCGGCAAAAGACTTTTTTTTTCTTCTCTTTTTTGGGCTATTTGATGCCAAAAAAAAGACTTTTATGTCAAGTTTCGAGTTCAAGCCATATAAATGAACTATACCTTGTGCGAAAAAAAAAGACTTTTATACTAAGGTCTTATGTTCAAGCGATGTGAATGAACTACCTTATACGGAGTGAGCCACCACCCACAATATGAAATGAGTCGGCAAAAGACTTTTCTCTCTTATTTGGGCTATCCGATGCAAAAAAAAAACTCTTATTTCTATGTCTCGGGTTCAATCCATATAAATGAACCACCTTGTGTGAAGTGGGCCACCGCCTCCTACAATATGAAATGAGTTGGTAAAAGACTTTTCTCTCTTGTTCGGGTTATCCAATGCAAAAAAGACTTATGTCAAGGTCTTGAGTTCAAACCAAGTGAATGAATCACCTTATATGGAGTGGGCCACCACCCACAATATGAAATGAATCGGCAAAAGACCTTTCTCTCTTACTTGAGTTTATTCGATGTGAAGTGGGTAACTACTGATTTCGATAAAGGGGGGTGGCAGGGAGCTAGATGAAGACCCACCTTAAGCATCCTTGTGATGGTCCATTTTCAAGCATTCGGATTCTATCCTCTTCTTTTTCCTGTGGGCTTTAAGATCAATTATCAATAAGTGCCTTTCTCTCAATCCACGTATGAGGGAGAAGGAGAGAACACATAAAAGATATGATAAAAATCATTGCTCCAAAAATATAATATAAATATATAATAAAAATCATTGGTCAAACAAACTAGCATGAAAGCAAATATAATTTAGACCAGGCCATTCCATAAAGACATTTAAACAAATATATCCCTTCCCTTTTATTCTTATTCTATAAATGCAGATTTGGTCTTCCAATTGGGATTGCTGGGTATGAGGAGAGAACAAGTGAAGAACCAAACAACCTCTTGTTGGCCTCTTCCCCAACACTAACTCATAATCTAAAAAAATCCCAATCCAAAGTACCTTGGCTGCCTATTTTTTGATACAAAAGAAAAAATAGGTAGATGATCAAACTGCAGAAGGTGTCAGTTGCTGTAGTCTCCAAATTCTTTGGCTCTCTTTCATCTTTCACCTCCAACTCCATCTCTCTCAGACCTTCTTCCATACTTCCTTTGACGAAATCGCCTTGGGCAAGATAACTCCCCGTCACGAAAAAGCTACCATATCTGGTACTGCTTTTTTCCCCTCTTCCTAGAAGAATGGAAGGAGAGAAAGTGATCTTGGAAGGTGAAAACAAGAGGAAGTTCAATAGGGTGTGTGTGTTTTGCGGTAGCAGGGCCGGGTACAAGCCTATCTTTGGCGATGCAGCCCTTGAGCTCGGTAAAGTGTTGGTAATGCACTCTGCTGCTACTTTGCCTAGTTTCCCTCTTTGCAAGTATTATATTCTTGCTTGTTTCAATGATATAAGTTCTGGGTTTTGTCGGTCCTTTGCAGGTCGAGAGGAAGATGAACTTGGTTTACGGTGGTGGAAGCATAGGCCTCATGGGCTTAATCTCCAAGGCGGTACATGAAGGCGGATGTCATGTTCTTGGGTATGATATGATCTCTCAATGTGTTTTGGCTTCACTCTTTTAGACGACTTAATGAAATACAAAGCAATCAACACACTGCGCCAAACAGACGCGTTATCTTAATCTGTGTCTAATGCTATTGTTTCCTGCATATTTGCTACTGCAGAGTGATTCCAAGGACACTTTTGCCTCATGAGGTAGAAGGAAACACTAAATCATCTCTCAAAATTTAAACTCTATCTATAGTTTTGATAAGGAATGTTGACTGTCAGTCACAACTGCAGATTTCAGGAGAGACCTATGGAGAGGTGAGAGTAGTTACAGACATGCACCAAAGGAAATCAGAAATGGAAAAGCATGCAGATGCTTTTATTGCTCTTCCTGGTAAGTGTTTTTTTGTAATCTGAAAGGTATTTTACAGTTTCTTGCTGGTAGCTTCATCGTCGCTCCCCTTGAACTGTCGTTTTTAGGTGGGTACGGAACCATGGAGGAGTTGCTAGAAATGATAACATGGTCACAGTTGGGAATTCACAAGAAACCCGTAAGTATTCTCTAATAAAGGAAAAAAGAAAAATCAGCATCAAGAAAGTTAAATCATGTTGAAAAAGTAGAGTTTACTATTCCAGATTTTTCACTCCTTTCACTTTCATCACCTAGAGATGTGTTTAGATGAGGTTTGGTTTATGTGTCATTCCACTTTAGACAACCTTCAAATCTATGGAGCCTGCCTGATGATCATCACTATCCCACATTTTGGTCTTAACTTTGTCCCCATTGTAATTGCGGAAAATAGGTTGGGTTGTTGAACGTAGGAGGGTACTTCAACAGCCTATTCGCGCTGTTCGACAAGGGAGTCGAAGAAGGCTTCATAGACGACAAGGAAAGGCACATTGTGATCTCTGCAGATACAGCAGAAGAGTTGATGAAGAAAATGGAGGTACATTTTTTTCATCATATTTGGAAACATTTTCATTTCCAAACATATATTTATTTTAAAAAAAAAGAGTAAAAGAAAAAGGACTTATGGTGTGTGGGTACTGGGTAACCTTCCTTTATCTGGAGGGTTGAATCAATCAGAAGAACTGACACAGGTTAACAGGAGAAGAAGGGAATAATTCATGTGTGGCTGATTTTACATTTGCAGGAATATGCACCAAAACATGATGGGGTGGCACCCAGACAAAGCTGGGAAATGCATCAATAATTTAGGCTCTACAGGAAGTGCAAACATCCAACCATCTCACATGCTAACTAATCATTCGTCTGTATATTTTTTGTGTAACATAAGTTCAACTATATATATATTTATATATTTCTGTTCCAATGAAAGAAGAAACATCCTATTTTGGTTATATATATACTTATTCTATCTGGGAAGATCCATCTAATCCCAAATCATATTATACCTCATTTTCTACATTGATGATATGTTTGGTCTCCTTCCAATCTCGTCGTCGTCAAGGGGAAAAAAATCTCATTACTCTGCTTCACCTACCATTTGTTTTCTACCATCTGAGTTTGGCACCACTGAAAAGCTATCAGTAGTAAAAATGACACTTTTATTCGACGTCTTTTTATTGGACAGCATCTAGCCATCAGGCTTCACTGCATCCAAAAACTCCAACAATGGCATTCCCCACAGCAGTTTACCCCTAACAATAGCATCATTAACCTTGCGAAAATCATTACCGCTTTTGACAAGAACGTCAAGAGCGAGAACATCATCTGTCTATTTAGACAGAATCATTAGCAATTTAGCATCAACACTTTAGATGGGATAAGGTCTGTGGGGTCTGTAATAAGAATCATTAGTACTATGGTAAACTGAAGGAGCCTGGGCTTAATTAAACTATCAGGTCACAAAAAGTCATCCATTCTATAGTAAAAACACGACATGAAGCGACCATGTATGACAGGCTCCATTGCAGATCATGTACTGAGTCCAGTAAAAAATAATATGTGAGCAATCTTAGAAATTCTGTATTATATGTCTTTTCAAATGTTAAGGTTTCATTAAATGAAATCAAGCTCAACTGTTGACAAAAAGACTTTCTCAAGTGGGATACAGAACGTGTACATACAAAGAACACCAGCTAATAATAGAGCAAACACAAAAATGAGCCAAGTTTAGAGAATACCACATAAACTGTAAGCCTACCAGGAAATGTGGATTGCAGCTTGATATCAACAAACAAGCCCTTCCCTGAAGCCACACTATGAATTTGAGCTGCCAATGAAGATATTTGACACTATTAGGAATCGTTTTTCGTAACACTATTGGTTAAACAATACTCAAGTCTTTCATTCAACTTCCTTTTGTGACTTACTTGAAGTATTTATATATATATGGTTTCATACAAAAGAAAAGGGGGGAAATCAACAGCTCAAGAAACAGCTTGATAGAGCAATCCAGCAAGAATCAAGAGCACACAGAAAATAAAACACAGGGAAGTAAATCATAAATCTGAGGGCTAAGATGAACCCTAGCTGTAATTCCACTAATCCATCAGTAGAGACAATCAGACAAATCTACCTGGCCCAAAAGAGGAAATTGCCTATAGATGATTTGATGATTCAAAACAGTATTCCTGATTTATTAATACAAGACATTAATCTAGCAAAGCAATCTCCCATCACATACATAACAGAAATGCTTCTAGATTTCCCCGAATTCCAGCCTATGTGCGTAATTACACCTGAATGATTTCATAAGTACTCAGAAGAACAATCATCTTTTTCGGACAGTTATGATGCTTCAAAGCTATGGAAGCTATCTCCATACTGATAAAAACATGTATGACACTGAATTGTTTGCAAGAGAACTCAGCAGCACAAATATAGGGTGTTCAACTTCATGAAGAGCCAAAAAAAAGGGAAAGCAAAATCTGAAGACACAAATCAGCAAAACGAAAATTGATCAAAGGAATAAAGGAAGAAACAAAATTGATAGGCAATACATCAAATTAACGGTATTTTCCCCCCTCTTGAAATCAAAACGATTGCATTCAAAGAACTACGAACAGAGAAATTAGCGCCCTATTCAATTCACCTGCTCCTAATTTTGAAGCATATCCATTTTCTCCGTCTATCGAATCAATACATTTTCTCCATCTACATTCAATCGAACCGTAAATATCATATCCATTCGCAAAACAATGGAAGTCCGAATCGGAAAATTCAAATTTAAATCTGTATACAGAATTGAATTTCTAGCAACGCGGTCTCGATCAAACAATGGAAAGGTTCAGGTGGCGGACGACGCTGGACAAAGAGCAAAATCAAATTGATGGTTTGATCATCGCAATCGCTCACAAAATTCATTTTGAAGGTGATGGAAATCATGTAACGGATTTCTGCGTCGATTCGAACAAGCTCCATGAAGGCTAAAATCGATCAGTCAGTGAAAGTGGAAGTGAGAAAAGGATTGGCAAAAATGCATAAAACCACTTTTTATTCAGGTTGTTTGCAAATAAACACCCCTTATTCAAAAATTTGCAAATAACCACCCATTATATACTAATTGGTTACAACTAACCACCCATACCCACTTTTCTTGTTAAATCTAATTAAGTTTTCTCCAATTCTAAACAAAAAGGGTGATGAATGTCTAGAGTCTCCTGCTGTTCATCACCTCCAGCAATGACGACCTCTGGTGGAACCTCCTGATGGTCATCAGGTCTTGTTCGTGGACCTCTATTTGGCTAATTAGATTGAAAATTTGATTTAGTTGAGACTAATATAAAGAAATATGTAAAACATTAAAAAGTTATGGGTATAATTTAGACCTGTCAAAGCACGACCCAACATGAACGCCCGGAAAATTTTGGGTCAAGACCTGAAAATTTTAACCCGGAAATTTTTTCCGACCCGAACCCGAAAACCCGGTAATTTTCTGGGTCATCTGGGTTTGGACCCGTACCCGATTGACCTGGTGACCAGATTGATTTATAATTATACATGATTAAATTTTTTTATGGAGATTCCAATTTATTACATTTTATAATTACAATCATTTGATCTTTCATTTTCAAATCAACTTTTTTATTTTTTTATTGTGTAATACTCCTTCCAATCGATAGTATTTGATTTTTTATTTTTCATCACATTTTTTAAGAAGATTAAAACTCTAAAAAATATTAAAATAATTATATGCTTATTACTAATTGCATGAAATTATTTTTAAAAAAATTATTTAAATTATTTATATTTTATATATTTTAAAATTTTGTTAAAAATTACGAGAAATAATAAAAATAAAATATTTTAGATCGATATATTATATAATTACAAACTCTAGAACTTATGAACCACGTCTTTAATTTTAGCATTTTAAATTATCGCAAAATTACCAAATCATGATTTTTTAAATTTAAAAAGGAAAAAATTGACAAGCCCAAAATCGACCCGATTTTACCAGAAACTGAGTCAAACCCGAGTTCGAGTCAACTCGGATCTACCCGGGACCCGTTTTACCCGGAACCAGTTTTACCCGAAATCTGAAACGACCCGACCTGAATGACCTGATTGACAAGTGTAATATAATTGTCTTTTCCTATTAACTTAAGTGATGTATAACAAGAAAAGTGGGTATGGGTGGTTAGTTGCAACCAATTTGTATATAATGGGTGGTTATTTGCAAATTTTTGAATAAGGGGTGGTTATTTGCAAACAACCCTGAATAAAGGGTGGTTTTATGCATTTTCGCCAAAAGGATTTTGATTTTTTAGCGCATTTTTTTAAGAAGTAAAAACTCTATAAAATATTAAATTTTTAAATAAATTTTTTTGACAATTTTCATAGATAATTGCATTAAGTATGAAATTATTTTTGTAAATTAATAAAATAATTGATATTTTATATAGTTTTTATCATTTTTTAAAAAAA
The DNA here is from genome assembly GCA_963922045.1 of Persicaria maculosa. Classification (NCBI taxonomy): domain Eukaryota; kingdom Viridiplantae; phylum Streptophyta; class Magnoliopsida; order Caryophyllales; family Polygonaceae; genus Persicaria; species Persicaria maculosa. The sequence goes on from OY998271.1 coordinate 8,685,101, forward strand.
CATGCTAAAACTAAAACAACAACTATTTTGAGACGAATGGAGTACATAATCAAGGTAGCAAATATCTAGTGAAGCGCAAAACTATGAACGACTTTCTTGCCAACGAATAAGGAGTGAAAAGTGAAGCAATATGGCACCTTGTAAAGTATCCAGTAGAGTTGAACTACGTGGAGTTGTTAGGGTTACCCTATAAAAATTTATCAATCCTAAAAGATAAATTAAAAATGACTAAACTAATTTAAATCTAAACCACTTATTTAGAATTGGGTGATTAAGATCTAACCAAACTTTAGATAAAGTTATTTTACCTGTGATCTAAAGTGCAGACTCCAAACTTGTCCTTAACCTTGTTCCTCTCCTATCCTCCAAAGCTCCAATTCCCCTCTCTTACAAGCCTTAATTAAAAAAAAACAAAAAGAAAATAAAACAAAAAAAAATATTAAAAGAACAAAAAATGGGAGGGGTTTTGTGACAAGGGACATGAAAGAGGAACAAACTCGGGGACAGATGATTTGGACCAATTAGATGCAAGTATTATAAAAAAAACACCACCCTTAAAATAGGTTAATTTTCACAAAATCATCTTTAAAATAGAATTTTATATAAAATAGAAATTTATGGGTGGTTTACGTAATTTATAGGTTGTTTTATATAAACTTTTATTATAAGGGTGGTTTTGTGAAAACACACTTATTTTAAGGGTGATTTTCTGTAATTTACCTTAATATAAATAATAATTTTATCTATAAAAAACGTCTGTGGCATAATATGTTTAATATAAATAATAATTACTATGTTTAATATAAAAAAGGTCAAATGACTATTGATACCTTGATCGGTAGACTTTTTTTCTACCACTTTCATTTTAGAAAATATCATCTACCCTAACACAAATACCATTTTTTTTTCAAATGATGACCTAGTTACAAGTTATAATAGCTATATCAAAATATAAGTAGCTTGTTGGATTAAAAAAAAAAAACTCACATCGATTGGGAGTGAAAATAAAACAAGTAGAATAAAGCATATATCTGTGTCGACCTTATAATATAAAAGCAAAATAAATATTGTTCTAAAATCTTAATTTGCCCCTGTAAAAAATTATAAATCTTAAATTTTACTTCTTAATTACAATTTATAAAAAGTGGATGGCAAAGTCTTCATTGGTTTAGGCGAACTTATTTGACATTCGAATTCATAGAAAATTAACCTCAAATTAAATATGCACCATCATAAAAAAAATACTAGGTAAAAAAAAAAGAGTTTTTGTATCAAAACTCAAACAACACAAGAAAATGAATAGGGAGAAACACCAAACAAAAATGCAAACAAACCATCATTTTATTGATATAGAAAGCACTAGGCCAAAACATTAACCAACTAGGGCAACCAAAATCCCGCCCCCCCCCCCCCCCCCCCCCCCAAAATAAAAAAACTAACACCAAAACCTCACATGAATCAGACATGTTTAGAGCAATCCATGGGCTCAAAGGACACCTTCCCCTGTTGAAGATCATAGCTCACCAAGAAGTTCATCTGAGCCATGTTCCCGAAAATCGCGACGTCGCCCGCCGGCCTCATAGCCAAGCAAACCACCTCCTCCCTCACCCTAAGAAATGTGTTCATTGGGCTAAGCTCCACCTCCCCTCCTTCAAACCTTACCTTTATGATGGGCAAATCCAACTCCTCCTTGGCCCTATAACATAGGTTGAGCGTCCACCCTTCCTCTCCCTCCGCCTCGACACGCTCCCCGTCTATCGCCTCCGCCAACGCGGCCTCCAACCCGTCGTAGAACGCCTGCGGCAACAGCGTTAGCGTGGTCCCGGAGTCGATGATTATGTTGCCCTTTTCGGAACCATGGTCCCGGGGAGTAGTACTACCCTCGCATAGCGAGGCTCCGTAGCTCATGACCTTGTCTCCGACGCTGATGCTCTCTAGGGTTAGGTAGTAGAATGTGCTCGGGTCCTTCCTTACTAGAGGCGTCGAGACGACACCTGGCCCGTCGGGGTTCGACACGACGGCGTTGGCGCCGAAGCTCATCTTGCTAGCTGCTTCCGTGTTGTTTAAGGGCAATAGGCAATACGCAAACTTGCCTCCTAGAGACTTTGTTAGTTGGGAAACCAATGAGAGGGGCCCGCCGCCGAGACCGACGAGGCCCGATCCCCGCTCGGAGAAGGTTCCGCCGTTGTTGTGGCCACACCCTATGACGACTCCCGGGAACGTCTTCGGTCCGAACGAGAGGGTATCGGTGGCGAGGTCTCCGTCGGTGTGGGAGCGGTCTCCGTAGGCGTAGTGATACGAGCAAGAGCCCGCCGAGCAGTTGCTGGCTCCGACGCTGCGGCAAGGGGACGACTGGCAAGGAAGCTTCTTGTAGGAAGAGGATCGGTTCGGGTCGAAGACCGGAGCATTTTGGTCGTAGCATTGGGTGCAAGGCTTGCACTGAGTCCATATGAGATCGCTCCCAGTGTCAGCGATACCGAGCATCGGAACCGGTGGCGTTCCTATCGATATATTCATGAGGTACTCTCCGCCGCCACCAACAACCGAGGATTGGATTTCGGTAGCTTGAGAAGCCTTGGAGGCCTCGAACCGGTGAGCACGAGAGGTTGATCTTCGTAGGGCGTTTGCTAGCCGGTCCCATTTGGAGAGCGGAGAAGGACACCGGAGAGGAGACAGCGAGGAGTCGCGGTGGATGAGATCGATGGTGAAGCCATCGGAGGCTTCGGATTCGAAGGAAGTGGTGAAGCAAAGGAAGAGGAAGCAGAAGTTATGAATCATGGTCAATTTTTTTTTTTACTGGACGGTGAAATGGGAAGTGATTGTGGATAGAGAAATGGGTAATTGGAAGGGATTTATAGGGTAAAGGGAGGAAGGTAATGTAAAGGGTCATTGGAAGGTAAATGTAGTTTGTGTTCATATTCTGTAACAGAAATTGGCGGGAGAGGGAAAATTTAATTTGAAGTCAGATTAAGTGGAGAAGTTATGTTAGTTGAAGGGTTAGAGGAGAGTAAGTGGTGATTAATGAATATCAAACCACAATTAATCAACTATGAGAAAGCATTTATAAGGATTTTCGTTGTCATAAAAGTAGAAAATCATCATACATGCACTTGAAAGTGAATCGATTATATATTATCGTCGGTATTTCTAACCTAAGTTGATTGATTCGGTTTTTTTATTTGTTTTACTTTGGTTTGTACTTCCATAAGTTTTCCGAATACCGATTTTTCGATTTTTTTGAACTACTAGGTTTATATAATGTAACTAATACTTTAAATTACTTTTATTTTTTTAAAGGCATATATTAAAAAAGGGATATATTAATTTTTTTTATAAAAAAAATTCGAAAACCCATGAAGTAGAAAAACAATATATATAAATATATGTGTTTTGTTGTCGTTTTTAAAACAGAAAACTCAAGTACAATCATCATATATGCATTTGAAATTGAAAGTGAATCGATTGTATATTATCGTTGGTATTTCTAAACTAAGTTAATTGATTCTGTTTTTATATTTGTTTTACTTTGGTTTGTACTTCCATAAGTTATCCAAATACCGATTTTTTTATTTTTTGAACTATCTAATGTGACTAATACTTTAAATTACTTTCGTTTTTTTAAAAGGCATATATTAGGGTAAAAAAACTACTTTATACCTTGTTTGTTTGAAAAATCGAAAACCCAGAAAGTAGAAAAACTCAAGAATGATATAAATATATGTATTTTGTTGTCGTTTTTAAAACAGAAAACTCAAGAATTGAATTTCTTGTGAATTCCGATTCCCTCAAAGTGCAAGAAGTGCAATTACTAGGTAAGTTCTACTTTCTCTTTCTCTACATAAAATTTCTTTTTTCCCATTTTAATTTCTAAACATAAAAATGCATCTAAACATTTTTTCTCAATTCTCATGAAATGTAATTCTTGAGAAGTTGTTTCGGCAAAAGTAACTTTCAGGAAATTGTACTTCATACGTTCAACCAAACCAGCCCTTATAATCTCCTTGTTAGCACACATTATTCACAATAAGTTACTTGCCAATATTATTCATTCTAATCTTATTATAAGCACATCTTGAATTTATCCCTGTTACTTAAATTATTATTTTATTGTATTTTAAATGGATTTTATAACCCATACCCTTGGAAAGAGACTTAATTTTAAAAAAAATATTCGTAATTGCAACTATTTTAGGATTTTTAGCATTTAAAAAATAATTTATTTCCCTAAAATTCAAAGGGAATCTTTTTTCAGTTTAGGTTCACAACATAGTTAGAAATACCATTTTGTGCAAATCACATCCAAAATTCAACAATTACATAAAATATTTTTAAAAAAAGTAAAATTACTGGTACAAAATAGTAGGAATACAAATGGTAGAGCGATACATGAAACAGGGAAAAATCACTCCATACACCAAGCCATTAACATGCCAAGATATATATGTATAAATAAATTTCAGTCCCAAGTTTGTTGATTTACCATTCATCATTAGCAATTGGTAGGCTGGTAGTTAGCAAAGAAGATAATACAGAATGTGGGGAAGAATATTAAATAAATGTAAGGGATCCCGCCTTTGTATCAATTTGATGTGAGTTTGATGAAAATATGACTCATCTTTCATCTCAAGATTTGATAATCTAAGCATATACCAGCTCTGGTTTACTTGGTGCTTCATATGGAGGAGGAATCAGCTTTTTCGCGTTTGCGAATAGGTCTTCGCGGCTTGTAGGCGTCTTTGCAAAGGGCGAATCCAGCACGTAATCAGGGATTACGACCAGGGTTTCGTCTAAGAAGGCCTTCACAGTCTGCAATGTTTTCCCAGTTGAAACTGTCAGTACGATTCCGACACGAGAATTACCAACCAGAGTAAAGATGGCACAAGCCAAAGAAACTGCTTACTTTGCAAGTCTTGAAAGCAGCATCTGCTTTTCGCTTCCATATTGCATTGCGAGGCTCCGCGTGGAAAAGATTAAGCAAAGGCTGAAGGCATATCAAAAGATTGGAATCACATCAGCCTTGATAAACATTGTAAAAGAGGACTCTTGACTCTTGAGGGAATCATTTCCTATTTTAACCTCAAATAACTTGATATATATATTACCTTGACCACGTCCCGAATATTTGGCTTGTCATTCCCATTTATTCCAAGGACAGAATCTGCATAGACTTGGTAAGCTTCCAGAACCTGATACGAAACATGAAACTGATAACAGTAGAAGATTTTGAAGAGATAAATTTGTCCAGCAGCAAAGTATTTTCTACACACCTCACGGCGAGTGATAGTGCTGGGAGGGGCGCCGTACACGACAGTGTCTACATTCTTTAACATTTGCCATGGACTGAGGATGAAGCGCGATAAATCTCATCAGTCCAAACTAGAAGCAACTAGAGTAGTCTTTAAGCTAAGCAGCTAGAAATTTGCTACTCAAGCTAGAATGGAATTGCATAATGTTCTCCACAACTTGATCAGTGAAAACACATGCGTATGCAATGCAATGAAATTTAGCTACTCAAGCTGAATTGATGAAACATAAGCAGGCATTCAACGTATATACAGTGGAAACTTACTTGTTGTAGGCAGCACGGCCAACCATAACTCCATGAGCACCTGCTTTAAGTGCAGCATCAACCTACAAATCACATCCAAGATTCCTATCATTTTGATTTGCTTATGCAACTTTAGACATGCAAAAGAAGAACTAGACTAAAGAAAAAGAAGAGGGTTACATTCCAAGAGTAATGAATTTGAGCAACCTAGAGAAAAAGGAGAGAACTTTCTTTGTGTTCCCTCAGCTATTGTATGCAATATTTATGGCAATAAGAATATTTTTCCCTCCCTTCATATATCTTAAAAGAAGAAAAGAAAATCGAAAAAGAACCATTACTTATGTAAGGCATTCTATAGCTAAAGCAATACAGATTATACGTAGACTTGTTTCTTCCAATAATACAAGTTTGTGTCTCATGTAATTAGCAACAATCTCTTGAAATGTCTATTGAAAGAAAATCTATAGGGCACAAAGTGTCAATTCTCCCATGAGAGATCAAATGAAAAGCCAAAGTTATTACTAGCACTATGATATGATTTGAGATCTACAAAAACAAAACAAAGAAAGAAGCAAAGATAGGAAGCTATACTAATAAAAAAAAGTATACCTCTTCAACGGTATTAATGCCTCCATTTATAGTAAACATCAAGTCTGGAAAATCACGCACCAGGCCAAAGTAATATTCATATCTGCACTAGAAAAGTTACATTCGGTTCAGTAATTTTTTAAAAGATAGGAACGCCATCAAAATTCTCAAAGCTTTCAAATTGTTAACATCTAAGTTAATAGAGAGCATATACATACTTCAGTGGAGGGATTGTCCGGTTTTCAAGTGGACTAAGGCCATTAAGAAGCGCCTTCCTCGAATGTAAGACAAAATGCCTGGTCGGGGATGTTGAAGAAACCTTATAAATGAAGTCACCTGAAAAGCAGGTTTGTGTAAGGAAAACTGGGAAAAGGAGATTACAAGCATCAAAGCACGAGTACTCAGCACTTCAGCAGTAATGGAGAGTAATCGTACTTCCATAGAAAAAGTTTGTGGAAAACGCTAAACAAGGACAATCACCAACTAATAAAGTCTGGAGCTTTCCATTTCAATAAAAAATTTATCACTAATGATGTTAACTTCATAAAAAGATAAAGATGTATTATAAACCTTAGATACCGCAAATAGATTATGCACTTATTCAAAAACCATTTGCCAATGTCTAAACCTTGACCACTTTCTACATTATATATGAAATGAAGACAAATTGACGATAATGAAGCCTTAACATTTTCCCTTCTTGAATATTTACAACAATAGGGGAACTTAGCACATGAAGCAAAAACTATCGAAATAAGACTTACAGAGTTCGTCATATGAATCATGGTCATCCACACCAATTCTGCACTTAACAGTGACAGGAACATCTGTGTTTGCAGCAATGACTGTCATAGCTTCACCAACAAACTGCCATTGAAAACAGCAAACACGCCTATGTCAGAATATGCCCGCAGATATCCATACATAATCTAACTCGGATTGAATTTCAAGAAGTTAGTATGACTGACAGACCTTGGGATCAAGCATTAATCGTGCACCAAAGCACCCATGTCCAGATACCCGGGGACTAGGGCATCCACAACTGGGGAGCAGAGAAGAACTTGTTATTTTCAAGATACATTCATATAAAGGAAAATGAACCCACACACTTAAGGAAGTAGTACACACTTGAAATTAATCTCATCATAGCCGTAAGGATTAGCAAGTCGAATTGCCTTTGCAATATTTTCCAAGTTATTACCGCCTATTTGAAGGACAATAGGATGCTGCTCAGGAGAAAATTTCAAAAATCTGTCCTGTTTAAACAGTACAAAAGTAGAAGTCAATTACAATAATATTAGAAAAGAAATAACGTATCTTTTTTACAAATCCATCTACTAATATAAACATGAAATACTGAAATCAGTAAATTTAAGGTCCAAAAACTACTTAGGTACTCAGAAACACATCTGAAACATCCACCTGCATTATGGCGGATGATAATAGCAAAATATACAATAATTCTGGAACCATTTCTATCTCAGCCACTCTATTTCCATTTTCTAGGAAACCTCTAGGTTTTGCTACTACTTGATATTATGTTGAAGGGAATCAGAATAATTCCATCTGTTAAACATCATTTCTCGAAATGAATATAAAAAAGAAGTTCTACCTCTATTAAGAGGTCTGACATGAATATACATATGAATATCATCGACATAGGTTAGCAGTTTCAATATTTTTGTTATTTATAATTGATCAAACGTTTCAATAATTCTTTCACTGATAAACAAATATTGTAAAGCATGAATATACAGATCAACTAATTACCAGATTTCCCTCCTGATAAACAATTGTTTCAGCAGCAAGCATCTCTGTATAAAGCCATGCATGTTTTGATATGATCCTAGCTAGCATCCTGTAATGATTATCTGTCCACTCCATCATTGGCGCAATACTACAGAAACAGGAAACACAATGTGAAGCAATTTCTCCTCGCTTGCCAAACTAGAATGAATGAAAAGAAAACATATGAAAGTAACCAAAACAAATGTTTACAAGGAAAACAAACCTAAAGAGTGGTGGCTGATAGCGTGCCACCACCATGGATGCTGCTATGTGTAATTGACGTCTCCAAATGCGAGAGTGTGCCTTCTTTGTGACAGTTGACCCTCTGAAGGCTGTATTTGACAACAATCTGCGATGTTTTTGTATGATAACAGAATGAACAGGAGTAAATGAAGCAATCAAAGTATATCCCGCAGACTTCATCATGTCCCTAATCAGACCATAGCATGTACCTATTGGTTGAAAGAAACTACATCATAAAATGATAACATTTATTAAACTATAATCTCAAACACTAAACCTTACATGCTAAAACGAGCTAAAATATAAACTTCTAAGTAGGGGCTGGGGCAATAGCTCAAAATGGACAAACATACCATCCCTAATAATCAACATACTAGCAAATTATCTATACAACTACGAAAAAAAATTGTGAATTTAACTCAAAAGAGAATTGCAGATTTTGGATTCAAATTATACGCCAAAAACAGAGACAAAGGCCATAAGGTAACAAATCACGAAATCAGCAACTAGTTTTTCTTCATCTGCTACTATCTTCACACTAATCTAAACAACGGACATCGGAAACCTAAACCCCAATTGTTAAGAAAAAGCAAAAACGGCAAGAGGTCGAGGCCAGAGAAAACGTAGGAGTTTACCGGCGGTGAAGAGGAGCGGTGGAGCAAGCGGTCCTCCAACGAGCAATTGTGGAGGCCAATGGTGAGCGGCAACCCTAGACCTCGAGCAGCGAACGGAAGGTGAAGGGCGAAAGCGAATGGAGGTTAGGGATAGGGTTATAACTTGCAAAGTTCCTCCTTGGCGTTTTGGGGGGTTATACACAACTACAAGCCCTAGTTTTTCAATCTTAAAAAAACTACCCACAACTTTAATTCTTTTGATTGTGATTTCCTCTTCTAATTGCAAAACTTAATAAAGCATCAACAACAATAACAATCTCGGTTCAAGTTGTACGCACTCTTCTCCGACTATGTTGAAAGGGTATTTTCGAATTCCGATAGACCTATATAAATAGTAAATGAAGTAAAAGGATTTACAAAAGTTGTACTCCATATTATTTTTTTATATTTGAAAACCTTCATTGAGTAACCAATGAAAAATTAATGAGTATTTATTGTTTACCACTTGCAAGTTGTATTATTTTTTTACATTTGAAAATCAAGATATTACAACTTTTTTTTACAAAATAACAATAATTAGAAGCTATGGATAATCAATTACATAAACTATATTTCTCATTTCATATCACATATATGCAAGAGATATTATGACACTTTTAATGGTAACTTCAAAATGAAAAGATTCACTTTTTAAAAGTGTTTTTTCTAGTTTCAATGCATTAGTCTCTAGAGTCATTTTCTTTTTTAGGTGTCTTGGACACACATTAGAAAAATCATTAAGAAAATATTGAAGTATCGTTATTAGTAATGATATCGCTCTAAATTGGGTATTAAGTGGAAGTGTTTGTTGATATGTAATATATTGATTTCTTGTATGGTAAAATTAATTTGTAGGGTTTTTTTTGGAGGGGATACCGGAATACTAGATATACTATTGATCTATTGCTAAAAGCCTAAAATAGTAGAAGTCATATTAGATGTTATGATGATGTGATAAATAAAAAGTGCTAGTTTTTTTATTTACAGTCATGGCCTTATAACTTATTTACAAGTGATTAGGGATGGTAACGAACGGGATCCCATGTCCCTTTGGGGGCAGGGCCTCATTCTTTTCCCTTCTAATCCCCAAGATTAAAAAAATAATAAAATTTTAAAAAAAATAGTAAAGGGAGAATTTTGTGAGGATGGACAAAGAGACAGGGAAGGGATTGACACAGTGGATCCGCTCTAGGATGACAACAGGGCAGGTTCCCCCATCCCCATTTATCAAAACTCTCCTCGTCCCCATCCCCATTTGGGGATTGAAAATTGTCCCCGTCCCCGTTTAATGTCCCCCCATTTAGTTTCCTCGTGGGTTTTGCAAACTTTACTATGCAATCAATTTTTTTAAAAAAATAATAATTAGAAGCTATGGATAATCAATCAGATAAAAAAATATATTTCTCATTTCATATCACATATATATGAAATATTAGGGCACTTTTAACGGTAAGAGTTAGAGATAGTTGCAACTTCAAAATGAAAAGATTCACTTTTAAAAACTGTTTTTTTTTCTAATTTCAATGCATTAGTCTCTGGAGTCAATGCATCGAAACTACGACATCTTTTTTTATAGGTGTCTTGAACACACCTTGAAAAAACATTGAAGTATCGATACTACTAATGGTATCGCTCTAAATTGGGTACTAAGTGGAAGTATCGATAACTTATTTACAAGTGAGCCAACATTTCACTTTTAGAGTGATACACTGGGACTACTCTCAATAAATTCAATATGGATGACGATGGAACCAACCTTAGCAAGGACCAATTTATTGGCAACTCATTTGCTATTGCTTCACATAAGTAAATTTACTTAAGTGACACAATTGCAAACCTTGTTATCTGGGATTGTAAGTTGAATAACCTTATTTGAAGGACCAATTTATTGGTCCTATAGGCTCATACCTCTATATCCCTGAGTTCAAAGTTCAGTGCAGTATGAGTACCTGAAGGGCTAAAACGATTCACAAATAAAAATAGATCACTAATACAGCTCCATGAGGGATTGGGGTAGGCAAATTCCGATAACATGAATTGGAATAACTATAGAATTCAGTAAAAAAAGACTAGAAAATCAATGGAAAATTAAAGAGTATTTATTGGTTACAACAACATCTGACCCAAAAGGAAAACAAGTGATTCTGAATTATCATCGTTTAAAAAAAAATCAAATATCTCTCAATCCACCAAACTTTTTACAACTATCATCAATTCGTCATCTAAGGTACAACTACTCTCTACCTTTACACTGAAGACAGTAATAGTTCACCAGTGTTCGGGAGGACGCGTCAATTTTGCTGAGGTCTTGCACGAAAGGGCTCCCCAAACTGCGTAATCGGGATCCACAAGGTAGCTGCATTAAAAGGTGTAGGTCTTTTTTACAATTTTTGTCTCTTTTGCTTCTGTGGAACCAGGCGGATTCCTTGTTTTCCCAGTTCTACTGTCTTGGCTCTTCCATCGTCAAAATCAACAGTCAACATAGACGTGCCTTTGATGACTTCGCTTACAACACCCTTTTCCCTGAGAACCATGAATACATTTGCAATTACTTCTAAAATTTTAAATGAACTGGCCTAGTATAAAGCTGAATTCTATCAAGGCCAAATCACATTAAAACACAAAATATCAAGGGAGTCAAATACTATAATACAATATCTGCGATTAAATATAACACAAACTATTGTAAGTGTGCTATTTATTTATAAACAGGTACAACGGTATAGACAGCATTTGAACATTCTACCATTCAAATAATGACATGGCTCCAAGACGTGAAATATTTCCAAACGCCTATAACACGAAATAGCAATGAAAATTTTTTTACACCGTGTAATATAGTTAGTATTATTCAAATGAATTATTTGGGCAAGGGTTGCTCACCCTTGCCCAACATAAATAGTTAGTATTATTTTTTGAAAATATGCAAAGTTTGTGCAAGGGTTGCTCACCCTCTATCGTTTGTGCTATTGGATGCAATTATGCTCACCCAGTAGAACACTTTCAAACAAGTATGTACGACAAACAAGGATGACAAACTTAGCCCAAAAAGAAGACTTACCAGGAGTTATCCGATTGCTGAACTTCAACCCTCTTCCCGATTGCATCTTTACCAAACTTCTTCAATATCCAATTATCATCCATCATAACATTCATTAGATTGTTCTGCTGAGATTCTCTGCCATCTTCCTCTTCTTCAGATTTGGCCTTCTCTGATGGTCTCTTTCTTTTCGATCTTTGCCCTTTGACGACTCCCTTCTCTTCCTCACCATGAATAATCCAAGAGCCTTGGTAAGGAGTCTTGAACTTTAGCTTCAGCAAAGGTTTGGAATCCTTTGGAGTAGCATGTGATGTCGGGGTTTTTTGAAAGTCAGTTTTGTGGGTTTCACCATGTACATTAGGCTTGACCTCTGGATGCTTTCTTAAAGACATCCTGTCACCTTTTGACATGGAGTTTTGAGATCCAGCTGCTACTGTGCTTCCTTCACTCCTTTTTATGACTAAACTAGGTGTCTTTTCGGAACTAAACACTCCATTGACACCCGTCCCATTCCCTATTTCAATTTTAGAAGTGACATCACTCTTTCCTTTTCCTAGCCTTATCACATTCCCTTCCCTTTCTCTATGTTTCACCCCTTTCATTCTACGGGAGCTGTCAATTCTATAACCTGCAACGCCCAAAGAGATCAAGCATTCCCTTTAGTGGTTGGTCCCAAATAATTCATTTAAATGAAGACACTTCATTCGAGAGTCGTGGAAATGTATAACCACAGTAATAGTGAAAAGTTAGTAACAGGAGAAAAGATAATAAATAAGTTACCTTCATCATTATCGGCTGCACTGTCAGATCTCTCAACCGACTGCCTTTCACTTTCTCTGTGCTGACTGACTGCTTCCATGCCTGTATTCTCACATCAAAGAAGCTTTAGTCAGATGAAGAGAATGTTGGAAGAAAGAATGTGCAACTGCAAATTAATATTACTTGCTCCTATCGGAAAATAAACTTAAAAGTAACCTCGTATTTGCCAGCAAGAAGATCAAAATAAATAAAACGTTGATAACATATTAGTGGACTACGGCTGTGGTTAATATATAAAACACAGCATGCCTGTGTCCTAACTAATAAATTATCCCCACAAGACTGCGAAACAAAAACAAAAAGTTCATCACATCATTATTAAGAAGCATCTCAAAGTAGCAAACCCTTTAATGATTATGAGACAGTTGAAGTGCTAGGGTAAAACAAGAATGTCAGTTGCATCCCCTTTGGAAATTATTAAAACTCTTATATCATGCACATTTCAAAGCCTTATGATGCTTATAAACGTGTTTAGGTGCAACTGAAAAGACTACTTGACAAAAGATCTGCATCAGTGCAACATTAGGGATTGTGTTCACAATTTCACATGCATGATAAATGAATCGGGCTAGCTGTGCAGCCATTTCTTCAGTTCATTTAAATGTTTGTACATTTGTAGAGAGACAATAATGTCAAGAACCCGTTTTCCCATTATAATCTACGATATATAATTATAACTTTTCTTCATATTTCTAATACATGCCTAATACAAATTAGCAAGAGTCCAAAGAAACAAAGCCAACATCCAAGCTGGTTCACATTCAAACTTACCCCCTCAGACTCAAAATTTAAATCACTTACCATGTTGCATGCTTTTTAAGAATGATCAAAATTATTATAATTTCATAGTCCCTATGTTAATTAAAACATGTCATTTAAAAATTTGCACATTTTTTAAAAAAGCAAATAAAAATATACTTATACCCCTAATTATTACTCCACATTTTCACTTTATTAAAAAACCACAACTAAATCTCCCTAGTCATTACAAGGGCAATTTTGAAAAGCGGATACAAAAATACCAAAAATGACATTTTTCTTTACAAATTTTCTCCCTAAAAAGACCATTTTTTCTTAATGGAGGGACTACTTGTTACTAATATCAACTATGAAATTATTAAAAAAAAAAGATATTTTATAGTTTTTTATCTTCTTAATAAGCGTGTAGAACAGTCAAATGACTTAAATAATGAGACAGAGGGAGTATTAGTGATGACAGGCAAATGCTCAACTATCCTTCTACAATGATGCTTATATAAAAGAATGACATGAAGGTAGAAAGAAGAATTAAGGTAGAAAGAAGAATTAAAGAAAGACATACTGGCACTCAAGAGGCAGAAAACGCTAAGAAAAAGATAATTACAAATTTTCAAACCTTAAAGACAATAATATATCAGAAAAGTACGGGACTGAAAAATCAATAAATGAAGAAAAACTGACCATTCAATACTGGCAATTCCTGTTCTCGCTGATAGCTTGAGGAATCAGACTTAGGAGAATTGGTTAAGTTTCTATTTCGACCACCTAAATGTATGACCAACTTGGTCGCCTTCATAGCCTTCATATTGGTACTCTTGCTAGTATCCTCCCTAGCAGCTACATTATTAGGCATCCTGCTTTTGATTTGGAGAATACCAGGTCTGTTATCATTATTCTTAATCTCATCAATAGATTTCTTCTTCAAGGCTCCCTGTTGGTTGATTAAGCATATCCCTTCAGCAGCACTTAAATCATCCTGCCCACTCTTATGGAACTGCCCAACATCCTGAACAGGACTGGAGCCATATCCTGTGGATACAGCATCCTGATGACCTTCAGATTTTGGAGTGGAACCTACATCTAAATCCATGTGGTATCCCTTTTTCTTCTTTTTGTTTGATGATTTTTTCCCAAGATCCTTGCTCTTCTTAGGTGAATTTTCAGCCAAACCTTTCAAAGACAACTTTACCCGTCCATAATCACTCTTAACCCTTGGAGGATCATAATCTTCGTCATCTGAAAATGGTGTCATAGAAAATATTTCTTCCTGAGTTGGCAGACCTGCAGCATCCCTCAAAGATGCTATTAGATCTCGATCAGCATCATCCCGCCGCCTCCATAGTTCTCGTACAGCATCCTCAAGATCCTTGACCTATTACACATGAAGAGGGAAATTAGATTGGACAGGTGTATCAGTGTATGATATTACAATTATCACTGATAGAAACTGAGGGTCGCACCTGGTAGCACTCGCCACGACATGTAGGACACGTATATGGCAGATTTGAATCTGCTTGAAACCGCATATACTTCTCATCGCTACAATATTTTACCAACAGTCAGCAAGTTTAAAGTGTCAAAGAATGGTCTAAAGGAAAAAAAGAATTTACAATGTAAACATTGGGTTTAGCTATTTGATACAACACAAAAAGAACTAAACATAAGGAGAAACACCCAACACAGGAAAAATGTGACAAAAGCTGTCAATATAAACGGCAGTGATACATTTCAGCCAAGTACAATTACATACATTTTGCACCTGTCGTGAAAATAAAAGGCATGTGTGGAAGGTTTCATAACAACAGTACCAAAAAAATCCTAATTAATGAATGGATGAAAAACTATTCAACTCCTACCCAATCATACGTTGCACGAAAGTAACACTACTTGTCAACAACTTGAACTTAACTCGCTTGGAGCAGCCACAAAATAGATTTGCAAACAGACACCCAGCACAAAAACCCTGCATTTTCAGACCTGGAAGAGCTAAGCATATGGTTTATATGAGTTTAAGAGTCACATTGTTTAAGTTTATTCCTGAATTTCACAAAAGTCACAATATAATTACAAAACTCAGTGAAGATTGCACATCAAATCATGCCACCCATATCAGTCTTTCATTAAAAGATATTAAATACATAACATAACATATGAGATAAAGAACACTAGTGCAATACAACGACAAAAAATTCTTTCTTCCCCATAGAAATAGAATAAGAACCAACCCGATGTTATCACATTGGCAGTGCACCCAGCGCTGGCAAATATCACAGCAGACCATGGGAGTAGCTTCTGAATCTCTGTAAACCTACAAGATTTATGTGTACACAAATCATGTCAATAAAACAGTGCGTGCAAAAATCAATAGATCGAACTATCAAAGAGCAGATATAGTAAAAAGAATAGAGCAGCACATGAAAAGTTCTGCAATTACTAATTTCTGCAAAATGATAAAATAGATATTTAACTTGAAATGAAACGGGGGGAGAAGCAACTGCTCTTTAGTGCTTCAATCATTGGTTGGATGGAAAATAATCTTAAAAACTCAATTTTTAAGAAATATTTTTGGAAAATGACTTGATGAAAGCATAAACAATACCCTTAAACAAACAGGGCAGTAGTTCCCTTTGGTGAACAATCTTCCACAAGCATCACAGCAAGTATATCCTAAGAACCACCTGCAGATGTTATGAAACAAAGTGAATTTTCTATCAAACAAAAAGAGGAACGACCAGAAAGTTTAATCCACCCAAAATCCTATACTCACAAAAATTTCTATGGCTCAAAAGTAAGAAAGATTAAAGAATTAACTCTATGTCTGCAACAAGGAAAAGACGAGAACATATAGGACTCAAAAGCCATATTTATTTATCTCGATCACATGTTTTGTAGATCAATGCTGACGACCCAGCTTTTCTTATTTTATTTTTTTTATGAACATGAAATCTTATTCAAGGTCTACAAAGCACGACTCCTAAGCAACAAAAGAGGAAGGCAAGAGTTGAACAGAAAGATGAAGCTGTTACTGAACGAAATTAACAAGACCAGTACATGAAAAAGAAAATTTTCCTTTGTTATGAGCATATTCCATACAGATCCCATTTTAACACACCTGACTATGACATCTAAAGAGCAAATCAATTACAATAGAGCTGCCATTATTTCGAATTTTTCCAGTTCAACTTCATATACTATGTTATCCTTCCCATCAACATATTTCTCACAATTTATTGATAACATAATTCTTGGAAGAAATTTTCATCACAAAATCATTTATCCTTCCCACAATCCTTAAAACATGATAAAAATTAGACAAAAGAAGTTGGTAATGTATTATATAAATAAAACAAAATACATGCATTGATCAAATCAATACTCTCCGCTCATCTTAATTTTTTGAACTAGAGAATCCATTCTAATTTGTAGTTTAGCTGGAAGATAATTATTTTTTTCCTTCTAATAGGTGTATTTATATCATGCTTTTCAATATGTTTTAGAGGTTCAGAAGCGAAAAGACAATTTCAGAATTTCAAAAGAATTGGAATGAAATTTTCTCTAGAACATTGGGAGGGGATGTATTCATGAGGAACACATGATACTGGCTACACACGAAGCATAATAAGGAAAATTCAAGTGATTTCAATGTTAACACTACAATGGTGAAAAGTTATTCTAAATAAAATTTCTCCACATGAATGCATAATTATTGTCAGGCAAAGAAGAAAACATTTTTTGCATCCATGTACAGCAAATACCTTAAACTGAGACCATTTCCTGGGACATTAGATTCACAACTATGGCATTTAGTGTGCTTTGGGCACAGGTAAGGTCCAGAACTGATATTCTGCACCAAAGAAAATTAAATTAAGCCAAAATTCTAAAAAGTAAATAAGAACTGTGATGAAAAAAATACAAGGACAACCTTGTGTGGTGGCTGCATACAGTAGCAGTGGTACGCAGCATCGCACCTTCTGCAGAACTTAAACTTGTTAGGATCTCCAGTTCTGCGACAAACCTGCAGCATACAGTGGCTCAGGGGAGTGATCAAGATGAATACAACTTTGCAGAACACGTCACACATCTCCCTATTCAAATTCACATACTTGTATCCCAAACACAAGGCTTGAGAATTGCAAATGATATATAATAACAAACACAAGGTTTTCTGACAGGAAAGAGACAGATCATGTTCCAATTTGCGAGTGCTAATCAAAACAAATAGCCAAACATGAATTTTAAACGTAAAGCTAGCAATTACCAGCAATGAATGCATGCAAATATTCAAATTCAACAACACACTAAGGAGTAAAAAACATTGAAAAGAGAGAATAGTATTATTAAGGGAAGGAGATATCTGTGCATTGGGTACCTCACATAAACGACAAGAGGGGCAAGTCCATGAACTCCAATGAAATAGATCTGTCAAAAGTAACATGTATTAAGAAAGTGACCTGCTATTAATGATGTTTTAAATAAAAACAAAAAAAAAGCCCATAGGTAATGAAACAAACCTCTATGTTGTCCCCATGTTTTCAAGCAACTCCTATGATACTTCTTACTGCAACTCTTGCAAGAAATCATCTTCTTTGCCCTCTCACTTCCTTCATTTTCACCAGAAAAGCATAACCGGCACATAACATTCACAGAGGACAGACCCTGCTCCTCATCTCTTGGAGCATCCTGAAAATTAAATCAATCTATTGATATAGATAAAAACAAGCTAATAACTCAGTCAAGAGAAGTTAAGAAATCTTTATAAAACTAATCTTAAACCCTCTCACTGAACAAGTGCTTGCAATCACAGAGAGATGAAATATGCAACATCACTGAACAAGTGCTACACTTATGATAGCACAAAGCAAGAGAGAGATTGGTGGTATTTAATTAGTTATGTGGTCTGTGCACATTTAGTCAACAATTGTTCAAAATTTATAGTGCACAAGAATCCAAACAAAAGAATGCTTCAATGCGTCAGAAGGCAAGTTAGGAAAGGCATAACAATCTAAAGCTTCCATCTATAACCAATAACATATTAGCAACACATACATTGCCGAACAGCTAAATCAATGTAAAAAAAATCAGCAATACATGTTAGACAATGAAAAAGAGGGTACAAATTCGCAAGCTGTCAACTTCAACCAAAGACCACAACAGCATCGGAAATGCTAAACCTAATCACGACAAACAAACCAGGTAAATTAAAAACAACAACGTTTACCGGCAGATCCCCGGACTCAAACCTCCGAGCGAAGTCCTCAGCCTCAAGGGAGGCCAAAGCAGCCCTCTTCTGCAAGGCAGCGCGCTTGGTCTGCGCGGACAGAAGCTCGTCAGAGCCAGGAGCGGCATCTCCATCAGCACCAAGAGAAGCAGCAGGAGGAGGAGGAGGAGGCGGAGCGACCTTGGGGACGGGAACCTGAACGGTACCCGAATCGGAAACCCTAGCAAACCACGGATGAGTGAGAAAGGAGTGGACCTGGGAAATCTGGAGCGAGAAGTCGTTCCTGGAGTCGTCGGAGCGCAGACTGGGGCGAAACCCTAGCGCGCAGAAGCAGATTCGCTTGCTGCCATGGGAGGGGAGGGGGAGAGGGGAGAAAACACAGTCAGAGAGAGCGAGAGGGAGAACGAGAGAGAGGGAGAGCGGGTGAGAGAGTGAACCATTACCAAGTAATTGGGCAAGCGACGTGAAAGGCCATTACGAATTGGAGGAATTTTTGTTGGATTAACAAAAATCGCGAGCCCGAGCGATCCCCCCCTGCCTCTTTCTTTCTTTCTTTCTTTCTTTCGACGCACAACGCAACACAACACGCTGCCTCTCTCTCTCTCTCCTTGCTTCTGGTTAGATCAATTTTTACGCCCTACCCAAACGCGCCCTTCTTTTTACTACCCCCTTTTAGTGGTCCTTTTATTTTATAAGGACAGAATAAATATAAATAACCCTGCACAGTAATTATATAAATAGATTCAATTTTTGTTTATTTATATTTTATTTCAATTCTTCTTTTGAAATAAATATATATAATATTTTTATTACTAAAATTAGGCTATAAATTTTTTTTTCGATTCTTTTTTAGAATATATATATATTTTTTTTAATAAATTTTTACTATTTATGCACGTTTTCTGATGATGGTAAAAGTTATAGTATGTTTTTTATTATTCTAAAAAAATATGTATAAATAGTAAAAGACTTATAAAATAATGAAGGGGGTATGAAATAGTTGTGATGTTAAAATTATGGACCACAATTATGTTTATGCATACATAGCTTTGTAAATTTGCTTGTAACTATGATATTTTAATTGATTTATTATTAAGTATGTTCGATGTGTGGTGGACTGAACCAACTATCATATGGTTATTATACCTTATAAATATTGAAGACATATTGGAAAAGTGCAAAGAGAGGTGAAAATGCACCATGTCAAACTCCAAGCCAACTTGATTGTGAATGAGCTAGCAAACTAGGGATTTAAACTATTGGCTCTTTTATTGAATTCAAATAGTGTAACATGTTGCATTAGTCGCCCAAATAAAATTAATGGATCTTTCCCCACAATGCAATAAAACTACAAGAGCACTAGCTCTTCTTCATGACAATACAAAATATTTTAAAAATGATTAAATAAGTTCTAATAAGTCCTTTTAATAAATTCAACATGCATTTTAACCTCTTTCCCTCCCACTCTCCACAGTGATAATAGAGTGCCTAATAAGTTTGCACACCTTTGTCGCTCTATCAAGTATCCTGATATACCCAACGATCCAGGTATCTTTGACCTCATTTTTTTAATTAACAACAAAAGCTTGGATGGGAAGGGAATGGTGTGGTAACACATACCCTTGAATTGTAATGTTAATTCGCTTTCTTTTGTGCTTAAGATATTGGATGATAAGCATAAGGTCTATAAATACCATGCAACAAATAATATAACTTTCATAGTTATGGGTCACTAAAATTATTTACATTGCAAGTAACGTGTTGTACGCAACACTCTTAGTAGTATCGTACCAACATCGATAGAATTTGTTGAAAAGGGATTCATACAAATGCATCTAACCTAGCTTAATATTGCAACTCATTGGAAATTAACAATGTCACCCACTCATTACACCAATTCCAGTAGGAATTTGACAATTCAGAACGGTTACTGACATGAGCAAATTCACAACAACCATGAGGGTCCATGACCATCAAAGTTTTACAGAGATCTCTCCAGCAAGAAACAGGAACGTTGCTAAATCAATTCCTAAATCACACTAATCTAGAAATCTTCATCATCACTGGTGTCATCAGAGTCGTCCAACACCTCTTCGTCCACATCATCATCATCGTCTTCTTCGTCACTGCTCAGAACAATGGTGCTCTTAGCCCGTGCGGCTGCAGCCCTCTGAGTCCTCGCCCTCGGAGGAGGTACATTAGCTTCATCTATGCTTGTCAATGCAGCAGAGTTCGAATCAGCACTTCCCGGAGAGGCCTCATCAGCTGCTGGCTTCCTTCCCAAAATAGAGCTGCTCTTCTTGTTGAATGGCGAGGCCCTCATCCTCCTTACCTTCTTCTCAGGCGACAACTCAGATGATTCTGAAGACGACGGCTTCAGCACTTCAGTGATCAGCTTCTGTCCAATGAGTTGGGATTGCTTCCCTGCAGCTGCCCCCCTCTTCTTCGCTGCTGCAGCTCCAATCGTCGTTTTAGTGGTTGTTGTTGCAGCTTTCCCTCTGCCTCTGCCTCTCCCTTTCGCTTTCGTTGGAGCAACCTCTTCCATATCAGAGTCATCTTCAGCTCCACTCTCAGCCTTCTCCTCATCGGTATCATCTAGAGTCACAACGTTTTTCTTCGGAGCTCTTTTCCTGGGGTTCTTAGTTGCTGCAGCTTCTGCTTCTTGATGCTTGGACTCATTGACTGAGTACGAACAAATGTAACATTAGGGACCATTTGATCTTATTGTCAAATAGGTTCATAACCAATACAAAGTTTGACAAGAACTTACCAGGAGAGTTGTCTGACTCCAGATGGTAAGCAGCTAATCTCTCTGCCAGTGGTGCCATTTCATCCTCGTCCTCTTTGGCATCCTCGAAAACATTAGCCTTCTATTTGCAGAATGAAAATTTTAAGTTAGAAATTCATGATTTAGGGTCGAAGTTAGAAATCAAACATTGGCAAAATGGCAAGCTAGGTATAAAGCCCAGTTATAATCCACACCTTCTTAGCTGGTGCTTTCTTCGCAGCAGCTTTTCCTCTAGGCTTAACTGCTTGAGCATTGTTATCTGATGTGCAGACGCCAAGAAAACATCAATCTTTTTTAACACGGAAAAAAAACAAACTGCATGAAATGAAATTATCACACTAGGGGCCATAGGAGATTAGTATTATGACCACGTTTAATTTACCTATATCCATCACAGAAGCATCTGTAGATATAGAGCTCTCAACAGGTGATTCGGAACTGACAGTTTTTTGGGCAGCCTTACGTGGTGGTTTTCTCGCTACTGGTTTCTTAGAAACCTTTCCAGCAGCTTGTTTGAGATCCTTTTCAGACTTTATTGCATCGCTCCTCTCTTTCTCCTGTGAAATTTGCAGATTTATACAAGGCATAAATGAAGAAGAAAATTTACAATGAAATGACAGAGATAGTGGAGCAACACAATACATTGAGAGCCTCCTCCAGTGCATCGAGATCCCTTGACCACAAACATTTTGGTGTCAACTTCTTTATATCAGCAAGCTGTTGACTAACTTTATCCTTTTCGGCACCCAGCTCCTGTATTTTCTCATGAGTTAACGACATAATGGACATGGTCAAAAGGTAGTCGTAGTCCGTAACTCGCACCCCCTGGCTGTCCACTATTGGCTCTTGAGCTCCAATAGTGTTTGCTGAGCTATCTTCATTTTCTTCAGAATCATCAGCTCCAACAACAATGGAGTCCACAGATTTTGCTTTCTTTGGGAAGGGAGTGAAGCCCATTTCCCACAGTTCAGTTACCAATGCAGCCTTCTTTTTCCTGTTTACAACAACTTCTTCATTGATAACAGCCAGGATAAACCGAACCTTGTTCTCCAGCTTTAACACTTCCCTCTCAAGGCTGTTGACACAATAATTCTGCATAATAAAAAACTGAATAAGCACAAACGTTTTCTTCAAGAAGATCAAGCTTTGCTCCCAAATGAGAGGAACATAACCCACCTTCCTCTTCACATATATCTCATGCCTCAAATGATAGAACTCCTCGAGAACTGAAACAAACAACAAATTTAAAGATTAGTAAATGACGTAGTAAGTGTGGCAGCACAAGCACATCAGTGAATAAAGCCATACTTTCTACAGCACTTGAATATTTTTTAATTATGCCTCTTGCGTCAAACAGATGCATGTTGGTGGTGTTGATTGAGGTTGTGAGCTTAAATTTCTTCAACAATCCTTCTTGCTTCGCCATTAGCAACTTTTCTGGGTCCATGAAAACCTCAAATTGTGCAACTGTATCGGTGCTATGATCCCTAAAATCCTGCAACCATGGTATATCCTATGTAAATCACTGCGTTTCTTGAGCACTAAATCACTTCTTGCTTTGCCATGAGCACCCCGTCAAACCATTCACAACAGTTAACTTTTATTTGATGAGAAAAACACAAATATTTTACCTGAATGAATCTCTCCTTCACCTTATCACCATCCTTTGGTCTGTCATTTGTTTCAAGGATTGACTCAAGGAATTGCTTGTAATCTTGTGTCCACCGACGAACTGGCAATTCACTAATCCTCAATGTGCATTCATCTATCTCCTCAATTACCCCACTAGTTATATAAGTTTGCCCGCCTTCTTTTG
The DNA here is from genome assembly GCA_963922045.1 of Persicaria maculosa. Classification (NCBI taxonomy): domain Eukaryota; kingdom Viridiplantae; phylum Streptophyta; class Magnoliopsida; order Caryophyllales; family Polygonaceae; genus Persicaria; species Persicaria maculosa. Next base: position 8,708,361 of record OY998271.1, read on the forward strand.
TTGATTTCTCAATGATTCCCTTGAAACCTCTATACCATGGATCCATTAACTCCATGGTCTCACCATTAAGCATACGCCTTATATTTGCAATGATATCTCTTGGATTGAAATTAGGGATGTATGAGCTCCAACCAGTTCCAATTCCTTCACTTCCATTGACTAGAACCATTGGTATTATAGGGGCATACCTGAAATATTCAAAAAAAATTTCAGCATGTTGAATTCCAGCTTCTCATTCTTAGGCATACAACATATTAAAAGTATTAAAGGTCATACCAAGTAGGTTCAACAGTTAATCCATCTTCTTTTAGGTAGTCAAGGAGTACATCATCCACCTTTGGGAAAAGAAATCTTGAAATGTTTTCAAGACAAGTATTAATGTACCTTGGACTTGCATGGTCCTTTCCACCCTGTAAAACAACGCAAAGTGAAACATTCAGCTTTACATTTGTATAATGTATATATACTACTGATAAACTGAAAGCACAGGTATTTAAATGATCTTTTCCTAAAATTTGGTGACATTAATCTTGCCTGACATCGTGTTCCGAATTGACCGCCAGGTGTGAAAAGATTAATGTTATTGCTCCCAACAAAGTCTTGTGCCATGCCTATAATTGTGCCGCACAAGCTCTGATCTCCATGATGGTAGGCCGACTTCTCAGCCACATAACCACCAAATTGAGAAATTTTTGTTTCCTTAACAAGGTTACGCTTAAAAGCACTGAAGAGAACTTTTCTCTGACCGGGTTTGAACCCATCCATCACTGAAGGTATTGATCTTTGAAGATCTGCCATAGAAAACTGAATGAGTTCCTTATGGACAAAATCGCTGTACTTGATGTACTTGTCCTTTGAATTGAGTCCACTTCCAGGCTGCAAAATAAATTGACAAACACAATCAGTATTGGATGTTCTTAAAATGGAACATGTAAATGGAGGATTCAAAAGTACAAGACTCAGACCTCATACTGTCGTAGCCAATTCTTTCTAGCTTCAATTCTTTTCTTGCTGAAGGCAAGTTCAATTGCATCTGTATCTAGACTGTCATCAGACCACACAAAATCCTTTTTGTGTCTCTCAAGATCTTGGAAGTATTCTTTGCCTTCTTTTGAATCGCTAGTACCCAATCCCTGAAAAACAGAATATGCTGAGAGTAAAAATCTCTCTCAATCTAATAAATTGTATTACTAGTTATCTAAAACAACACCAACAAGACACCTTATAGTACTTAATAGTCCAGCCATCCACATTGCCACGCAAGCTCTCTGACCACGCCTCATACTCATGCATAGAGTAAAAGGCTATGACTTTTTCAGTTCTATTATTAGTTGCCTGCATTCAAGACAATAATACATATGTTTAGAAAATGACTCGGCAATCTTCGGTAATGTTGTCAAATGATGTCCAGACTTGTAGCTGCACTTCTTTCAAGTGAATGCTAACCTTCAAGAGGGGTGTCACAAACTCAACCACAAAAGAAGGAATTTTCAGAAGTGATGGCCAGAATGCATGAATAAAGTTGATAATCAACCCTTTGATGTGGGATCCATCATGATCCTGTCAAAGTGTAGAGAGCAAGGTGAAACTGATCAATAATCAAATTTCCTACTCTGTAAATTTAATGACGAGAATATATAAACACCATACCTGATCGGTCATGATCATTAGATGGCCATAACGTAATGAATTCACGGTATCATATGTTTTAGCTTGCTGTAGCCCAAGGATTTGCTTGAGGCTTTGAATTTCAGCATTCTCCAAGAGCTGCTTATGGGTTGCTTCCCTTACATTCAGCATTTTACCCTTTAAAGGAAATACTCCATAGTAGTCTCTCCCCACCACAGCAAGCCCAGCCATCTACAGATAAACTTTTCAGTTTTGTTACAGCAAGCAATTTATACAGAACTAAACATTACATACAGATAGATAGAAAACAAACGGACAAGACAAGATAACTCACTGCAAGTGCTTTAGCTGAGTCTCCTTCTGTTAAAATGAGGGTGCATTTATGGGAATTCCTCCCTCCAGCTTCATTCGCATCCTCCAGCTTGGGGATACCAGTAATCCGCTGTCGTTTAGATCCATCAGTTTTCTTAAGGTCCCTCTTTTGCTTAAAATCAGCCCATGATATGAGGTTTTCCACCAAAGACTTGGAAACAACTGCATTATTAGACAAATCAGGCTTAAAGTCAATTGATAACATAAGCAGATTATACAGCTAACCATAGGAAGATGGAAGGTGGAACCGAAACTTTCTTGAGGAAACAAACCTTTCTTAAGGAAATCTTCGGGGAGTTTACAAGTGGAACCGAAACTATTCTGACGAGTGGTCAATGTTTCTTTGGTTTGGGAATCAAAAGCGGGGTTGTCAATCAGAACATTGACAAAAACCCATAAGTGAGTCTTAACTGCGGGTGCCTTGATATTGGCACTCTTCTTCTTCTTGTTAACCGACTCAACAGCATACTGGGTGATCTGATTTGTAATGTAATCTACATGAGTCCCACCTTTCACTGTAGAAATTCCATTAACGAAGCTGACCTGCAAAATCAACCCACAGTACATACTTGTTAGATTAGATCTAATTACCTATAGTTTTACATTAAAGAGCTTTAATAAATTGCTTGAGTTCGGGGCTGAGGTAACAGATACCTGCTGAAACTGGCCTTCGTTGGATATACAGACGCCAATTTCCCATCTATCGTCAGAGTGCAGAAACATAGGGGGTTTCTCTTCTGCAGATTGAAAGTACAAATTCATGTACTCTGAGAAAGACCTCACGGGAACACGCTGGTCATTTAACTCCACCTTCACACCTCTTCCGAGACAACCAGCCATATCTATAACCCTCTTCTTCATCAGAGCGACAACATCATCTTCCAGTTTCTCCATCTTGAACTTGGCTAGGTCAGGCTTGAATGTCACTTTAGTCCAATTCTCGCCTGACTTGCACTTGGTGATCACAGGTTCTGATTTATTTCCCATGTTTTCAGTGAAGACCTTCCAATTAAATCCATCACAAAATGCAACTTCAGTTTAGCGTCCACGAGAAGTTTAATTATCGCCGCTAAATTTAGTTTCAAGAAGCAATAAATCCTAATCTATTATCCCAAAACCTAAATCATGATCCTCCAGTGTAATTCGAACAACGAAACCCTAAAAGCCCTAATTCAAGTCTGAAATATCTACCGCTGACAACGAATCCCATGTCGAGAAATGTAGCAAAAGGAGAATAGTTACCTGCTTGTACTTCTTAAGCCTCTTCCCGTCCGCGGTCTCGATAATGAACTCGGTGGAGAAGATATTGGTAAGCTTGGCACCATATCCGTTCCTCCCGCCGGTCGTCTTCTTAACGGAGTCGTCGTAGTTACTACTGGTCAGCAAATGCCCAAAAATCAACTCCGGCACATAAACTCCGTGCTCTTTGTGGATCTCGACAGGAACACCATCGCCGCTGTTGTATACACTAATCTCGTTCTTCTCCGGATCGATCCACACCTTCACGGACTCCATCGTCGGGTCCCTTTGCTTGTTGTCAGCAGCATTGACGAGGATCTCGTCAAATATCTTGTACAGGCCAGGGACGTAGGTGATCTCTTCATGAACCATCTTGTTCTCCTTGTAAATCCATAGCTTCTGAGTGAACTTCTCGATGGATCCGACATAGGTGTCCGGTCGGAGCAAGATGTGCTCGAGCTGCGTCTTCTTCTGGTAGGTTTCTTCGATTGTTTTCCCAGGGACATTGGCGTTGTTGCTGGTCTGCAACGGGCGAGCGGCCATGGTAGGTCGATGAGGGAGACACAGAGGTGGTGTCTGGAAATCTTGGATGAATGAATGGGGGAGAGGAGGAGAGCGAATTGGGGATTGAGCTTTGTTTGAATGACAAATGGGCAAACGGTCGAGTGAAGAAATAGGGTTAGGGATTCAAAATTTGAAATTTGAAATTTGGGAGTGTTGGGGCAATTTTTGACCGTGCGATTGAGGATAATCGGACGGTTGTCATTTTGTTGGGTGAACTCAGTCACAGTACAGCAAGTCAGCAACGCAAAAGCTCCTGAAGATGGGCCGCTCTCATGACAGAGTCATAAAGTGTGTCGTTGCAGTGTGCGGTCTCCTGTTTTTGGATGTAAACGCAGCGTTTTAACCTCAGACAAATTGCACCTCGCCCGCTCCACCGTGACTAAGGAGTATATTTTATTGGTAAAAAAATATTTGAAATATACACTTTTCCCCTTCCAACAACACCCTTATAAGTTTATGACATTATGTACATTTAATTAATATGAGTATGACATGAGATTTTGGATAAAAGTTTATAAGAACTTTTGATTTAATCCTTTTAAAAACATATTGTTTGTATTATGTTTAATGTTCATGGCATAAAATAGACATGCATTTATGGTCCCTATCCTTTTAACTTTTATTCATGTTATCTGTAGATTCGATCGCAACCTCCTACCTCTCATATCGGAGGTAAGAGATTAGAGTTCTTGAGCGAAACAACCAAATAAAACTGTAAGAGGAGCGACACAGCAGATTTACGTGGTTCGATCCGAAGATCTACTCCACGGGGCCTCAGCAGGGAGGCACCGAGTCAAATCCACTAAGTACGAACAGTATTACAGAGTAAGGTTGCCGATTGTACCAAATCAGTCAAGGCAAGCAAATACTAGACAAGATATAAGAGAAAAAATGAAGGTGGAAAGCAAGAATAGGTAGAACACTCCCCAGATCTGAAGTACAGGTCAGATCTGTGCGAAGGAGTTCGTCGGAGAAGAAGATCTTCGCCGATGGAGGGACTGACGCCTTGTTCTTCCTTGCTGTGGACGGAATCTAGAGTCTCGCTTGGAGATACGCCCTAGACCACCGTCTTCCTTCACGATCGCCGCCGCGGAGCTTCCAGGAAACCCTAGATCTCCAGAGCCTCTCTCTCTTCTTTCTCTCTCTGCTTTTGGTGAACTGAGCTTCGGGTGTGGGAAACCCTAGCAGCGCTTCAGCTTTATAGGTGGAGCTATATTAACCAAAACGCTGCGTTGAAGGAATGACCTAGAAGCTGAAAGAGTTACAAGCATCCGGGCTCCCATGAAGGCAGGTCATTGGGCCTTATCCGAGTGGGCTTATGAAATTGGCCCAACAAATAAAGGCTTAGCAACATATGTACATATTATACTGGTTATACTATATGCTTATCATATATGTGAGCATGGTATATAATACTACACTTCTAACATATAGTATAAGCATATAATATGTGTGTATAATATATAAGTGTTAGTTTATATATTTGCCTACTTCTTAAAACCGATATTAGTCCATCTACCATCCTAAACTCCTAGATTAAATATGATTTAGATTAAGAAGACTTAACATTATCCTTAGCCTTTCATTATACTCGTTGAAGTCTCTAGCCTATTTGAAACTAAATATTTGTATTCCTTATCTACATCTTTTGGTTTTTATCATTAGGCTATTCTTCCTACTTACATAGTTTTTGTCAGTTGTAAAATAATTCTTTATTTATGACCCTAAAGATAATAGGCAAAATTAATTAAATGTATCTTTTTTTTTGTAAATATACTCAGTAAGTTTTTTTTTGGTGATTGTACATTTTTTTCTTTAACGACATATTTGGCCATATTTTAATTGATGCTTCCAAATTCCTTCAATTATGTATATTGTAACTCATAAATCTCATCAATTCCTTTGACGCTCTGATGCGGGACCATTCCAGACACCTTCGGACACACCTATACTTGGGGATGGACCTATGATTCGAGCTCACGAGAATGATGTCATTCTCAAGAGGAAGAAGAAGGCTCCACCATGGGAGAAGGTGCAAAGGTGGAAGCTTGACGTTTTTTAGATTCGTTCAGCATTTGACAGCTTTTCGACGTCTCAGTAAATTGAGTCGTACGGAGTCAATATTAATCGGATTGAGGCGTGCCATACCTTGTCGGAACGAGGACGAAGAGATATACAACTTTGATGTTGAAGGTTTTTCCAGATTCGACCTAGAGATTGGCCGAAATTCAACTTCTTTGAGGCTGTCACATGTTTAGACGAATTTATCCTATTTTTAGTAATCTTCTTTACTTAAGTTATTTTTAGTATTTTATGAATTTAAGTTAATTTCTATTTTATTTATTATTTCTTTAGAAATCAGCCTCCTAGGTTATAAGAAGAGGCGTTCCCCTTGTTCAAAACTCAACACGTTCAATTTTTATGAGAATTCAGTCTTTGTGTGAAACACAGGCGTGAGAAAGTCAATCGATTCGAAGCGTTGCTCATCGATTGCAAATTGGTTCTTGATCTAACTTGGTTTGCTTTGAGTTCGTCAACCTCGCGAGAGCTTGGTGATCCAGGTAATCACAAGTCCCCTCCTTGTGCCTCCAAGTTGTCCGCTTGGTTATGTAAGGTTGTAGAGGCGGGCTTTGTAGTCGTTGATACTTGGTTCCTACCCTCTTAGGAGGACTGGGGTCTTTATCTCGTTCTACCTTAGTTCGAATCACCCTTCTATCGGTCTTTATTTCATTGTTTTGTTGAGTCTAGAGTTGCTGAATTTTCGAGTCTTTGTTCTTGTTCTTGAGTCTTTGCTTCCGTTCTTGTCTTTGAGTCTTGATTGTCGAAGATCGGGCCATCCTACGGCTAACCCCGTATCAAATTGGCATCAGAGCTTAGGTTTCCGACATCAAGTTGTGTCTTTTACTTTTCATAAACACAAAAACCACAAAAATAGAGTATTTTCTTTGTTTGGTCTTTTACTTCTTGAATTCTTGAATTTGATTGCATCTAACCTTGTTTGTTGTGATTGTTGTGGTTGCTTCAGCCCAAATACAAGCCTAGACGAGACCCATTGGAGTCGACCAGCCCGTGAGCACACCCTTGTGCAAACCCTAGGCCGACGGCACCCAAGTGTCCCCATAAGTTGAAGCTTGGCCGATTCCACCCTTCACAAAAACCCTAGTTTGCTCTATCTTTTACTTGTTGATTCTATCTATTTACTTGCCTTATCAAAAATCTGATTTTAATTGATAGATTTAATTCAATTCTATCTATCATATATCATAAAAGGCTAAGATAGATCTACTTACCAAATTTATCCAAAGGTTGTCTATATATTTATCTTTAGGGCTTAAATTTTATCTTTTATCACCTTCTATCTCAGATTTTCGAGTCCTTCTCCCATCTCAGAGTCTTTCTTGCATTAGGTCAAAAAAAAAACAATTTCGGTTTTAGTCAAAAAAAAAAAGAGATTGAACTTGGACCTAGGAGGATAAAATTCACTAGGGGCAAAAGTAAGTAAAAAAAAAAAAAAGTTTGTTGATTCATCTAGTGCAAGAAAGCTCCAAGGACCACAAATTTTGGTGATTTCTCCTAGCCCTAATCGACATTACCTTCTTTCGAACACATTACCTCCACAAAATATAAAGTTGAAGCCCTACCTTGCAACTACAACGTCCTTGCAAATGGTTTGAATAAAAAAGAGGTAAAAATCCTAGTTTTCTTTCTTTTCCTTCATTTTCTTTTCATATTTTGGTCTGTCGAGTACTACAGTGGCCATACCGACCCCGTACCGACCCCCCTAGCCTCGGTACAGCTCCTGTCGAGTGTGTCGAGTACTGCAGTGGCCATACCGACCCCGTACCAACCCCGTACCGACCCCCCCAGCCTCGGTACAGCTCCTGTCAAGTGTGTCGAATCCTGCAGTGTCCGTACCGACCCCATACCGACCCTGTACCGACCCCCCTGCCTCGGTACAGCTTCTGTCGGGTCTATTTTGGGTCGATTTCGAGGCTTTCGGTCGATTTTGACCTTCTTTTCCAGCTTTTGTCGAGTTGTTCTTGCTATTATTGAGTCCCTTGTTGCGTGTTTCTTTGTCCTTTCCCTTGATTCCTCTCTTTTGATTGTTAAGTCCTTGCTTGAGTGTTGATTTGCCCAAAGCGGATTGCCCCAACAAGCTTGTCATAACCAATTCGAGAGAAGTGTGTAAGCGAAACACATTGTGAGGTTGTTTATATTTTCTTTAACCTTTACATAGTTCCGTGTTTGTGTTATTTGTGATGTCTAACCAGGGCAACAACACGGTTATTGATGCTGAGGTGATGAAACTTTTGAACGCCATAAGGGAGAACCTGGCTAAGATAGATGAAAGATTGAAGGTACAAGAGCTTCGGTACGGCTTACCGGTACAAAGTGTTGATTGTTCTTACCCCGTGTTTAGTTCTTGTTTTGGCTCTAACACGGTGCCCGGATGAGGAGTGCTACCTCAAGATGAAGTGCCACCACAGGAAAGGGAAGAAACTCATCCTATTCCTTCTAATAGTGCTAACCAGCATAATGTTTCTTCTAGCATAGATAATTCGTTGATTGATGAAAATGTAGAGCATATTGATAATAATGATCCAAATCTTAATTTACTTGCCTATGATGATAATGATTGCATTGAATATGAGCATGATGATCCTTTGATTGTTAGTAATGTTTTAAGTGTTCAACCTATGCCTTGTGATGATAGTCAAAGAGAAAACTTGTTTCATATTAAATGCTTAGAAAAAGGTGAAATTTGTAATATGATCATTGATGTTGAAAATAGTTGTAATATTGATAGCCTTGAATTGATTGAAAATCCAGCCTTGAAAAAGGAAGAAAACTTGTTAGCATTTGATGAACACTTTAAGATCAATGACCAAGCAAAAGTGCATATTACGTTAGAACATCATGACGTTGTTATGAAATCTGAATTGTGCACTACTCAAGTTTCTTTTCTTGGTTTTGTAGAGAGCTCTAATGGCCTACAACTTGACGAAGCCAAGATCAAACCCATCAAGGAGAAGTCAATCCCTACAACATTCGGTCTTGAGACGAGTTTCCATGGGCATGAGGTATTTGATCCAGGAGCTCGTGTGGATGCTTTTGCGGAATCTTATGCGACCTTGGATTCGATGACGAATCCTTTTCAAGAAAGGGAAGATGATGCGGGACCATCCCAGACACCTTCGGACACACCTATACTTGGAGATGGACCTATGATTCGAGCTCACGAGAATGATGTCATTCTCAAGAGGAAGAAGAAGGCTCTACCATGGGAGAAGGTGCAAAGGTGGAAGCTTGACGTTTTTTAGATTCGTTCAGCATTTGACAGCTTTTCGACGTCTCAGTAAATTGAGTCGTACGGAGTCAATATTAATCGGATTGAGGCGTGTCATACCTTGTCGGAACGAGGACGAAGAGATCTACAACTTTGCTGTTGAAGGTTTTTCCAGATTCGACCTAGAGAGTAGCCGAAATTCAACTTCTTTGAGGCAGTCACATGTTTAGACGAATTTATCCTATTTTTAGTAATCTTCTTTACTTAAGTTATTTTTAGTATTTTAGGGATTTAAGTTAATTTCTATTTTATTTATTATTTCTTTAGAAATCAGTCTCCTAGGTTATAAGAAGAGGCGTTCCCTTGTTCAGAACTCAACACGTTCAATTTTTATGAGAATTCAGTCTTTGTGTGAAACACAGGCGTGAGAAAGTCAATCGATTCGAAGCGTTGCTCATCGATTGCAAATTGGTTCTTGATCTAACTTGGTTTGCTTTGAGTTCGTCAACCTCGCGAGAGCTTGGTGATCTAGGTAATCACAAGTCCCCTCCTTGTGCCTCCAAGTTGTCCGCTTGGTTGTGTAAGGTTGTAGAGGCGAGCTTTGTAGTCGTTGATACTTGGTTCCTACCTTCTTATGAGGCCTGGGGTCTTTATCTCGTTCTACTTAGTTCGAATCACCCTTCTATCGGTCTTTATTTCATTGTTTTGTTGAGTCTAGAGTTGCTGAATTTTCGAGTCTTTGTTCTTGTTCTTGAGTCTTTGCTTCCGTTCTTGTCTTTGAGTCTTGATTGTCGAAGATCGGGCCATCCTACGGCTAACCCCGTATCACGCTCCTTTCACTAATGGTCCTTCTTTCAATTGTTGTATTCTGTGTTTTTTACTTTATGATTTCTATGTGATTTATACCTTAATATTATCAAGTTGAATCTTTACGATCTTGTTTGTTGTAACTTTAATTCGATATTAATTTCTTCTTGTTTTTTATCGTCAATTGTTTTTATAGACAAATGGGTTTGATAGTCAATTGTTTTGGAGATCGGCAATTGTGCAACGTTTACAAAATTGGTGGTTGAAGTAATTCATTACAATAATTCCTTACAGTAATACGATTGTGCAACGTTATACATGAAATTACTTACAATACAAACCTAATTATTGCAGTACATCCTCACGTTTGGTTAGATGAATGAATTTGGTTACAATAATGTGATAATGCATAATAATATCTTGTTGCTAGGAATTGGGTTATATTAATGTTGATACAAGAAGTTTCGTCACATAAATTTGGTTACTAAAAATTAGTTACATGAATGGTATTGTCCTACATGAATGTTATTGTAATATAAATCGGATTATATAGTGCATTACATAAATGTTATTGTATTAAAGAAACATTATTCTAGTAAAAATCGGATTACAATATTAAGGTACAAGAGTGTTACAACAATTTGTTTGCAGGAAAGTGGTTACAATAAAAACTTGTTTTCCTATAACCAAATTCATTGTTATAAGTATTACCGGAATTATTTTGACAAATTGCTACAAAGCAACTTGATGGTTACAATAACTACGCAATTCGATCAATGCTCATGTAACCCAAATGTTCAACTACATCGAATTACCTCGGCAATTAAGAAGTAAAAGTTGACCAAATTAATCGATTAGCGATATGTGAACATCAATTAGGGTTACATGTATTAGGATGGTCCTGATTCATAGAACCAATCATATATAATCGATTAATTGATCAAATTAATTGTTTCTAAAAAAATTGGTTGGGTTACGTTGAATCCTTATATTCAATCATTCTTTTAACAATAAACAAATCTTTCTAAAAAAATCTATCAATTTAATTTTTAAAAGGATAAAAATATAGTCTAGGGGTATATAGATAACATCCACCTAAAAAAATATAATTGCCTGAAACAAAAGGTAAGGAGTACAATTAAAAAAAAATAAAATAAAATAAAAAAATAAAACACTCCCATCCGGATGAAAACCCTTTTCTCTCCCAAATTGGCCGAACAGTCGCCGCCACCATTACCAAACCCTAGCGGATCCCGACCCGCTCACCTGCGAAAGCCTAAGGCTAACCCCTCTGCTACCCCCTCCTGCCCTGGCCTGATCCTTCCACAACCTGCTGCGAGGCGTCGATTCGGGCCCACTCGCTCCTTCCCCGTTCATGACGGACTTCACCTGTGCAAGGTCTTCCTAGCGGTGGTGCCGCCTTACGAATCGCTCTCGTTTGGGCATGAACCGCCCACTTGGAGGATCTTCCGTGCTTGCATTTGGGCTTGTTTGAGGGCTGGGTTTAGCCGGTGGTGGCCGGGCGGGTGCCGTCGCCTTTCTCGGTGGCGTTGGTGGTTGTTCGGTTCCTCCTCCTCGTCGTTGCTCTGCTGCTCGTTTCTGGATGCTGCTCGTTGTTTGATATCTGTAAGTTTGCCCTCTCTCTCGACTAACCACTTGACCTCTGTTATGGCTTACAAGCACCATACTTACTCAATCTATCCTACAGGATACATTTGGGATCAAAATCCCAATTTTACATTTGCTAATTTCTCAAATCAGTTAATTTACTGGATTATTTTCATCCACCAGGGTTTTATGAAGTTAAGTAATTCTGCGAAACTCACCCGTGTCAAGGAATTGTTTACTTTCGAATCGACTACTTCTTGTTGTGCCGTGGTGTCTCTGTTTTGCAGATCGTGTGTTGTGGCCGGGGACGTGTTCCAACAGCGGTTCCCCTTCGTTGCCTCGTTTGCGAGGCAACCCCGTCACTTATTTCATCACATTGAAACCATTGCTTGCTTTTACAAGGCCTACCGATTACCTCAAACTTACTACTACCCTTGTTCTATTTCGGCAACTCCGATTAATTCTTATGTAATTCACTCGATTGCTTGTCAACTTTTTTGGATTGAGAACTCTTTCGTTTATGTTATTCGATATCTCCTAAGATCTTATTATATCATGATGTTTACTTCATACAATAGAGTCACATGTTACCCTCATTTATATCTTGTTGTTTGTTGTGATGAACCCATCATTGTCTTTTTGGTCTTTTGTGACAGTACTTATGCCTCAAACCAAAGGATTTGCACACTAAATGTTTGCCGTAACTGGCCTAATTTTGTTTTGGGTTATCATTTTACTGATTGTCGGTGTTTTTACATCCTCATTTACTTCAAAGGAGTTACGATTACGGACTCCATTGCTGACCAAGCATTCATACAAACGTCCATATATACATGGAGGTCTTTTGTTTCTCAACACCAAGCTCACAAGGATTTGGTACAGAAAAATAAAATTCGTTCTATACTAAACCTACTTATAACCCTAAATGGATCCACCAACATTTTTACTTTCATAATCCAAACGGTTCGCCTAAAAGGTTTCCTATGAATATATGCTCTTGGAATTCGAGGGGTATCCGGACCCGAAATTTCTGGACAAACATCGATATTTTCTGTAAGAATAACCACATCAATGTCTTAGCAGTCTTAGAAACCAAGGCTAATAAACAACCAAAAGATTTCCTTTGGAAAAAGTGCGGCTTCTCTAGTATTGCTTTCGACCCTGCCGAGGGTTTCTCAGGAGGTATTTGCTTACTGTGGAAGGATATTCCTCCGTCACTGGGAAGTATTGAACTCATTTCGATACAAAATCGATTCATACATATCAATTATTCTGACTACGCCTCTCATCAAACTATTGCGTTACTAGTAGTTTACGCCCCCCGGATGAAAGAAGAAAAATACCGTTCTGGGACTCCCTTCTTCAATACATACAAACGTTATTAATCCCATTCTGCATTATGGGAGATCTAAATGAAATCTACTCACCGTCTGATAAACTAGGTGGAATTGAGCCTGTGCCTAATAGATTCAACAGATTAACGACTCTTAAGAGCGACCTTTCGTTGATGGAAGTACCAGCTCATGGCGGACAATTTACCTGGAAAAGGGAATGCAATGGAAACATCACTTGTCTGGAGAAGTTAGATCGAATTTTAATTCATACCGACGTCCTATCAGTATTCAGTTCACTTCGTACCCAGATTCACCCGTTTGTGAGATCTGATCACGCACCGATCTCTGTAGACTTTCGTCCTAATGTTCAGCAAAAACACAGACCTTTCAAGTTCGATCTCGCTTGGGCGACTAGGTCGGATTACAGAAATCTTGTAACTCAGGCCTGGAGAGTGAATCCCAATGGCTCTCTTATGTTTAAACTTTTACATAAAGGGCGTTTACTTAAAAAGCTTTCCAAAACTTGGCATAAGAAAAATTTTAAAAACATTCACACACAGATACTAGACACTGACCAAAAATTACTACAGTTACAAACTTCTTTATTAACAAATTATAACGATAACGATCTGCGCATCTTAAAACAATTACTTAACAAAAGAGAAAGAATCTTGGATTTTCATAGACGATATTGGAGCCAGCGAGCTAAAGTTAAACATGCCAGACTAAATGATTCCAACACCGGCTATTTTCATAAAATAGCAACGTCAAAACGTGGACGGAAAATAATCAAATCTATCTCACTCTCTAGTGGGGAAACATCTGCTGATTTCCATGTTATACAGCAGGAATTTGTTACTGACTTCAAAGCCAGATTTAGATCGGATTCTGACACGAACTCGGACCTATCCTCAGATCTTTCGATTATCCCTCAATTAGTCACTTCTGAAGATAATGCAATGCTATCTGCAACTGTCACCAATACTGAAATTAAGGAAGCCCTTTTCTCTATGAGCCCAGACAAGGCTCCGGGACCTGATGGTTACCCCGCGGGTTTCTATCAAAAATTCTGGCCTACAGTAGGTCCCTCTGTTATTAAGGCTGTAAAAGCCTTTTTTAGTTCAGGCAGACTACTGCGACAAGTCAATCATACGTTTATTACTCTTATACCAAAGTGTGACAATCCGACCAAGGTTAACCACTACAGGCCAATTAGCCTATGCTCTACCATTTATAAAATTATTTCAAAGGTTATTTCTGTAAGACTAATCAAGATTTTTGACAAACTGATTCACCCACTACAGGGAGCATTCACAAAGGGTAGATCAATTCAAGATAACATCTTAATTGCTCACGAAGCTTTGTATTCGTTTAAAATGAAAAAAGGAAAAATGGGCATGATCGCCCTGAAGCTTGATATGGAAAAGGCTTACGATCGCATAGAGTGGTCCTTCTTATTTCAGGTTCTATCTAAATTTGGATTCGACGAATGTTTCATTAACAAAATTAAGGAATGTGTATCAACGGTTTCATACTCGGTATTAGTCAACGATGAACCTACCACTGTAATCATCCCCTCCAGGGGCCTTAGGCAAGGAGATCCTCTTTCTCCCTTTCTTTTTAATTTAGCTGCGGAAGTACTAGCTCGAACCCTGCACCACCAGGGATGTGTTAACAAGGACATTGGGATCTCATTTGGTAGACCTGGCATTAAAATCCCTTTCCTGGCATTCGCTGATGATATTTTAATTTTTTGTAAAGCCTTACATTCAGCTTGCACAACAGTGCTCTCCGTTCTCGATCGTTACTGTGCAATTTCGGGACAAAAAGTAAATTTACACAAATCGAGCTTCCAGGCTTCTCCTAATACCACAATCACATCAATTACATCCACTACAGCCGTACTCGGGATTCCACAAGCTAATAATTTCGATAAATACCTCGGTTGTCCTATTGTCAACGGTAAGACCAACAGAGATACCTTCGCAGACGTCGTCCTAAAAACGAAACAACAGTTAACAAAATGGAAAGCCACCAGTCTTTCGGCTGAAGGACGTAGAGTTCTTATCCAAGCTAATCTAAGTGCAAAACCTATCTTCCTTATGCAGGCTTTTTTACTTCCATCGCATATTCTTCATGAATTGGACAAAGTTTACAGATAATTTTTTTGGAACAAAAGTAACAATGCCGCTCCTTTGATTAGTTGGGACAAAATTTGTTCCGATACTATAAAAGGGGGTCTTGGTATACACAAAGCTGAGAATATAAACATTGCGTTACAGATGAAACTTCTGTGGAAAATATTATCCGAACCAGACAATATCTGGGTCCAAGTCATCTCCAAAAAATATCTTAAGGGACATGATCTGCTCTCTTATACAAAAAAAGGTGGTACTTCTTGGCAATGGGGGCGATTAATGTCCATCAGAGAAAAATTTGAACCATCTCTCCGGTGGTCTGTTGGGGATGGCAATTCTATTAAATTTTGGGAGCATAATTGGGCTTTCAATGAGCCTCTTAAGCATAGGTTTGTCCAACCTATACCAGAAAACCAACTTCGTAACAAAGTTTCCTTTTTCATTAACAATGACAGACAATGGAATCGCACCTTAGTGACTGATTCTTTAAATAACATTCTGTCGACCCAGGACATTCAACATATCTTAAGTATTCCACTACCAACGAATCCTATGACTGACCGTCTTTATTGGGGTCCAAGTAAAAATGGGTGGTTCTCGACCAAATCGGCTAACTCATTCTTGGCGATACACACTGGCTTAGAAAATTATGATTGCGGGTGGATTTGGAAATTGGATGTACCCCCAAAGGTCCGTCATTTTCTGTGGAAAATTTCTCGCGATGGTTTGCCTACCACAACTAGATTACAAAAATCACACTTCTCGGTTCCATCGGGATGTTCTTTTTGTGATAATTCAAACGAAACACTCTCCCATCTGCTATTAGATTGTCCTATGATTGCAACCCTGATGACTAGTATCAATATTAACATTCCGCGTAATGGTTCGCTCTGCCGAGGAAGCGCGATTTTCAAACTATATGACGTTAAACAAATACTCGGTAGCAAAAACTTTGCTAAACTGGCTATAGCATGGTGGGCCCTGTGGTTCCACAGAAATCAACTAGTGTTCCAACATACAGATAAGGTGACTTTGACAGACATTCTGTTGCTTTACACAACTACCGAGCACTGCTGGATTCAATCCAAGAATCTCGATTCTGATCTCCTATATCATAACTCGAATCATACGACACGTAATTACGGTACCCTCCGTACGAGATCGGGTTCTGACGGAAATTCTTCTGCCAAAAGGAAGAAACGTTCAGATCTATAGGAAAAACCACCACAGGGATGCCACAAATTAAATTTCGACGGTTCTGTTCTACCTAACGGTGACGCTTCTTTTGGTTTCGTTATACGCGACTCGGTGGGGGTTATCACTTCGTTTGGCAGAGGCCGTTGTTTAAATGCCACCGTCATCTGCGCTGAGAACTTAGGCCTTAAGAAGGGCATTGAGCGAGCAAAACAATTATCTCTTACAAAGCTACAGATTGAAGGAGACAACCTAGTGGTCATAAAAGCTTTATTAGGGGATTGGAAGTGCCCCTGGCAAATTGAACTTCTGCAATCGGATATTTTAATGGATATTTCGTCCTTTTCTTATGTAGCTATTCGTCATATTTTCAGGGAATCGAATGCTGTGGCAGACTATCTCGCGAGAAGTGCCCATGCATGCCCTGCCGACGACTGCTTTGAGGAGGTCACAGAACTGCGAGTTCTCGTCCGAAAGGACGCGCTAGGAAGGGCTTCGGCTTCGGACGACCCGACCTAATTCTTATTCTGCGTCAAAAAAAAATAAAAAATAAAAAAAAAATAAAAAAATGTATTTTTTTTATTAGGTAAAAATTCGAGACCAGACATATCTGGACCTCGATGGCCGACAAGTCGGCAGACGAAAACCCATCAAAAGACAAACCAAAAATACAAAGATGGTGCAACAAACAGACAAACGTGCTCTACAAAGCAAAACAAAACACAACTAATCCGAACAAGACGAGGACTTAGATGAAGGACGAAGCCAAACACTACCCTGAAGCAGCACCGTAGGCCAGCGGCACATCAGGAGTCACCTGTGGGCAGTGAAGACGAACCTCCAAGGAACCATTCTTCCGGAAAAAGGAGACGCCTCGATACACACTACCACGACCCCAACCTATCCTGACTCCAACTGCCAGAACCTCATCAAACAGAAAAGAAAGTCCAGTCTCGCCAAACAAAGAGCCACACGACGTCTGACTGAAATGCACGAGAAGCCCAATCGGGATGTACGCAAACCTCACATGGAATTATTTATAAATATAGATTATTGCAACTTACTACATTTAATATTATTTAAAGAAATGATTGAGATCTAATTTTAACCGAAATACTTCATTTGAGAAAGGTTCCTATGAATTTTTGCTCAATTCGATGATAGATTTAGGACTCCCGAAGGAGATTTAGGGCTCCCGAAGGAGATTTGGGGCTCCCTAAAGGGAGAGAAGGAGAGCGTTTATGTTTACCGAAGGTTATGCTCAATTATAAATGAATATAATAGAGAAATACATACATATAAATATATATAAAATAAAAATTTTCCTTTTCCCTCGGGCTTCCTTTGGGCCCAAGGATGTACCTTGGGCCCAAAGCACAACCCATGCCTAGCCATCGGACCACATGGGTCCAATGAGTAGCTACAGACGTCGATGACAGACTGAGAGGACACCGACAAAACATCGAGGACAGGCCCACCGGAGAGTGGAAAGGCCGAGCTCAGGGGAGGGAGATGAACGAAGTTTTAGACAAGGGATCGATAACAACGGATCACAAGTAGGATTAAAGATCCATACGGCGTGAGAACGTCCTTGGCAAGGGACAAGGCTAAGCCGAAAGGGACAAGGTCCGAACCCAGGGCCGGAACCCGAGTTGATTTGGGTGCAACACGAGAGAGATGCCGGGAAAAAAGGGCTCACCGACAAGAACTCGCGAAGATGTAGGGAAACCCCAAATTAATTTGTCAAAAACGGGATGTGAAACCGAAATTAAGACAGGAGGAGGGAGGGGGTCGAGCAACCACAGGATTTACACAACTGTAGGTCAAACAGATACAGAGGGAGGCGAAATAGGGTCGAGGCCGGTGAGAACCTCACCGGAAGAGAGACCAAATCAGGAGGCCGGAGATCGTCGGACTGGTAAACGAGGACAAATAAATGTCAGTTCGGAGACGACCGAAGCTGGATTGAGGCGGCCGAGGCCGAGGTGAGGTGGCCGGAGCCATGGGTTAATCGGCAGGAGCCGGAGTCACCAATTTTCTCAAAATAATATTTGGCAAATGAAGAGATGGTTTTTTTTAGGTGGAGATATTTTTTTTAGATTATGCAGATGTAGAATATAGAGAATTTTTTTAAAATAACCTTGTAAAAAATCTAGATGGTGTTTGGTGGTTATAAGATTTGAAAATTGTTATTGTGGTAAAAAAAGTCTAAAACGCCCTTAATCTTTTTACCCCTCATCTACTAATCTCTCCCACTCGGCTAGCCTACAATCTCCTCCTGATAGCGGTGGCGTAATCGAAGAAAGCTTTATATGAGATTACCAGATTAATAATATCAATGGCTTCCGATGATTGTGATTCAACAAATCTACCACCAATCAGGAGTGGAACTTTTTGACAAATGGACAACATCAAATGGTTAATCTAATCTCAAAACTCAAAATTGGATACAAAACAATATTGTATTCAACATGCAATTTGTATCATAACAATGCCTTTAATAGGGAAATCAATAGGTGAAAGTTGTGCGTGGCAATTGAGAATTGAATTCATGAGTTAAGATTGAAATCAAAACCACAATCTGGAGGTAAAATGTCATCTGAAATTGTCACTTCATCGAAGCAAAAATTGAACTAAAGTACATCAATGCAACAAATCAGGAGTCCAATCGAAGCGAAAATCAAAACATCTTCAAATGTCGTTAATGGCTATCAACAAAAGGAGAAATAGAGAGTTGGGGGGAGAAGGGAAGTTTTTGTAATCGGCGAGAGCAAGAGTAAAAAGGCGAGAAAGGCGACGAGGGCAATTTCGAACACAACCCACCCAAAAACTCCCGAATCTTGCTCCCCCCCCCCCCCCAAGTTTCCATTTTCATCGAAATAAACCCCACCTACAACTATCGACTCCTCGATCGGCTGCATCTCCTATCAAATACCAGAACGTCCCACCTTTTTCTTAAACCCCCCCCCCCCAAAAAAAAAACCTCAAAACCTACTGCCGAACACAACCTAAATGATGTTAAGAGATAATGACTCCACTTTTATCCACTCTTAATACATATAAATTCAGAAGCAATGTCTTCACAAAATATTGAGCCACGTGTCTACTTTGAGCAAGGTAAGCAGTTGATTTTTCTACCCCACGTTCTTCTTTGAAACTGCTCAATTAACTTTCTGAAATTAACTTTCTGAAATTGAAGTAACATGACCGCTCTCTTCGTCCTGTTCTCTAGTCTACCGATCCCCGTTCGTTCCTGCTCCTCTCCAGTCTACCGATCCCCATTCGTTCCTCCTCCTCTCCAGTCTACCGATCCCCATTCGCTTACTCCCGATGACAAATTTGGCGGAGGCAAGCCAAGCCCAGACACCGACGGTAAGTTTACGCCCGACCCGAAAAACAATCATCTCCCTTGCCCTTCTTCAATTGCTGCATTTTTTCTTCATTAGCTTTAGAAATTGCATATTATTATAATGTTCTTGATCTGATTTGTTTGTTGTTTGTGTTTGATGTGGTGATCAGTCGGGTCGGCTGAATTGGTGCTTGGAGGTGGCAATCGATTGCAATCGAAGGCGGGATGTGTCAAATCGAGGTAAAACTCTCTGTGTTCGCCCTTTGCTTACCCACTGGATGTGTATACTAGGTTGATTAATTTGGAGGATTTTGATTAATGTATTGCACACAAGGTGTTCGATGAAATGTTTATATGTATATTTTGTGTTGATTCATCTAAGTGTATAGAGAATTGTTTGATTACCTTCAGATGACACCAGGACGGATGATGCCGATGGCGAATGGTGACTTCTCCCTCCTCTCTGTGTCCTTCTTTATATTATAGGGTTTTACTTTATATTTTTGTGAGAGTGAAGCAGACAAGTAGACAAAGTAGGAAGCGAGAGAGAAGTTGGTGGCGTGGTGGAGGTGGAGGTGGAAGTTGTGGATTATGCCTCAAAGGTATCATTGTGGATTGTGCCTCAAAGGTGTCATTGTCTACATATCCAAGGTTGTTGCTCCCATGCTCAAGTCTGCAATCACCGGTGGATCCTCCGCTTGCCCACATGGAGACTAGAGTTTATGGAATCAAAGAGCAATTCGAAATTGAACACCACAACCGCTTGGCCAATTGTAATTTCAAACATCTTTTGCTTCACCTTCCTCTATATGCCATCACACATGATGGGTAAGGAATGCTATGTGGGAATGATGCAATGGGGGATACAAACCAGTTGGTGGGTGCTTCTTCTTCCCTTAATTTAAGCAATTAATCATGTGTGATGGGTAAGGAAATATGATTAATCGATTAGTGCTTTATGGAGGTTGTTGTGTACGTGTTGTTAATTCGCTGACAGTTATGGCTGCTGTGCAATGCGCTTCTGCTGCTGGGTTGTGTATGGAGTCTACAAATGTTGGTGAGCTTCCAAAAAAGGGATGATTCAGCTCACTCCTTAGAGCCAAAGTGGGCTGATCCTCAGGTTACAACAAGAGTAAATGCAAAATCAAAACTTTAAAATTTCCAAGTTCAGATTGGTTTGACTTTAGTGGTTCTTGATCACCTGTTATGATGCAATGTTTCTCAATTGTTTATATATATTTGTCAATATTTCATGCTAATGCATGAGTTCGGATTATACCATTATTTATCTTATAATATTTTGTGTGCGTGAAGGATGGTATGTTAATTAGTGTCTTTCTTTGTCTCTATAAAAAAAGTGTTCCTCTTAGACTCCTACTAACACTATTCATATTTTCTTTGCAGTGCATCGATCCTAAAAATGGCACAATCATCCAAACCAATTCGTAAGTGCCACATTTGTTTCATTCGATCAATGTTTTGTAGTTTTCATCAAAAGAAGGCTTTTCAAGCTCTTATTACTCATTATTTTTGTTGTTATTGTTGTTCATGATCTGAAAATAAATTTAAAATTAGTTTATGTAATATTTTTGGACTTATTTCCAAGGCAATCCATATATAAGAAATTTGTGGGTACGATTGTTGTTAACACTATACTCAACTGCTTTCCATTTATATGCTTCATTCTAAGTATCTTTTTACTTGGGAAAATTGATGCCCAATCTTAACGAGCAAGAAAAGAGGCAGAAACAACTTTATTATATTCAATCTTATGAGTTGTAACCTTGCTTGAAGATTTAATGATGCCTTAATTGAATTGTCTTGTGTTGTTGTATTTGGGTGTGACTTTTGCTTAGCATCTATAATAATGCCCTACAGTGTCACGATTACATGTGCCTTTCTAACAAGTTGGTCTTTGCAAAGTACAATTCTCTTTACATGGTTAGAGCTTGATGGTTTAATGAAAGTTGTCTCTTCTGCTTTTAGAAATTGAGAAGCCAGTGTATGATGAGGGCGGTGCACTGGAAAGCGACTAAAGAGGATGATGTTGCCAAGTATAATTCATGATTGTACTATGGTGTGTAATAGATAAAGTACCATAGATGGTCCAAACTCAATTTTCTTAAGCCAAAAACTATAAGGTTTATTTTCTTTGCCTTCAATTAGGACGTAGGTTCCTTAGGAGAAGCGTGAAAGCGGATGATTTACTATTCTTTGTCCAATTTGAAGTATCGACCATGTCAAAAAAATAAAATTTAAAATAACAACATGACAAGAAGCATGGGTAATATATTAGTAGAAAATTGACGTGTCGAATATTTTATTTAATACGTCAAGTTCGACCGAAAATATTATGAAAAACCCGAACAAGGTTCGGGAAAAGAACTAGTTAAATTCAATTTAATTACAAACTATCACCTTATTTATAAAATATTATTTTTAAAGCCCAAAATAAAAAAAAATAATTGTACAACTACTCAACTAGTAATATCAATCAATGCCATATAAGCATGATTTCTTGGTCAATTAAGGAAAATTAAATGATGTTAAGAGATAAGGACTACAAATGCTTAATTTCAAATAGGTTAGAGACTTTAATGGGTATAATGAGAGGTTAAGGACAAAGAGCACCTGTAATGGGTGTTTTTTATGGGATGGAGAGAGAAAAAATAGGAAATGATAGTGACTCTTTCTACCATAGCATCCGGACAAGAAATGTTAAAAATGTCACTGTTCACATTTTTCCAGCAATATGTGGGACCACATGGAAGAGGGTTTTGCCATCATGTGAGCATGCATAGTAATATAGTATGATTCAAAATATGACAGTGTATGCATCCAAATACACCAAACTATAAACATTTTGATTTTGTTAAAATTTTTGGGCTCCATTTTCGGACAAAATATATACGAAGTAGTCCATATCTCCACCATCTCCATCTCCTTCATTACACCACTGTTCATCTTTGAGATGGATCCAAATGATCCACAACATCCTTACAATTTCCAGGAGTTATATATATATAACTTTTTTTTTGTTATTTTTTTGTTCTCGGGGCAACTTTGGGCCCAAAGCAAGAAAACCGAGCTTAAACAAGTATGGGCCACCTTAGGGCCTAAGGAGTATCTATGGGCCACAACACAAGTCGAACGACATCCAAGCAAAATCAAGGGCGGTGACGACAAGCTGGTTAGGAGGACAACATCGGCGAAGGGGAAAAACCCAGTCGCCAGCAAGACTGCAACTCCGACAAGGGAGGAAACATGGTTGGGAACGGACCAAGCGGAGGGTGAACGCGGGATGCCCACTAGGAAGAACAACTGACCCCGACGAGACGGTGCGAGATATTTAGTCCTGAATAGGTTGGAATCGACATGTTCCTAATAACTATGTATGTTTAGATAAAATATTTAGTCCACCTAGGACCCATGGTTCGACTTTGACTAAAAAAACAAGCTCATTCATGTTAGAAGGTCATATTTTTAAAAAAATCATTATTATAAACATATATATAAAACATATAATCATATCAACTCAAAACTCATTTAAAATAATCTCATTTCTCAATTACACCAGGATATTTATGCAACAAGATCTGAAACTAACTATGATTGCACTTGAATAATATAAAAATTCCATACAAAAAACACCCAATAACATAAATACAAAATAGAGTTAAAAAGGTAAACTGCAGAAAATCACCCCTATAATATGCTAATATGCTATATTGATCAAACCACCCTTTTCTATGCCTAATTATTGAAAACCACCCTTTATAATACTACTGTTAGCAATGAGTCACCCATGTAAGGTTTTGTACGTCTATAAATTGTTAAATCTGATTAATTACCATTTTTCCCCGTATTTTTAATAGCTTTTAATGAAATGAAAAATGAATTGAGTGGAATAAAATTGAAATTGAATAATAAAGATGGATTAAGTGGAATAAAATAGATTAAGTGGAATAAAATTGATTATGTAAAATCAGATAATACCCTTCATTTTTTTAAAATAAGGTAGAAATTTGGGCGGTGTTAGACCCTGCTGACCCACCACCCTGCTGAGAAATTACCCTTCATTGATTTGATTGCTCTTCTCCTCTCTAAATGTAAATCAAGTCAATTAGATTGTCTATTTAATTAAAAAAATATATTTATAGCAGTCATAATAGATCCCATCACCATTGTAGATTTAAAGTCCAATTTCTCAAAATTCACCCCTTAATTCAACAAATCAATTTTCTCCATTGCAGATTTGCAACCCAATTTCTCAAAAATTGTTGCCTCGATCAATGAATCAATTACTTGAATGACATACTTGAGAGCATGACCGACAATGGATCTCATGCAGATGAGGAAGCTGAATGGGTGAAAGAGAGGCTCGATGTCGCTAGCAACGACAATGCAAGGGGGAAATAGATCTCGAGGGCTCCTTTTTTACGGGTGATGATGAAGGCGAAGATGGAATTGAAGAAAAGAGTGTTGGCATCGATGGCTTAGTTGCAAGAGACAGGGATGTAGCAGAGGGAGGCATGGCCGCAAACAACAAAGAAGCGGTTAGAAAGAAAGTATCTTGAGGAGTTGGTGGCAAGAGTGAATGGACTGAGGGGGGTGAGGGAGAGCAAGTGGATGGCGAAAAGGTGGCTCGTTGCTAATGGTGGTATTATAATGGGTGTTTTTTGGTAATTAGACATAGAAGGGGTGATTTTGAGCAATATAGGATATTATAGGAGTGGTTTTCTCCGGTTTACCCAAAATAAAACATTTTTTCTATCTTATACTCTTAGGATCTATAATTTCCAAAATTATAGTATTATTTAAACTTCTCTTAAATTATTTTCCTAGAATCGATGTTATATTTGGTAGAGAATTTTTCCCAATAAAATTTTTTATCCTACGCAAACAAATTATCACAACAAGGACGAATGATATTGATAAAGGCAAATCTAGCAACAAAAGTACAAAACTAGATATATAATGCAAAATGTCATGCTTTCAATTAACATACACCAAGAACTAGACCAAATCAACAAATGTTTTTTGCAGTAACAAAGATAGAAATTATAAACCATTGATTAGATAAGATAGAGTTTGTAAGCCGAAAGCTCTAGGAGAGTTATGACTTGAAAAGGTAAATATATAGATGTTGGCTTAAAAGCCGGGGGTACAATAACGCAAGACCAAACAAAGGGTCGTGTGGGAAAATACATAGAGAACCCATTAATAGAATACCACACACCACAATACCACTACTAAAATAGTCACCTAAAACCGCACTTGCTAACTCATACACACTACAAGAGCCATTGCCAAAAGCTTGCCACCTCTCATAATACGGGACCCATTACACAAAAAAAACGTCAAAGTGAACCACACCCACTCAACTCCCTTTATGTGAACAAAGTAAAGGAGGGTTATGACTCAACAAAACAAAAGACATGAACAAAGAATTGCAAATTAAATTCCTCTAGAAAACAATTGTCAAACCAAACAATAAAACTATTCTTTACTTCTCTCTAAAAACCCAAAAACCATCTACCAAAAACTCTACTACAGATCAATTAAAGAACAACAATATCTCTCTTCCTCCTTCTCTGAAGATCTATTATGGTAATCAACAACTACAATACCGGGGAACAACGGAGAGTTATAATCTCGACCCCAATTTCTCTCTACAATACCGGGGAACAACGGAGAGTTATACTCTCGACCCCAATTTCTCTCAACTTACCTAAAGCTACCATCTACCAACAGGGGTGTATCACTACCATCGGACACCCCCTTGAACTACACCAAATCTAAAGGTTTTCAACCAGGAATCACGGTTGTCTCCTTCCTGGTCGATCACTACTCACCTCTCCGGAGCAATGCCATACAATAAGGGAGGCCCCCTCAATCTCACTTCTTCTACCTCTTTTTTTGTGTGATTGAGGGTGGTAAGTACCCCAAATCAAAAACCCCTAATTTCCAAATAAGAAATCTTGAAGGCATATCCAATCTTTCTCATGAGTTGCAACCCTCCGACCTTTTGGTCTACAAACCACCAAATCCACCACGAAAAGTTTGAATCGAACTCTATTCTCTCCTCTTGCTCGGTTCTGCATCACCATCGATCAAATATATATCAAAGATATAAAACCCTCTACCAATCACCAATCTAACTCAAAAAAGCACCAACAACAAATTAAACAATAAACCTGCCAATCGCCATCGACCATCATTCAAGGTTTGGAAAATCAAAATCGGTGTGGGTTATGTTGATTCAGCCCGGATCTAAGGCCACCAACACCGAATCCCCCTAGATCTGAGAAACACCGCCATTAACAAGGATCCCCTCGCTATCACCACTAAGGACCGCATCCCATAGATCCCGTCACCGCCTTCATCGATCCTCGATCTACTCTCTCCTATTGTTGTACCTGAGTTCAATTGCAGACACATGTGGCCACCTTTCCTCCTCCACCCAGTCGCTTTGTTCTTCGCCGCTTTGCTATGCAATTTTGGCGTAGAAAGTGGATCCCTTTCTTTTCTTTTTTTACTAAAGGGAAAACAAATTGGAAAATCCAGAAGCAACCAAAAAAAAAAACTTTAACTGGAGTGTTATATATATTTATATATTTATATACCAACAATCTCTAAACTAATCGGGTTAAAAGGTGTTTTATTTCTCCTTTTTACCCTCAAACTTTGTTTCACAAATCGATAATTAAAAATTATAATTTTTTTATATAAATATTTATATATATATATTTTATAAATATGTGGATATTTATATATTTAATGCATTTAAATATTGGGACAACTTCCCTCCAATAAAGAACAGGATAACTTTTCTCTTTCAATTCCTGGGATAATCTCTCTTTTTTATCCGGGATAACCTTCCTATTTTTATCTTTGAATTAATCTCTTACTCGTTCTTATCCTGTGACAAAGTTGTTTGCTCCGACTTTCTCTAGAGTATTTGTTTGCTTGATTCTAGTGGTGGTATCTCTTTGAGCTTTGTGCTCTTTCTTTTGCCGCCGTGCGAGAGGTCGTGGACGTGATCGAGATTTGACGGCTCGCTGCTGTTCGAGTCCAAATCTGAGGTCTCCACTTTTATTCCCCAGGGATTCCCTGCGTTACCTCTACCAACTGTCAGAAGTCATGGCTCACATTGTCTCAGTTCCAACACCGTTCTCCCTCGCTAGCTTCGATCTTCGTTCTCTAGTTTTGTTCGTGGTGAACTTGTCTTTGTTGTTCTGGTTGTATTTTGGTTCTTTCATAACGGTTTGTCCGTTGCCGTTCTTTCGGCCTCTCGTCTCACCGGGCATGTCCGGTGAGTCGAATTATTTCCGGTTCAAAAAAAAAATTGTCAAACCAAACAATATATGAGTACAACTAATAAAGAGTAAATACCTAAAAGAAAAACAAATATAGGAATACCAATACATGATAGGTTGTATTGGAAAGGCAGTAAAGACGGTTGGTTCTCTATTTCAAGTGCCCTCAAACATATCACAAGATCGTAAAACCAAAGGCAAAGCGACAAATCCTGGGTGTGGGACGTTGACCTCGGGACGTTGACCTCTTCCTGAAAGTTAAAAAATTTATGTGGAAACTCCTTTTGAATGGACTACTGACAAAACATTACCATGCACAAAAAGGCATATCAGTACCACAAACGTATGCCTTATGTAACCAATCAAATGAAGACGGAAGACATTTTTTCATAGAGTGTCAAAACATACTAAATCTCAAAAGGAAGATGAGCACCCAGATCTATAGAAAGATAATGACTATCAACTAAAATATGACACATACAACACAACAAATAAGTGACTTATTTGAAACTTCATGATCCAGCCCTTCGAGGTGGTGGAATGCCGCCACTTTTTCAGGAAGTCAATAGGGTTACTGTTTGTGTAGCACGCCTATGACATTCTCTATATCCTGGTGTAGTGGTTTCAAGTTCAAAACTACGTGTCCTCGTCCTCCAAGACACTCTTGGATGTTGGTCAAGTCGGGGCTGACATCACCCAAACTATTGCCTTGTCAAAAAAATGTATTATATTATGTACAGTCTTTATATCATTTTCTCTAAGCGTATAGGATAAGAGTCTAAATTGAAAAAAAAATCTAATAAAAAAATAGACCCTAGGAATCAAAAAAGAAAAACTAAACTATTTAAAATTTAAAATATAATTTCAAATTATAACTCTTATCCTATACTCTTGGGATATAGAAAAGAAAAATCATATGACGTACTTACTCCTTCCACTCCGTCCGTTCTAAAATATAAGTCGTTTGACTTTGTAACACGTTAGAAGCTAAAAAAAACTATACAGTATAAAATATTAATTTTTTTAATAATTTTATAAAATAATATTATACTTATTAATACTAAATACGGAGTATAATATTATTTTAAAATTTTAATTGAAAAAATTAATATTTTATATACTTTTTTTAGCTCTTAAAAAATGTGTCACAAAATCAAACGAATTATATTTTAAAATGGAAGGAGTATTATAAAACTCTAAAACAGGAAAGCCACGTGGAGTTTCCATAACGGAAGCACATGAGTAACATGGGTGGTCTGGTCTCTGTTGTAATATGTAATGTGTATGTATTCGTGTAGAAACGAAGAATGGAGTATGCAAATGAATAATGAATTCAAATTCTGACACAACACATGTCTATCCTTAATTTGTTGTGCATTACTGCTTTTCCAAATTTTGTTTCGTTGTTTCCGTTTACAATACATTGAATGCTTTGCTTATCAACACTACTATTTGTAAGATATTTGATCAACTATGCTATTTGTAGGTAAATTTCATTTTTTTTATACAGGGCTTATGGATGGTGTTTGGCTTCGTCAGAAGTCTACGTCGTCTCTAAATTTCTAGATTTAGTTTTGTCTAAATTCGTTTTGTGTAGGATAATTTTCGCTTGTTGTATTGCACCGTTTATGTTCTTTGTTGTATGTATGACGGTTTTTCGTTTATCGACTTATCAATCATCGAGATTCAGATATATCTGATTTTGAATTCTTACTTAATAAAAAAATATTATATGCCAAAGAATTCCTCTCGGATAAATAAATAAACAAATGTAGGGTAAAGTAATTAATGGATATGTCAAGGATATTTTGCATAATGAAAAGTTGACATGAAATTTCACAAGAAAGTAAATTGATGGTTCAAATTAGGATGTGTTTGGATTCTAAGTGTTAACATTTAGAAAGGGTTTGTTTAACTTAATTTAGTATTCGATTCAAATTATGTGAATTATATTTAAATTTAAATATTATGTAAATTGTGTCAATTAAACAATTATTATAGAATTAAATTTATAATTATTATAAACTTAATATAATTTATTTATACAATTTATAAGATATTTTATTTTAAAATTATGTTATTTTAAATACATTATAAATTATTTTAATCAAATACTTTATAAAGTGTTTATATAAATATATTATCATAATATAATGAAAATCTAAACACAACCTTAGTTAAATGGTGCTTCTATTAAAATGATAAAGTGGTGAAATATGTGAGTTGTATATTTTTTTTATTTATAGCAACAAAAAACAATTTCATATATGGTTATATCATAAGTTGGTGTAGTGGTAGTCACCCTAAAACTTTTGAAAATATGGACTCACTTGTGAGTGAAATGATTAACATGTTAAATAAATCACACATTACCTAATTCTGTTCGATCGAACTAGACTAAAATTTAAAAAAATGTAAAATGGCTTAATTAACATTATAGATATGTACTGATCTAAACTTGTCGGTAGTTCCATTTAATGCAGTGTCCATACATATTGTTCCTTTTTTTTTTATGATGAGGAAACTCACTATTTGGTGGTAAATCCGGGCACGTAACCCAGCCGGCAAGAGTCACGTACCAGTTATATCGGCTTGTGCCGATCGTCTCAACCCACTGATAAGGAGCAAGACAAACCTGGATTTTCATACAAGTAAAGAAGCAGAGATAAGAATCGAAACCGAGACCTCCCTACCACCCCATTGCTCCTATAATTAATTGCAATTAAATGGTATGAACAAATATAGGTAATTTATGGGAAAACTTCAAGAGTGGAAATCATTAAGAGTTAAGACCCATTTGATATCACCAAGCCTCGACATTAAAACAATATAAATCCACCCCATATGATCGAGTGATGATGATTCATTGTTAAAAAAAAATCCTAGAGAGCGATACAATTCTTCTCCATGAGCGTTTGAGAGTGACAAAAATTTTGCTACTTGACACAAAAAATGCGAAAGATGATGAAGACGAAAGATACACATAAGGAATGGAGGAGAGTGCATGCTGCTTGTAGTGGAGTAGAAGAAGAAGAGACAAACATAAAGAAGTTTCTATGTACTAGTAACATAGTAGAGGAGAAACTTGTAGGAGAGAGTAAGGGAAGGAAATGACTAGGTAACAGAGCAAAGTTCTATATGCACTTAACACGAATAGATCCTAGATCCGTTTGACCCTCAGTAAGACAAGTATCCATCATTAAATACGTCTGATATTAAAACAGTAACAAACGGATCTTTGATCCGTTTGTGTTAAAAGTTAAAACTTTTTTAAAAAAAATCATACAAACGAACGGATCAAAGATCCGTTTCCGTTTGCTATATTGAACGGATCAAAAGATCCGTTCGTTACTTTTTCTAATGTCAGATGTATTTAATGTTGGACACGTGTCAAGGTGAGAGTCAAATGGATCTAAAATATGTTCGTGTTTAGTGCATATAACACCTGTAGTCAATGCATATAGCCTTTCTGTAACAAAAGAGAGACGAAGGGGAAAGCAAAAAAGTCTAACTTGATAGAAACGAATCGTTGGGTTGAAAAACCTCGTGAACTCAACTAAAACAAAATCAAAAGGGCTTAAAATACCTCATAAACTAAACTACCAAATCAACAAGTCCGATCAGAGTTCAAAGTTCAAACAAAAAATCAATTGGTAATAGACAAAGTAACCCGTCTCCATAGTCTCAGCACATTTCCTACTTTCGATATGGAATTCATATGTAGTATCCTCTAACATAACCCAATCTAATACCCAACATATCTTACATGGCGACACCAAAAGTTGTAATACCATATGAACTCAGGTTAATAAAATCTCTTGGTGTCTCATTCAATACAATTACAATTAGGTGAACTAGTTTTTGTTAATTGACACTTCACTCCTTGCTCGGCACCGACTTCAATCCTGGGGTGCAGTGCTTCAATGGGCTTTTAAGTCTATTTTGAGATATTGCTACTTCCTATTCTCCCCACAAAATGAGGGATGATCACCGTGATTAAAGGTAAAGATGAAGTGGAAAGTGGAAACTTGAAATTCAAAATTGATTTAAAGACTTACGATTGAATTATATAAATCATTTCTCATTAATGCGTTTATAAACTAATTAAACTTAAAATATAAGTTTTATTTTAGAATTAATAAACTTATTATATAACTATCTTTTAATCTATAACCCAAGTAACCCAAAAAATTCCACAATTATTTTTTTCCAATTTTTTTGATACATCAAAAGTAATTCCATAGTTCAGAAAACAACAACAAAAATGGACAACCGAACCTAAAAATTACCAAAATATTAATGTATAAAGAAACCCTCATTTAAAATGAAAACTAAAAAGAATATATGTCATTAAAATTCCCAAGTGATAACTGATCAGTGCCCAATTGCTCCCATTCCCTTAAATTATGGGGAAATAAGTCGGTTTGGGGAGTCTCTCAGACACCATTATCAATTCCCATTGGCTTTCTCCCTCTTCCAGGAAATTAAAATAAAAAAGACCCAAAAAAAATATTCCTTCTTATCGTAAATACAACATATTTGACTTCTATCCATATGGTTTAAGGAGTTAAAATTAGACGAAACTAATTAAAATAACCCAACCTTTAAGGGGTGTTAAAAATATATCTCAATCTTTCAAATGTAAGATAAATATTCAGACCTTTATAAGTGATGGTAATATAATATCCCAATGATTTCTCTCCAATAAAATTCTTATTTTTTGTATTGTATTACTCATGTATCTTCAATTTAAATAAAACATACTGTATAAAATTAAATTAGATGAGTTTAAAAGTTTATTTAATAAACTTTCGTAGTTTTAGATTTAATTTGTACCTAACTTTTTATATCTTTTTTTAAATCAATATCTATAACAAGCCAAATAAAAAAAATGTAAAGCAAAATAACATATTTTCAATTAGTAAATGATTAGCTAGTGATTTAACTTATCAAAACTGAAGAATATTTTGCCAATTATAAACTTTATGTTACTACGAAATTGAAATGAAAATTTAATTATTTAGATTATTCAATGGTGTTCACTTAATTATTATTATTAAAAAATATAAAAAAGAATGTAATTTTTTACTTTTTTCTTAAATCCAAAATAAAAAAAATAAGATAAACTTAAAAACCAATCTAATTTAATCTAATAAACTTGAATGATATTTTACACAATCAAGATATTGAAAATTATATTTTAAATATTTACTTATTTTATTATATTTGTTTTGATTAAATTTAATTATAATATATAAAAACGTATTAAATTGAATGATTTTTTTTCGGTTACAAAAGAGACTTTTATTTTTTAAAAAATTATCATGACAATCTAGACTTTTAGACTATACTTTGTATAATTCGATCATTAAGATCCAAGGGCACGCTTGTGAATATGATCATTATTTTTTGCCACATATGTGCCATGCAAGCATTTTTGT
Organism: Persicaria maculosa; assembly: GCA_963922045.1. Lineage (NCBI taxonomy): Eukaryota > Viridiplantae > Streptophyta > Magnoliopsida > Caryophyllales > Polygonaceae > Persicaria > Persicaria maculosa. The sequence continues at coordinate 8,740,642 of OY998271.1, forward strand.
GGGGGAGAAAATTTTGGGATATTATATTACCATCCCTTAAAAATGTCGGGATATTTATCTTACATTTGAAAGGTAGGGATATATTTTTAACACCCCTTAAATGTTGGGTTATTTTAATTATTTTCGCCTTAAAACTATATAAAATATTAAATTTTTTAATTATTTTTTTACATATAATACTTATTATTATTTTTACATTATAATATTATTTTTTTACATTATAATACATTAATACTCATTATAATACTTATTAATTTTTTTACATTATAATATTGATTTTTTAATTATTTTTGTACATTACAATATTTATTAATAATAAGTATTATAATGTAAAAATATTAATTAAAATGCTGTAAAACAAAACAAATCTTTATTTTTTTATAAAAAAATTCAATTATCAGAAAAAAGAAACTTTTTTTTTTCCTCTTTTCAAACCGCGTAGGTTAACCCCTCAATAAATAGAGATTTTGTGGGTGTGTTCAGGTCTGCAAGTACGGAGTACCCATTCCTCACTCACTCAAGCTCTCTGAAAATGGCTGTGAAGCTCACCCTCTTCCTCTCTCTAGCTCTGCTTTTGCTGGGTTCCGCCATTGGAGCTCCTTTCCTAGAAGGTAAACAAGCTTCCCACTGCGTAAAGCTCAGATCTTTCACCTTCAAAAAGGTGTCTTTTTTATTAATTTCTCTGATTTTTCAGGTCTCCTCCCAAACGGCAACTTTGAGGAGCCACCAAACCCAGCCCACCTGAAGAAAACAGTCCTCCAAGGCAAACAAGCGCTACCGAAATGGCAAATCTCCGGCCTCGTTGAGTACATCTCCGGCGGGCCTCAGCCCGGCGGCATGTTCTTCCAGGTAGCCCATGGGGTCCACGCTGTACGGCTCGGGAATGAGGCCTCAATTTCTCAGTCCATACCAGTTGAGAAAGGGTCAGTGTATGCCCTAACTTTTGGGGCTTCAAGGACCTGTGCTCAAGATGAGGTCTTGAGGGTGATTGTCCCTCCCTTCAAGGGTGAGATCCCCTTGCAGACACTGTACAGCAGCAATGGTGGGGACACCATTGCCTGGGCTTTCATGGCTACATCCAGTGTTGCTAATTTAACCTTCCATAACCCTGGACTTCAAGAGGACCCTGCCTGTGGACCTCTCTTGGATGCTGTTGCTATCAAGAAGCTGAACCGACCCATGAGATTGAGAGGTATATGATATTAAAAGGAAGAGTTTTTTTAAATCTGTGATTTACTTTGGATTTTGTTTTACACCTAATTAATTGATTTTTGTATTTTAGTAAGGAGATCTTACATGTCAGATTTGTCTCTGTCATTATATGCCTTTTTTTAGGTCCCATTGGTCTAGATTTTGTCATGATAGGGTTAGTTTGAGATCTTATCTATCAACACAAATAAGCTACTTATCTATCTAATGTACCAAATAAGTTAAATAACAAAATTATAGCAGAAGATGTAGAAATTTAGAAAATTGGGTTAGAATAGTTGGAAGTATACCCAGATGTAGGAGAACTGCAAGCTATCAAAGTTGCTGTGATCTGAAGATGATGTTTTTTGGCAGGAAACCTTGTGAAGAACGGCGGATTCGAGGAGGGTCCTCACAGGATACTCAACTCAACCAACGGCGTCCTCATACCACCCAAGCAGGAGGATCTCATGTCTCCCTTGCCTGGCTGGATTGTTGAGTCACTCAAAGCAGTCAAGTTCATTGACAAAAGGCACTTCAATGTCCCGTTTGGGTATGCAGCTGTGGAGCTCGTTGCAGGGCGGGAGAGTGCCATTGCGCAGGTTCTCAGGACAGTGCCTGGTAAGACATACGACCTTACCTTCACTGTTGGAGATGCGAAGAACGGATGCCATGGGTCCATGATGGTTGAAGCCTTTGCTGCAAAGGACACATTGAAGGTCCCGTTTGAGTCCAAGGGACTAGGAGGATCCAAGACAGCGAGCCTCAAGTTCAAAGCCATCTCCCCAAGAACAAGAATCACTTTCTTCAGCTCCTTCTACCACAGCAAGATCGATGATTTTGGAGTTCTCTGTGGACCCATTCTCGATGAGGTTAAGGTCACCTCCAGCCGCTAGGTGTTGGTTTGTCATATAAATGGTTAGAAGCTTAGAATCAAACTTCTGTAGGATTTTCATGTGTCCTGATCTGCCAAGGAACACTGGTATTCTAAGTGAGAAGAACTATCATAGCTTCAATCTACTATCCTCCATGTGTGGTGTGATTTTCGACTTGATTAATGTAAGCTGTGGCATGTGTTAAGAGGGAAATGTGGAGTATTTGCTGTTTACTGTGCCTATTACATTGTCTGCAGCTCCAAATGGCTTGAAAAGATTTTGATGTCTGAATTATGATAATTTCATAACGTTGACATGTATGAATGCTAGATTTATAGTTTCAAAATACCTTAGCTAAACAATGGGTTGCCCACGAGTCCCCGGTTCACAAATTCGTGAAAAATTACAATTATCGGGCAAAAAAGTGCAAGTTTTGAAGTTAATGTACCAGTCAGCCTGTGATGGACGACTCTGCAAAATGTTATTCAGCTTGAAATGCTTGTATAGGATAAAGTTGGGGCCTCCCGTATCCGTCTGCTTTGTGCTACTGGTCTTCACTACAAAATGATCACTTCTTGTTGCCACTCTCGTCTAAGATACCGACAAGGCACTTCTCCAATAAGAAATCATCGTTCACCCAAGCATGATACTTATCTGAGAGTGAAGTTAAGGACTACAATTCTACCACCACCTTGTGATTTCCTAGTACCAATTGTACCACACAGAAGGATGTGTTCTGATATTTAGTTTTGATGCTAGATAGAAGAAAGGTATGAAACAAATATAAAAACTAATCAAAGAGGGATGAAGAATCCTCTTGGTCTAAGTGATCAAGCAGATTCAAGTGAAAAATGAAAGAATATTAGTGACGAATTCATCAATCCAATCTAAAAGGATACTGAATAAAGCAGTACAATCTTTGCCAACAGCCTTCATAAGCATATCCACGCCTGCAATTTAAACAGAAGAAATGGTTGCTTTGTATAAAAACAACACCTTCAATTTAAACACAACTGTAAAATAGGCAAGATGAGCGATATAAAACTAAAAAAAATTATTATACTCCAGATTGAATTATTTGCTCAATAAAACTAGGTTTCTTTCACTGAAGTAGCATATAATTCATCTGCAATACAAAAATAATTAAGTGAGATTATTCTCCAATTGGGAACACAGTTTTGCTTATGCAGCATATATATCGTCACACATTCAATGGACTCTGTATCAGTTTATGCAAACAAGGACAATGTCAACCTATCTACTGTAGACTATAGTTGATCTTGTAAATGACCTATATAAAGCCAGTCTTCAACAGACAGAAGCAGCAGGTTAGACAGCAAGCACTTGAATGCCTGAGCAAATAGAATGGTGATCAGTAATTAGTTTTGACTACTTGATCATTTGGTAGAACCAAACATACACGAATCTTGTAACATTTTGTATTAAATTCATCCAAAATATCAAGTGAAATATGATTGACAAAAACTAACATGATGCTCTTACCTCCAGGGTGAAATTTCATGTATGGAGTTATGTTATACACACGCCCTTTGAGAACCGTCCACATAGAACCCTCTGTTTTGTGCTGCTTGACCTCATTGAGAGAGATAAGCCTTCGGTTTGACTGTCCATTCAGTCCTGAAACAAACAAATCAAACAATTATCTTTAGTTTCTGGAAAATAATTTAATGATATAGAGACATTATTCGCCAAGAAATGATGCCAACAACTAAAGCCATCGACTCATCGTGAACCAATTGGAATTCGTTAATGTAGAAGCAAATGCAACAGACTCAGATGATTTCCATATACGACAGATGGACTAAGATTATGACACCCTTTCTGCCTATAACAAACTGCTTTTTCTCCCCTTGCCAACAAGTTTCCATGAAGCATGCCTCTTGGATCTTATTCTATGCTTGAATATGCTGCATTTACTAATCCTATATTTCTATTAAACACACATATCTTAAAAGAAACAACACACTATGAACACAAAAGGGGGTGAGGGGGAGAGGTTTAGGGGACTCGTAACAAAAAGTTATTGTACCTGCAAGGTCTGGATGTGTCCGGGTAAGCTTAAGCCAGTCCATTTGGCTATAACCCTTCTCAAATGGAACCTTTGTTCGAACTATCGGTTTCCTTGCCTTCAAAATCTGTTCAGCTAGGGCATCAGCAGAGTTTCCAGGACCTTCTGAGGATTGTTTTGCAAGCGCTTTGGTAGATTCTTCAATATGAGTTGCACTCGTGACACTGAATGACAATGAACCAACTCTTTCCTCCTTTTTGGTTCCATCGGTTGCGGATCTATTGTTTTTGGATCCATCATCCTCAATGCTTCTCGATACCTCATCCTTTAGAGTGATCTTGCTTATGTCTTCCACTGTTTTCTGTGCATCCGAGCTACTCTTGTTCACAGCAGAGCCAACCTAAACATTTCCACAGCTATTAGTCTTTAACTTTCAGGAAAACCAAGCAACAAAATGGCACAAAACAACTGTCATTTGCTTCCAACAAAACTTCTTGGATGGCTATTACTTAACCTTAGAAAAACTCATTTGATATTGTTTCATATAATCAAGTGTGTAATGGAAACCTCTAATCGCTTTAAAGCAATTATTTACACCAAAGGAGGGAGGAAACCGCTGACTATAAAGCAGCCATGCTAGTACAGTGCACAATTTGAGACTTGCCTGGCAAAAGGTAAAATCATCGTCACTTTCATTTGCCATGTCCGAATCACTCAACCGTCCAGACTCCAGATGTATCAAATTCACCCTACCTGTCAAAAGCTAAATAATCAATCAGCACCATTTGTCGATTTAGGCACAGAGGGATGCAAGGGTGACTTTTGCGAACAAATCCAGCTTTCATATTTTGGGTCATGAAAGGGGGGAAGTCAACCGGAGACTGAAATTATGATTGTCAAATACATTCAGAATCCTCAAAACATATAATTATCCAACCAAATTTTCATCATTCAATAAAAAAAAAACTGCCTTGTTAGTATTCTTACTTCCATCTTCATAAGGACAATTAAGTTCTCAGAATTTTCGAATTATGACCTCATCTCTTCGTATCACGAACACACAAACAGAAACTGGAAACCAAATTTTGCTCCGGTTATTAGTAAATTCAGATACAACAGCAATACGAAAACTGCAGAAACAACACTGGGAATTATCAATAGCAAGGAAAAGAGATACTCCTTGACTAAAATCGAATTCTAAAACCAAATTGGAGAGCGATTATAGACGTCAACTTAGAATATCACCTACAAAAGGGTTCGCAATTGGAATTTGTAATCGCAAAAATCACTTGAAGAAATAAACCTTACCCACCTACACCTGAATTGAAATAGTAATTATATATACTAGTGATCAGAAACCAAACCAGGAGGTAATTGAATCAGATGTAACAGAGCAAGCACACAAACCTACCGATTCACACTGATCTTCTCAGTGACAACCGACGAAAGCAAAAGAATCCAATCCATCAAAATATACAGCTATAGAACATAAATTTATCCTCCTTAATCGTATTGCAACGGGAAATTGAATCATTACCTTGTGAGATGCGAGGCACCTTGAGGCTTCAGCCAAAGAAAGAGGCTGGGAAGTTAGGTTTGATTTTGAACCTCAAGAAATTAGGGCTCCTGGAGATGCGATTGCATAGCCAAACTGCAGCAGGGGAAAAAGAAGCAAAATCAGGACCAAACAGCTCTTGTTTCACATACAAATTTTGATCACTAAATTTTATAGGATTTTTTTTGTTAATATTCATAATAGGAGGGAATATTAAGTAAATATCTACTTTTTTTTTTCATAATTATGTCACTATCCATTTATGACAATTTTGCTCTTGTTCTAATTTCTCCCCAATTAACCTGATCTTCCTTCCCGCATCAAACACGCTCTCCTTTCAACAAACTTCGTCTCCCTCGTCAATTCCTTCAATTTGTCACACAGGCATCCGAGCCAAGGAGATTTTGGTGGATTTGTGGGAGGTTCGTCGTCAGATTCAAACTATTTTCAGGTTTCGCGACAAATTTTGTCCTCAAATCGAAGATTATTTGTCACTCAACAATCCGATCGAAGAGGATTTCGGTGGATTGTTCATATTAGGGTGAATCCAACCGAAATCGAGTTGCTGGTAGAGATTATATCAACAAATTGAAGGCAAATTGTCACCATTCGATCAGATTGAAGACTATTTCAGTTCTTTATGTTTGATTCATCATCCTTCTTAGATTGAAGAGATTCATCATCAAATTATCATCTTATATCTTGTTTCAGGTAATAATTATTTCTCTTTTTACTATTCATGATGATAGCGAATTGAATAGCTTGAACTCAATTTAGAACTTGGTAAGAGATTGGTGATATATAACACTGTCATCATTTGAAAATTTGAACAATATGTAATTGATGACATATGTAGACATAAATTTGATAATTAGTTGGTGACAATATTGTAGAATAGATTGAATACAATTCAGAAGTTGGTATGAGATTGATGACATATAAGCCTTTTGATGACTGACGTCATTGAAAACTTGAGTAATGTGCATTTGGTGACATGTGTTAATGTATATTTTCCATGTATATTTGATAACATTGATGGCAACATAAAAATAATTTTTGATAGTTAATTAGTGATGATACTTAGTTGCTATGATTTATTTAAAATGCAGAAATGGAGACAAAGTTGCTTACAGTGAAATTTGGATGGGAGTGAAAATTGATTGAGGTGATTTATGTTTTGTTAGTGATGTAACTTCAAAAGTTATTGTCATCAAAGAGACATTGAGATTGGACGAGTTAAAGAATGATGTGATTGATAGATTTGATATTGATTAGTTGGTTTTTTAGCTTAAATTGAGTCACTTGCACTCATTCAAAAGGACAAAAGAATCTTTTGTCATAGAAAATGATGTTGATCTTAGAATTCTTTCGCAAATAAGTGAATTAAAGGTAGTGGATTGGACATTACCTTTATATATTTCTACGATTAGAAGGGTAAATGAAGAAAATGAAAAGGAGATGATATTATGTGCTGATGAGTATTTCCAGGGTGCGTATGTTGTTGAAGACATGGTTGTGTCGAATTTTGATGACGAAGCATATATAAGGTAATGTCCAAAGCAACCATGTCTTCAACAATATACGCACCCTGGATTTCCATCACATGACAAAGCAAGCTCATAATGACAAAGCAACCATGTCTTCGGCAACATACGCACCCTGGAAAGGAGATGATCAACCATAACATCACATGTGATGTTATGTCTTCAACAACATACGCACCCTATAAACACTCATCAACACATAATATCATCTCCTTTCCATTTTCTTCATTTACCCTTCTAATCGTAAACATATATAAAGGTAATGTCGAGTCCACTTCCTTTAATTCACTAATTATTTGCGAAAAAAGTCTAAAATCAGCATCATTTTCTATGACAAAAGGTTCTTTTATCCTTTTGAATGAGTGCAAGTGACTCCATTTAAGCTCAAAACCCAACTGATCAATATCAAATCTATCAATCACATCATTCTTTAACTGCTCCAAGCTCAATGCCTATTTGATGACAATAACTTTTGAAGTTACATCACCAACAAAACATAAATCACCCTCAATCAATTTTCACTCCCACCCAAATTTCACTGTAAGTAACTTTGTCTCTATTTTTGCATTTTAAATAAATCATAGCAACTAAGTATCATCACTAATTAACTATCAAAAATTATTTTTATGTTGTCATCAATGTTGTAAAGAATCGGGATTTTGAAATATTATTTTATAAATTAAGAATTAAATTTGATGTAATATTGACTTAATTGGAATTTGAATTATAAGATTTCGGAAAATTTTGAAAATTCCGTCCTCGAGCAGAATAACTTTATTTTATTTCTTTTGGAGCGGGTTTCGGAATAAATTTTAATTTGATCTAAAAATGGATTTTATTTCCGATTTCTTATACCGAGACTGAAGATATTGTTCGGGTTTGTTTATTATTGTTATTTTTCGGATTTGAACTTTTTGGTGTAAATTTTAATTGAGTCGGAATAAGGTCGAGTGAGCGGGTTTCGAGGTTTATTTAATCGGGTATTAATTCGTAGGGACCAATCTTATTTATTCTTTTTTTTCCTTTTCCCCTCTCTCTCTCTGTCATCTGCCTCAGCTCACTCCCTGCTGCTCACCTTCACACACAGCTCACCCATTCCATGTTTGGCCAAACCTCATCCTCCCTCTCCTCACAAGTTTCCCCGTTTTTAGCTAAGTGTCAGGCGCACCAGCTTGCCCAACCACACCACCCACCAGCCTTACCGATTTGGTCCCCTCCTCCATTCAATTTCAGAAAACAGACCCCCTCCCCTTCACTCCATTTTTCTTTTCCTCACTGCCTTTTCCTTTCAAGAAGCCCAAGCATCTCCTGCTCTCCTTTTCGTTGCTCAGAAGCCCCTCCCCTCTGCCTTTTGGTTTCAAAAGAACTAAACCCCCATTTGTGCTTCAAAGATCACACACCAACACCACCTCCCATCTCCTTTCGCCGCCGAGCGCTTCTCTGTTTTGAAGAGCCCGAGCATACCCCCTCCTTCTCTCCATTTCGCATCCGAGCAGCAGCAGCAGCTACCTCCTCCGACGTCCCAAGCGAGATCGAGCAGCACCGAACCAGACCCAGGCGTTGTCCGAGCCCACCTTCTCTCTTCCTTCCCCTGTTTTCGGTTTCGAACTCGGTAAGGCATCCTCTCTCTCGTTTTCGACCCAATACTCTTTAAAGGTCCCCCCTTTATGATCATTTCTTCCGTCCTAGGCCACACCGGCTTCGATCCACCTCCGATGAAGCTCGAAGGACCCCCCGACGCCCGTTTTTCGGCGAAACTTCGAGACCCTCCGGTGAGCTTCGTTCCCCTCTCTTTTTTTCTTGGTTTCACTTGGGTGGGTCTTCTGGGAGTGAGCCTGAGAGAGAGAGAGAGAGCGGGAGAGAGAGAGAAAGAAGTGAAAGAGAGAGTGGGAGGCTGGAAAACGGGCAGAGGAGGCATGAAGAAGATGATGAACAGTGCCCGGTTTTGTGTGTTTTGTTCTTGGACCGGTTCAGCCTTTATTTTCTTTTTTTTTTCCTGGTTCGGTTCGGTTCTTTTAAAATCTGAATTTGAGGTTTGTGGGTATGGGTCGGGTCTTGGGCTGGGCAAACGGATCCGGGTTTAGGAGGGTGGGCTGGTACATTGGGCTTCTTGTTTGGGTTTTCTGATCTGTTGGGTTTTATTTGTATGTGTGTTTTGTTATGTGTATATTATGGTTAGGTTAGTATATAGTTTGATATATATTTGTTATTTGGTTGGATTATTATTATTATTATCATTATTATTATTATGAGATTTTGTGATAAATATATATTTTTTGAAATTATTATATATTTTCTAAAAATTAGTATATATATATATATTTAAAGTTGTTCAAAGTGGTATTATTTGATATTATGACATTATGTGGTGCTTTAGCGCGTGTTTGGCAAAAAGGGGGTTTTTTAGGGGTTGGAGTTTTTTTAGGAGGTGGATATTATTTATGGGGTTTATGGAGGTGTGGGAGGTGGAGTTTATTTTTTAAAATAACCTTATAAAAAACTTGAATGGTGTTTGGTGGTTATATGATTTGGGAGATGAATTATAGTTAAAATTACTGAATTGCCCTTAAGAATTGGAACTCCCTACCCATCGTTCCTATTACTATTGCTGAACTTTTCTATCGATTGCAATCAGACAACCCGTTGAAACCCTAGGTCGGCGGACGGAGCTGCTCCTCCACACCTCGTGATGTCGCTGGCGCCGGTGTGGATCGCTGCAGTCGGGCAAGGAGAAGAGATATGTGAATGGATCGCCGATGCTGGTGGAGGGCGAGGGTTTGAGGATTTGGACGATTTTGCAGACGAGGTAACAGCGAGGGAGGAGGTATCCCTTGGCGTCGGTGGGGAGGGGCGGACCTCAACGACAAGTGCGCGGCCATCGGAGGTGGTGGAGGTTACCCTGGCGGTGTATTTGGTGGCGAAGCGGCGGAGCTGGCGGTGATGGTGGTGGCGGATGGCGAGAAGGCGGGCGATTTTCCAGGGGCAAAAATGAACAAGAAATTGGCACCTGATAGAAAACCCCTTCGAAGCTCCCATGGGAGGGTTGCCATTTTCACCCAATTTCAACTGATGAAACCTCCAACTGCACCTAATGGAAGCTAATTGCCAAAAACCATTCGGAGGGGTTTTTTTTTTGACAACCACGAAACCTTTTGACATCTAATATAACCTGATGCCAAACACACGCTTAGTAGATGTTTTTTTTGAAATGATGAAGTAATTTAGTATTGTTGTTTTATAAAGGCAGGTTATTAAAATGGATTGATTTTGATGATTTCTTATATTTTAAATATTACTTGGAGTATGTTAGTAAATGTTGTTTAGAAATGGGATTTTAAAGTGATTGTCGGTTTTGATTTATAAATGGGGTTTATAAAGATGGATTTTTTTTGGAAATGTTCATCATTGTCTTAAATTACTTGAAACATTAAAGTCAAGGTTTTGAAATAAAATGCCGGAGTTATTTCTATAATATGATTTTGAGAGATTGATTTTTAGGTTTTAATGTTTAATGTCGGAATTTGGCTAAGTACGATTTTAAAAGAATTGTTTGACTTCTAAGTTGACTTCCTTGAGAAATTGTTTTGAGAATGAGTTGATTTAAATGGAGAGTTAAGAGTTTTGGAAAACTTTGGGAAATGTTTCACTTGAGCTAACTTGGTGAATTACTTGATGGATCTTACTTGAGAATAATGGGGATTATATTATGATTAAGAAGCATGATAAGTTCTTAAATGTTGAAGTATGATATGTTATATGACGATTAGAGTATGAATATACCTTAGCGTATGAATATGACTTATCTTTATAATAACGGTGCATGATTTCTAAATGATGAGTTGAAATATGATCAAATGTTGAGATTATGGGATGTTAGATATTGAGATGAGATGAGATGTGAGATGGTATGCGATGCATGAAGAGATGATTTGAGATGATAATGATGAATTAATGTTCAGATGCGATATTCCATGATTTCGTGAACTTATATGTGATAGTTAGGGGCGCCTTGTGTGATTGAGATATGCTTAGTGTAAATTAGAAGTAGACTCATATACATTACTTATATATGATAGGTTATCATATGTGATGTATCACTTGCTGTATACATGGATTCTGCCTTTTGCTGTTCTGCCTATCTAGGTAAGTTCCTTTATGGGCTTACTCAGATTCGAAAGAGATTACCTGCTTGTGAATATATGACATACTAGGTGTTGCATAAGCATTAAAGCATGCCATGTAGTATCATGCTAGGATTGCACTTGTGATTGAGCATTCTATTTCTTTATGCGTATGAAACAGAACGGCCGTTATCTGTGATAGTCCTAGAGTCTCTGTTAGGGTCATAGGGTAGCCCAGCCCCATCGGGTGCCCTGAGTCTATCGAGTCGATAAGATATGATATGATAGCCCAGCACCATCGGGCAAGAGATGAGATGATATGATATGATATGATGATACCGTGGGTGAGTGCACCACCACGAGGATATTGCTATGCTATAGCACCGAACTGGCCAGTCTCTGCACTAACGGGAAGGGGTGCAGAGGTAGGAGAGGGACATGCCACTTGGCATTCTTTGGGCGCCTTTATAGTTCTTTTCCGCATATTGTAAATTAGGATCATGTTAGTGTGATTTAATTTCCGCATCTGCATCATCTTTATTATTAGCGTATGTGTATGTTCGCTTGCGGGACAAGGTGTGTTGGGGCCTCGGTCTGATCCCGCTCGCACCAATTGTTTTTAGGTATGATTGCTCCCTGTCTCTATGGCGTGGGAAAGTCCCTCGGGCGATTGCAAAGAAATATGTCTAACCCCGCTAATTTGTCCATATGACTTTAGAATTATGTTTTGGTTTTGACCCGGCTCTGCCGTGGCTTTTGTATCTAAACCGTATTTCCGCTTTACTTTCGTTTAAATTGAAATTCTGAGACTTCGACTGATTAGAGGTTTGAAACCTCGACCCGTACCTGACTTGCAACATCCGAACGAAGGTATCCGACCTTCGAAACGTATCCCGGATATTTATATTCGGGCCGTTACAAAGTTGGTATCAGAGCGAGGTTGTGCAATTCGGGTACGCAACGGTCGGGTGTATGTTTTGAAAACCGCCCACGAATTTCGAAAGGATTTGAAAGAGTTTTAAAGGGGCAAAATGAACTTAATATGACTAACTCAAATGGACTAAATGTGAACTCGGCTTATTAAATATGATTGAATCAAACAATGGGAATCGAGTGGGTAGAAAAGGCGTTAGACCATCCCTATTGGATGTAGTTGGGAACGGGTAGGCGAAATATTAGCTTATTCTTTACAGATGGGCTGGAAGACTCCAAGGAATTGCACCGAGGTGGTTGGAGTGGCGAGTTAGGTAGAGATCGTGAGGTTTTTGCCCCTCCGGTCAGTCGCTCCTCGAAGAGCGGCATTAGATAGCTTGATGTGCTTGATGTATTAATTAGACCTGAGAACGATCTCCCTCGATGGAGATCATTATAATTGTCAATGACCGATTCTGTGTTGAGTGCTATTATGCTAGAACTAGAAATCTGTTGATATGTTTAGAATGAGTGTTGCATCTCTATGTGAGTGGGATAAGCAAGGGAGCCTTTCCCTTCGGTATAGTCGGAATTTCTATCTTATAGAGTAGTCTCCTCCATGATTCACTTGTTGGTGTCTTTCCCTTTGGTTTTGTCTCTGGTTCGAAGAAGTTTGGTTAAAGGATAGTGATGGTTGAGGGATGCCTATTTTGTTCATTCTGATTTCCTCCCATTCTATTTCCTTCCATGTCTCAATTGGTATCCTGATCGAGTTGTTCTTTATGGTATTGATGTCTTTTATGGGAAATGGAATTGGGAATCCAATCTTATCCGAGAATGAGGTTCGGGAACGTCTACTACTTGAGTGTGTGATGAGTATGGTACTTGACACCATAGGTCATGCCCTGAGGTGGTTAGTGTACTAGAATATCAAGCTTTGAATGGGTTTGAGTCTATGGGATGGGTTGTCTTATGGGATGAGTATATGTAACATTTAATTATGAAATTGAAGTTTAATAGTAGAAGATGAGATACAGTGTTCTTTCAATAACATCGGAACACTACTATACGTCTCATAACTAAATGTGATACAAACCTTGGCTGGATCATACTGGGACGTCCGACCAATACTTGAACGGATAGGTAATAGTTTAGACAATACCGCAAAACAAAAATTAGCGTTTAAATGGTGGGTAACATGGTTTGATAGGAACCAAGTCTCTTTCAACCAAGAAGAAATACCAAATAAGAACAAAATAGATCAACTACTAGCTAACCATATGGAAAATTAGAAAAGGACTTGTAAGATAGCCGACGAAGAAGAGACCACCTTACCAAACTCTACTCACAGATTGAGGACTACATAAAAACATACAAAACAACCCAATAAAAAATGGACAAAACTACCCTTTGGGACATTCAAAATGAATTTTGACGGCTCAACCCTCTCAAATCAGGAAAGTTCCATGGATACATCATCAGGAAGACCGGGACTGGCTAGGGAGACCGATACAAATCGGGTTCACGCGTATCGAACCACACACCGCTTTAAGCGAAAGCCCTAGCGCTATAAAAAAATTATAGCTATAAAAAGGTTACAAATACAAAATGTACAGGTAGAAGGAGACTCATTAATCATTATAGATCATCTAAAAGAAAAAACGGTCCGCCCATGGGAAATAGAACTCATGTTGGCGGACATCAAAATCCTCTCCTCCAACATCAGGGACATCTCGTTCCTGCATATACCCCGAAATAGCAACAAAGTGGCAAATAAAGTTGCACACCTTTACCACTCTGCTCAGGGTTTAGACATTATAAACGACTCGGGTCTTAATGACCTCATCTGCGAGGAAGCTATGAGGTAGGGTTCCCCCTCCTGAGTTTTTTCCTAATAATAAAAATAAAGTGAAGTTTAACATCTTTATTTTTAACTCTACTCGAAAATGAATTGACATATTTCTGCATCACACTCTATTTAACCTTTACAAAGATGCTCTCGCTCTACCCGAAAACGACTTGATATGTGTCTACGTCGCATTCTACACGAGCTCTACAAAGACACTCTCCACACTATCCAATCTCTTATAATATCCAACCTAACAAAAACAGTGGCATCATACGACCTACTCCCTCCGATCAACAATGTAGGATGTTTCAGTTTTTTGAACGTATGTATAAGAAGCTAAAAACTATATAAAATAGTTTTTTTTTCACAATTTAGAACTTATTAGTAATAAATAAATTGTGAAAAATTAATGTTTTACATAGTTTTCATAGATTTAGGGTGATAAAAACAAGTAAAACATAATCTATTAATGGTCTTTGTTTCGCCTGAGCCATTTTCTATACGACGCATTCAGCGCATAGCTTCACTTTTTTTTTTTTTCGTTTTGTGTGTCTATTTGTATTGTATCATAGTTAGGCCATGCACACCGGTGCTCTTTTGGTGTGTTTTTCACCAAAAATGTAATTAAAAAAAAAGAAAAAAAATTGAAGTACACCACTTAAGTATCCTTCTGCAACAACACCTCCAAATACACAGGGACACATTCCAACCCATGCAAATGTGTTGGGGAATGTGAAAGTTAATTAATTTGCTCCAAATTAGCCACCACTTCAATCAAACGGGGGAGAAGATAAATTATATATAATTTAAATTCAACTTTTTACTTTAATATATAATTTCAATAATTATTAAAAAATAAATTATATATTTTTTAAATATTAGTAACGGCATGCCCAAAATAATTATTAATAATAATTTAACAATTATATTAATCTATAATATCGGGTTAGTACATAAAACGCAAATTAAATGATTGAAAATTAGGAGATGGTTTCGAAAGTGGAGTACACGGATGTGGGTGTAATTGATAAAAGAGAAAATTTGGTAAGTGTCCATATTTTGGGCAAAAATTAAGCCCTAAGATAAAAGGGGGAATAAATTAGGAGGGTATCCAAAAATTCCAATTTTGCCCCTGCCTCCCTATTCCCGTTTCTTTCTTCATTTTCACGCAAGCTCAAACACACAACAACGAGAGGGCAGAGGCGAGGCGCGATTTTGATCTGGATTCCAATCTCGAGCACAACTGTTGATTTCAGCCCTAATTATCGACGATTTCGAGCTCTTCAATCAGATCTGAAGAGAAATCTGTTCGACCACACCACTGTCACCCATAAATCGATTTTCAACAGGTAAGTTTCTTATAATTTGTAATCTGGTGTAACACGAATGCGTTGATTATAGTACTTTAATTGAGAGCACAATTGTTGTCTGAGTTGCGGATTTGGAGAACAATTTGGAGAACAATTGATTACATTAGCAGAAACTGAACAACTATCATCGATTTTGACATCAGATGGTGATTTTGATCTACGTTGCTGATGTTGTGATTATAGAACTGTAATCTAGATTGCATTGTTGATGTAGTTGCTGATCTAAGATGCTGGTTTCGAGATATAAGGAGTTGCAGATTTCGTGACTATCCTGATGTAACCAAAATTACACTGTAACCTACATGTTGATATCTGAGTTTGAGTGCATCTGTGTACCTGTAATCCCTGTATTTCTTAGATTTAATCAAAAGTAAAGCACTTCAATACTCTACTATAGATATATAAGAATAGGTATCTGAGATAACAAAAAATAGTTTCTGTCATCAAAGTATATTTCTGAAATTTAATACGTGTCACCAATGATCAGGTACAATGGAGGCCAATCTGTTAACAGTAAAATTTGGAGGAGAATGGAAGTTGGAAGATGGTGATTTAGTTTTTGCTGGGGATGTGTCATCAAAGGTAATTGTCATCAGGCAGACTGTAACTCTGTATGAGATGAAGTGTGAAATACTGAACAGATTCACAAACAGTGATAATTTGTCTCCTACTCTTCAATTCAGTCACTTGCATCCATTCAAGAAAACTACTGAGCCGTTTTCAATTGAGAATGACACTGATTTGAGGAGTTTTTTTTTTTTGCAAATTAATGAATTGAAGGAAGTGAATTGGACATTGCCTTTATATGTTACAGCTGCAAAGGAAATCACTGAAGAAGAGGTTACAAAATCTATACATGATGAAAATCAATTGGCATTACAGGCTTACAGCTCTGCCAAGGTTACAAATATCATGGAAGAGGACTTTGATGTGCAGGATGAAGATGTAGAATGCATAAATGATGGTTGTGATATGGATGGTAATGGAGATGACACAGGGATTGAAAGTCACATCAGTGGTAGTACAATGTCCACAAAATATACAGCACCACCTATAAGTGAAAGAAGGGGAGAAATTCTTATATTTTTGGGACAACTGTTCCGAACAAAGGAAGATCTCAAAAATACTGTTGAATTGTTGGCTGCACAAGAGGTGTTTGCTTACAAAGTGAAGAAGTCAACACCATGTTATTACATAATAGTTTGTGTCGATGGGAGCTGCAACTGGAAAATTCATGGCGCCATAGTGGGTGGTTCAACTGTATTTATAATTAAGAAATACTTGAAGGAGCATACTTGTAGCATGGAAGTACGAATAGGAAAGCAACGCCCTATAAATTACAGAATCATAGCTCAAAGGATCAAACACAAGTGACATAGACTACAATCAATTCTTCATTACATATTTTATATTTTTATTCACTGTAATCATGCTTCATTTCATATTTTATTCACTGTTTTACATAATATATACAGTTTTGTAGATGAGAAACAGGATCCAACTCCAAGACAAATTAGAAACACGATGAGGAATGATTTCAAACAGAATGTTAGTTACTGGAAATCTTGGATGGCTCGTGATTTTGCAATGGAGATGACCATGGGGACAGCAGAAGAAAACTATGAACTAGTGCCATCATATTGTTGGGTCATGAAGCAAGCAAATCCTGGAACTGTCACCTTCATTGAAGTTGATAGCAACTCAAAGTTCAAGTATGTGTTCATTGCCTTTGGACCATGTAACCGAGCATTTCTAATCCTACGAAAGGTACATATTCATTTCATAAGAAAAAATTACTGTCACCAAATAATTACTGACTACAATTCAATTGTACATGTACTTGTGGTAGATGGTACATTTCTAAAAGGAAAATACGGATGGACTCTTCTCATAGCTTCTGCACAAGATGCAAATCATCAAATATACCCTATTGCCTTTTGCAGTGGTTGACTCAGAAAACAACGCCTCTTGGGAGTGGTTCTTCAACAAGCTAGCAACAGTCATCCCATCAAGTGAAGAGCTGGTTTTTGTGTCTGACCATCATCAAAGCATTGCGAGAGCTTTAGAGTTGATTTACCCAAATGCTAAGCATTATTACTGTAGATGGCACTTGAAGCAAAATATAATGGCAAAATTCAAGAAGAATATACTCTGTCAGTGGTTTGGAAGCGCAACAAACAGTTACACAGAAGAAGATTTCAACATCTACTTTGGTTGCATCAGTAATACAAACAGCAAGATTGAGAAATATCTTGAAGAATTACAGTTTGAGAAATGGACAAGAGCTTATTCAAAAGGTGACAGGTACAATATGATGACTTCAAACAATGCAGAATCATTAAATAATGTCTTTGGTTTGGATAGATCATTCTCAATTATAGTCTTACTGAATGCAATCAGAAAGAATATAACAAAATGGTTCAATGAGCGCAGAAATGAATATGAAAACAACAGCTTTGAGCTTCCAAATAAGATAAGTGATATAGTGTACATAAGATGCAGTGATGCAGGCATGTACATTGTCAAGCACCTCAATAAATTCCAGTTTGAGGTTGTCGGTGGGATGAAAAGGGTTATGGTTGATTTAAAGGAGAACTCTTGTTCATGCAAGGTATTTGATTATGAAAAGATACCTTGTGTACATGCTCTTGCTGTCATCAGGGACAAAAAACCGAGTGTTCTGAGGTATATTAGCAGCTACTACAAAATTGAATCTTGGAAATTGGCTTATCATGAGACAATATATCCTGCTCTAAATGAAGAACAGTGGGTTGTACCAGAGGACATCAAAAGACAGAAATGTCACCCACCAATGATACGTAAAAGATGTGGTTGCCATCAAAAGAAAAGAAAGTCTTCAGCTGGAGAAATCAGAGGCAAAGCATCAAAGAAGATACACAATAGCTAGAGATCAGAGGCAAATCAGAGGCAAAGCATCAAGGAAGACAAGAAGTTTTACTTTATCGTTTTCTTATATTGAATAAATTGGTCACTGTCAATAGGTCATTACACTAGACAGAATATAAACTGTCACCATATTTCAGTTTCTTCTTCTTCTATCATTAAAGTTTTGCAAATATTTATAAATCAATTACTAACAGAGTCATAGACACTGTAATCAAAATAAACACAGGGTAATAAATGCTATAATCACATTAATAAAAGGTTCCTACACACTGTAACCAAATTCCTAAACCATAAATCAAAAGAAAAGGTAATGTACACTACGTAGATAAGAGATGATTGCTGTCACCAAATGAAAAAACATAGGACAAGGTAAGCAAAAACCCTATATGGGCTAATGAGAAGCCAAAAGACATGCAGTGGACAGTTCTCCTTCAATATATAAATGGGCAAGAGAGTCACAGACACTGTAACCACTGTTAAAACAGGGACATAGACACTGTCACCACTATAAAAAAAAGGGAATAGACACTGTAATCAAAGGAAAAACTTGTAGATGTTTTAACAACTGTTAAAACAGGGACATAGACCATGACATATGCAATGTCACCACTTTGAAAACATAGCCATAGACACTGTAACCAAAAGGAAGACCCTATGAGCAAATTCAAAATAAAAAAATACAAGGCTAGTGTCACCACTACTTATAACTGATATCAGTGTCAGTACTATGTCATACTCAACCATCAGGACAAATATGATAGAATGGAAATCACAAACAAATATAATAAAACACAAATTTCATTCATATTATGCATTTACATACACCAAGTACCCCCAAAATTTACAAAATACACTGGAATGATTTGAATGGAAATCAGATACAACCATTGTCAAACACAAAATTCCATTCATATCCTACATTTGCTTAAATTAAGTCCCCCAAAAAAGTTGCCACTACACTGTCTTTTCACAGCGGATATACAAGAGACCTACGACCTAAAGTGCTGATCGACAAAGCGGATAAATGGCTTGAACTGTAAGCCAAGTTCGGAGACACTCTGGGTGGAAGAAATGTGCACATGGTGTGGCAAGGACAGGCATCGATGACAACATCAGGTCCAGACAGATTGTGCATTTCTCTCCATCCTGTTCAAGATGATATATCTCTTTTAAGGCGTCACTGTGTTCTGTAGTTGCTGGATGATCTGGGTGGTCGACATCCATGTCAGAGTCAGAGCTCATGTCAAATTCAGAGCTTGAATCAGAGCTTATGTCAGATTCAGAGTCGTCAATGAAGTGTACATCCACAGTGATGTCCGGGCAGAGACCATATTCAACCAACTCAGCGTCGTCCGGAAACAAACTGTGAGTATATTCCATTAAGAGCTGGTTGGCTACCTGATTTTGAACCACACTGGTGATTCCTGCTTCACTTAACACTTCATTGCAGTGTGCTAAAGTCATTGGCACACCGTTCTAAGCCGAGCAATTATTAATGGTCAGCAGAGGGAGGCTATCAGAATGGATGGACACCACCAGTTAGTTCGGTCCATACCAAGACGACTCACTTGCTGAGATTACCACTTCAAAAGAACCAACAGTGTAGTCATACCCTACTTCAGTTACAGTTGGAAATGCTATTGAAGGATAGAAGACCTACATAGACAAAATAAACATACACCCATATAGTATCCAATCACTTAATAATCAAGCATTACAGGAAAGGTAATCGAAATATTACGGTAACAGAAAGAAGAAAAAAATTTCTGGAAGAGTGCATCAACACTAACCGACCATGTTTATTTTCAGTCGAAAATAAAGAACAATCAAAGAAAATAACGCAGTAGCAACTCAGTAATACACAAACACCAATATATGCGTTTAATCGACTGAAAGATAATGGAAAGGTAATCTAAAATCGGAAAAAACAACAATACAAAATTTGATTACATCATGATACTGTAACCACTATGAAAAGAAGGACGTTATAGTGTAAAAACCCTAACCGATCACTTTTATTTTCAAAGGAACGAAAGGGAGAGGGCTACATACCAAAAGCGGAGTCGCACCTTCTGAAGAGAAATCCGGAATGGGGAACAACAGTGAAGGAAGATGAAGAGACTTGGGGATACAGTAATGGGGAAGAGAGTGGAGGGAGTTGAAATGACGTGGGAATTTGCTGAAGTTCAAACCATATATAAAGTAAAGAAAATGGGTCGGGGCTCTTGAATCATGAATCTTACACTAAGCCCAACACCCATGTTGTCCAATTTTATTACACTAAGCCCAACAGTATATATGACCTTGTTGTAACCACCGTTAAAACAAGGTCATATATACTGTAACCACTATGAAAAGAAGGACGTAGACACTGTAATCACAGAAAACCCTATAGACGCTTTAACCAACATAAAAATGGGGTCACCTAAACTGTCACCACTATGAAAACATGGCCATAGGCACTTTAACCAAAAGGAAGACTCTGTGATTAGGGAAGCACAAACCCCAAAGGGGCTAATGAGAAGCCAAAATAACATGTGATGTACAGTATGGTTTAGGTTTTAGGGTTAAGTCTTTAGGGTTTAGGGTCAAGGCCCTAAACCCTAAATCCTAAACCCTAAAATGTTAATACAGTACGTCGTTAATATATGATTGCTGTAATCAAATGGAAAACCCTAGGACAAGGTAAGCAAAAACCCTAAAGGGGCTAATGAGAAGCCAAAAGACATGTGATGGACAGTTCTCCTTCATCATATGAATGGTTAAGATAGACATAGATGTTGTAACCACCGTTAAAACAGGGTCATATATACTATAACCACTATGAAAAGAAGGACGTATACACTGTAATCAAAGGAAATCCTATAAACGCTTTAACCAACATAAAAAATGGGGTCATATATACCGTCACCACTACGAAAACATGGCCATAGGCACTGTAACCAAAGTGAAAACTTTGAAGATGTCACCAGAAATAATAAAACCTTGACATTAAAGTGGAATTATAGAGTGTTGTAACATATAATAGGGATAAAACAGTAAAAGATTCAAAAGAACATATAAATTACTAGAGCATTAGCCTACAAATACACAATCTAAGTGTCACCATGGGCTGGCACCACGACTTTTACATCAACAAAATATACAATAACCTGTCACCAATTCAAGTGTCACCAGATAAATAGTCTAACTAACACAAACTGAGTGTCATCATGGGCTGTCACCACGACTGCTACATCAACAAAATATAAATTAAATTGTCACCAAATCAACTGTTACCACATAGTCCAACTAATACAAACTTAAAGTTCATAACTAAACAAATGTCCACTACTTCTTCATGAGATCATATGCAATCTTCTCACGATAAGCATTAACATACTCATCATTCACAAGCGTAATGTCACCACCAAAAACCAGAGACTCAATGTGCTTGATGACGTAGACACCACAACTACCCCTACATAAGAAGCAAAAAATAAACATAAGAGACAAAAAGTGGACAGATAAAATGTCACAAAACAAAATACAAAAAGATGGAAAACAGAAGGTACCCGTCTTCATTTTGAGGCAAGTCATCTACTATGTCCACTTCAAAGGGAGTGTCATACATCTTAGGAAAAAGACCACACTTGCTCAACAGAATAGAAAGTGATTCACACGTTTTAGCAAACTTCGAAACCAACTCTTCATTTTTAGTGAAACCACACTGAGAGTCATAAACAAGAATAATCTTGGAGTCCAGCTCAATTTCAACGGATACCCAATGCACGTTGTCAAGATTGAACGGAGCGTAAACCTTCTTAGCACCTTCCCAAGTCTTCCCATAATTGCCAGGATAAAGACCAAGGAAATAATGGAAGAATTCCTCCAGAATTGCATCACCATTTTTAATAACATTAACATCACAGTTCACAAGCTTGGGGAAAAAATGGTGTCTAATACAACACTGGTGGGATTTAGATCAGGACAATCATGAAGACGTTTTCTAAAATGATGAAGTGCTTCGTCTATGTGCTGTGAAAGAAAAAGAATAAACCCTAACTGTCACCAAACTGATGGCACCAAAATATAAGCAACAAGAAAAAGACATGTAAATATGAACTTACAAGATCACGAAGCCATTTTGTCCTCCCCGATAATTCAGTGAAAAACAACTTGTTCATATCAACCTCACAACCACTGACTTTTCCATCACGCCTAAAAAGTAAGATAACAAGTTAAATAAACTTATTATAAGAAGTGGTAGTATGAAGAAGAAAACACATATCAAAAGTGGATAATTACCCAAGATCTCGAAAAGTGGTATAAAATTCAACACGCTCCTCAGGGCTGAGAAAGGAATGTTTAGGTACTCTAGGAAGGCGATGTTTCTTCGGTTTACAAGGATTGGTGTAAGGAGTATGGGCTGCGTGAGCAGATTTCAACGCCCTATGAGAACGCCTTAGCGGAACGTCATCATTATCCTCAACATCTGAAGGAACAAGGGAGGCGACGTCAGTGATGTTATGAAATAGACTGCATTTATCATCAATATCACCAGTTGCATCACCACTGTCAGCAGGCACATCCTCTGGGACATAAGAACTGTATCCAAGTATGATGCCAATACCATGATCAACTTTTCCACCAACAACTTCAGGAGCAGGGCAACTACTAGCATCATTCAAATTAGCTGTAACCACAACTTTGGGACCAACAGCACCACTGTCATCAGGTGCATCAGTCGAGCAAGGAAGCACAAGAGTTGCAACAACACCACTGTCATCACGAGAATCAGTAGAGCAAGGGAGATCAGAAGTGTGAACAGGATTGTCACAAGGAACCTCTTTGGAAGCAACCATGTCCTCATTGGTTGGATGTGAATCAAGAACTTCAGTAGGAGCAACTGAGCTAGCAAAAACAGTCTCAACTGACCCAATTACTTCAGTTGGACCAACACTCAAATCAACAGTTTCATCAGCCGAAGGAAGGATTTCAGTAGGAGCAGCAGAACAAGTCTCAACAATTTTTTCTAAAGTGGATGCACTAGAATTGTCAATTATTTCATATGAGGGAACAACTTCGGTAAGAGGGATATCACTATTAATAGTTACATCCTGTGATACAAGGACTTCAGTAGGAGCAACAGCACTGTCATCAATCTTGGGAGAAGGAGAAGCACAGCCAGAAGAAGGGACAACACTGTCATCAAGTGTTTCCTTTGAACCCACAAGACTAGTGTCAACATCAGTGCAAACAACATCAACATCTATTGAAGTTGACTCCTTAGTTAACCTAACAACAAAATACTCTGAAGTTGGGGAATCATTGGAAGAATCGGTGTCATCACCTTCATTTTCATCACCTCGATTCAAACCTTAAAAAAAATGCCCATGGTCAGACAACTGGGAGCAGTTATCCCTAATATCAGGCAACACATCCTTCAAAGAATCATCCAATGCCTGACGTTCCCTTTTAGGGCAGCCTCACTGTCATCACTGGGATGTAAGACGCGTGTTTCAAGGTTATGCACTTTCTCTTCAAGGACAAGAATCCTAGAAACACAGTCTTTCAATTGAGCTTCAAAAGACTCAAATGATGCCTTAAAAGAACTAATAATTTCTTCAAAAACAGCTTTCCTAACAAAATCTTTTGCCAACCCAGGAACATCATCACTTGTAGGAAGCTCGTCACTTTTGGGAGGAATAGATCTAGGGAGCTTAAACTTAGACCTCCTGTGCTTGTCACCATGATCTAAACCTTTGTCACCACACGGTGCTTCTTCTTCACTCTTAGCAGGAGCTTCACTCTTTGACAATTTCTGAGATGGCACCACCTTTGCCTTCTTCTTAATAGGCTCATTTAGAGTAGCAGAACTTCTCAACACTCTCTTCTTCTTGACAGAATCATCATCAGCAGCATTACGTCTCAACACTTTACCCTTCTTCATAGGAAGAGGACTGTCACCACTACTCATTGACCGTGTAACCAACCTCTTCCTCGGATGTAGAGGATTCTCAAAGTCAGAACTGCCCTCAGTGATGACTGGTGGTCTCACCACCTCCTTTTTTCCCATAGTTGGGGTTCTAACTATTTCCTTCATCCTAGTAGGAATATTTGTAGAAGGGATATGAGGTTCCACACCACCAGAAAGAAGACGACCACCTGATTGCCTGAGTCGATACGCTTGGATGCGTAAATTCCTTGGACACACTACATCACTGACATCAGCATCCATACCAACAAAACAGGAAACGTAAGAATCTACACTGTCATCAGCAACTTCATCAGAATGTAAGAGGTCAGGGCAATCCATAAACGAGGCATACAAAGAGTAGACAGTCCCCTAGCAAGAGAATAAAAATTACAATTAAAGGACAACAACTATATAACATGGAAGAGGGAAACTGAGATCAGCATAATAAAAGCTGAGACAAGAAAGAATGCTTACCAAATCTTTAGAGAAAATTTCAGAACACTTATCATATGTAATGTTGTAATCATGTTCACTACTATACCAGATAAGAGATGCTGGTAATCCATCACATAATGCAAAGTGACAATTTGAGATGCCAGCAATCTTAGGGATTGCCTCTAAAATCCAAACCTGAGAACAAAGCAACATTAAGAACAGAAATAGAAGTAAAGAATAAGAAGAAGAAGAAAAAAGCATTGGAACATAAAAAGAAAGGAAAGGGAAATACCTGGAATGTTACAGGATATCCGAGCAAATTATAACCAAACCTTGGACCCATTTTGGATAGATCAGACCTCATAGATTTCTTCAAAAAACCAAGTGTTTCCAGAAACACAACCCGACCAAAAGGATACAGTTTTAAACGATCAAAATCACAGACAAGGTCCACAAAAGATTGACGTACAAGAGCTTTAGAACGCTGAGGGAGAAACACACCCTTAATCAGTAACAAGTACGCTATGGAAAGTTTCTTGAGAGACTGAGTTGGCTCCTTGAGGAAAATTTGGAGAAGACCAATAAATGTGCAGTTCCGTACACCCAAAAACTCCTCCATGTCCACATGAGGAGAAGGAGATATGTCATCACCAGGTTCTTTCCAACTCAAACCGGTTATACAACAGAATTCAGCTAGAGAAAACCTAAACAAATGTTGCCCAACTTGGAACCACATCTCATTAACTTTAGAAGTTTCAACTTCATTTAGGAGCATCTGATGCACAAGTTGATGATAAAAATAAAGATGATCACCAGCCCATACAATTGGACCTAAACAACCATCTATAAGAGAAACCCAATCATCAGGAGACAGACCATTCTTAAGAACTTTGATCAATGCAGGCTTTGAATACACATTAATGTGCCCGCAAAAACGTCGTTCTTTGGGAACAACAAACTTGAAGGAAGCAGGTTGAATAACAGATGGTGGATCCACAGTAGGAATTTCTTGTTGGACAACGATTTCTTTACATAAATAGCATAGAAATAGTGTCAACATTAGGTTTCACAACAAATAAGATATTGTCACCAAAAACCAGCAAACAACAAATTGAACAACCACATAAACTAATACTGTCACCACACCAAACATTGCAAACACACAACACGCAGAATGTCATATGGAACCCTGTCACCACACACAAGTAACAAACTGTAACCATAAATCACTTGTAACCCTGTCACCAGACTGTAACCAAACATAAAAACAAGTAATGAACTGTAACCCTGTCACAAAATAATTAATAAACTGTAACCCTGTCACAAGACTGTAACCAACCATTAAAACAAGTAATAAAATGCAACCCTGTCACCAAACAAGTCATAAACTGTAACCATATCACCAAACAAGCAACAAACTGTACCAATGAATCAATTGTAACACTGTCACCAGACTATAACCAACCATCAAAACAAGTAATGAACTGTATCCATGTCACCAAACAATTAATAAATTATAACCTTGTCACAAGACTGTAACCAACCATTAAAACAAGTAATAAAATGCAACCCTGTCAACAAACAAGCCATAAACTGTACCCCTAACACCAGACTGTAACCAACCATCAGAAAACAAAGAGAAACAACAAATGCGGTAATGGAAACGAAATCAGAAGAAGGGACATTAACCATAGCACAAACTGATAGCCATTAGACAACAACTGAACTACAAACAAACCCTAAACGGGAGGAAAGGGCTAAACTAACGAAACGAACAGCAAAAATTGCATGAAATGAAGGAAACTAGATCTCCACAACTCAAAGGAAACAACAGGCGAGGTTGCTGTCAAGAACATTGAAGCAGAAGAGTCGAAGAAAGTATCTGATGAAGCCATTACAAGAAGGTGATCAGAAAACCGAAAAGAAGAGCAGAAAATGCAGAAACGACGAGGAGAGAAAGTCGAACAACAAGGCCGATAGCAAGTCAGAGAGCACGGCGTAGAGCAAGTCGAAGATCATTGGGGAACCGTCGGGAACGAATCGCCAGAAGAGAGAGATGGAAGATCACTGGGAGAAAACTGATAAACTGTAGGATTTTTGAACGGGATGAGAGAAGCGCCAGGAGAGAGACGGGAGTATAAGGCAAGGGCAAAACTGGTATTATGAAAATATTTTGGCCATTTATTAGCAAGGCTCAATCCTTGGGACATTTTCTATTTGGCCCAAAGGCCAAATTTCTTGTTAATAAAAAGGTAAAAAAGTGTTCTTATGCTGAGGTGACGAAAATAAAGTGGATGAAGTACACGGGGGAAGTGTACACCCTCTGCATGGTCTTAAAGTCTCTCTAGAAACCAGACACTATAATATCATTTATCCACTATCTCTAATATTTTCATGTATTAAAAAAAAAAAAGATCGACCCTCCTCACTCATCAGTCGTCACTGTGTACAAAATCCTTCTTCTCTCGGCTCTTTTCAGATTTGGTAGATCGAAACCCACACGCCATGTGAAGTTGTGAACCCTTGGAGGCCCCTTCACCTTTGCTTTGTTTTTATTATGGATTTGGGCTTATATTATGCAGTAATATTGTCATGTGTCCTTGCTGGAAATGTCTCAGCACAGACCCACTCCACAAGGCCACAAGGGTTGAAACACGTACCATATATTTATTTTATTTCTTTTTGTTTATATCTTGTCCCATTTGGATTTTAATGCTAAGGCTCTGTTTGGATCTTAATATATGATTATGATCCATTTGATCTTTCATAATTTAGTCAATTAGATATTTTATACTATGGATCATTACAGTTTGGGTCATTTTTATTTTCAACGATTTTTGTCTTTAATTGTATAAAATGTTATAAATTGATGATGGAATTCACTGGAGATAATCATCGTAAATATCTTCAAATTTGTAAGTGTAAAAATAAATTCTATATTACAGAATTTATATGAATCCTGCACCTAAATCTCATATGTAATCAAGCATATAATTATCGAATTAATATGAGCTTCAACTTATGGTTGACCTATAATGTAATCAATCATGGGAGGTGGAGATGGTGATATCATACATTTTAAACCAATGACGGATTCTCATTTCCAATTTGGAGGTGATGAAAATTTTATTACGTATTCTAATGTGAGTTATAAAAACATATTTATTTTATAATTTTAATTTATTTCTACATATATAAAGTGAGTTTTATCTTATTTTCTTGAATAAATTAAATTAATCTATCATTATCCATTTGCTATGTAGCTATATAATATTTATTCTAATTATTTTTTAATAAACTATAAATAACATCTTTATTTTTTAAAATTTTCTCCTTATTTTATTCAAAATATAAATAATTTTCTTTTATTCTGTTATTTTTTACTTTCTTTTATTATTTTATTTTTCTTCTCCAATTTACTCAATTGATTATTCGAACAAGCTTCTTAGTTTTATTTAGCAATTCTTTTATTCAAACTAAAATTTTAATTTTATTTAACTTGATAAAATAAAAAAATTATACTTAATGAAGTACTTTTTTAACAATTGTGGTAAAATAATATTTTTTATAAATTTGAAAAGAAATAAACCTTAAAAATGTATAATAATGGTTAAATGACAAAAAAAAAAACTCCTTTACTATAGAGTAAGATTTTTTTTTTAAAACCCTATTCCAATTAAATCAGCTCAACCGTTCTACTTTGAGATCGAGTATTATACAACTTATTTAAGGGTTAACTCTATCTATATCTCTATATATCTATATATCTATATATCTATATCTATATAATACTTTAAAACAGAAGCATTTTGCTGATGTGTCGTCCTCTCCTTCATTTTAGCATTTTTATCCAATTACAATTAACCAGTTTTTAAATTAATTTTTATATTAAAATTGAGAGATCCTACCCATTTAGATTTATTACATGTACACAATTTTCCTTTTATATACATAAATACCTAATCAATTATATAAATTTTATATCGAGTATATATTTTCAATTAATAGCATACATACGAATTGTCGTATATTTCTAAATTTTTAGTTTTATTTTAGGGTGAGTATATATTCCAAATTAAAAGTATATACTCAAATTATATATTAAATCAATATAATTAATACAGTGTTGGGCATTAGTAAGCTATATCTAACTACTATAGTTTTTTTTATCAACATGGTTGATCACTGTCAAAATGAACACAAAGTACACTTATAGTTTTTGGTCATTTATACTTTTGATTTTATTTTCTTATAATAACAAACAAAATTTCTTCAAAATATTTATATTTATATTTATATACTACTTTCAATGAGAAGAGATTTAAAAAGGTATTTTAATTTTCATAAATATTTCTAAGATAATTTAATAGTACAAAAATTTTAATTTTTGTTACTTTATCAACTCTACCTTTTTTTTATACTCCAATTTAACTAAAACACGAGGTCTTATTAATTATACACGCTTTTTAGGAAAATTTATATAAATAATGTAAAAAAAGTTGATATTTAATATAATTTTTATCATTCTAAAAAAGCTGGCATAAATATTATACATGTTTGAAGTAACAGGAGGAGTCCTAAATTTTGCTAAACCTTTATTTAAATATATAATTAATATTCATTAATTATATTATTATAATTTTATTTTTATAAGTATCGCGCCATGGCGCGGGAACTGTACTAGTTACTTACAAACGATTTTCAATGAAATTCGAAGTGTAAACCTCAAAAAATGGAATATATCCTCATATAATTTCAACACAACTTGTGAAATACTGAAATGTGTGTGAAAAAAATATTTATTTTAATGTCAAATTCGATCAGTAAATGAAGCACTAAAAAAACAAAAATGAAGAACCGTAGAAAGTTTTCCCCCCCTTTTTCTTCCTAAAAAGAAAAAGTAAATCCAACAATGCCTTGCATCGTCAAAAAAAATAAAAATGAAGCACTATAAAAGCTTTTTTTCCGCCTTTTTCTTCTTAAATAAAAAGAAAAAGTAAATCCAAACAATGCCTTACATCGTCAGCCCAGATCGTGATGATCACGCTCTCGCAGTCCTCGTTGGCCTCTCCTCCTCTCCCTCTCCATGTGTTATTTGAATCCACGTTCTTCTTTAGATTCACACCCCCGAAGACGACAAATCTTTAGCCTAATTTCTCTCTCTCGTTTGCTTTCTGCTCTCATCTGAACTGCTCCGCTCCTCTTCTAGATCCTGTTTCAATCTCCCTGTGTACTCTTCTACTTCTCTCTCAATCTGCTTCACTCCTTGTGTTTTTGTGAATCGATCTGCATTTTCTTGCTTTTGATTTTGAGATCGCATTCGCTGCAAACGAATGTCGTTCTTCAGCTTTAATTTTGTTGTTGTTGTTGTTGTTGTTTTTGTTGTTTTCGTGAATTTTGATGGTTTTTTTGTGCTTTCGTTGCCAGATACTTGCGAGCGATGTCGAAAGGCGGAACTATAGATCTCGCTTTTGGCGTCGGAGGGAAGATCGAGAAGGATGAGGTTCTCTCCGCTGTTGACAAGTAATCTCGCTCTCTTGCTCGCTGTATTTTGATGTTTCAGTTCTCTTGATGCTATTTAGAATCTGCATGATTGGAGTTCTGATTTCTAAGAGCTGAGTCAGCAGATAAAGTTAGGATCCGATCGAAGATTCTCATGATGTGCTCTTTCTCTGGGATTTTGCTTTTGCTTTTGCTTTTGCTCCGATGATTACTGTAATGTGATAGATCTGAGTTCAAGAATTATCTGGTTAGAGTTGATAGCAATTTAGTAGCTAAAAATAAATGAGGTATGAGCTACGCAATCAATCCGAGTTTTAAATGTTTAATTGTTTAATACAGTGGAGAAACAGCAGAAAAAGGTTGCTTGTAATGAGATTGTTTCTAAGGTGTATTGCTAACACTATGCTCTCAAGAACATGTGGGGTTTGCTTCTGGTCTTGATCTGTTGACATATATGGTTTAAGACCATGAATTTGTTTCTGGTCTCAATCCGATTCATTTATATACATCTGTATTTAGGCCTTTCAATTTAATGTGGTGCATGTTTGTACAAACTGTAAGAATCAAGTTTTGCCCCTCGTAAAAAGAAATTTAATGCTGCCTATTTAGTTGTGAAAGAGGACAGTGGTTGGTGTGTAGACCAGCTGGAAAATGGTCTTTGATTATCAGTTCAATGTCCTAGTTTGAGTCCTTCTCATGCTTCAATTCCCTACAAACGAATACACAATACTCTTACCAACTGCTCTTTCATGGGTGTTCTACTGTACATGTATACCTTAGGACATGACTTGAGATGTTCATATTTTCAAACCACTTTATTCATGTTCCATTGCAGTATTAAAAAATAATCATTGTTCAACTTATTCTGCTTTTTAATGTAGTTTGAGCATAAATTGAAAGGTGCATATCCTATGTGTACATGCCAAGCTTTTCAGTTCTTAATCTGCTTTCGATCTCCTTTTCTTGTCAAGATTAACTTGAATTGAGTATTTTGTAGGTATGAAAAGTACCATACTTACCATGGAGGTCAAGATGAAGAGAGGAAATCTAACTACACAGACATGGTAATCATGCTTATATTCTTCTCCACGCTCAAGAATTGCCAGTGTTTGTGATTCAAGAACTACGTTTTTGTTCTTGGTTCTTTTTTTAACTATATGATTCTTAAGTTTCTAAAACTTGATTATCGTATGATAGAAATAGCATGAACTTGAGTGCAAATATTTTCCAAGTCTATGTTTATTCAGCCCGTCAAGGTAAATGCTTCTAACGTCTATCTTGATTTACAGGTTAACAAATATTATGATCTTGCTACTAGCTTTTATGAATATGGATGGGGAGAGTCTTTCCATTTTGCCCCAAGGTAATATTTCTAATATAGTAGAAGGGGAAGACCATTTGCACATATTCATTTGTTAAGGAGCAAATGAGTATGAATCAAATGCTTCTTTCAGGAATTCAGCCTAGCTATAACTTCTTTGTAATAATACTGTTTGGTTCTAATTCCAGATGGAAGAATGAGTCCCTTCGGGAGAGTATTAAACGCCATGAACATTTCCTTGCATTACAATTAGGGGTAAAACCAGGAGACAAGGTCTGTATCGCCTCTACGTTTCACTCTTTATTTTCTTTCTTTTATTTTAGTTCTTCTATGTTCTTATCAGGATTGACAATGATACTTAGGTACTGGATGTGGGATGTGGCATTGGTGGACCTTTGAGGGAATTTGCACAATTCAGGTGACTAGCTATTATAATAATTTAATTATCTTTTTTTTCCCTGTCTGAATTCTAAGATTATATGGTCTGTTTTTTCACCCCGAAGGGTCTTATTTCCTTTTCCGCAAAACTTGATATATGGTCCTTTGGTATGTTGAACTTCATGCAACAGGCACCTCTTTTCTTGATGGTTTTAAGTTTGATTTAGAACTATTTTGCTAATCCCTCATTTTAGGCAGCATCATCCTTGACTGAAAAATCCAATCTCTATTTAGCTTGTTAGGATATGTTTGATTTACCATGATTAGCTTCACATATTACAATCATCCCAGTGGTTTATGCTCTGTCTTTGTGCTCTGTCTTTGTGTTGTAAGTGTAACCAAATCCCTCATGGCATGAAACTGCCTTGGATATACCATCAGATAATTTTCTGTTTTGCTTCTGATAGCTGGTTTTTAATATTTGAGTATGATATGTGGGCAGCTCAGCATCAGTGACAGGGTTAAACAACAATGAATATCAAATTACCAGGGGAAAGGTAATTTATTTCTTGTTCTCTTTTCTGAAAGCGAATGCCATTTCTTTGACATTGATATATGTGGGAGCTATTACAGGCAATACATCGCTATCTCTTTCTTCACAGATAAACAGAAAAAATTGAGCTTACCCTTATTGAATGTTTCCAGAATTTGCTAATTCCCATAACTATTCATGAATTACTGCTGCATATATAACACTGGCTTCATATCATTGTATTTGTGGAACTGGATGGATATTTATGTTATGTAGAATGTAAATGTGATTCACAGGTACTGAATCGAGTAGCAGGAGTGGACAAAACTTGTGATTTTGTGAAGGTTTGTGCACTGATCAAGAACTTTGCATGATTTATATTATTTTATCCGATTCAGGTCTTAAATCTTTATTTGATGTACTGCTGTTGAAATATACGAGGAAAAACTAGTTACTCAGAATGACCAATATATTGGATATGCAGGCTGACTTCATGAACATTCCGTTTCCTGAAAATACTTTTGATGCTGTGTATGCAATTGAAGCAACATGCCATGCACCAGACCCGGTATATTATTATCACTCTTTCTCAAAGATTGGGCTTCTTATGGCCAATATTTCCTCCCACCTCCTTCAAGAGTATGTGCGAGTTTTTATGATTGATCACAGTTTTGTTTTGCACATGAAGGTTGGGTGCTATAAAGAAATATACAGAATATTGAAGCCAGGGCAATGTTTTGCTGCGTATGAATGGTGCATGACTGATTCTTATGATACAACTAACCAAGACCACCAGAAGATCAAGGTGGGTAGTTAGGTTTGACATAAAAGTGTGCAGAAAGTTATGATATGTATGCTCTTTACTGACAAGTGTTAAACAATTGCAGGCTGAGATTGAACTAGGTAACGGCCTTCCTGACGTCAGGACAACAGCACAGTGCTATGACGCTCTTAAGAAAGCTGGTTTTGAGGTTGGTAGAAAAGCTCTTAATTTTTGTAAATATTTTTCCAAAGCATCAGCTAAACCTTGTTTGAGACAATACATATATTTCTGAATTGTTTGGTAAGGTTGTATGGGACAAAGACCTTGCTGTAGACTCCCCTGTTCCTTGGTATTTGCCCCTGGATACAAGCCACTTCTCGTTAACTAGCTTCCGCTTAACTGCTGTTGGGCGCTTCTTCACTAGAAACCTGGTTAGACCTCCATTCCTGTTACTAGTTTAATTATGGATGGCCCTGTCTAGAAATTCCATTATAATACAAAGTCGTCGTTTCACAGGTCAAGGTTCTAGAGTCCGTGGGAATCGCTCCCAAGGGAAGCCAGAGAGTTCAGGCCTTTCTAGAGCAAGCTGCAGAAGGACTGGTTGAAGGTGGAAGGTGAGTAGCTATAAACAATGTCCCGTAGTTATTGTTTCTTCAACTACTTGTGCATCCAACCAAGCTGATTAAACTGGCATCTTTGCAGGAGAGAGATCTTCACACCAATGTACTTCTTCCTGGCTAGGAAGCCTCTCAGCGAAACCCAATAAGCTCGAGGGTGCAATTTCATTAGATTGTCGTTAAGAGTTACGTACGTCAGCTGGCTTGTTTGCTTGTTCAGTGTTGAAATCGCAACTTGATAGATTTGTCGTTCGGATTTCTTGCACTGGGTTAACCCCGAAACACCCGCATGTTCGTTTTCGGAGTTTTTGTTGTTATGATCAGTGATCTTGTGGGATTCCTTTTGCTATGAGTAGTCGTTCCTCAGCAAATGCGTTGTCTATTTGTCTGCTATGAGTAGTGCATGTTTTTTGTTTTGGAATTACTGTTACGAGGCCACATGATAAGTCTTTTTTGTCCTTTCAACAACCCGAAACGCGTTCAGTACTGAAATAAATTATAGTATAACGCTAGTCGTCTTGATGACGAGATGGTTTGAATAAACACTTGTTGAGGCAAGTAACACATTTCTTTTGTCCTACCTTTCAAAGGGTCGCCCCTTTTTTAGCCTATGCAGTATTCAAGTTCTGACTAGATCACATGTGGGCTGAATAATAAAAAATGTTAATTGTTCAAGTTTTCTGTATATCTTTTTACGGTCTTGCTGTTTGCACGGGTGTATTTCGCAATCTGCACGGTGTCGATCTCGGAATTCGGCAAAGGTGATGTGCCGACTTGGGAATTTGGCATCGGCAGAGATGCCAACCCGATCCCGCCTGTGATCTCCCACGCGGTGAAGGGTTGCCGACCAGTGCAAAGTTGTCGACTCGGAAACTCGGCATCGGCACCATGCGAATGGCGAAAAAATGACATTGTGAATAACAGGACCCTTTTTTATGGAAGATGTTACCATAACTTTTTATTACGCAGAATATATATTTCAAATTAAATATATTTTTTATTAAGTAAATATTCGAGATCACAAAGTCTAATAATTAAGTAAATATTCAAAATCACACAAGTCTGAATCTCGAGAGATTGACGAGTCGACAGATGGAAATCACATTAAAATCAGAAAACAGGTGCAATGAAACAAGTAGAAACAACTACTCCCAATAAGTTGAAAACGTCGACGAAGAACGAAGTCAAGCACCACTGAAATAGTAGCATATAGCACTGTGGGCCAGTGGTATATAATCTTTTTTTTTTATCTTAGTCGAGTTCGATCGACTCAGTCGGCCTATTTAAGGGGTTGTCTCTTCCGCTCACAAGCGATTCCATGTTTCTACGAGGATTCGAAATTCGAACCTTTTGATATAGGATATAGCCCAACAATCACTACACCAACTTGTAATTAGGAGTGGTATATAATCTCTTATGAGTTATGACACTTAATTTCAATTTGAGTCGTTCATTTTTATATATTTTGCTTCATCATTTCTACCAATAAAATTATACCTATAAAATTATACCTAGTTGTAGATATTGTAAAGTCGTTGCTGTGGTTGAACATGTCACTTGTGCCTTGAAATTATTCCTTTTGAATGATTATTATGTGTTCAATTGTTCCTTCTCATATAATTATTATATATTAAAAAAAAGCACGTTAACTGTACATTTTTTTCTATAGTATATTGCAACTTCTTTTATTTTTATGATGATAAAAAGGATATTTTATTCGATGCTCCTGTATGGTTAGGCACAAAGACGAACTATTCTTTGCATATAAGTGAAGTTATGCTTAACTCGTATACGCAACTTCCTTGCATCTAAGTTTACCTTTAATGTTAAAAATAAAATGAAATCATTTTTTTCAGGTCGAATACCTACCAATCAGAAACCCTAGCTTGTTCCTGGTGGATGATTTGGTTTTTCAGGAATAATTTAGCTTTCAATCACTCTGACAGGATTTCCGTTACAGAAATGGTTATTTTCTATACCGCTTTCACATAATGCTGGAAACAAACTAAGTTTATGGATGATAAAAATTCAGGGCAAACTTTTGACCAGAATCATGCCATCCATAACAATAATGGCTTACCTGCTAATACGAATCAGTCTGGCAGAAGTAGAAATGATCGCAAAATCGATCTTTGGGCCAAACCGCCACACGACTGCTACAAGCTCAATTTGACGGATCTGTTAGACCAGGTGTCTCGGCATCATACGGTTTTGTTATCCGGGATTGGCGGGGCACTGTGGTGGCTATGGGCAGGGACACTTGCAATAATGTGTCGGTTGCTGATGCAGAAAATCTTGGCCTGAAGATGGGTGTTTCCAAGGCTAAGCAGCTAGGCATTACAAACCTTTTGATCGAGGGAGATAATCTACTGGTTATTAAAGCTCTGCTAAGGGGTTGGAAATGCCCTTGGAATATCGAGCTGCTTCAATCGGATATTCTCTTAGATTCTTCGTATTTCTCTTATGTAGCTATTCGTCATATTTTCAGGGAATCCAACGTTGTGGCGGACTATTTGGCTCGCAGTGCACATGCGTCCCCTGCCGATGACAGCTACGACGACGATCCAGAACTTCGGGTTCTCAACCTCAGAGATGCGCTAGGAAGGACTTTTGATGAGGCGGATCCGTCCTAAACTTTATCTTGCTTCAAAAAAAAAACTTGAAATTAGATTATTTCAATTAGAAAAACAAACTACAACCAAACAGAAAATATTAAAACTACTAAGCTAGGATTTGATCTTGGTTTAATTCAATGTTTTGCGGGTTGGGAAGATGTATTTTTGGTTAATTAGTTTTGGGTTTTTTTTTTTTAACTTATGTTTTTAGGATATAAGTTAAATAAATATACGGGGAAAGATTTCATAAATTTGAATACTTTTAAATGGTTAAAATGATAGAAAGTTACTCATCAAAAAAAAAAATGATAGAAAGTTGATTTTTTTAATAGAAAACATGAGTGTTGTCGAGTTTATTTTTGTTTTTTATTATAAGGTCGGGATCCACCTTCTAACACAAAAGCTTAAACTATTGTGTAGGGGCTTCACCTCCCTTTATATTTTGGTTTAATTTTCACATATTTTTCAACGACCCACAAACCCATAACAGATTCAAATGTAGATTCTTAATGTCCATTGAAGTAAGGGTAAAGATTAGAAAATCTGTATTAGTTTTGAGTTGTATAATTACCAAGAGGGCCAAAAAACTACTCCTTTTTCTTATTATTATTTATTCATAGTTTACAAATACAGGAATTGCCTAGATTTCGTCTTTCTTTTTGTTCTTTTAACCTTGCATAAATATTTATTTAAAAAATATCATATTTCTATTTTCTTTAAATGAATAAATATAAATAATTTCAAGTATTATGATTTAAACTTGGCGGGTTAATTGAAATTAAAAAAATAGCTACTCCGTATATTATTATTATTATTGTTATTATTATTATTATTATTATTATTATTATTATTATTATTACTCCATCGGTTAATTAATATCTGTCATTTACTATTTATGCACGCTTTTTTTAAATGATAAAAACTATATAAAATATTAATTTTTTTTACATTTGTTTTTATAAATTCATACTTAATAGTAATGAGTATGAAATTATTAAAATAATATATTTAAAAAGTTAATATTTTATAGATTTTTTAACACCTCAAAAAGCGTGTATAAATAGCAAAACGTCAAATCCTTTTAATTGCAATAAAATTTGATCACCCTCAATTAAAAAAGAAAAAAGTGATCATTAGTTCCCATCCCGACCTCATCCATCTCCTTGGCTCCTATAAGTAACCTTTTTTTTAGTCCAGTTCGATTGACTCATTCGTTTTACATCTAAATCGGGTACTATGTAATTCATTTAAAAGATTTGACCCTTTCACTCACAAACAACTCCATATTTATAAGAGGATGTAGCATCACATCAACTACATCAACTTGTGAATGATAAACTTTTTCTTAATTAGATGATAAAATGCTATTGTCACCCTAAATTGCTATATTGCTATAAGAGGATGTAGCATCACATCCCTAGTTTGATTTTATGTACTAAACCTTTTTAGAGCCCGTTTGGCATTAATACCAAGGCATTCGATACCACATTTTGAGGTTGTGTGTGCATATCTGGTGGAGGTAAAATTCTCAATTAATTTCATACTCCTATTATATGATATCAATTAATCGAACCTTTATGCTTTACTCCACAACTAGGTTTGTTTGCTTCGTCCTACATATATATCATATCAATTCAAGTACATGTATATAGATTCATGTATTGATACCACAATACACATATACACTCCTTTTAAGTTAATACTCACTCCGTCTCAAAATTTAAGTCGTTTTACACTAATTTAGTTGTATTAAAATATATGTCATTTTAGGTTTTTCTAGATAGGATATAATAATGATTTGTATTGATTTGTGTGTTTTTGACCTTTTGAAAAATTTTGATTGGTTAAAAATTATAGTGGTATTAAAAAAACAATAAAATTTATGAAAAAATTAGTGGAATAATGATGTTGATTGACGGGTTAGTGTTTTATTAAAACTTGTGCATAATCCTAAAATAACTTAAATTTTGAGACGGATGGAGTAATATTTTATAAAAAAAATAAAAAAATGTAGAAAAGTCAAAGAAACTTCAAGTTTTTTTGGTGTTTATTTGGTCTCATACGATGTTTATATTATTCCATAATCTTTCAACCTTTATTTTACAAAAATTTTCAATTTCAACTGTTTTTAAATTTTAGTCACTTTTTTAACTCCGCCCCATACAGACTATAGAGTTTTTAACTTAAAAAACATGTCAATTTTTACTCTCTTCTTAGATTATTGTTTTTCCTCTCTTTCACTTGTTTGTTGAGATATGAAGAGACTTCATCCATCCATATATAAGATATTTTATAGAGTTTTTAATGGTTAAAAACTCAATCTATATACCTCCAAACAACCCTATCATGCCCATACCATGATATACACCATATAGATATCTATCAAGCAGATTTGGAGTATCTTTGAATTTATAAATTAAAAAGTTTAGAAAATAAGTTTAAAACCAAAAACACAATAAACACCAAGAATGTCGAAATCGAGGCGTTGGAGGAGGTTCGTCTTGGAGGTTCGTATTCACTACCACGGGTGATTCCTAATGTGCTGCTTCTGGGTAGTGTTTGGCTTTTTTAGAGTGCTATTGTCTATATTTTGCAAGTTGTGTTTAGTTTCGCTTTTGTAGAGTGCTATTGTCTGTACTTTGCACCATCTTTGTATTTTACGCTTATTGTAGATGGTTATTCGTCTATCAACTTGTCGGTCTTCGAGGTAAGGTATGTTTTACCTCGAATTTTTACCTAATAAAAAAAAAACAAATGTTTCAACCTACCCCAAGAAATTTATTTCCCAAAAATCTATATGAGAGGGTTACTTTGCACAAGACAAGCATGACTGATAATTTATTTCCCAAAAATCAATTGTAAATATATTTGAAGTTAAAACTCGCCAATATACAAATTGTACAACAAATGTTTCAACCTACCCCAAGAAAAGCCTGCATCGTTTCTGTTACATCCCTGAGAGATCCAAATTTCATCACGCAACTACAGAGTTTACAAACGATTCGGTGCACTCTACGCAAAATTAAATTTAAATCAATTTTTTATACAGTAAAAGAAAAGAACAAAAGAACGTAAATCGAAATCTGATAATTCTTATTGATCCTTCTCTCTCCGAAGCGTTACAAATCACCAAATATCAAATCGTAGGATAAAGAATAAAATCGGCGAAATCTCCCCCGGGGACACGAACGGAGGCGGAGCAAGCTCGCAGAGCTAGCTTCTCCGCGGAGACGGCGTCGCCGACGCGAGAGCCGTCGGATCCGTCGAGGTGATGATTCGACGACGGCGGGTGGTAGTAGAGGCGGCCGGTCTGGGGGCAGTGCGAGTAGAATCTGGCCGCGATCCGCACTCCGGCGTCCAAAAGCTCCGTGTATTTCCCCATATCTCTCTCCTCCGAGAATGTCGCAAGGCCTCTCGATCTCTATCCGAAGATCCGGCTGGATTCGCAGACGGAGAGAGAACGAGAGAGAGAGAGGGAGGGAGAGGGAAATCGAATCGGAATGAGGAATGAGCGAGAGCTAGAAAACGTCCCAGAAAACGGCAGATGCTTCTGCCATGAAAATGGGGGAAGAAGGTTTTTTTTAGGGCACAAATTACGGACGCAGAGATGAATGTGGGAGAGAGAGAGAAAGAGGGGTAGCGACTATTTATAGCGCTTGAATTTCATTTAACCCTCACCTTCCACCGCGCTTTCCCGACTTCGTCCGCTCCCCGATTTTTCTTTTTATTATATTTAATATTTAATATTTAAATATTGTTATTGTATTTTATTTTGTGTCATCTATTTTGTTGGGATTCGACTATTCGGTGATCGGTTCCTTTTTTCAGTTCTGGCCCTTCCATTTTCCCATATATTTAAATTTGCACCCCTATTTTTTTTAATTGATTTATCACTTTTTTTTCCGAGTTAGAATTTTAATATTGACTATTATTGAACAAGTTAGCAAAAACATGAACTATAGATAATATAATGCTAAGTAATAATTAATAGTTTTATTATACAAGTTAATACGAGTAATAAGAATCTCTCATTTATTTTAAACGATGTGAAAAAAAATATTTTTGCAAATTAAACTTTATAAGACGAGAATTGTCTTTATTTTAAATCAATGGAAAAGAGTGGAGTAAATAGCTAAGTATATAAGTCATTTATTAAAATAAACAAGTGCTCTTTGAGTAATTAGGTCAAAAGGCAGGACTGGTTAATAAAAGAACGGGCAAGGCCGGAGAATGAGAAATTGTCTTCGAAATTTAGACTACTTTTCTTCCCTTGTCTCTCTCTTTTGGGGGTGTTTATGTGGAAATGTGCAAATTTAAGAGAGATGGGAATCGATATTTACACACATATTTTTTACAAATCACATATCTTATTTTTTATATATATTTTTAAACGGACCCTTCTCTTTTTAAATCACGGACATGTGACTAAAGAGGCACAAGGTATGTTATACACAAACGTGTGACTCAATAGAAAACATTTTGAGAGATTTAAGGATTTATTTGATACATAACATAATTATTATAGCTTTGTCAGTTATTTTATACTCTCTATGTCTCAAATTAAATGTTGTTGGACTGTTGTGCACATTTTTTAAGGTGATAAAAACTTTATAAAATATTATTTTTTAATAACTTCATATTGGTTAGTAGGAAGTATTAAATTATAAAAAAATCATTAAAAAAATAATATTTTATAGAGTTTTTTCCTTCTTAAAATACGTGTCAAAAAGCAAAATGACTTTTATTATGAGACAGAGGGAGTATCAATAAGAAAATTACTCCATCCGTTCACTTTTATTTGTCGTTACTATTTATACACGTTTTTTAAAATAATCAAAAAAACTATATAAAATATTAATTTTTTAAATAATTTTTTTAATAATCTCATATTTTTTAATAATAAGTATGATTTTATTTAAAAATAAATGTTTTATATAATTTTTATTATTTTAAAAAATATATATAAATAATAAAAAAGATAATTAAAAATGAACGGATGGAATAGTTAAAGAGAGACGGTCACCGCGTTATATGAGCTGGGCTCCTGTTGGATAATGACCCTTTAGCCGGGTTTTGTGATTACATATTTAATCCTAGTACGGAGTAGAAATTAATTAATTATATCAATTAGCGTTTATTTTATAAAAAATACTACAGTAATCATTATGATAATAATAACTTTTGGTACATCCATTCGTTTTCTCCGACTCTTCCCTGAAAACATAATTTTATTCTCGCTTACTCCTCCATATGATTTCTTAATTATCTCTATGCAATAAAAAAATAATAAAAACCTAGGAGTTGAGATTCTCATTTTTTTTAATAAAAATGTAGTTTAATACCAAAATCTACCGTCCTTAATAATAGACCCGTTTTGTACGAAAGTGCAATTCCCTACATTACTTTTTCTTTATTTTGACAAGGGAAAAATAATAAAATATTCACTGCATTAGCATTAGTATGTTAAGAAAATAATTGTTTCAACCAAACAAAAAAAATCTATATTTGGACCAAAACTTTGGAATGGGCCTAAATCGGCCCAATTTGAAGGCAAATCTCCCAAGGGCTTCATCTCTTGTCTTGGACATGAAACCACATAATGCACAAACTCAAGTATTTTCCTTAGCCAATACATATCATTTTAGAATATTAATTTTATTTAGAAAACTAGTTCAATTACCCGCACCTTGTGCGGTTTTTTTTAATAATACAATTTTTATGCAATTATCTTTTTTCGAAATACACGATTCAAAAATTTAGTCATGAAAATGTATAAACAAAAAATAAACATAATAAAATATTATATTTACTTAAGAGTTGATCAAGTACACTCAAATTAGTAATGGAAAGAGAATTTATGAATAAAAATTATAGACGTGGAAGAAAGTAACATCTTTACCGAAATTCAAATTAAATTGATAATAGAATTCTCAAATTTTATTAGAATGTTTCTATTTTACCCGGTTCTATATATCTTTGTGATAAATCTCTACAATATTAAGTAAAAATGAATATGACTTTGCGAGAACGTATTGTCAAATATGACTTCAAGAATAAAGAAAAATTATTGATAAAAAAATAAAGCAAATCCCAATTTTCAATCCCAATCTACTCAGAACTTATCTAGTTACTACATTAATATATGAGATATAAATTTTCCATGATTGTATGTGCGTATAAAGGAGATTTAATTCAATACATTTTAGATATTCCATTTTAAAATAATTGAATATATCAAGGAATCCACTTTGAGATTTTTCTTTTAATTATTTAAAAAAATATTATAAAATGAAAGATATTAAATAATCAATTGTGTTCATTCTATTTTTTTTTAAAACTAATTGCACATACAAATCAAAGAAAATACCAAAATATAGATGAAGTCAAATAAAAACTGATTTTTTACCTATAAATTTGAGACAAAAGTTATATATTTAGAAGTAGAATAAACGCATTGATTTTTTTTTTTGGTTTTTATTTTTTAAATTATTATTTTATTGTATTTAGTGATTCCAACCAAGTTTGATTAGGGGTTTTCAAAAGAAAATTAGGCATGGTTATAATAATTAGTTAAATTTTAATGTCATGATGAAAATTAGAAGAAATATTGTTAAATTAATTCAAATATGATAGAAGATTATGCTAGATTAATTCAACATAGGATTAATAGAGTTACCATAATTATATATAAAAATAAATAATTAATTCAAGGTGGGACCAAGATTAATGAGGATTTAACACATAGGATTGCTAATATTAGAGCTTGACACATAGGACCTAAAAACATGGAGAAGAAGACATGTGTCTAATTGTACTCCTTCTTTAGTGTTAATAATTAATAATATAGAATATAGATATATCATTATAGATAAAATATCCTTAAAATAATTAATTAATTATTAGTTAGTTTTCGATTAAGTAAAAAAATTGTGTAATAAATGAAAGTAAAATAATATATTTGTATTTTATTAAAAGTTATGCACAAAGTTAATAAATTTAGTTGACAAAGAGGTCACCTTTAAAAGCGAAAAGTTATTTCAACTGCTAATGTTTTGATTATGTTAACTTTGTGGTTCATAAATAAAATATTAGCGATGAACATCTTATCCCCTCTACAAATCTTGCTCCAAAAGGTGAAGTCGCTCACCCTCAACGCCCCTCACAATCCTCTTCCGAGGTAAATCATGGTGACACAACCGGCAACAAAGGCTGGAATCAGTGCTCATTACGCACAAGGAGCCCCCTCATTTGAGAAGTTGCTCTCACACTACTGTAACGACCCGAAATTTAAGTACCCGAATTAACCTTCATAAACCTACTTAGAAGGTAAATAAGGTTCGGAATACTAGGTTATCGGGGAACGTTATAGGAGAAGTTTGATCTTCTCACGTGAGCTTTGGATCTTACGACCGAGTACGTACGAGTTATTATTAGGTTCATTTATGCGGAAGATTTAGTTGTCAAAAGATGGGGATTGCGAACCCCGAAAAGATCGTAAGCCCGTTGAAGGCTTTACCTATCCTAGACTATCGCGAAAACGTTTCGAACAGAAATAAAAGCGGAAATCATAAATACAACAAAACGCCACGGCCGCGCCGGGTCAAAACCAAATCAAAGTAAGCGAGAAAGTAAAGAGTGCGTAAGTCATGTCTCACTCGCTCTAATCGTCCCAAAAGGTCTGTCTCGACAACCATCCACATAAGTAAGTCATATCGGGTAAGGGTTACCTGAATCTAAAAACAAGAAATAAATCGGGG
Source organism: Persicaria maculosa (assembly GCA_963922045.1). NCBI lineage: Eukaryota > Viridiplantae > Streptophyta > Magnoliopsida > Caryophyllales > Polygonaceae > Persicaria > Persicaria maculosa. The sequence continues at coordinate 8,784,871 of OY998271.1, forward strand.
TCAATCATCGGAAATATGCACACTCAATGCCATATAAAGAGGCATACTTAAACTACATGAATGTTAAAATGTAACACATAAGCAAGTGTATAGATATATATAAATGCGAAATAAACACACAAGGGCCTGTATCATCATCATCATCGTCATCATCATCATATCATAATATCTTCTCAAACGTACTCATCCTTCTCAAACGTATTCATCCTTCTCAGACATACTCATTCTTTCTCATCATAAGTCTTTCATCATTTCATTCTTGTTCCATCGAGTATAAGTCATTTATTCAGATTTTGACGGCCGTCCTACCATAGACACATAGCATACATATGAATGGTTGGATTTACTAAGTTCATCCTACGTCATATTACCGGTTTATATTCCTAAACATGTTACTAGGTCGCGTGATGCATGAAGACTCTCGATAAGACAAAGAGTATCACATAAACTCATCATGAGTAAGTCTAGGGGACTTACCTGGAGTCCGGAGAATAAGCAAGCAATAAAGTGCACAACCAAAGATCCAATCAACAAGAGCCTATAAATTTCATTAAGCTCTCATTAGGTGGTATTCTAATGCATGGTACCCAACCTAATAATCAACATGCATCCACATGAGGTTCACGATTCTATAGATTACGCACTTTGGCTAAGTGATCCGGACTTAACCAGTTATAATCTATATCGTACTATCACATAATCGATTTTCTTCTTATCGGATCATAAGCCAAGTTATGGGTATACTTCATTTCTGTATTTTATATGCTCTAAGTTTCGGTTATGCCATCACATATTTAACCATATTCTTAGCATTCCCTTAACCAAGTGTTTTAATCGAGTCATTATAAAGACTGGTTACTAAAATTATAATAACTCTTGATACAACCGTTGGATTGCCGTAATTTTTGAAAGACAGTTAGATAACATTCCCAAGAACATCATATTAAAATTTCAGCCGAATCAAACCGTTGGATTGGAATTAAAGTCTAAATTACAGAGGCACATATATCCATTCTGTTTGTTGTGACGTTTGCTACAAAACGCAACCAAAAACACATAGAGACTCCACTTCCTAAGTCCTAATTTACACATAAGGCTCCTAACCTATAGAGGGAAAGGTGGTTGAGAGATTACCCTCGAAGCCTCTCTCGAAAAAGACCAAATTACCCCTCTAAGCTTCCCGGGACCTTGCGCCAAACACCTAGCATTTTTGACAAATCCAAACCAAAACATAAAAGGAATTCTTAGACAAAAACCTTCAAAATTAGTTGTACAACAAGTATAAAATCAGATTTGAAGGGGAGGAAACCAAGACTCACCCAAACACACTTGAAAACCTCAAGAACACAAAGGGCTCGGCACAGCTGGCTCGAAAATGGGCCTCAACGGGCAGCTTGTTGGGACTGGATTTTGTGAACTCACTATGGTTGGAAAGGCCTCTCTTTTGTGGATATTTGGCTTCAAGAATCAGCCAAAAAGCTTGAGTGAGGAGGAGTTATGGTGGTTTGAAGTTGAGGTGTTGCTAGGCCAACAATAGCTTCCCTCTTTTCTTTCTCTTTCTTTTTCTTTCTTTCTCTCTTCTCTCTCCGGTTTTGGTGGTGTATATGGCTGAGAATGGCAGCCAATTGGGGTTCTTTATGGAGCCAAAGGGTGGGCAAGGGTGGTCAAGGAGTTGGTGTGTATTAGGTAGCATAGTGAATGGAATAGGACTTGGTCATTCAAAGGTGTCAATCCATGGGGGTTTTTATTCTTTAATCAATAAAATGATGGCTCATGAAGATCATCAAAATGGGGCTGAAATGGGTCATAGGGGAGGCGGCATTTTGAGGTTAAAAGACGTCTCGAAAAGTCGCGACAAGTTATGAAAGTTACCGAAATAAATGGATGACAAGGCCTTTGCCTCACCAATATTTCTCGGAAAATTATCATACGAATTCCATAGATTGGAATTGTAATCCTCTTTCCATATAAAATATGTCATCCAAAAATTTTAAATTTTTCCGGGTTTTCAAAATCGTAAAAGGAGGATAATTGCTCGGATTATCCCTCGGAAATTAATTAAATAATAATTAAATTTTTTTCGCTCTTTACAACTACCGCTGGTGAGATTCGATTCTTAGTCTCTTACTCTAAATGCTACCCCTGTGACTAGTTAAACTAAGTCCATGCGGACCCCTCTATAGATCTTGAGTTCACGGTATGTCACTTCTAGGCTCAAGCACCATAGGACAAATCTGTAACTACCCTAAGGAACCAAGTGTTCCTCAACAAGGCGATCATGATCAGTACACATGGGGGTGTTATATGAGCCGATTAGCTCGAGCTCGACTCGATAAAAGTTTAGGTCGAGCTCGACTCGATAAAAGCTCGGGTCGAACTCCTCATTTTCTAAACAAGTCGAGTATTAGCACATTTTTAAGCTCGATTTAAGCTCAAATAGCTCGAATTTTGTGAAATTTCTAAATTTTTCTTTAAATCTATGTTGTGAGCAAATAGGGCTACTTAATGCTCGATAAAAGCTCAGTTTGAGCTCGTTTATTTCCTAAACAAGTCGAGTATGACACACATTTTAAAGCTCGAGTCCAAATTTAGGCTCGGCTCGAGCTCGACTCGTTTATAAACGAGCTGAATATGAACAAACAATATTCAACTCGTTCGACTTGAATAACAACCATCTTTATGCTTGGATCGAGTTTTATTCAATCTATAATGTTCAGTGCTTTTGGATAAATATCCTTCTAATGTAAACAGCACTAACATGATAATAGGTCCAAATGCTTTCAAGGGCGAATGAATGTTTACCAAACACACTCAGCAAACTTTCACCAAAAAAAAAACACACTCGGCAAACAAGCCTACGAATCGATTTTTGACTATAGTCCATTAGTTTGTTTCAGGGCGGACCTCCTGATAGGTTATGAATCTTATAATGCACTTTAGTACTCCTTCAGTTAACCAAAATATATTTTTTATATAGAGTATTTATTTTTTTAAATTAATACAAAGTATTTATTATTTATGCATGTTTTTTTCCAAAATGATAAATACTATATTAAATATCAACTTTTTTATAAATATTTTTTAGTATATATTTTATATAATTTTTAACTCATAAAAATAAAAATTAATAATAAAATAATAAATTTTAATTAATAGAGTGAATAATTCCGATGAGGACGTGTACAATGAAGCCAAACTCAAACTACCACTGTGGGAGGCTAGTTAGGTGTGAAGTGTGAAAGGAAGGACATGATAGATAGAGCATCCGAATTAGGCAACGTAGCACATCCAAAACAAACCACCACTTCAGCAGTTGAGCCACTCATTTTTGAAATGACAAGTAGCTAAAAGCATTTTTCAGTTTTTGACTGCTTTGGCTGACTTTTGCAACTACCTACTCCAATCCAATTGGGATCAACTGCCCTCTATTTTTTTTATTTTTATACAAGCTAATAATTTGGTGATATTACCCCTGCTAACCTACCATCCAAGAGCGTCTTGTCGGACGAGTATCTGGATCTCAGGATGAGATACGAGGGGATCGTGGTTGAGACTGAGCTGAAGATGCGCCACTTTATCCGTAACCTGATTAATCTCCCTAAAGACGTGAACGCAGGAAATCAAATCGAAGTCCAGAAGCAGCTTTCTAGCATCGGCTAGGCGTGGCCACGGGTTACGGGTTGACGGGTGCTGCCGGGTAGCGGGTCCGGGTTAGGGTCGGGAGTTTTAAAACCCGCTGACCCGCGGGTTGGACCCGGCGGGACAAACCTATTTTTTTGAAATTTCTAGCCGTTGTGCAACAGCTAATTCAACCCAATACGCCTATAAATCTTGTATCCTTTGTTCATTTCATGTCATTACACTCATACATTTCATTTTCGTAATAACGTTATCATGTCCGATCAATCTGTGCCTTTGTTCGAAAACCATTTCGACAAGTGATGAGCAGCAGGACAAGCGACTGCGAATCCAGAGTTTCAGGCCCGTGACACGATGATGAGGATGGCGAATCCAGTGTCCAAGTCCCGCAACAAGAAACGCACATGCTCTTGAGTCAGTTGAGTGTGGCCCAAGTTCGGGCCGCTATTTTCACATGCTGGTTCACAAAGCACCCGAGGGATGAAAACAGTTGCAACGTCAGTTGTAACTTCTGCGGGATGGTCTTCAAGCACCCGAATGGAGGAGGATATGGGCACTTCAGTCGTCATATCCAATTAAAGCATCCAGAGAAACTAGCTATGGTCAAATATTTGTAACTTCACTATTTAGTGTTCTTTCTCAATTAAAATATGGACATTAGTAAGTTATTTACGTTTTTTTTTCTGCGTTTATTTACGTTTTATAAAAATAATACCTGATAGGTCGACACGCCAGATACCCGACGGGTTTAAAATATCGAGCCATTGTGATCACATATCACTACACCAGTAGTCGCCACGCCCGATGAACACACCACCGCATCGAAGTTTAATTTGAAGGAACCTTCCGCTGGTTTTTTCCATCTCAAATTCTTTCTTTTTCTTTGGGTCGGATGTTTTGGGTTTTCTTTGCTTTCCTCATCTTCCCAAAAGGGTTGAAAGGGTTGTTTGGCTTCTTTTCATTGTGCTAGATGGTATTGCGTATATTGTTCTTGTTTTTTATGGTTTTTGAAATTATGGTCCTCTTCAAAAATTATCTTATTTCTAATTGTCCATATATACCACCAAACAGTGGCCAGATGTGTTTTTTGCTTTGTCGTTAGCTTTCCAAAAATCTCAGTGGTTAGATGCTTAATGTTTGCATTCCTTATTTGTGTGTTTTCTATAATTGCTCCTATTTGATGGTCAATTTTTCGTATGTGGTCTCTTGTGTACTGACAGTTTATGAATAGGTGAATCGAGTCTTCATCCCGTTGGTTACATAGGCTACAAGTAAGGGGGATTGCCACCCCTTTTTCAGCTAGTCTCGTTTTTGTGGGAATTTCATCCATGACAAGTTTCTAAAGGAAATTTTTTAATTTTGGAAAGCATTCAAGCTTCCAAATCCATTCTGTCGATTGGTCTTGTGTGTTTCTGTTTTCTGTGATGCTTTCTAGTGCCAACGCAGTCGTAAACCAACCGTGTCTACTAGCTTTCCAATACAGACGATCTTCGATTTCATTTATTGGGATTTTCGTGCAGTTAATCTTGTTCACTACTCCCTCCGTTCGGCAAAACTTGTCATTTTAGGGTGTTATTTTTGTTCAAAAAAACTTGTCATTAGAGGTATTTTGCCCTTCACTTTACAAAAATGCCCTTGATATGATTGATGGTTTGTTAGTTGTAGTTTTCGATAAAGTAAAAAAGGAGGGTAATAATTGAGGGTAAATTAGTACATTTGTTAAGTGCCTTAAAACTTGTGAAATAAGCTAAAGTGACAAGTTTTGCCGAACGGATGGAGTATATCACTTGGTAAGATTTTTCTTAGTTCATCTAAATTCCATTGTTTATCACTACTAATAAATTTCTCCACTTTTTCGTCCGTGTTAATTGGGTTGGAAGTTATGTTATAGTTAATGAGTTTAATGTCAGTAATCCATTCATCTATCCAGAATCTTATCGATTTTCCATTTCCTACTTGGCATATCAGTTGTTCACAAAATTCATCTTTTATTTCCAATAGCTTCCTCCAATGCCAAGATGATGCTTTCTTGTTTCTGTAGTTCCACAGTTGTTCAACTTTTAAGTATTTTTCTTTTATAATTTTAACCCAACAGTTTTCCGGATCTGCGAGGATCTTTCATAGAAGTTTCATTTGAAGTGCTTTGTTTATGCCTCTTGATTTATTTAGTCCTAGTCCTCCATTATGTTTTGGTTTGCAAATTTTGTCCCATCCTATAAGAGGTTTGTAATTTTGGTCTTTGTTCCAAAAAAATCCTCTATTTATTTGGTCTAGTTCTTTATGAATTCCTGCAGGCAGCATAAAGCTTTGCATGACGTAGTTTGGTTTCGTGGAAAGATTCGATTTAATTAAGATTGATCTTCCTTGTTGGGAGAGTCCATTTGCCTTCCACTTGGTAAGTTGAGCTCGGCTTTTCACTATGGTCTCTTGAAAGGTTTCTTTGTTCACTCTTTCATTTATAATCGGGCATCCTAGATATTTATCTAACATTTCTTGGTTCGTGATGTGGAGTATGCTCTGAATTGTTAGTTTTTGTTGAGTCGAAAAACTAGACGTAACTTGGAACACTGATTTGTTAAAGTTTAGTTTTTGTCCTGATATTTGACAATAATCATCTATGGTTTTCTTAATCAGTGTACATGATTCAGCCCTTGCTTTTGCAAAAATGATAATATCATCTGCAAAGGAGAGAAACGGAACTTTGGTTCCTCCCCTAGAGCAATGGAATCCAATTGTTTTTCTAGAGTCATTGGACTTTGCTTGTAGTGCTCTTGCAAGGACCTCCGCCCCTAAGATAAATAGGAGGGGAGAGATTGGGTCACCTTGACGAAGTCAACTGCCCTCTATTCTCCTCCCTATCCCCAAAATAAATAAATAAAAATAATAATTAAAATTAAAAAAAACAAAGAAAAATAATAAAATGTGAGATTTTTGTGAGAAAGACAGGAAGACAGAGAGAATTTTGTAACAGGGATCTGCTCTGACTCCAATCTCCCCTTTACCCTGTCCTTCATTACATAATCTCCCTCTATTTACTTTTTTTTCTTTTTTTTTTTCTTTTTTTTTTTAATTTTGGGGGTGAGGAGGGAAATATAGAGGGCGGAACAAGTGATCGCAATCCCAATCCCCCCTCTCTCCGTTTTATGACTATTTATCGTACTGAGTATACTATTTAGTCCTCTGATCGGATCTAAAATATAAGAATTTTTATTATTTAGTATGTATTTTAAAATTTTAAAAATTATGTAAAATTTTAAAAATAAATTTAGTATTTATTATTAATAAATATATATTTTTTATTTTTAAACAAAATATATTACTATTTAATACTCCCTCCGTTCGGCAAAACATGTCATTTTAGGGTGTCATTTTTGTTAAAAAAACATGTCATTTTAGGTATTTTGCACTTCACTTTACAACGATAAAGTAAAAAAAGAGGGTAATAATTGAGGGTAAATTAGCACATTTGTTAATTGCCTTAAAACTTGTGAAAGATGCTAAAATGACATGTTTTGCCGAACGGAGGGAGTATGATTTTTAATTCTTTAAAATATGTGCCAAAACATGAAACATTTTATATGTTATCTTAGATGGTTTTAGTTTGGTTTGAGCTTCACTTTTAGTACTGCGAGTTTAGCCTTTTGCTATTCATTTATTTTTTGTTTTGTGCTTTCATATGTATTGGATTATGACGTTTAGTATATTTATCAATTCAATGTAATTATGAAACTTACATGAAGATATCCACAATTCAACGGAGTAATTATGAATCTTACATGAAGATATCCACTTGTACGCCTATCAGAGTTTGGGTAATCAATTAGGCAACAATCATTCACAATGTGGCCAATTTTAGATGTATAGTGCTCAACCATGTATGATGTATCCAATGTTAAATCAAAATTATGAGAAGCTGGTGTGCACCCGTTGAAACCGATTGATTGACGCCAGTGGTTGAATTGACTGGTGAAAAACATTTTTTTAAAAATATATTAAAAAATATTAAATTTATAATTTAAATAGAATTTTTTAAAAAAATATAAAAAATTGATTTTTTTGTTTTAAAAATATGAAAAATGTCAAACCTCCTTCGGGAGCCACCGCCTCGCCTCCTTGGCCCTTATGATCACCACTCGCCACCAATCTCTGCTTGTGTGTGCTTTCGGATTCTTCGTGAGTTGGGGTTGCTTCGCTGCTCCTCTCTTCGTTCGAGTTCGGCCTTGTTCTCTTCAATTCTGAGTCCACAGTCGGCCTCGGGCTTCCTTCGTCCGGCCGTCCTGAATCCCTGTTCTTTTGAGGTGTTGAATCTTCACCTTTCGTGCCCTCGCTCCGTTGACCTCGGATTTCATCAACTCGTTCTTCTATGGGTGTTTTGTGCCCTCTCCTCTTCATCATGCCCCCTTGAATCTTCTTTACCACTTGAATTGGGGACAATCGGTTCACATCGTTTCTATGGGGGTTCACATCGTTTCTTGGTCTCCCCTTTGCTTCCGCAACTTCAATCGGGCCGCCAAATCGCTTTGTTTTTTGCTATCGTCATCAAAACATATAAAGAAACATGGTCATCTTTTGTTTTTGTCGATTCTGATCGAATCAGTTTTAGATTCGGGGCTCTGGTCGTGGTGGTTGTCTGGCTCGGATTCTGGGGCGGCCGTCCGCGGTGTATGGCTCCTCCGTCGACTGCCACGGTTTGCGTCGGCTCCTACGTCGTCCGCCATTCGGAGAAGATGATGGAAAAAAAAACCTTTTCGTGCAAGCCATTTTTTGTGGATGGTGGTGGCGTGCAAGTGTGGTCATCGCTTGGTGGCGCTTGGCTTCGGGTTTAGTCTATGTTGTCCTCAGCTTTTTCGGGTTAGGCTCGTTTGTTCGACAAGGGCTGTTGTTTGCCGCTTTTTGTATTGCACCGTTTTTATTTTAATTACGTTGTATGTTTGATGGTTCGCCGTCTGCCGACTTTTGTCGGCCTCTCGAAGAACCAGGTTTGTCTGGTCCTCGAATTATTACCTAATAAAAAAAATGTATCTAAAGAGGTTTGAACAATCTCTCTTTGTCTCTCTTATTATCAAAGGGGATACTGGAATCGGTATCGGTATCAGAGAAACTGATAAAGAGAGAAGTCCCATAAAAAATAATTTTTAATTTTGTTTAAATGTATACAAAAAATATCAAATTTATAACATAAATAATTATTTTTATTGGAAACAAAAAACAAAAGTATCAAGTTCTTTCTTTGGGTAGGTCTGCTTGACCCGAATTCTTTCCTATTTTCGAGGTTAAAATAGAGGCAAATTTCATTACTAACTTAAGAAATATCTCTAAGGCTAGTACAATATCTTCAATAGGTTCCCTATTTTAAAATTTTTGAGAAATTTATGGTTTTTTTGTTCTACGTCATCTCCAACTGTACGATAAAAATTGGGTGCGCTGTGCCCTATTTTTGCTCCCAACATAGGTCAAAACCCAATTTGGCATTTTATTTTTTGGCCTATTTCTAAATAAAAGGCTAATTTTGGCTTATTCTTTTGGAAGACCAAATGTGATTTAAAAAAAGATATTTATTTTTAGTTATTTAATATTTATATAAATCTATAAACAATACAATTATAAATCTATATATATATTGTATATAATTTCGATATGACTATATTATTTTGCATATTTGAATTATCATTGTATATATAATATTTTTATAAAATGACATTCATCTTTTTATTTATTACAGATTCGTCAAAATTATATATCGAAAGAGATATGACCGTATGATGGAAATGAGATGTGAAAGTGAAAATTTACATTAATAGTTATATATATGTAGTTTAGCTTGTCAAAATTAGTCTATGAGAAGAAATACAAAATCATATAATGGGTCAAAAGAGAATATTCTATTTTGGTAGACTATTTCTCATTTTCATTATGGCTTATGAGGGGAGATGTCAATAGATTCATCATTTCATTATTCAAAATTGAAAATCAATAGAAAAAATAGAGATGACTTCTCAAATCTGCAACATTCTAAAAAAACTAAATGATTTTCCTAATCTCTACATCTTTAAAATTTATTAGAGTTAAAGCAAAAATAATTTGAAGAATGTGTTTTTTGTTCCCTGTTTTGGAGAAATTGTAAAGGAGTTTTTGGATATGGTCTTAGTCGTTTTTTCTAGTAGTGAAAAAGTATTAGAAAATGAAGTTAAAAAGGATTTAAACTTTGACCTCAATGCTTAAATATCGATTACTTCTTAGCCGAAATCGGCAAGGCTATATGCACTGATATCATATGCTATGCATTCAGATGAAAAAGATTTTAGATCCATGTGAATCTTGACATGTGTTCAGTATTAAATACTTCTGACATTAAAAAAGTGACGAATGGATCAAAGATTCATTCAATATAAGTAATGGATCAAAGATTCGTTCATGTGTTTTTATTAAAAAAAAGCAAGCTTAAACTTTTTGGAAAAATAAATAAATTCCCTCCATTTTTTTTAATTTAAGTTTCAACTTAAAAAAATGACCACGAATGGATCATGGATCCGTTACTTATATTAAATGAATTTTTGATCAGTCCGTTGCTTTTTTAATGTCATACGCATTTAATATACGTATTTATAATGTCTGACATGTGTCAAACTGAGGTTTAAACAAATCTATGATTCGTTCAGTCTGAGTGCAACACAAGATCTCGGTGCATATAACAACAACCACTAAAATAAGGCATCTTTGTAATTTTTTAAAAATTTAAAAAAGGTTTTTAAAAACACTCGCAATGTGCGGTTGTATTTTTTTATATAAGAAATAAAAGGGGAGATTTGCGCGTGGCTCACAAGTCCAATCCGCGCACGGGCGCACCCGTAGTCCGCATGCATTAGCAGCGGAGATTTCGTGCATGGTTCACATATCCCATCTGCACACCCATAGTCCGCAGGCGCCGTGGTCCGCCCTCTCGTGATGCGCGTTCGACGATTCCTTCCGGAATTGTTTTTTCAACCGCGTATCCGTGCTACACGATTGTCAAAATTAACCTTACAAATGACGTGTTAATCACCGTACAAATAGCAAATCCGTATAATTAATACGTATGAAGTATCATTATTTTATTTATGGTAGTATCTAAAAGTTTCTAATTCGAACTCCGGATTACCGCTCTGTATTTACTAAATTCAAAGAGTATCATTATTCTTTACCTACCTGGTTTACACGTGGAACCAAATTGGCATCATTTGTGAAATGGCATTTCACACAGTTTTTTTATTCCTTTCCCATTTGGGTACTTTTGGGTCATGATACATGATCGAGATTGTCTACTGTGTAGTCAAGAATTTCCCATCCTTAGAAAATGCACTAGGTAGGACTAACAATAGATTTAATTAATTTAATGGTTTAGTACTACTGAAGCATATATCTAACGGTTTTCGTCATGAATTGAAAATTTATGATCCCCCAAAAAAAATCAACCCCAATAGAATATTCTACCGAAACAAGATGAGATGACATATATTCGGAGTATCAGTTTTCATTTAATACCTTAAAAATATAAGATAAGAATACTCTATCGCAAAAGAAAATGGATAAACTCATAATCTATTTTAAAATAGTTAAACTTGATGTATATAGTTAAATTTCGGTGGGTCATATAAGGTGGGGGTCACATGTTCAAGCACACTATGTGCTAATCAAACCGAACATACAAAATCAGTGAAATTTTATTATAAAACCAATTGACATTATAGGAGAAATTGTCCATCAACTTATATGCAATTGAGATGTTCATTTTATATATTAGGAGAAATTGCCCATCAGCTTATATGCAATTATCAATATGAGATGTTCATTTTATATTTTCCACGGAGTTCTTATCCTATATATACCATTAAAACATAGAATAGAAAATACTCCATCCTTTCGAAAATATAAGTCAATTGATTTTTTGACACGTTTTTTAAGGAGTTAAAAACTATATAAAATAATAATTTTTTTATTAATTTTTTTAAATACTTATGTAAAAAATTAACAGAAAAATACTATTTTATACTCCCTCCGTTCGGCAAAACTTGTCATTTTAGGGTGTTATTTGTGTTCAAAAAAACTTGTCATTATAGGTATTTTGCCCTTCACTTTACAAAAATGCCCTTGATATCAGGGGCGGATCCTTTTGAGGGCCAGAGGTGGCAGTCGCCCCCTCAATCAAAAATAAAATTTAATATACATATTCCTCTCGTCGATAGCTTCGATTTGATATATTATAAGCTCAAATCTGATACCTGAGTAAAAAGTTATAAACGTTTCAAAACTGAAGCGATATAAATGATTTTTCACATCATTTACCAATTAATATAATTCTATCATACTTATCATTTGTTAAACTTCACAACTTAATACTATAATTAAACTCGAAAACTTTAAATATTGATGATTTTTTAAAAAAAAAAAATAGAGGTCAATTTTCCGCCCCCTCAACTAACTGCTTCAGGATCCGCCACTGCTTGATATGATTGATGGTTTGTTAGTTGTAGTTTTCGATAAAGTAAAAAAGGAGGGTAATAATTGAGGGTAAATTAGTACGTACATTTGTTAACTGTCTTAAAACTTGTGAAATAAGCTAAAATGACAAGTTTTACCGAACGGAGGGAGTATAGTTTTTAACTCTTTAAAAAAACGTGCCAAAAGTTAACGGACTTATATTTTCGAACGGATGGAGTAGATTTAGATTAATGGGACCTCATTAGTCATTGCTATCCATATGTATAGGAAGGCAAGAAAGTTGCGCGTGTTTGACGTGTTAGAAATAAAAAGCTTTAATTTCCTACAAAGAAACTTCGTTGATTCCACTAAGGTAATAATTATATATAATCATTATATATATGAACAATTCCCACCACCATGTGAATTTTAAAACCGCGGTTCATTCCATTACATGAATCTATGTATATATCAATATATTGGCTTATGCAATGATGGTCGGTGTATCATGAAAGCTTCCCTAGATTGACCATGCCAAACACGTCTCATCCTGAAATTTTAAGGCACTCGACTGGAGTAACAGAAACGTGCCACTAAGTTCAAAAGATGGGTAGTTAGACTAACTGTTCTGGTACAATATCAAAGTTTGACTATGACGGTTGACTGGAGTTTGTACGCAAAGACCCACATACAGTACTAGTAGTATAGTACATAAGTCGAGTGAGGTTTCGTTCTAAAATCAATTGGTAATAAAAGTAGTTCATCGATTTATATACAAATCTTATTAAACACATACTTTCAACGTGGGACGCTTGTCATTTCACATTTCAACAAGATTTTAGGATTATCGATTTCAAGTATCTGATACAGTTATCTACATCGTGTCGGATATTCACATAAAAACCCGCAAGTATCGGATCATGTTCATGTTGGAGTTTTGAGGTTATTGATTTCAGTTACCCCAAGTATGCATAACCTTAAAGAGAAATTTGACACAATTTTCTAACCTAATTAAGCTTATGTCCACCGGACAATTCAAATCAAGAAAATGTTCATCGGACAGTTCTAGATTTCTACTTTCTCGTTCTTCTCCCTTCTCGTTCATATGTGATTATGTTCTTCTCGTTCTTCTCCCTTCTCTTCCTCTTATTCTGTTATTCTCTCTCGTCTTCCTTGTATTCCCCTCTATCCCTTTTCCTTTTGTTCTTCTCCTCCTCTCCGACAACATTTGCGGAGATGAGAACCTCTTCCGACCTTTGTTTTCGGGCTCCGCCGACGATCGATATTGACGGGACGTCCGAGGGTGAGATCTGTGGGAGAGGGTGAACCTAGGGTGAGAGAGATGGAGGTTGTCAGCCTCTTGATGACCGCATGCGACCTCCGACCACCGCCAGACGAAGGTATTTGATTTTTTTGTTTGGTTTCTACAGGCCGATTTTGGGGGTTTTTAGGGTTTTGGTGTGCTGATTTTGCAGGTTTTTTAGGGGTTTGGTGTGCTGATTTTGTGAGGTTTTAGGGTTGAGTTTCTGTTTGGGTTGTTTAAACATAGGATTAGCTTTGTCAGTTGTCTATCATGCTAATTTTGTGGGGTTTTTAGGGGTTTGGTGTGCTGATTTTGTGTTTGTTTAAGGGTTGAGTTTCTGTTTAAGGTACTTGATTTTTATTTTGGTTTCTACAAGCTGATTTTATGGGGTTTTAGGGTTTTGGTGTGCTGATTTTGCGAGTTTTTCAGGGGGTTTGGTATGTTGATTTTGTGGTTTTTTAGGGTAGAATTTCTGTTTGATTTGTTTAAACAAAGGATTAGCTTTGTTAGCTGTCTGTCATGTTGATTTTGCGGATTTTTTTGGGGGGTTTTGGTGTGCTGATTTTGTGGTTTTTTTAGGGATTAGTTTCTGTTTGGTTTGTTTAAACAAAGGATTAGCTTTGTCAGCTATCTGTCATGGTGATTTTGCGGGTTTTTTTAGGGTTTGGTGTGCTGATTTTGTGATTTTTTTAGGGTTGAGTTTGTTTGGTTTGTTTAAACATAAGATTAGCTTTGTCAGCTTACTGTCATGCTTTGTCAGCTTACTATTATAATTTGTCAAATGTCTGATTTTTTTTTAGGTTTTTAGGGGTTTGATGTGCTGAATTAGATTGATGTTGTCAAATTATTGTTTTTCATTTTTGTTGGATTATTTGGAGAAGGTAAGGGTGCTGATTTTTTGTGTCTTGCTTGCAATATGTTGTTGGTTGAAGTTAAGAGTACTGATTTGACTTGTATTTGGAGGAGGTAAGGGTGCTGCTTTGGCTTGCATTTGGAGGAGGTAGGAGTACTGATTTTTGGTGTCTTTCTTGCAATATGTTGTTGGTTGGAGTCAAGAGTGCTGATTTGGCTTGCATTTGGAGGAGGTGAGGGTGTTGATTTTTTGTTTGTAGCCTTTGACTACATAAGATATATATCTTGGTATTAGTTTAGATTAATCACAAGACTGAATTGGAAGGCTTTTTTAATGATCGAGATTGAATGAACCAATCGAAATTTGATGTACTTAAATACATTTATTTTTTTTTAAAAAAAATTAGTTGTTGTTGCTTCCAAGTTCTAATGTGCTATAAAGTTCTAATTCTTGACTTATCAGCATAAAAATCAGTTATTGTTGTTGTCACCATAAAAATTACGAATGTCAGCTTACTGTCATAGTTAGAAGCGATCAACAATTAGGGACTGACCGGTAGACATTTAACTAATAAATCTTAAATGGTGTACATTTAATTATTTAAAACTTATTATATGGATAGTTACTTTTTTCTCCCTAACCTTAAATCTTGTTATTGTCGATATACAAGTATCATTTCTAGGTAAAAAAATATATATTTAAATTGGTATGAGTTGGTGAGTTATAAAAATCTCTTTTTTCTCTTATATAAAAATGTGCATTATTCTCAACTCTTTACTCACAAAATTATAAAATGCTCCGTATAGTTTAACCTGCACATTTTATTTTTGTATTTCTTTTTTTTAAACCTAAACCAATGGAAGAGCTATAAATATTAAATTATTTTAATATTATTTTTCTAGAATTGCTTCTTGTTAGTAAAAAAATATTTTATAATTGAGATTTTTAACTTATGTCCTTAAAACACGGGTTAAAAAAATAATATTTATCCAAAGAGTAATTCATATGTGTTTTCGGAAGTCAACTCTGATGCTTTAGCCACGGCTACCGGTGCCATTTCTAACCGATAGGGTAGTTGGGTGATGAGTTTTACCCACTATTTGGGGCATTGTACTGTTCCAATAGATGAATTGTAGGGGTATCTTGGATGGTTTTGACCATTATTTAGGATAAAGACTTTCGAAAGATTATTTTTGAAATAGATTCCTTACTTGAATATAATTATATTCGTGAATGTTTAGACGAGAGCAAGTCACCCCCTCTTTGCATGTTTAACAATGTTAAAACTTTCTTCAGGATGACTGGGATGTCCAACTCTCTTAATTCATTTGCCTTTTTTTCAATTAGTTTTTATTTGTTTCTCGACTCGACAATAAATGGTTTGTCTTTGCTTGATAAAAACTTCAAGTCTTAATTATTTCCTTAAAATTTGTTGCAGTTATTTTTTTTTTTTGAAGCCGGATAAAGGTTAGGACGGACGCCGACGATCGGTCTTCAGTCCTAGAGCGTCCAAACGGACGAGATCACGAAGATCTGGATCAGTGGCTAGGCTATCATCGGCAGGGCAGCAATAAGCCAGACGAGCAATTCTGTCTGCAACTGCATTTGAATCCCTGAAAATATGACGAATAGCAACATTAGCAATAGAATGTAAATTTAATATCGTATCAGTTATCAAAAGCTCAATGTTCCAAGGACACGACCAGTCCCCCAGGAGAGCATTAATGACAACCAGACAGTCTCCTTCAATAAGAAGGTTCTGAATACCCAATTCCATTGCCTTGGAAACTCCCTTGTGAAGTCCCGAGGCTTCTGCGAAAACCGCAGATGTGTTATTACATGTTCCCGACCCTAGGGACACTAAGTGCCCCTGGGAATCACGGATGGCAAATCCATAGGCACTGTCTCCCGAATGGTGATACGAACCATCGAAATTAAGTTTATAATATCATGTCGGAGGTTTGATCCAAGGTTGTTGTTTTTTATTATTTGTGTGTTTTTTCGTATTCGTATTCGATGTGTCAAATTTTGATTTATTTTGTTCTGCCCCAGTATTACCTTGTGTGAGATCAAAACGTTGTTTCCAATTTAATATGGTAGTCTGGCAGAATATCGCAATTTCTGTACAAGAAATAGATACGCTGTTATCAAAGGTCTTTTTGTTTTTGTAGAACCAGATGCCCCACCAAGCTGTAGCTATCTTAATCATGTTTTCTTTTGTAGTCGCATTGAAGATGGTAGAAAGGATAGTACCCGATTTAGTAAAATGATCTAAATACTGAATTGGCGGTATGGCAACTCGAAGTCTTGTTAAAAGTGTTTTCGTCATGGGGCATTGTGTTAACAGATGGAAGGTAGATTCTACCGTACAGTCACAGAAACAGCAACCCGAAGGTACCGGTACGTGAATCCTCTGTAAGCGCTCAGTTGTTGGCAGACCATCTTTAGAGATTTTCCAAAGGAAATGTTTTATTTTTTGTGGTATGTCGAGCTTCCACAGCCAGTGGCAATCAAACTTGATTGTATCGTCAATGGGCTTGATTACAGCAGAGGCCGAGGACGTCGAAAACCACCCATTTTTACTCGGGCCCCAGTACAGCCTGTCTGAAATCTTGTTATCAGGAAGTGGTGTTTGTACTATGTTCTTTATGATTGCTGGGTTGAGGACACTGTGAAGTTCTAAAAAATTTGTTGCAGTTATGAATAAATCTTAGAGAGCTTTCCTCATGTTTCACCAAAAAAATTGTGTGATCCCCCAACAGTAATTTATTTTTCCGCCCAAGGAAAAAAAAGGAAATTGCTTTCAAAATAAAAAAAGGACGGGAAAAAAAACTATATAAACCGCCTCTCCTTCGTAACCCATCGCAAAAATCTACGGAGTACTTGTTTTCTCTTCCCCTCTTCTTCGCCCTCCCTCAGCCTCTCTCTCTCTCTAATGGAATCTACCAATCGCTGCTCGGTGATCATAGTCGGAGCTGGTATTTCCGGTGCGTTTTCACACCTTTGCAGCAATTCTCGTTTTCTCCGTTGTGCATTGCCTGCGAATCTTGCTGATTCCATCTCTTTCTGTGCAGGAATATCAGCGGCGAAGGTATTAGCGGACAACGGAGTGGAGGATGTGGTAATCCTCGAAGCTTCGGACCGCATCGGCGGTAGAATTCTCAAGGAGGACTTCGGCGGCGTGTCGGTGGAGCTCGGTGCCGGCTGGATCGCCGGCGTTGGCGGCCCGAAGATCAATCCGGTGTGGGACCTTGCCGCCGATTGCGGCCTCCGCACCTGCTTCTCCGATTACAGCAATGCTCGCTATAATATCTACGACCGATTGTTCGTTTCCAATCCCTAACTATCTCCTGATTTTTTTCCCCTTCTTGTGTGTAATTTACGGAGTTTTGACGTCTTTTCTCCAGCGGGAAGATATTTCCGAGCGGACAAGCGGAGGACTCGTACAATAAGGCGGTGGAATCGGCGATTTTGAAACTTGAGAGCGGAATCGGTGAATCGCAAACGTATGTCGCAAATTCTTTCTTTCAGCTTCCGCTTACAGTATTTCGATTTTCTATTGATTTTGCTTTCGATTTTGGAATTTTCCAGTGATCCTAGAACGCCAATAGAACTCGCCATCGATTTCATCCTCCACGACTTTGAGATGGCCGGTGCTTACTCTCTCTCTGAAAATTATCAAAATTGTCCTTTTCTCCTCCAACTTTGGAATTTAATATTGATAATTTATAATTGATTGCTTGGTTTTGGATTTTTGTTTTTAGAGGTGGAACCTATATCAACATTTACAGAATACGGGGAGAGGGAATTTCTAGTTGCAGATGAAAGAGGCTATGTTCATGTTCTTCAGAAACTGGCTGAGACGTTCCTTTTCAACTCAGATGGAAAAATTGTAGATTCTCGCCTCAAACTCAACAAGGTAAACAAATTTGTACAGTACTAATTAAAATTTTGTTTTTAATTAATGTTACTATTTTAGGCTTTCTTAGTTTGTTATGATTGTCGCCCTATCACCCATCAAGAAACATCACATTTAAAACTAAACTTTTATTTCAGTATTTTTAAATTGTACTGCACTGAGTTTGGATTATCTGTGTATGTCATTTTCTGAGTTGTTGTGGATAGTGATGTGTGGTGAAAGCTATATTTTTCGGGATTGACTTCATCCATGTACTCAATTAGATATTACTGTTTCAATTTTGTTTTATTTTTGGTTGTCATCATCTAACTGTTAACTCCTCACCCAAAAAAAAAAAAATCATCCAACTGTTAACAGCCTCAGTCAATTTTGCTAGATTAGGTTAAAACCTATATCAATTCACATGATAATCTTATCAACCCTTTGTAAGAACTAAGAACTGGTGACTCCTTTATACAATTTTCGTGCGGCTTGGTTCTGATATTTGTTGTCACCTATATCAAGAATCAAGACTGTTATATCCTGATATCTTGTGGATTGGTGCAGGTTGTCTGTGATGTGCAACAATCGAGAAGCGGTGTTACGGTATCCACAGAGGATGGTTGCGTTTACGAAGCTGATTACATAATTTTGTCAGCTAGCATTGGGGTTCTTCAAAGCGATCTCATCTCATTCAGACCAGCATTGCCGGTGCGATATATCTCCAGCCCTTCACTTGTTTTCTTTACTTTGCTGTTTACTGTCAATTTCCGCCATGGATTGAAATCTCTTGTTTGGATTCTGTGGCCTTGAAAACTGTTTCCCAAGATTTCATTGGCGATCTTTAAACAATGAATGCTTGAAATGTGATAGTATCATTACCTTCAATGAATTACTGTCTAACTGAAATAATTGGAGCAGAGGTGGAAGACTGAAGCCATAGAGAAGTGCGATGTGATGGTGTACACGAAGATATTCCTAAAGTTTCCCCACTGTTTCTGGCCCTGTGGTCCGGGGAAGGAGTTCTTCATCTACGCACACGAGCGTAGAGGATACTACACATTCTGGCAGGTTTGGACACAATGAACTAAATCTAGCATATGTGATACGTTTATTTTCATCTTTCCACTTCTTCGGTTGCGTTATCTGAATAATTGTATTGTATTTCTTTGCCAGCATATGGAGAATGCATTCCCGGGATCCAACATCTTAGTAGTAACATTGACGAATGGGGAGTCAAAGCGTGTTGAGGCTCAATCTGATCAGGAGACGCTGAAGGAGGCAATGGAGGTACTAAGAAACATGTTTGGCCCCAAAATACCCGACGCTCTAGATATCATCGTGCCTCGCTGGTGGAACAATCGCTTTCAGCGTGGGAGTTATAGTAACTTCCCCATCCATCCTGATTATCAGCTACTCAATGATATCAAGGTTAAGACACTTCCATTGAATTGCTGATGGAAAAAAAAGGTGCAGTTTTTTTCTGAAAAGATCTTTGAGATTTTCCTTTCCGACTACAGGCCCCTGTAGGACGCATCTTCTTTACCGGAGAGCACACGAGCGAAAGGTTCAATGGCTATGTCCACGGAGGATACCTCGCAGGCATTGACTCAGGGAGATCTCTGCTAGCCGAGATGATGATGGAGGAGGAGAGACACAGAAGCCGCGACACCCAAAAGCTTCTACTGGAGCCCTTGCTAGTGCTGTCGAGCTCTCTCACTTCGCCTTCATCCGGTAAAGTCTCTTGCCTTCACAGCTACGAATCGCCCAGGCAGGTCCTTGTTGGTAGCAATGTGGGCGCCCCAGAAGCCTTCTTATGACTATATGAACCCAAGACCAAAGACAACCAATACTTGATCAACATGGTCCACCACTCGGCTCAAGAGGGCACGAAGCAGAGCCTGAGCTCGTCGAATGCAGTTCGAGGCCTTGATGCTGTGTCCCCTGTGGAGTGAATTGGGCTCGGTCTGCCTGCCCGCTGTGCCCCGGCTTCATCGCAGGGGCTCCATGGACTTGGCCTGAAGATTCAGAGGAGATAGGAGGAAACTAGGATCTGGGATTCCAAGTAACAAATGGGGTAGGCTGGATTGAATTGGTGTTCATTAGAAACATGAGAGATTAGGTTATGATCGTTGCTTGTTTTTTACACTTATCTTTAGCTATTGTTAAATGGTTGGTAGCACTTATAAATAAATTACCAGGATTGTTGATGGACAATTTAGTTATGCAGGATTGTTGATGGATATTATATGAATTGAACAACTCGAACTCGGTTCAGATCGGCTCGGAAAAAAGCTTGACTGGAGCTCGTTCACTTACTTAAACAAGTCGAACAGGATTTTAAGCTCGGGTGAAAGCTTGACTCAATCGATTTAAGCTAGAATTTTATGGAATTTCTAAAAATTGTTTAAAGCTCGAAAAAAGTTCGATTCGAGCTCGTTCATTTCCTAAACAAGCCAAACTTAATCAAACAAAAAAGCTCGTTTAAAAATTAGCTTCGACTATGCTCGAGTTTGTTTAACAAACGAAACAAACTTGAACATGTTAAGTTCGGCTCGTTCGACTCGAATAACTCACCTATTAACACATGGACAGAGATACTTGGTGGATCATAAACAGTTAAACACACGTTTTAGACTACACTTTGCTGTAAATCTAATCATCAAAACATTTTAGAAATCCTCAACAATACTTAAATTGTTGCATTTTTTGTTAGAAAGCTCAAATTGTGATATAAGTTATTGTATAATGAGTGTTTATGCTACTCAAGGTAACCAAGGTCTTTTATCATGGCGAGGTGATTTTTGCAAAAAAAACCTCGCATTTTTTAAAAGATGAACTTAAGGGCCTTCATCGTCGAGTCCCTAATAGAACAATAATTTTGCCCTAATCGAATTGGTGCAACTAACATCTCAAACCATCGATAAAAAAAAATAAAAATAAAAATCCTTTTAAGGATTTTCTATTCTGCTAACTATTTTATTTTATTTTATTTACTGTAGTTTTTTTAAAAACCCATTATATATATAGGGTTGCGCTCCGGTGAAAACCAAAATTGCGGTAAAAACCTGTGAGGACCGGCTTTTTAGCCCCGTTCACTAGCTTTATAGCCCGGTTATAAATAGAACCGATCTATAAGGTCACATATTTTAGTCCGGTTCTGAATAAAACCGAGCTATAAAGTTACTAATGTAATTTTAAAACATGAGTTTTCAGCACGGTTTTTAGGTTTAACCGATATATAAAGTCATGTGTTATTTTAAAACTGGAGTTTTTAGCACGGTTTTTAGGTTGAACTGAGTTGTAAAGTCACTATTTAATTGAGGTTTTTAGCACGGGTTTCAAATAAACCAAGCTATAAAGTAGTCCTCACTGTTTTTACCGCAATTTGAGGTTTTCACCGGAGTCAATCCCTATATATATATAGTTCACTCATTATAGTTCATTGGATGAATAAATAATCCAATGAAATGACCCCTGTTAATGGCACCCGAAAAAATTAATTTTGGCACCCAAAAAAATAGCCTCTCCGATCCATGGCCAGACAGACAATTTTTTTTAAGAGGCTGTAAAAGCTGATTTCCATGTTGCAGGCTTGTCGGGTCCAGGACCTGACAGGCAAACTTTTAAAAAAAATACTGTCAGGACATAGACCCGACAATATTGACATCCCAACGGTCAAAAATTCGACCGTTTTCTTCTATATAAGACCTAATCATCCGGTTGTGAATCTCACTCCAATCCGATTACTTCAAAAAAAAATTATTTCTTACAATGTCATCAAATGAAGATATATACGATGAGTTCGAAAACGATGATGGGTTCGAAAGTGATGATCATATGAGCGATGTTAAAGGATCCTCTGATGAATACAACCCCAACGAGGCTTCGCACAATGAAATCCAGGTTAGTTATTATTTTTTATATAAATAATAATAATAGTGATTTAGTGTTAGCATAAATTTAAAATAGGGTGTTGTGACCAAATTGAATGACTTAGGTTTCGTGAAATGATTTTTATTAGAAGTAGTTGAAATCAAATGTGTATTTTGCATTTTTAAAATTTTGATTATATCCATACTATATTTTATGCAGTTGGGTCATCCTGATTATTCGATTTATTTTAAGAATAACTATTATTGGACAGATAGAAAGGAAATGCTAGATTGGGCTCGTAAGATTGTTTTCTCTCACAACTTTGTCCTTACAATTATAAGATCACATAGTAGTTCTGCATCCCGATGTGGATTGGTGTTATTCTACATATTTTACAACAAATTATATTAAATAAAATATTTCACATATTATTCTAAACATATTATTTTAATAATCGTTATTACTACATTATTTAAAATGATATTATAATAAAAAAAATTATTTTATCCAACATATATTTAAATAGGGGAAATTTGTATATCCAATGCATTATAATATTTAACTAATGACAATTATTTTATCCTACTAAATATATTCAATAAAATAAAAAATTATATTTTATTCAAACAATTATATTCAATAAAATATTCTACATATTATTTTAATAACAAAAATTATCATATCCACACATTATATTTAATAAAATATTCTACATATTTTAAAACAAATTATATTAAATAAAATATTCAACATATTATTCTAATCATATTATTTTAATAATCGTTATTACTACATTATTTAAAAAAACAGAAAATATTATTAAAATATATCAAATTAAAATAACAAAACTTTATATAATATTATAATCAAAGATATTATTTTATTAAAGATTTCCAAATCATGGCAATTTGTTTTGTTTATCCAAGGCTAATATTCAACTAATGATGAATATTTTATTCAACTAATTATATTCCAATAAAATATAAAAATATATTTCACTCAACTAATTACACATATTCAATAAAACTAAAATATTAAAATGTAGCTAATGAACTTTAAATACCTCTTATGGTGCTCGTTCTTCTCGGTCGAAATGCAAATTGCGGAATGGATTTGCACCTTTTACAACTTTCTTAAGCTTCTTAAATTTATTCAGATTTAGTATCTAAAAATAAAAAATGTAAAGAGAGAAAGAATGAGATTTTGAAGAAATGAAAGATTGCAAAAATGGAGGATTTAGGGAGGGAGGAGATGGAGAAGGAAGCTGCAAACGGAAGCGAATGAAAGAGGTGATGAAGCAAATGAAATGGGTGAGTGAAGGCTTTGCAACTACAATGGAGAAGGAAGCTCCGAATTTATGGAGGTGAACATGTGCAACTACAATAATGCAGTCAACATATGGGGAAGGGTGATCAACTTTTTCTTTTTTTTTTAATCTTGGCAATTTTTTTTAAAACAATATTCACAACTGTCTAGCCCGACAGTGTAACGTTAGAAAAAAAAAAATTAACACTGTCTTGCCTGACTTTGGATCCTATAAATTTGGCCTTTAGATTCATGGGTGAAGTTGGATTTTGCACTCATAAAAAAAGAATTAAAAGGAAAAGAAAAAATAAAAATGGTGGGGTGGGGGAAAAGGAGGGGGAGGGGGGCAAATCTAACCGTCGATTTATTTTTTGACGGTTGAGATTTGTCCAGCTTCACCCATAAATTTGATTACCAAATTCATGGGATTCCATTCCCTCTAGCCTTAGCCCGACATTGTAACGTTAAAAAAATAATTTATTTCCTTATTTTTACGCTTAAAAGATATTTTTTAAAAAAAAATAAGAGTGTCGGGTCATAGGTCCGACATGTGATTTTTTTAAGTGTTCGTATCAATTTTTTTGGGTGGAATTAAGGAGATCGAATGAAATAACACCACCCTTATTTGTGTTATTTTATAATGTTATAATTTGACCGCTTGTACGTGTGCTTATCTTCTATTCCCTTCGTTCCAAATTAAATGTCGTACTTACTAAAAACACTACTCCCTCCATTAATTAAAACTTGACGTTTTACTATTCACGCACACTTTTTGAGGTGTTAAAAACTATATAAAATATTAACTTTTTTAACATATTTTTTAAATAATTTCATACTTGTTACTATTAATTATGAATTTATAAAAACAAATTTAAAAAAATGTTAATATTTCATATAGTTTTTATCATTCTAAAAAAGCGTGCATGAATAGTAAACAATAAGTTTTAATTAACAGAGGGAGTATAAAATATTATTACTCCCTCTGTTCCAAATGAAATAACACCACCCCCTATTTGTGTTATTTTGTGGAACACTATAAAATATTATTTTTTTAATCAATTTTATTAAAATAATTTCATACTTGTAGTCATAAGTATAAACTTAAAAAAAATTATTAAAAAAAATAATATTTTATATACTTAAAATACGTGCAGAAAAGTCAAACGACTTTTATTTTGGAAGTGAGTAATTAAAAAAAACACCCCTTATTTAGAAAAATAATAATTACTCCTAAAAAATCTCAATTAATCCAATGAAATATGAATAGATGCAGGAGTTTTAACTGGTTCCCCACATGATTTTACACTTAAAAAATATGTTATCCCCTTTACTGTGTAGCTTGCAATGTCGGCAAGCAAGCAAGTAAGTTGGTGTATCAGTATCAGTGGGTAGTAGATGGAGATATGCACAGAGTCCGTAAACAGTCATTGTCACCGCAACGAAGACGAGGCGAAAAACACAAGAGCCCCATACCAGAAATAGCCCCTCAACTCCCCAACCACCATTTTTGAGCTTCCACTGGTGCTTCCCCCAGAAGCTCTAAGGGAGGTAAGTTAATTTGATTTGATCGATTCCCCATAAAATGTTGGTCCAGGAGCGTTCAAATCCAAATCCTGAAGCTCCCACAGACAATTCCCCAGCACTCAAATCCCAGGAACAACAACAACCCCACTTCGCTCACCATTTCCCTTCCTCCAAATCCAAATCCAAATCCAAACCCAAACCCTTTGATTTCTCCACCTGGATGTCCCTTAACCCCTTCAAAGTCACCGCCTTTTTCCTCCTCTTCCTCACCTTCGCCGCCTTCCTCTTCCTCCTCCCCGCCGCCGACCCTTCCTCCCTCTTCTGCTTCCGAATCAAATCCCACTCCAAATCCCCAACCGACATCCAAAACCCTACCGTCGATTTCCAGTCGATCGCGCCCATCAAGGATGCCTCATCTCCCTACGCTTCGTTTCTTTCCGATCAGTGGATTGTCGTCTCCGTTTCCGAGTATCCGACGGATTCGATTCGGGGATTGGCGCGGATCAGAGGCTGGCAGGTCTTGGCCGTCGGGAATTCGGAGACCCCCGCCGATTGGAGTCTCAAAGGTACGATCTTTCTGTCCTTGGAGGATCAGGCGAAATTAGGGTTTAGAATAAATCAGTATTTGCCTTCTGATTCTTATGTTAGGAAGAGTGTTGGATATCTGTTTGCTATTCAACATGGGGCTAAGAGGATTTTCGATGCTGATGATAGAGGGGTTGTGATCGATGGGGATTTGGGGAAGCGATTTGATCTGAAATTAGAGAGGGCAGATGTAATGCAAGAGAGGATCTTGCAGTATATGAAGCATGATCCAAATCGGACAGTTGTGAATCCCTATATCCATTTCGGCCAGAGATCGGTTTGGCCGAGGGGTTTGCCATTGGAAAATGTTGGCCAAATTGGGCATGAAGAGTTCTATGGTGAGACATTTGGAGGGAAACAGTACATTCAACAGGGCATTTCAAATGGTTTGCCTGATGTGGACTCGGTTTTCTATTTCACTCGGAAGCTGACTTCCGAAGTGTTTGACGTTAGGTTCGATGATCGTTCCCCAAAAGTTGCCGTGCCACAGGGTTTGATGGTGCCATTGAACTCTTTCAACACGATGTTTCATTCGAATGCCTTTTGGGGATTGATGCTTCCTGTCTCGGTTAGCACAATGGCTTCTGATGTGCTTAGGGGATACTGGGCTCAAAGGCTGTTGTGGGAAATCAGCGGGATTGTTGTTGTTTATCCTCCTACCGTTCATAGGGAGGATAAAGTCGGGTCATATCCCTTTTCGGATGAGAAGGATCTCCATGTAAATGTTGGTCGCCTGATAAAGTTTTTAGCTTCTTGGCAGTCCTCAAACAAGGGTTTTTTTGAGAAGATCTTGCAGTTGAGTTACGAAATGGCCAAAAATGGTTTCTGGACGGAGAGGGATTTGGAATTCACTGTTGCTTGGCTCCAGGACTTGATATCTGTTGGTTACAAGCCACCTAGACTATCAGCGCTGCGCTCAGCTGGACAGAAGTCGGTTGATGCTCGGGAAGAAAGGAAGGAATTCGTCCCTAGCAAACTCCCTTCTATGCACCTTGCTGTAGACGAGTCCAGTACAGTGAACTATGAGATTGGGAAGTTTGTTCGGTGGAGGAAAAAATTCGGGAATACTGTGCTGATCATGTTTATCAGGGGTTCTGTGGAGCGTACTGCGTTGGAATGGAGATTACTATATGGCAGGCTATTCAAAACTGTGGTTATCTTGTCGGAGCAAGCTCATCCAGATTTGTCTGTCGAGGAAGCACACTTGAATGACATATACAAGTGAGTTTTACACTTTTACTTGCTCGTAAATCTGTTTTATCGTCACATATAATCACAAAAGTCCATGAATGTTTGAAAGTAAAGTGGGCAAGTGCCTATGATCATATCACACAGAGTTTGTCATGGTGAAATTTGTTTCGTTTTATTGATCGTTAATTAATCCGTTGGACGCAGGTATTTACTTGGAATATTTCAGAGGTTCCCTAATGCCGAGGGATTTCTGTTCCTCCAGGACAATACGGTCCTCAACTACTGGAATTTGCTTCAAGCAGACGAATCAAAATTATGGATAACCAACAAGGTACGTATTCATTACTGGCGTCTTTGCGATTTGTATCTCACCAAGCTGAAAATTTATCCTGCTGATGCTTACGTCTCGCGTTCATGTCAATTAGGTGCCTAGATCATGGACATCTGTTTCAGCTAAAGAGAGCGATTCACGATGGCTTTCAAGACAGGCAAAAATGGTGAGTAAAGTTGTGAGCATAATGCCTGTTCATTTACAAGTCAACTTCAAGGACAGCAGCCCGAAAAGTGAGAGCATTGTAACCTGCAGCTCGGAGGTGTTCTACATCCCACAACGCTTTGTGGGAGATTTCGTAGATCTCGTTGGACTCGTGGGCAACTATAAGATCCATTACACAGTCGCGATGCCTCTTTTCTTCATGTCAATGGACTCGCCCAATAACTACGACCCTGTTCTTAACACTGCAGTCTATAGCAAAGGCCTGTTGTCCCCGGATTCCTCAAACTCGTACTCGTTGCGAGCGCCTGCTCTTCACCCGTGGAATGTTTCAAGTGAGTCTGAGTTTTCGAAACTGATGGAGCTAATGGCCCTTGGTGACCCTCTTCTGATGGAGCTCATATAGGGGCAAATAGAGGAAAGATCAGTATGGCTTCTTCCTGTATTTTTTTTTGGCTGGAGGGAAAATTACTTCACATAAAACACTTTTTGTTAGTGGTGGGGAGGTTGTGTATTATACTTTATAGGCACATTTTTTTCAATTCAAGAAATGTTAATATGTTATTACTGCATACATAAAAGGAAAACATTTATTCTTTCTGCACCATCCTTTGGTTACTTCAGTTGTAACTGTTTTCAGGTTGTTTCTCTTACTGTTGTTCTTGAGCACTTTCTTCGACTGATGCGTTCTCGCCGCTTTCCTTGGCTCCGATCACTTCCTTCCCTCTCATGCTTTTTCTGGTTTTGGCTCATTGTGTATCGTGTGTCTCGAGACGTGTCTTGAGTCGTGTCTTTCCTCGGCTCAGTCTCGAGTCGTGTCTTTCCTCGGCTCATTGTGTATCGTGTTCTCATTGGTAATTAGTGCTTCCCTTTGTTGTTTGCTTGTTTATTGTTCTTGTATTGCGACGGTTAGTACCATCTTGTCTTGTATTGCATGACACCAACTCTCAGCTCACCGAACCAAAAAGTCGGCACCGTAAGTGGCCATATTTTGCCTTCAGCTCACCGAACCAAGAAGTCGGCACCGTAAGTGGCGATATTTTGCCGTGTGAATAGAAAGTGCGCTGGCTAACAATGGGCTATAAAATAAAGTTACATCCTTTTGTGATAATAATAAGCCAACTTAACAAACAAAACAGCGCCTTGAAAATTGAAATAGCAAAATGCATTATTTATTTATGATCCTTGAATTATGCCACTGTTGGTGGAAAGGCAAATATGAACAATAATGAAATGAATCATTACAAAGGCTTCCAACCATAATGGATTTAGCTAGAAAGTACAGTGCTTTTTAGATCACCTTATGAACACAACATATACCAAATATACAGTACAACAAATCTCAGGCCTTCAGCTAAAATATTTTTGGTACAATTTGTTTGCTATTTCGAGGGCATCTCCACGAGCCTCTGTCGGATAAACTTTGGTATCCGACTGCCATTGATTCGAGTATGATATCCACTCCTCCCTCCATTCTACCAACTTGAACTGTTTGCTTTCTCTTACTGCCCGAGAAATGTGCCTGAAAAATGTTGAGGCTCGAGGAAGATAATAGTCTTCTAGCAGTCCGCTCCAGAATTTATTTGCTGATCACGGATTTCACATGTTAGATTCAAGAGGAAGACATGAAGTGCTTCAAGTGATTGCAAATAGGTACTCAGTATTGTTTCTATGTTGGATTGAACTTACCATAATCATGGAGCTTGCTTTGGGTTTGGTTTGTGTTGTCAAACCACATGGTCACCTGTGTTCTCGCGTTCCACTCGTACTGATCAGGACAAAATTGGATCAAAACAGATCATCACAACAGTCAATTTTTATTCTTTCAAAGAGTAAACTACACAAAAACCATTCCTAATATAAGTCACTTCACACAAAACAATGTTACAAAGCAAGCATGCTCCTAACCACTTATAATTCATACTCCCTCCGATCTAAAATGTAAGATTTTTTACTTTTTGACACGTATTTCAATGAGCTAAAAACTATATAAAATATTAATTTTTTAAAAAAATATATTTTTACAATCTAATACTTCTTACTAATAAATATTAAATTATAAAAAAATTAATAAAATAATAATATTTTATACATTTTTTTAACACATTAAAATACGTGAGGGAAAGTAAAAAATCAAACATATTTGATAGGAGTACTATTTTGTTAACAAGTCAACACCGATAACTATTTTAAGTTTTAACCTTGTAAAAATGTTCAGAAAATACATGAAGTGTCCAATATACATTTCTCAATGTTTTTACAAGATGAAAAATATGTATTGAGTTTTGAAGTGCTAACAATGTAGGGATAATGGGTGGGTAAGTGCAATTTTGCCTATAAAGGGAGCTTATGTGCAAAGTGGCCTATATTAGGGATGGTTTTGAGCGGTTTGCCCAATTTTTTAACAACAATGGTTAGCAGATCTATTCAAGAATGACTATGTAGGTGGAAATTTTTCAGTCTTTATGATCTAGATTCGAGAAGTTCACGAATGACAAATACAAAGAATTTCATATCTCACCTGTTTTAGCTCACTGGGACTGGATGCCAGACTCTTTGCACTCTCAAGCCATGTCCCGAGCAGAAAATTGTCATCAGAAGCGAGAATTTCGTCAATATCCTTGATGATTTGAAGAAAAGTCTTGCTATAGAGATCTAGAGCTTTTGCGTCCTTCATTAAATAAGCGCTCATAGCCCTCATATAGACCTCATTTGCATGCTTTGAGAGAGCTTGTCTGGTCAGATCAACTAAATCATATCTGCCATCAAATGACTAGGTTAGTATCTCCAAAAACTTCCTGCTGTTTCCGTATCACAGTAGCCCGGGTTTGGTTCCGCTATAGTCAAATCAAAACTCTATAGGTGGATTTCATTTAAAAAAAAAACCTCTTACAAATCTACATAGAATATTAAAAAGACATACAGTTCTCTTAAAAACTACAACAAATTTAAATTGGAAAGGAATTTCTATTGAGCCAAATGTAATCGTATATTATAAAAGTTTTCCTTACCTGTAAGTGAGACTTCCATGAAGTGTCGTTCCCGCATCTATAAACAGACGCAATGCCTTGATAACCTCCTGAGCGGGATACCATTGATGTGCCTGTGGAATAGGATCTCCGGTCTCTAACAAAAAATGCCTCGGATTTTGGTGTGGCATGAGACCCCTGTTCTTGTGGTGAGTTTGCAGCATATCAGAGCTAGGAGTCGCTGCAGGGTCCCAGTCTGGGAACATTACTATATAATCCCTGTTATGGTCCTGAAACAAAGTAGAAGCTTCAAGTTCATATAAACTCAAATCTAGAGTAATAAAACTTTGACCACGCCTCAATACATAATTTTGACAATGGATTAGCAACTCTTAACAAAATAAGGGAATTTTTCAAAAGATCACCCATAATTTATGCCCTTTTTCACAAAACCAAAACTTTCTCAAAAGACCACAATGCCCTTAAATAAATCAAGAACTAAGCTCAAGAGAGTGGGCATAGTGGTAAGGCATCATCTATTGATGATACCATCTCAAGTTTGACTCCTGTTGACCTCTATTTAAATCCCTGTGTTTGGGCGATATGTAAGTCCTCATGTAAATCCCAAACCGCTTTGATGCTCTCCCTGCCTTGGCCAAAAAAGATGAATCCCTATGAACATCCAGCATCCATGGATGCCCCCAGTGCCCGACGAATCCCACACTCTAGGTGAAGGCAAGACCTTACTCAATCTTGAACAGAAGGTTGGAGGGAAGTGATTGGGGTTGGAATGGAGCATCAATGGCCTCAGTGGTTGGGTTGGATGTGTATATGTTTAACAATTATTTTTATCCCACACTCTAGGTGAAGGCAAGACCTTACTCAATCTTGAACAGAAGGTTGGAGGGAAGTGATTGGGGTTGGAATGGAGCATCAATGGCCTCAGTGGTTGGGTTGGATGTGTATATGTTTAAAAATTATTTTTATTCTCCGTTGCAAGATAAATTTGTTAAAGTCGGCTGGGCCCGGTGGGGCTAAGACAAGTTGGAGGGAGGTCGTGTGTGCGGGCCCACATACGGGAGACTCGAACAATACATAAACCCAACGGGGTTCCATCTCAAAACCAATTGGCAATGAGAGGAGTAGCCCTTCAATGTGCCCCTTGGCAATGAGAGGAGTAGCCCTTCAATGTGCCCCGCGACATGTCAACAAGGCCAGCAACCCCACTAGTCCGAAGCCCAGACCGTTGGAGGGAGGTCGTGTGTGCGGGCCCACATACGGGAGACTCGAACAACACATAAACCCAACGGGGTTCCATCTCAAAACCAATTGGCAATGAGAGGAGTAGCCCTTCAACCTTATATGTTGTTCAAGCATTTTCTATATAACCGATGTGGGACAACCACATTCCAACCAGGGGCGGCCTTAGGGTGGGGCGGGCGTAGGCGGCCGCCCCACCCTTCGACCCACGCGTCCCCAACTTTGGAAAAAAAAATAAAAAATTATTTATATATATATGGCAGTGTTGTAATTAGTAAAACTAGGATGGATATAGAATCAACTAATCTATTTTGTTTAGTTGGTTGGTGGGAAGAAAGGAAAGTAAAGTGAGACCAAATGTTAGGGGTTCAATTCCTACTAGCCTCCTTTTTTTAAAAAAAATTTCACCTTCACCTCCTCCCAAAAAGCTTTTTTATTATTTGTTCAACTTGCACCCCACTCTCTATGTTTCTACCCACTTATTTAATTATATTCTCACTTCCCGACCTCCCTATTAGATACAAATTATCTAGCTATAACTAATTAAGCCTCATAAAATTGGTGAAATTAGCTTCTCTTTTTTTTAAAAAAAAAATTCACCTCCCTCAAAAAAGTTTTTTTATTCTTTGTTCAACTTGCACCCGCTCTCTATATATGTTTCTACCCCTTATTTAATTATATTCCCACTTCCCGAGCTCCCTATTATATACAAATTATCTAGCTATAAACTAATTAAACCCCATAAAATTGGTGAAATTAAGATTTGATTATGAGAATAAATTTTGTGAAATTTTCATTAGAGTTTGTGATTTTGAGAATAAATTTTGTGTTTTAATTATTGTGTATATGTGATTTTGAGAATGAAATTTATTAATTGAATTTGTGAAGCTTTATGCAATATTTATATTTTCGTACCCTACATGTCCTTGGGAATCAAAAGATATTATAAAGTTGATGAGTTTACAATCCTAGATAATATGCAAAAGCCTTGAATTTAGCATGATTGAATTTCGATAAGTTTACACGTACTCCTAAATATGACAAATGCCTGAATTTCCAATGAACGACGAGAAACCACTACCATAGCAATTAAGCAAATGTAAGTCTACTTTTCTACAATCCATTGCTAAGTTGAAAGTCGTAGCTTAGGTAAAGGAGTTTATTCAAAGCCAATATATCAGTACACACTAAAAATTTCGCGTCCGCCCCACCTTTCGGAGGATCCTGCGGCCGCCACTGATTCCAACAAAATTACTTGCAGCAGTTGTTAAGGTGCCAATGGCATATTGAAATCACAAACACTGCCAGCCATAACCAGTTAAGCATCTGCCCACAGAACAGGGGCACCACAAATCTCTACCAAAAGACATAACCACTCCAAGTTTCCAACTATTGTTTTCTAGACTAAGTAATGAATAGGCACATTGAGAAATTATTAATGTGGAATACTTACGGCAATTCCATCTGTACAGTTGTAAATTGTATGATAAAGAATTTCCCAAGCTTCCTCTATTTGCTGCACAGATTGCCCATACCGCCTAAGAGAGTAGCTTTTAAGCCATTCCTACAAGTTGACAGTAAGAATAGGTATCGAATCAATGCAACTTACTAGCATAATATGGACGTGTTGAGGTAGACCAGTTGATAACGCTTACCAAAACTGGGACTTTTTGACCGTGAAATGCCATCTCAGACATAAGCTCATAAACAACAGGGTTCTGTTCTATTCCTTCCATGCACATACCAACACCAACCTAAGTCGACGAGATAAGAAGATTCTTCTATCATTGGGATAAATAATTATACACTTTTATGCATTGGAAAGGAAACCAATGAATGTCTAAACAACTACACTTTACTTAAATCAACGGATTCTGATCAGAGGACAAACTATACCATTGTTGAATTTTCGCTGGTTCTAGCATCAACAGGACCTGAAGATATTGAATCCAGTGTCCCATACATTTCAATATTTCCACCAAAGTTATGCAACATGCACCTAGTAAATTATGAAAACAATAATTTAATCATCACAGAAAAATGTTTGATGCTGATTGCATTCAGTCCTCAGCATGAACAGCTTGTCAAGAATCAAAATAGGAGGTTTACAATGAAACAGGAGCAGTGCTTAATGCTCACCAGACATATGGGGTGCCATAAAATTGAGAAGAACTTTTCCATACTGGTTTAACATCAGCAAAGAGATCAAGAACTATCATCTTTCCAAATGGAACAGAATGAAGAAGTGCCTGCATTAGGACATGTACAGTAATAGAAAGATACATGAGAAACACGTCTGATTTCCAAATGAATTTTATATGAAAATGATCTACAGCTCAAAAAACATATTGGAATTGTTATAGCCAAAACAAAAATTCCGTTGTTGGAGGAATATGTTTATAATTCATAAGCAATTGCCAGATGAATGGGATTTTTAAAATTAAAGAATTTTTACTGAAAAGAATTAGATGAATTCATTAATCAATAATCATTATCACTAAAAAGAAAGATATGAATATAATTCAGGTTATACAACCACATACTTCCATCTGCTGTTGCTTCCAGAACTTAGAATCCGTGTAGAAGAGCCAACCCTGCAAACAGAATTCAACTTGGAGTCATACTGAAAATAATAATGACAATAGCAAACATATGTCGGCAACGGAGCATACTTGCATAAGCCACACTGCATCTTTATCAGCTTTAGCCATTGCTTTATAAACAGAAGCTCCAAGCAATGAAATATATGCTGGATCACTAGTAGGTGGTGTATTTTCATTGAACGTATCACTATAAAAGAAAAGAGGAAAACGAGGATCAAGGAACAAATATAGAGGACATAGACTCACATTTGAAGCATTGAACATATCACTGTAAATTGTACAACTTTTTTTTTTTGCAGCAAACATTTATGAGTAAACAAATTTTATTCTCTTTTACAAATCAAACTGAAGCATGGACCAAATGGATCTTAGTAGCTCTATGCACAAACAGTGCCATGAAACATCAAAAAGATCAAAGCACTCAACCATCCCCCGCCCCAGGGGAAAAAAGAAGGGATATCACATGAAGAGAAATATACACAATGTAATGTGAAGAAATCCTAGATCCATTACAAAATTACAGTTCTGTGTGCCCAAACTAACGTAGCTCAACCTTTTATCTGTTACAATGGGAAATTACAATAATCTAAAATGAAAGAAAGAAGGCACTTTCGATCTGAGAAGACTCATACAGTCAGATTAAAGCATTAAAGAATTCATGTCTCGTTTCAGCTTAAGGTGTCTTCCATACATGAGAATAGACTCAAATATCAGCAACATTGTTAAAGCGTGGAAATATAATTAGCAAACAATTTCAACAGTGGAAAAGACCTAATTACCAGCTGTATATGTCTGTCACATCTCCATATTCTGTTCAATTCAGAAAACAAAAGTGGGAAAATGTTAATAGGACAAATAAAAGCTGAGACAAAAAACATAGAAGCTGGGAACCATAAAGATGAACCAGTGGGACAAATTATGCATCTTAAACAATTCTGTCAAGAATTTGCAGCTAACAAAAGCACATCATTCCTCATTTAAAAGCCCTTTAAATGCCTGACTGTGGGGCTAATTTGACTTCAATAAGTAGGTCTCTTTATTTGATTCAATGAAGCAATGTTTTCCGATGAATTAATAATTGTCATATGTTTGAATGATGATATTTACTCTCTAGATGGTGCAGGATGAAGTAAATCATGCTTACAACATATAATTTGCACAATCAAAGAGTTTTCTTTCATTTTAAATTGTCAAGGAAGATATGTTTCACCTTTTATTTGCTGCTTTACAAAAGCCTTCCCAATCTCAATAAAAAGAGGATCAGAAGGATCCAGAAGATATGTACAACACCACCTTGGATCACCATTAACAGTATTCCTGAAAAGAAATAAAAGAAAATAATTAAACATTGTTTGTTGATCCTTCTATAATTGGAAATTGAGGCTATCAAATGCTATTTTGTCTTGATTATACAGAGAAGCAAAAAAATCTGATGGATATGTCAAGAGACCAGAACAAGAAAAGAGTACATAACAAAAAGAGGTTTATAAAAATTCATAAAAAAAAATAAATAAATAGAGTTTGCCCATATACTCAATGTTCTTGGGCTAACTGCAGCATTTCTACAACCATAAGCATGAAACTGCAAGAAATAACACTAACCAGCTGACAAGTGACATCCCTAAAGAGAGTTTCAAGCATACCTAGGTAATTTAATGAGTACTGGTTTATAAATAATAGGGTATTCCATGTTTGAAAGACCAATATGGCATCTGAAATAAGGAAAGTGGAATACCAGTCACCCAGTCTAGTAATATTTGATGAAGGGAAGATCTTTTTCAGTGCAGCTGGAACATTTCCGGAGAATGATGGCAAGACTGGAATAAGAAAATAAGAAAAAGGATTCTTAGTGGAAAATAAGGCAATGATGTTTTTACATGCAATGATGTAAATTAATAACGCTCTATTTGACACTAGGGCTAAAATAAGTCGAATTTTCCTGTAATGAATTCGAAAGATGAAAACATAAGTGAGAAAAAAACTTCAAAACTTTCAGGAAAAAAAGAAGAAGAAAAGATACCTGGAGTCATGCCTAGCTCCAACATCCTTGATAGTATTTTCTTTTGCAAGACCAGTTGCTGATCCAACCAATTTTGTGATAATGGGCCACCCCATCTAGTGCATGAAAGAGATTGCTTCTTAAAACGAAAAACAAACACTAGACCAAAAATGCCACTAAAATGAAATCATACCTATGAGCATGACAGAATATGCACATAAACAAAGACAAAGGTCATTATCACTAATGAAAATACAGAGTATACGAAATGATCCAACACAGTTTAAGTCAGAGATTACCCCCAGTGAATGAAATGGTAGAAAAAAGAGAAATACGGTGGATAAAGGCAAAACTGAAATTTTAATGAAGTATGATGATACCCAAACAACAATACAGTTTGACAGATTTACATGCAACAGAAAGCCTTCAGATTCAACAAGAAAACAAGCTGACTTGCCTCATATTCACTATACATTACATCATAAGGAAATAAACGAGGCAGGCTAAAGGCCTTAAGTACATACCCATGTAGATTTCCCATGCGAGCCCAAGCAAGAAAAGCAGGTCCCCCAAAGAAATTGTTTAAATCTGCCTTGCTAATGTTAAAATCCTATCATACAAAGATGGCAGGATCCAATAAATCACCAGCAGAAAGAAAGAATTAGTGATATGCTGTAAAGTAGAGGTGCTTTATATGATCATCGGGCTTAAAATTAACTCTAGTTTTTTTGGTGGCTTATGCTCTACAGAGTAACAGATCGCTATAAATGGCCGGTAATTGACAGGAAAGTCAAATATTAAGGGTAGGTTGACTACTCACCATAAACACTTTCTGCCAAATGGATTCTTGTCCAGTAAATGCTAAGGGTAGATTGATTCCTTGAAGTGCCATCCAGTCTATCTCCTTCTCCCATCTGTCCCAGTCCCACCAGACATACGAATCTGCCAATGCAAAAATGACAATTATGCATCAGAAAAGCGGCCTTATCTTGACCAAACGATTACATTATTAAAAAGAACTTAGAAAATAAGAACACTGCATCCAATTAGTCATAACTATATGCAACGATGAATATTATCCTAAAATTTCCTCTGACCAAACGATTACATTATACACTGAATTATTGAAAAGCAAAAGCAATTCTAGTCTGTAACTGAATTATAAAATAGAAAATAAAGAAGTCTTTAAAAGCATGGATAGAGCATGACTCAAACTCACAGCTTGAAGTCACGACATTTTGGTAATAATTCCATGGAACTGGACGATGAACAACCACCCCATTTTTCCTTACAAAAGGCAGATGTCCAGGCTTAGGAACAGAGGCCATCTGAGCACCCCCTGTCTTGTCCCATGAGATATGAGCACCGCATATGTACTTTAAGTACCAGTGCAGGCCAGAAGCAATTTCCACAGCTGATGTTCCTTTAATACTGAACAAAATATATCAGGCAAACATTTGACATCAAATAGACAAAGCCACAAAGGTTGTAGACGGTCTCCACCAAAAGCCAGAGAGATACTAAAACCCCATAACAACATCTTGACTTGGCTCTACCCTTTTCTTTTATAATAAATATGCTTTCCTATCTCCATTTTTTGAAGAATAAAAGAAAAGAAAGAATCTTGTGACAATTAGGCTTCGGACACGACTTAAGTTTCATCTCATCTCAGAATATTTTGAATTTTCCCCTCGTGCCTCCTCGATAAAAGTCCAATATCACAACATTGCTTGCCAAAAGAACTGGGTTCACCTGTTTACTGATGCTAAACCATAGCTGATAACTAGACAGACTTGAACAACCAAAGCATGACTAGATATATTAAGATGCCACAAAATGTTTCCACTTGTAAAAAACTTGATGACCAAATGTAACAAGGCAGAACCAAAGTTTTACATACACAATTTCAGGCCCACCACTGCTCGATTTATCAGAGTTATCTATCCAGAAGCAGCTCGCTCCACCGCAAACATCCTGCCATGGATAGTTCAACCAAACCGTTGATATAACTATTTTTCAGCCAAAATTTTAAAAGCATCCATCTTATCAATTTAACACCTAGAGAACCAACACTGCCCACAATTGGATCTATTTTGCCATTATTTATGGTCCTATTGAGAGGGAAATACCATCTCCAATTGTATGGTAACGAAATTCCCACATTTTTTTTGTTCTACAAAATATCATATAACAAATATTTGACTGAATATCAACAGTCACAGCAAGAGAAGTCATCAAGTGTACAATTTCTTCAAGGTAAGCCAATTATAGAGAATCAACCAAATTTCATCAAGATGCTTGATAGCAGTAACTCTAGCAAGTGTAAACCCCCAAAAAATCATGGCCGGCGGTTTCCTTGATAAAATCAACTCAAGCAATTGCAAGCAAACAACCGAAAATTTTAAATTGAGGTAAATGAAAGATAAGACAATCGGTACCTTGGGGATAATTTCGAGCTGAAAGCTGGAAGAGTGAGCGGGTATTAGCCTCTGAAGAAGGGCATTGGCGGCGGATTCCTGGACAGTGGAGGATGGCTTCTGGGCGTCCAAGCGACTGATCAGATCCCTAATTGGCCTTAAATCGTGAGATGAACGAACCAGTGGGCAGATGAAGACGAGTACTAAAACGAGAAATTTCAGCTTCGCCATGGTTGCTTGCTCCGATTGAGGAGCACAAGCTTTCCGGTCAAAGCCTCACTGAATATTTCATTCGATTCGATTCTTCCATGAAGTGGATTAAATACAAGTAGCGTTTCTCGAACAAACAAGACAAACAAAACGACGTCGTTAATCTGAAATTTGCTACTCCATCCGTTAATTAAAACTTGACGTTTTACTATTCACGCACGCTTTTTGAGTTGTTAAAAACTATATAAAATATTAACTTTTTTAACATATTTTTTAAATAATTTCATACTTGTTACTATTAATTATGAATTTATAAAAACAAATTTAAAAAAATGTTAATATTTCATATATTTTTTTATCATTCTAAAGAAGTAAACGACGAGTTTTAATTAACAAAGGGAAAGAGAGTATTTTTCAAAATAAAATAAAAAAATGTGTTTAAAACAAGGTGCATTGGATTCCAACAAAAAACTATAAATAGGAAAAAGCTCTCTCTTCTCTCTTCTCTGGTTTTTAGAGAGAGAGAGGGAGTTTCAATCCTGGCTTCCGCCATCTCACTCCGGCTTCGGCCGTCATACCTCCGCCTCCGGTGGCCTTACCTCCGGCTTTGTCCGTTTTTGCTCTGCTTTGGCGTCGGCAAACTGGGATTTCTTCCCTTTGAAGAACAAGTTTGTAAAAATCCCTAATTTGATTTCTTTTACGGATGTTGATCGAATCCCTATTCTAATTTGGGGCTTTTGCTCATTGAGGGCTTCGTTCCCTTTTTCTTCAATTTCCCTCTTCAATCGGATTTTCTAATCCATCGGTCAGACCTGTCCTTGGTCGTTTGTGCTCAATTCAAGCCCCATTCCTCCGACCTGTGCTGTGTCTTCGGGCGTCGGCTTGTTCGTGGGTTTGTGGTCGACTGGAGCCTTGTTTTCCCAACTGACGTAGCCTGTTCAAGCTGCTGGCCTGGGTCGCGGCCTCTCATCGTTGGCCACCTCTGTTTGGCCTTGGTGGTGTCGTCTCCGTCTCGGTGTGCCCTGCCCTTTGTCCGGCATCCCATTCCGACTGCCTAGCGTCTCGTCGCCATCTTCGGCGAGTGCGCTGCGCTGTCATCGACTCCCTTCGATCACCCTTGGGCTCCACGGCAATCCCGGGTTCTCCGCTGCCATCGCTGTGCTTGCAAGGCAAGCTTGAGAATAATTTTATTAAATTATTCTTTGGCCTTGCTCTGTAAGTTTTGGGCCCGTGGTTTGCTAAGCAAGTTTGGAATAAATATAAAAATTAAAATTAAAAATACAGATGTTTCACATAAATTTGTTTATTTATGTCTTTGAATATATATGCTTACATTTTTTGAGTAAACCCACCCGAAAGGGTGTGATAAAAATCTCGAAAGAGTCTTGTTAAAATCCCGAAAGGGTTTTTTTGGTGCGTCTTACTAAGGTGGTTCTCTGCGGCATTTCCATTTGTTCTTGACGGTCTTAGTCTGAGTTGGGGCTCTGGCGTCCGGTGTCGGGTCTGGCTGGGATCGTGGCGGTGTGCAGCGAGGCGACTCCGTATTCCGGAAATTTCCTTGGAGGATCGTCTTCATCGCCCACAGGTATTCCTGATGTACCGCTGGCCAGCGGTGTCATTGCTTGGTGGCGCTTGGCTTCGGATTTAGTCTACGTTGTCCTCAGCGTTTTTTGGGTTAGGCCCGTTTGTTCGTCTGGTTATGTTTGCTTGCCACTTTTTGTATTGCACCACTTATTTCACATTATATATTTGACGGTTCGCCGTTTGCCGACTTTGTCGGCCACTCGAGGTGTCAAGTCTGTCTGGCCTTCGAATTCTTACTTTATCAAAAAAAAAACAAAAAACAAAAAACTATTGCAAGTGTAACAACGCTGAAATAGAAATCAGTCAACCACAACGTGAAACTCACTGACCTAGAACCCAAAACCAATTATCGTCAAACCCTCAATCACCACCGATCAGCATTAACCATCATCGACGACAAGCCATCACCAATAGTCCTACACCGCCATAGGCGGAGCTAGGCGGGGGCAAGTGGAAATATTCACTCCCCTTTCATCCGATGAATCACATATATTTGTTCTACTTGTCAATAGCTTCGTTTTGATATATTATAAGTCCTAATCCGATAGTCGAGTAAAAAGTTATGAACGTTTGAAAGTTAAGCACGGATTAATTATTTCAAATGTCTTTTAATAAATCACGATAGTTTTATATTTTACTTAATTTGATATTTTGGTATTATAATTCAACTCAAGAGTTTCGAAACAAGGGGTTGTATTACTAAATTCGATAATTATATAAGAAATTGTGCAAGTTTAAAGTTTGTATATCTTATTACACATGATAAGTGAACAATAAGTTGCATATTGACTTTGTAGGTTTCAAACGATTTATTTTTAGACGAAAAGAATGTTGTAATAGATTAAAACGTCATCGTTTTTTGTTTAAAGAGAAAAAAATATATATCAACTAATGACACTGTTTTAAACTAAAACGCTATCGTTTTGAACAAAAAAACATTGTGTTTTGAACTAAAAAAAACGTTGTCTTTAACTAAAATATCATCGCTTACTCTAAAATATTATAGTTTTTATTCGCTTAACTATATAAAAATCTATCGAAAAATAAATCAACAATTTGTACAAAATTTTGCCTTTGGAGTTCGAATCCCTTTGCAAACATAGAGTCGTTTGTGAGTTGAAGTGTCAACCCCTTAAATGGGTCACACAATACCCGATTCAGATGTAGAGCGACTGAGTCAACTGAACTGGACTAAGATAAAAAAAATACATAATTATATTAATTTTATGTATTAGAAAAAATATAATAAGTAATTATTGATAATAAAAATCATATTTTTAAAATGTACTAATAAAAATTATAGTTAAAATAATATAAATAATATTAATTAAACTAATATTTTTACACAAGTTTATTATTTTTATGAAATAGAAAATTCATACTTATATAACTTACTCCATAATACTATGAATATATTAAGCCAATCAACGATCGCACATAGTTGTGCCTTCGGGATGTGTCTTCTGCGGCAACCCTAATGAAACAGTCTCTCATCTGCTTATGGAATGTTCTATGGCATCCAATCTGTTCCAAACACTGGGGATTCGCTTTCCGAGGAACATTGTTTCGTTCGACGGGAATTGGGTATTCCCTTTAAATATTATAAAAAAAACAATTGGAACGACTACCTTCGTTAAGCTAGCCTTTGTTTGGTGGGCCATTTGGTTCCATAGGAATCAGATAGTCTTTAATCATACCAACAGGGTCACTACCAATGATATTATTCTACTGTATACCACCACTACTCACTGCTAGAATCAATCAAAGGCTTTGGATAAAGATGCACCCACCAGTCACAATCGAAGAAATACAAGATCCTCATACCAAAACCGCTCGGACATCCATACTAACAACTCTGTTATCAATCGACGTGCCAAACGATCAGGTTTTGATAAGTGGCTCTACGACCTATGGATTTGTT
Source organism: Persicaria maculosa (assembly GCA_963922045.1). Taxonomy (NCBI): domain Eukaryota; kingdom Viridiplantae; phylum Streptophyta; class Magnoliopsida; order Caryophyllales; family Polygonaceae; genus Persicaria; species Persicaria maculosa. Next base: position 8,826,958 of record OY998271.1, read on the forward strand.
ATCCGCGATTCACGTGGCATTGTAGTGGCATTAGGGCGAGGTATCTGCAACAACGACTCCGTCATTTATGCAGAAAACTTTGGCTTGCGGATGGGCATTTTGCGTGTAAAATCTTTGCAGATTACAAATCTTCTGATTGAAGGAGACAACTTAATGGTGGTGAAAGCTTTATTAGGAGACTGGAGATGTCCTTGGACTATCGAGCTCCTACAATCGGACATTCTGTTACATATTTCATCATTTTCTTATGTTGCTATTCGTCATATTTTCAGGGAATCAAATGCGGTGGCTGATTATCTTGCTCGTAGTGCCCACACATCCCCTGCCGACGATTGCTTTGACGAGGATTCAGAACTGCATGTTCTCGTCCGAAAGGACACGCTAGGAAGAACTTCTGCTTCAGACGCTCCAACCTAATCCTTATTATGCTAAAAAAAAAAAAAAATTAAGCCAATCAAGATTGAAAACTGCAAACAAAATCCTATCCGAAAAGAGATATTTCATAGTTGCAATGTGTACATGAGTACATCACATTACCCGCCAAAGCGCACGTGAGTCACGTGACCGCCTTCCCCTTCCTCAACAAATCATCATCAATCGTTCACCCTTCATTTCTTCCTCTAAGCTCTGCTCAACCTCATCAATGGCGACTTTCACCTCTTCTTCACTCTCCCTCCTTCGATTCTCACAATCCAAAACCCAACACACCCCCCACTTCCCGCCCAAACCCTCACCCGCCCGGCGATTCCTCCGACGCCCCTTGGCCTCGTCTCACGCCTCGCCGTCGCACGAATCGCCTTCAACCAAGCCCTTCTTTCCTTCTAACCCTCCTCCTAAACTAGAAACCACCGATAAAGCTTCCGATTTGAACTACGCCCTCGCAAACCCTAGCGGCAGCAACCCTAGCTCCCGCTTATCTCAATCCGCGGAATCATCAATTGAGCGTGTACTTCACCTCGTTCACTCCCTCTCTATAAGTTCAATTTCACAGAAAAATCGAATCTTTACAATCACGGGTGGTTGATTTCATTGTTGCAGGCAATCTTCGATTTTCGGTTCCTAGCACTTCTTGCGATTGGAGGCTCACTGGCTGGTTCTCTACTGTGCTTCTTGAATGTAAATCATATTTCATCCCCAATTCGAATTTACTTCTGCAATCTAATTTCCTCTGATTAGGGATTTTGCAATGTCAGGGGTGTGTTTATATTGTGGATGCATACAGGGTTTACTGGTCAACTTGTGTCAAGGGAATCCACTCCGGACAGATGGTTCTTCGCCTCGTTGAAGCTATCGGTATCCATATCCTTGATGTCGTCGGATTCACAGATTCGACAAACTTACCTTACATACAATGATCCTGTAAATGTCTTGTGGTAATGCAGATGTTTATCTAGCCGGAACAGTGATGTTCATCTTCGGTATGGGCTTGTACGGGCTGTTCATCAGCAATGTCTCGTCAGGCCTGCCTCCAAGCGATGATCGCGCCCTGCAAGGATCCTCTTTGTTTGGAATGTTTGCTCTTAAGGTAATAATATTTGATTGATATTTCTGTAAGAGATGTTTTTGATTCGTGTTTTTTATTGTGTCGTGGATCTCAGGAGAGGCCAAAGTGGATGAAGATCAGCTCGCTTGACGAGCTAAAGACGAAGGTGGGGCATGTAATCGTGATGATTCTTCTGGTGAAGATGTTTGAGAGGAGCAAGATGGTTAACATTGCCACCGGATTGGATCTTCTTAGCTATTCGGTGTGCATTTTTCTGTCGTCTGCCTCCTTGTATATCCTCCATCACCTTCACAGGCCTGATTCCGAGTGAACCATGATACTGAATTCGAATCGATGATGTAAAGTTTACAATAGTAATAGTCTACAATGTTATAAATAAGAGTAGGCTTTTATCATTCTATGAGTCTACTGTGAATGTATATTTCATAATGTCCAAAAGATAAATGAATTAGAAAAATAAATGCGTCTGCCGGGAGTCGAACCCGGGTCTATTGCTTGGAAGGCAAGTATCCTAACCGTTGTACTACAAACGCTTTGATACAATAGTTTTCAGATTTTGGATTCTATTGGGTTTGCTTTTGCTATTGGCTAAAAATTCTGGAAATAGTTGGGTATATGACACCATCTAATGTTGCACAAAAACTTTCTTGATGAAAATAAAACATTAACACTAACATAAAAAATTCAGTTGTGAAGAGGTCATTCAATGGTCACCAGACGACAAGTTTTAGCTTTTCGTTTTCGAGAGCCTAGATATGAGCAATACTGATTTTCATCCTATTATTAAGTTTTAGTTTCCTCTAAGTTTCACTTCATCCGCTAGCGATGACAAATGGATTTCGATTAAAACGAGAGTGGCAGTGCCCATACATGTAGTTTAAATGCTAGGGCTAAAATAAGCTCATAAAGATCTAGGGGCACAATCGTCTTTTACGAGGTAAACCTTAAATTAAACCCTAATTTTTCACCATAAAATAGAGGAATGCATCGGTCTAAAACCGAACCGAACCGGGCCGAACCGAACCGAACCGAAACCGAAAATCTTAAAATTTCAAAACCGAAAGCATTAGGTTCGGTTCGGTTATTTGCCGGTTCGGTTTGTGTTCGGTTCGGTTTTAACATAGTTGAACCGAATTTCCATAAAAAGAAATTTAAAAAAAAATCTTTTAAAAAAATTCGATTTAACACAAACCGAACAAAAAAATAATAAATGTATTAGTGTATATATGTGTGTATATACACTTTATATATGTGTATATATACACAATACACACTACACACACAAGACAATATGTGTATTAGTGTATATATACACTATTAGTGTATATATACACTGTATAGTGTATATATATTTTATAAAGTGTATAAATACATATATATATATAATTTATGTAGTGTATAAAAAGTAATATATATAATTTATGTAGTGTATAAAAAGTAATATATTTATATATATTGGAATATTTAAAAAAATCGGTTTAACACAAACCGAACCGAAACCGAAAAATGAAAATTCTCGAACCGAAAGCCGAATCGAAAAACTTCGGTTAGGTTCGGTTCGGTTCGGTTTGTGTTGGTTCGGCCCAAAAATTCGGTTTGGACCGAATCATGCACACCCCTATAGAGGATAAGCCTTCATTGGAGGGGGGATGGCAAGAGGGATCTGACAGCGTCGGAGGGTCCTCCGAGAGATTAGCCCCGCCCGACCTCGTTCGTTAGTGGATTGCATCGATCGATCTTCTTAAAAAATCTTAATGCGGATTTTATGCATCACATTTATGTTAAGCATCCCGTTGGATGATGATATTGTATTAGATCAATGAACAATTTATAATTCATATTGGCATTAATGTATGTACGCATTCAAACCTAAACATCCAAAACCAAAGTTGGTATAACAAAAAAAAGGCGAGTTGCGGCAAGAACTTCATGTGTAGTAAAATGTAGCTTGAAGTATAGAGGAATGCAGAAAATGCAAATCAATTCAGCAATACTAAACCAATTACATTTCTGTCACTTTTAATTGACAAGAAAGATAAATTGAGTGAATCATAATAGGGACATGGCCTTGGGCATGACCAAAAGCACTTCAAAAATGGAATAAAATTGAATAATTTAAAAAATGCGTCTGCCGGGAGTCGAACCCGGGTCTATTGCTTGGAAGGCAATTATCCTAACCGTTGGACTACAAACGCTTGGTATCACTTGTTCGCTATTTTATTTAATTGATATGTAAAACATCATTTCAAAATTAAATAATAACATAAACTTGTGACATTTCATTAAGCATTTCCTTTTCAAAACCCTATCATTGTTGCCAAAACTTGGTAAAACTTGGCTTCAAACCTTACTTTTCTTGATCCTTGATAAGGTGCTTCAAAGTTTGATGCATAGAATGCACTTAGAAAGATAAATCTGTTGTAACATGCCCAAAAAGCCTTCATTGTGACAGGATTAACAGATTTGGCAAGATTAAGAGTTACAATAAACATGAAAATTACAGCACAGTACTACTACAAAAGATTTATTCAGATTGCTATAAAGAGAAAAAAGAACATTGGCATTCACACTACTGAGTTCTGGTCATTGTTTGCTTCACCCTACATCACTATTGCTCGCACCAGAACGGTCTCCTGTCGAAACCATCATTACATGAAGCCCAAGAAGACGCTAAAGGGAAGGCCTGCGCAAGAAAGAATTCGATGTTGCAAATGTACAAGTGCCTATGCATTCGAAGTCAGCTTGAAGTCGACCATCTCCCTTGTATTCAATCGAATGGATGGGCCCATCGAGGAGCAGATGTGGGCGCTTTTCCAGTATACTCCCTTTGCACCAGATGGCTTGTTTGCCTCCACCGATCTCTGCTCAGAATTTCAGTTTCGGATGGTGAAAATATTACCATATAACATAAAAATAAATTCGGTGGTATAAGAATGGACAATAGTTCAAGAACATACAATAACGGCAATTAGGTTTACTAGGAGATCTTCCTCTGAAAAGTCAGCTTTGCCAAAGGGCAAATGAACGATTCCTGTTTTATCGGCTCTGTATTCTACCTTTCCCTTCTTGAACTCCGCTATTGCCTGCAATCGTTGTTTGAAATGTACACTCAACAATTAACTTCTCTTTACACTCTCAATCCATAAGATAACATTTGGGTTAAGAAAGGCATAGAGCTTACCTGAGGTATGTTAGTTGAAACAGTCCCTGCTTTCGGATTTGGCATAAGCCCCCTTGGTCCCAAAATTTTTCCTAAGCTGGCGACCTGATCCAACAATTAAAAATTCCATGTAAATATAATCCAGATGTGATCTTATTTTTTTCGTCGGAAGGGAAACAAACAAGTTTATTGAATATAAGGTTTATCTCCCCGAGGGACTTTCATTTCTCTATGTCAAGAAATTTCACTGTCAAGAACTTTCTCAACATAGCAACAGCCCATCAAGAAATTCCATTTCTCTTGTTTTTCCTTCAAACAGATTTGATAGAAGCTAATATGGTGTTCAATGTTCTCAAACGATACACCAATGTAAGGTGTAGAAATGTTCAATTATGCACCTTAAGGATGCGTAGGTTTTTTGTTGTATACACCTTGAGATCTTGGCATCCCCGAGTTCAAGTGTAATTCTATCTACATTAGTTGATCTTGGAAAAGTGCAAGACATATGTGCCCAAGCACATCATCGGCATCACTTTTGAAATTATGTCACTAAAAAGAAAATAAAAGTTCTACGCATGTGAGCATGTGAGCATGTGATATATAAATTATAAAGATATCCAAATTATCACTTGTAATGATTAAATTTTAAGGACGCCCCCCCTGGATTAATCAGATTGATAGATCAGCAAAGCACACCTTAGGCATCATGTCTGGAGAAGCAATTAGTTTATCGAACTCCATGAATCCCCCCTTTATTTGCTCGATCAAATCTTCTCCGCCAACTATATCTGCTCCTGCATTTTTGGCTTCATCCAGCTTCTCCCCTGCATTAAAAAAAATTGCCACAATTAATACAAATACATGAAAGGTAAATGCTATGACAGCTGATGTATAACAAAAGACGTAGGACTCTTCCTTAAATTCCCTAATTCAGAAAATTAGAATCAAGAAAAGGAAGTAAAAGAGTAATGGCGATTTGATAACTTTTTAATTCCAACAAACATATGTGCATGAATGCACAAGGCAATATTGTGTTTACTCATATGCATCCATTAAGGACAATTTGAAGTCATGTTAAAGAATTCCAAGCTTTCAGACAGGCAACCATTCTGATATATGCAAATGTGGATAAATCATAACCGACAAGTAAAAAGTAAAAACTATTGAACGGTTCAAATCATACTAGAATTTATTTTGTTGACCCCGTAGTTTGTAAGCATTATATAACAGGAAGCATTGCCTTCTACATATCAAAAAGTGGTCATCTGAAACCCTAGGGAAACAGCCTCACTTCCTTGAGGCATGGAGAAAATCACTATCACTCCCTACTGACCCACTATGGTTTCAGACTTCCATTTATCAAGTTGAGATAGTGAAATCAGGCAAAGGGAAGCATTTCAATTCCACTTGCAAAGCAGTGTAGGCGGGTAGCTCTTTGCTCCCATGTGCTATATCTATGAATAAATCATCAAAACAAAGTGTAAAACTATGCATTTGATTTGAGCATACTAGAACTATGGTTTTCTCACCTTTAATAAAGGACAACCCTTCCAAACCCATCGCAGGTATAATTTCCAAAGAAAGATTGTAAAAGCAGAATCTAATGCATGAAGGACTAATAAAACCATGATTGTATACATGTGAACATTTTACACATCCGATACCTTGTGCAAGAACAGCTACTTTCACTGTTTGCCCAGTTCCCTTCGGCAAATTCACCTATCACATTAATTCGACAAATATCAGAATCCATCAATCCAGGTAGTCATGCAAACACCCCAGATAAAAAAAAACATTAAACTGTTGACCACTTACAGTAGCCCTCAGCTGTTGATCATTGTATTTGGGATCAATGTTCAGACGGAAATGCGCCTCTGCCGTTTCCACAAACTTTACACTCGACATTTCCTTGAGCAAAGTTATTGCCGTAGTCACATCATACTCTTTCTTGTTTTCCCTTAATTTTTGGATTTCCAAAAACCTCTTAGACCTCATCTGACAATGCATACATTGAATTAGAACCAATATTATGTTCATCAAGAAAATGCTGATACCAAAACTCTACTCATTGTCAGAATTTTGCACTGAAACTCATAGGCAAAAGTAACACTGGTTTCATCTACATAGTTTAACCCTCGGTTCTAGGGCAAACACTCTCATGTCCACAATTTTCAGCTAAATTCAGAAATCAACCAAACTATAAACCCTAATTCCCTCAAATCCAATTGGAGTACGCATTTAAAGCAGCACCGCTAAAAAAATCCCCAATCAATTTACAAAGAACACCAAAATTATCACAAAAAGGTGAAATCTTTAGAACCGCTGGAAAAGAAACAATATAGATACCCTGTCTCTCTTCAAAAGCAAAGCAGCTTTGCCGGTCTTAGGCTTAGTTTGCACCACAGTCGCAACACCACCGGCTTCCACCGCCTCTCCCTCTCCCTCAACCTCCTCCACCTCCTCGTCCACCTCCGCCGCAAGAGCCGCCACGCCGAGACGGGAAGAAGGGGAAGACCGGAGCTTGGGTCCATAGACCCACTTGACGGAGGTCCTCTGCTTGGAGTTAAGAACGAGCGGGTAAACGGAGACAGTAGAGAACACGGGTTTGGATTTGCAGCAAGAGAGGGAAGAGGCGAGATCTGGAGTGCGTTGGAGAGAGGATAGGGTTACGGAGGTAGAAGGAAAGGTGGTGGCGGTGGTGGCTGCCATGGCTGATTGCTGCCTCTGTGATTATCACCGTGGGAGAGTGGAGAGAAGGGGAAAAACAGGGGAGGTTTTTTATTTTATTTGGTTTTTGTTTTTTTGGAAAATGGGGTTTATCCGGAGAAATTGCAAAGGAGATAAGAGCGATGGCCAGAGCAATCCATGCCACAAAACAATAACAACGGCATATTGCAGTAAATGACCCCAATTTTGGGTGTAATTGCGAAAAATATCATGATCTTTCAATGTTGTGGAAAATAGGAATGACTATGTGATGATAAGCAATGTCTTTTTATGTGATTTTTTTTTTTAATAATGAAGGTAAGAATTCGAAGTGGCAGACAATCTCTTGTTTGGCAAATCGATAGGCCAAACAAACAATATTCGGATCAATTGTCATAAACAATATCAGAGATACTATAAACAAAACACAACCCAACACAACTAATCACAACAAAATCAAACTGGTCAATGTAGAAGTTGAGGAAGACTCGGTGATGGACCGCAAATGTCGAGAACACGGGATAGACGAAAAAACAATGCGGTGTCTCGATGTTTAGGAGACACAAAGCAGAAACTCATCTAGGAATGAGACGTTACTCGCGTAGTTAAGGAAATGAGACTTATAATAGAGTACTAGACTCTTTAGTTTGATGTTATGAATGATTATATGTGATAAGTAATGTCGTTTGGGCGTTGATAGAGTCATGGTGTTAGGATTATAAGAAACTATGAGACCATTTGAGTGTGTTGGGGTGTGGTGAGTGGGGCATTTTTGTGTATACGATGATCCTATAGGCCATTTCAACCTTAAATCCAATAAGACTAAGATTGTTGGTGTTTTTGTTATGTAATAAATTATAATAATAGCTGAGAATCATTTTTCACAAGTTTTTTTTTTCTAATAAAGCTCACATAGCATCAGAATTGTTTTGTTTTAAAAATGAATATCACCTTATCTTTTTAAGGAAGGAAACAAAAACTTGTCAAGATCGACCTTTAAGTCATTATTTGAAAGTAATCACGTAGTTGGTATTATTTTTCCCAAACAACGAACGTTCGTGTTATTTTACACAACTACCTCAAAAATAGAGCTATTTAGTGCAATTTGAGAAAAAATTGCTTCAAAGTGTAGTTTTAAAGCCCAATGACTCAGCCCACTACTAGCACTGCATTCTACTTCCCTTGCTTGTGAACTTGAGCCCATTTTTATAAAGTCTAGTTTGGAGAAACCAAATACCTGACTGCACTACCCACACTGATTTTGTGGCCAAAATTTGGCATTAAAGTAGATGACGGGTGATACGAGTAATGAATGAAATGGGTGACATAACGGTTATAGGTGAAGGATAACCCATCCCACAACTCAAATCACCCATCCACACATTAAGTGGTGATTTTTTTTACTTTAATTTTTTTTTACGAGTTTTTATTTGAAAATTATTTGTATTTTCAAGTAAATTTAATATTATTATGTGATTGCAGTATATTTTTGGATTTTATACTTTGTTTGTTGGATTTGTTTTGATATTTTTAACCACATAAAACCAAATTTACGTGGTGTTTATTGTTTTTTTTTAACCTTACTTTTGTGCTTTTTTATGGGTGATATGGATAGAAATTAGCTTCACAGGACATATGGATTAATGTCAAAAAAAATCATCAAATGTCTGACATAAGCTGGATTTGGCATATGGATGCCCCATCTAAAATAAAAACTTTCATTTGGAAAACCACCAAGAATGGAGTGCCCACATCGGTAAGATTAGCATCTCGTGGATTTGGTATCCCAACTAATTGCCCCCAATGTGACTCACACTATGAAGATCTCACTCGCCTACTATGGTCTTGCCCGATCTCGCGAGATGTGGTCACGTGGATGGATCCATCTCTATTTGTCACTATAAACACTAGCTTCACATAAGGAACTGACCTAAATGATACCATCCAGCAAATCAAAAATAAAATAGGACTGGATCGTTTCACCAAGCTTGCCTTTGCTTGGTGGAGCATTTGGTACTTTCGCAACAAGTCACCGTTTGACAGCATCAAACTCGACCCAAGAAGTATATTATCCTTTGCCAGAGAACAAATATTCATGTGGAAGTCGACAAAAAATCTTGATTACTGTGTAGAGATCCAACACAAAGGGAATCAGCACCCATCAACAAGACCTGTACAAAAAAAAAAGAAAGGCTAAATGGGTTCACCCAACCCGGAAATTGCAAATTGAATTTTGATGGTGCTATGTCATCAATAGGACATGGATCTTTCGGATACATCATCATAAACTGTAAAGGCGAACCACTATATTATGGGACCGGACCTTCTCCTTTTTCCTCCATTTCGGGCTCTGGATGGGTTTACAGGCGGCCCGTAAGCCGAACATAACAAGATTAGAGAACGAATGAGATAACCTTACTATCATAAAAAGCCTCAAAGGCGAAGGGCAGCCAACGGGTGACTCTGAAATGATTGTCTCCGACAGTCTAGTCACGATTGGCTTCTTCAATTTCATTGTGATTCGTCATGTCTATCGGGAAGCTAACCGTGTTGCGGATCATTTATCGCACCTAGATGTTGCTTTCCATAGCCCATTGGCTCCTGACGACTCCATGCTCCGTGATTTCATCCATTCGGATGCTCTTGGCCCCTAGGACTCGTCCTAGCAGCCAAATTCTTTTCGTTTAAAAAAAAAATAGCTTCACAGGACAAGTATTGATATGTGTTGTTTAAATTTTTAACTACTTTTACCAACATTTTATAAATTTTACACTGTTTATAATTTTAGTCAGTTTATTAACCCTGCCTAGACCTGTCAAAACGTAACCCGACCCGAAAACCCGACCCGAACGCCCGAAATTTTTTGGGTCAAGACCCGAAAATTTTGACCCGAGAATTTTTTTTGACCCGAACCCGAAAAACCGATATTTTTCTGGGTCAAATGGGTTTCGACCCGATGACCCGCCCGATTTGTTAAAGCAAAACTTTGACTAATTAATAAAAGGCAAAAATGCATAAAACCACCCACTATTCATTGTTGTTTGCAAATAACCACCCCTTATTCAAAAATTGTCAAATAACCACCCATTATTCATTGTTGTTTGCAAATAACCACCCATACCCCTTTTCTTGTTAAACCTCACTTAATTTAATATGAAAAGACAATTATACCCCTATTCATTAATGTTTCATTTTTAGTAAAAGGACATACTTATCTTTGTTGCTTGATTTTTCAGGTATTACAATTAGACCTGTCAAATGGGTCATTCGGGTCGGGTCACTTCGGGTCCCGAGTAAAACGGGTTCCGGGTACATCCAGGTTGTCTCGAACCCGGGTTTGACCGAGTTTCGGGTCATTTTGGGTCGATTTTGGGTTTGTCAATTTTTTCTTTTTTAAATTAAAAAAATCATGATTTGATAATTTTGGATAATTTTAAAATTCTACAATTAAAGACGTTGTTCATAAATCATAGTGCTTGTAATTATATACTATATCTGATCTAAAATATTTTATTTTTATTATTTCTCGTAATTTTTAATAAAATGTAATAATATATAAATATCAAAATTTTAAACAATTTTTTAAAAAATTGATATTTTATATATTATTACATCTTATTAAAAAGGTTTGATTTTTATATTTCACGTAATTTTTAATAAAATGTAATAATATATAAAATATCAAATTTTTTCTTTTTAATAAAATGTAATAATATATGATTAATTTTGGGTCGCAAATTTTTTTATTTAAAAACATTTGATCTTTCATTTTTTAATTTATTAAAAATGTTTTCCGAGTAATCGGGTAAATCAAATGTCCCGAAACCCAGATTAAAAATTTATTTAAAAATTGACAAACCCAAAATCGACCCAAAATGACCCGAAACTCGGTCAAACCCCGGTTCGAGACAACCTGGATGTACCCGAAACCCGTTTTACTCGGGACCCAAAGTGACCCGACCCGAATGACCCATTTGGCAGGTCTAATTGTAATACCTGAAAAATCAAGCAATAAAGAGAAGTATAATTGTCTTTTTACTAAAAATGAAACATTAAAGAATAGGGGTATAATTGTCTTTTCATATTAAATTAAGTGAGATTTAACAAGAAAAGGGGTATGGGTGGTTAGTTGCAAACAACCTATATTTAATAGGTGGTTATTTGACAATTTTTGAATAAGGGGTGGTTATTTGCAAACAACAATGAATAATGGGTGGTTATTTGACAATTTTTGAATAAGGGGTGGTTATTTGCAAACAACAATGAATAGTGGGTGGTTTTATGCATTTTTGCCTTAATAAAAAGTCAAGAAAATCTCAAAGTCATATTAGGGTAAGTTTAGTAATTAATATATTATTATTAAAATTAATTAATTTATAATTATATATTATTAAAATTATTCATAGAAATTCCATTTTATTACATTTTATAATTGCAAACACTCGATCTTCTTTTTTAAATTAACTTTTATATTTATTTGTACCTTGTAATTTTAAAAAAAATTATACATAGTGTTATACATGGTTTTCTTCTTTGATTTATTAAAAATAAAATTTAATTTACGATTAATTTGTATAATTTAATGATTTACAAATAATTTTATGGAAGTTTTTAATGTATGGATTTGCTTTTTTTAGTTTTATGTAGTTTATCAAGAATAAAAATCATTAAATCAACGAGGGGGTTTCCAATCCGGCTATTTGCATCCCCTTCGTCTTTGTATTGTACGCAGCACCAACAGAGCGCAAAAACCCTAACCCTAGCCTAAATTCCTGAGCTCGAATTCGCCGGGAAGAAGAGGAAAAATGGTGTGCATAAGGAAGGCGACGATCGATGATCTGCTTGCTATGCAGGCATGCAACCTCCTGTGTCTCCCTGAGAACTACCAGATGAAATACTATCTCTATCATATCCTCTCTTGGCCTCAACTCCTCTACGTCGCCGAGGACTACAACGGCCGAATCGTTGGCTACGTTCTCGCTAAGATGGAGGAGGAGACGACAGAGTGCCATGGCCACATCACCTCCCTCGCCGTTGTCAGGACTCACAGGTAGTATGCCCCTCTCGTCTCCAATCCGGATTCAGGTTTTCCCTACGATGAACTCTGATTTGAAATTCGGTATGTTATTGTGTAATATTGACATTGAGATTGGTTTTTGATTGGACGATGCCCGTTTCCTGCCGTGAAATTAGTTTGCTTATCGGCACTGGGCCAATCTTTTGTGATTTATGGGCTCAATTGTTTGAGATTGGTTCTGAATGTTGCACATATTGAATGAGAGATGTCTGGTGTTACTATAGATTGGAACTTGGGAATTTCTGGTTGCTTCTGAGCTGGGATTGATTATAAATGGGTGCAAGCTATTGCTGATCTAATTTGTGGAGACTAGGGAGGTGTTGATAATAATTAATAATTTCTTATTTTTTCCCGTTTGCAGAAAGTTGGGATTGGCAACTAAGCTGATGACAGCAGCACAGAATGCCATGGAGCAGGTCTATGGGGCCGAATACGTGTCTTTGCATGTGAGGAAGAGCAACCGGGCAGCTTTCAACCTTTATACTGGAACGTTGGGGTACAAGATTAATGATATTGAGGCCAAGTATTATGCCGATGGAGAGGATGCTTACGATATGAGGAAAGAGCTGAAGGGGAAGGCTATTCATGGTGGCAGCCATCACCATCACCACCACCACCACCATCATCACCATGGCGGTGGGTGTTGTTCAGCTCCAGCTGTGACAGTTAAATCAGAGGGGAAGGCTGATCATGGTGGAGGAAGAGTTGAGTCGAAATCAGGGGCTGCAGAATAATTATAGGTGATTTTCTCTTTCTGTTCCTTTTTGGTCCATTTATACGTAATTTATGCTCGATAGTGAGAAGCTATGATGATGTTTGCTCTTATTGTTATTATTTCGTGTGTCAGTCTCTAATGTGGGTTATATGCTTTGTCCATTAAGTGAAGCCAAGTGATTAACTTATGTTTATAAACGATCCTCTTTAATTAAGATGCGCATTTTACTTACAAGGAGACACTACACATCTAGGGGATTTACTATTGATCCTTTACATTTCATAGATTATACCTTAGTGTAGAGAATACTCATTGCGATTGATTTAGATGTATACTTCAACAAGCATGGCATATCAGATTGATAGAAGATAGTAATATAAAGACTTTGGCTAGGATACATTCATTGAGTTTGTTTCTTTTTATTATGTTTTATTGAATTAGTATATTTTTCATTCGCAGCATACAATTGTCATGCCCTTTTTGTTAGTGGAGTAGGGAATGGAAGGGAAAGGAATCAAAGTTTATATGTAAAATGTCTATGATCATCTCTTTTTTGCGAGTCTAGAGGAGCAGAGAGGGAAATTGTTAGTATCTTAGGGGATATGGTTACCCTATGCTAAAATTAGGTAATCATTTGGAGAGAAATGAAATAAAATTTGTATGGAAAATGGGGGAAGAAGGGTAATTGATAGAATATTTGATCAATGAATTTTAACTTAAATATGGACTACATTCATGGGGATAACCATTGCCTTTTCCCTACCTAAAAACAAACGAGGGGTAAGTTTAGTGCTTCTTGGCTAGCATTGCAGAACCATACTCTAGGATAAAGCCCAGGCCTGTAAAACTTGTTAATTTGCTATGATTCTGTGACTGCCTATGTTTGTAATTATGAAACTCAAGTTTGAGGTTTGCTATGTCAAATGCAAATTTGATTTGCTTCCATTGTGTATCCACATTTGTTTGTTGAAAGTATATATTTATTCTCACATTTTGCAATTGTCTTCAATTATTTGACTTTACTTCTTTCAGTGTTTATGAGGTTAAATTGAATCAAGAGCATGAATTTCAATTGTTTTGTCTTGTTCCACAAATATGAAATTTATGGCATGTAGAATTTTAGGATTTAATATAGGGCAGATAATGTGATGAGTTTTCATGTGCGTGCAGTCGCTGTTATTCAATCTTCAATCTTGTGGGGTAAAAGACTTGATCCTGCTTATCATGTGACCTTCTATAAAATGATTTTCTGGGTGCAGTTGTTCAGCGATCCTATGAAATTCACGAACTCAAAAAATATTCCCACAGAAGCATTTTGTTGGTTTTAATTTGTTCAGTTATTAAGAGAGACTGAACTTTTAGCTTTATCCTTCCATTAGAGCTTCCTCTGGATCATATATATGTGTTACTTGTGTTGGAAGGATTTTCTCCCAGTTGTTGTGCACCCAGTAAAATGTTATGGTGCATTTCTTAGACCTTGTTGCCGCTTATATTGTTTGTATCCACCATTCTTTTTAAATATATGATTGGCAACCCTAAATGTTGGTTTTTAGAAGGGTGAAGATTATTGGGATTTGGTGCTCGTTTCATTGATGATGTATTTCTTATCTTACCTTATTTTGTCTTTTGGGAGCAGGCCTTCCACCTGGTGTTCGTCTTTAGTGCTCTAAATCTACCATCAAGGATTGACATGTCTGCTAAGGTTGCCCTTTTTAGGCAATCTCACATTTATGTATCAAATTTGGTGATTTGTGGGAGAAGATGCGTATACATTCATGTAGTTCTGGATTCAGATGAAGAATGCTACGAGACTGTATTCTACCCTTACCATTATCGTTTGGTTGAACTTTTTCAGTAATGATGATTATGGTCTTTCATTGAATGACATGACCATGCTTATTTGTTTTGCCTAGTTTGGAATTAATAGTTTAAACTTGAAGAACCCTTGATATACTCTAATATGATAATTTTCCAGCATTGACAAGTTGAAGTGGTGAACCTGCTTTCTTTAACTTGTCGACGTACATGCTGGGGTTTCACAGATAGCATGGTGATTCAGGTATTTTGTTTTCTGGCCGATGAACTGGTTCTGCTATCCCTTCTTCAAGTTATCTGATCTATAAGCTTCATTATATAATATAATCAATAGCTGCACCATAGCTGCTGCTTTTCACCACACAGTCTGCGAGGGAGGGTGCATTGAACTTCTGCTATGAAATTATAGTCCTTTAGAAGACGTTTGGTTAGAATTCGTATCTGTATAAGAAAGTAGGTGGTGTATAGAATTTTGGATTTTGGACTTGGTTGGAATGGCTGTAATGAGCCATACATCCTATTGGATCTGGTGTGAATGAATCAGGATGGCTCATTCCCGAATGAGTTTCATTATACCTCATTCTGATTTTGGCATTGCAAATGCCTCCATAAGTCCCTTCGCCGGGAGATGCTGATGCCCTTTAAGCTAGCTGATAAAACTTGGGGAATGGATTTGTGTGTAAAATGATATGGATTGACTGACTTATTTCTCATTGTTGTTAGATACCAATCAATAGGTTTCCTCTTTGAATTGAATTTTTTTATATGATGATCATGATTTTGATGCACAATTACAGTGATTTCAATTTATTAAAAAACATGTGGATGGGGATGGATTTAAAATGATTGAAATTAGGCAACCTTTGAAATTATTGGTGGCCATGATAATGGAGCACACTATATGTGGAGGAAGTTTCATGGACGTTCCCTGCTGTATTGTTCCATAAAAATAAAAAGGAATGGTTGTTTGTGGAATGTAAAGTGGTCTTCTTTTTAAGTGACGTTAAATGCTTAAGCTAACAAGAATATGTTTTAATGTAGAAAATGGTCATAGTTGGAATGCTTTGAAGTTTGAACTAGAAAGGGAAAAAAATGTGTTGGAATACTTTTGAGTTTGAACTAGAAAGGAGAAATTTTTTTTGTTGGTATATTCGGAGTATAATTTTTTTATTTCTGGAATCCGCATAGTGAGAGCTAGGCCTGTCCACGAGTCATCCGGCGGGTTTGGCGGGTCATGGACCAGGCGGGTTCGGGTTAGGCGGGTCAATGGTCATGGTGGGTCAAAGGTCTGGGTTAGAGTTGGGTGTTTTGAGAAAATGACTTGTCGAGTCAACAAATTTTTTTTTTTTTGAAAAAGGTTGTTTTGGGGGATTTTTTTTTAAAAAGCATTTTTTTAAAAATACATCCGACCCGTCAATCTAGCGGGTCACCTAGACCCGTCAACCCGCCTCCCCACGTGTCCGGGTACGAGTCATGAGTTCTTGACCCGTGACCCGAGGGTCCGACCCGTGGATAGGCCTAGTGAGAGCATGGTCCTATTGGGCGACCTATATCTATAGTTCATGAAAGATACCATCTTTACCGGTTAAAATAACTTTTAAAATTAAAAAAAAAAGATACCCCTTGCAAGAGGTCAAGAGTGCAAATCTCATTCTTTACACACTATGTGTAATTAGTGGGTGTTCAAACCTTCATTGACTTGGGTGAGCTTGTCTGGTGGTTTGCCGCTTGATTTACTTGTTCGAGTCCTTTGCAGGCTAGGGCTCGAACCCGTAGGGGATTAGTCGACAACCTTGGAATCGTTAAAAAAATAAAAATTAAAATAAAAATGACACATTAACTTTATTACTGGAATATAGGCATTTTTTGTATTTTGAATTCCAAAGCTTTTTAAGTACCTTCCGTAAGTACCATATTTGGTTGAAATAAGGGTAAATTATCTACTTAGACATTAACCTTTGATATTTGTTTCATATAGATACTTAACTTTCAAATGGCCTATTGAAGACCTTAATTTTACATAATACCCTTCTTAAGAGTGCTGTTTAAAAATTGAAAAAAAAAACACCCACTTTATATTATTTTAAGAACAAAGGATATTTTTTTTGCTTTTAAAAAAACACCCTTTATTTTTATTTTTTTCAAAACATGCCTATATGAAAATTTTCATAAAAAAAGACTGAAAATTGGTGATTTTGTAAATAATAATAATAAAAAGCACTCGCATATTTCACATCTATATGTATCTATATATAATGTACTAAAAGAGAGACCTAAAATTTTTTCTCATGCGATCCCTTTACATCAAAAAGAAACGGATAAGTGTTTCACTCAAATTCAAAACCACATGGATGTGCTCAAAACTTATATCTTCCATAGCAAACTTGAAACCATTGCATTATTGACACAAGATGATTTGTCAAAAAAGAATAAGACAATAAATACAATAACAATTGCTTGTTTTTCGTACCTATCATAAATCAGAAAAAAAAATACATTGTGGGTTGCTGATTTAGTGATTACACAGTTAGAATATACCCACCACTCAAATGAATGGTACAAAAAAGGTGACCCCCTAAAACAAAGCACTATATTTATATATGCTTCCTTTTCACTCTTTGTCACCTTTGCTCAACTGGAAAAATGATAACCCCACCCACCTTAATTTATGGCTTCCATTTCACCATTTGCCATTTTCACCAAATCACATCAAACAATTAACCCTTCCACCTCTTTTTTTTTTAACCACCAGTAATTTTTTTTTCCACTTCCTTTGATCCTTTCTCTAGCACAGATTTTGTTATCCTCAATGATACAGTTCTTTGTTTAAGCTACACTTGCACCCAACATAACTTCTGCCTGCAATTGCAGCCTCCTAAGTTCTAACTAGTATGCACACTAGCCTCCTCTATCTATGTACCGAGGACCGGAGAGTGTTTACGACTCACATTTTATGTATGATTGAACCGGTGGGGAACTCGTGGGGTAGGCACTGAGACATCGCGGCCAGCTCTTAACATGTTAAGCCGATCAGGTATTGTGTGGTCGAAGAATCTGCTGTTGGGATTCTCGGCATAGCAGACATAGTAACAGCTCACGCACGCGTGTGGCAAGGCCATGGCGATCCTCGTCTACAAACATACACCAAGATAAATCCAAGTATCATAATCAATGAAATGTGGATCATATAATGATCTTGTATGATGATATTGATGTGAAAAGGTAAATGAGAGGCTACCATGAGATACCCAACGAAGAACGCGAGCATGGATAGGGTGGCTATGAAGTCCTCGTGGACCTTAGAAGTCCAAGCAGCCACCATTATCACGCAGAGAGCGCCACTGCAGACTCCCGAGAGGAAGCATAGGGCTGAGGTTATGTCGGAGTCCACCAATACTTCCATCTCTTGAGAATGCCTCTGAAAGACCTCCCATGTGTCTATTGAAGCCTTTGTGAAGCTCTTCCCATAAGCTGCTATCTGCATTTTCCATACCACAAAATTTCAAGCTTACTCCTCCTGATTCAGTGCAGTCACAGTCAATGGCTGTTTTGATTGCTCTATTTCTATGGCTTCATCATTTAATTTGGTTAGTTCTATTTGGCAAAAATGGCAAATAGGTCAGCCAGCAAATATCAATTTTATCAATTTCATAACACAACATAAAGGGTTCAGATGGGATAGAGTAGTAAATCTACCTGAATGTATTCTTAATTGGAAATTCAAACATGAAAATTTTCCTTCTTATTTGATGCTTATCAATCTGCAATCAACTTTCAGTTTCCAATTAAGGAAAATTCTATAGGTATACTTAATGTTCAACTCCACCGGATCCCAACCCGAAAATTAACACCCAGGTATACAAATTTGCCAAATGTGAAGTGGAATGTATATTAAAGAGAAGAAATCTACCTGAACATATGCCCAGCTATTGCCAAATTTGAAGACACCCTGCATGACTTCCAAGCAGCAATGTGCACAAGAGAACATGAATTCATCCTCTCCCTCAAGTAGATTCAATCCCCGAGCTAAAATCCTCAATGCTTCTATGCTGGGTACGAATAAAGACCCGAGACTAGCACTCCCAAGGTTCCGAGTAAGTGCTCTTTGGAAGCAGAATTTCGTGTTGGACTGCATTCCTCTGAGGTAATAAAGCGAAATCACCCTGCTGACTGTCAAATTAACCACATTACGCATAACCTCAGTAGTCCAAGCTAAGCTCAGCCCGAGCGCGATTATGATAGCTGGTGGCGCATAGAAGTTCAAGGCTCCAATCACAGCCAACACCCACAATGACATCCATAGAAACCCGATGGCAAGCATCCAGTAAGTAGGCCTGTTGATATCATGAAACTTGGCCACGGGCTCAAGGGACTTAACAAGCACTCTTGTGCAGAATTTGATCCTCTGGCTGACCCAGCAAGCATACAATCCATTCCCAACCGAGAAGAACAAGAGGGCGACTCCAACTCCGCTGGTGGAGGGCTTCTGGAAGCATATCAGGAGGATCCCAGATGCCAAGGTTGAAGCAAAGCTACTCCATAGGATGAAATGGACCATGAATCCAGGCCACACTCGAACCGACATCTGCCAGGCGAAAGCCAAGGTTATGCTTAGTAATGATGCAGCTTCAGCTTGTGGGAGGAACTTCCTCAGTACTTTCAACAACTTCCTCCTGACATGTCCTCCTTGTAAAATCCCAGTAACTCCCCTATAGATGAGGAATCCAACAAGCCCAATTGCAGCTATTGTTTGTAGGATGAACAATAACAAGGAGATTTTATTGGTGTATCCCCTTGAGTTCAAATTCACCACTGATTGCTAAGTAACACCAAAGACAATTCAAGAAAATTTCAACTTCAGTCAAACCCATCTCAGAAGTCAGAAAATCTGAAAAGTAAAAGAGAAAAAGAAACGATTTTTTTGCTCACCTGAGGTGTAATGGGTGTGGCTGAAGGGGGTCCAGCGGGATAAGGAGGAGGAGGAGGATGAGAAATGGGTGCAGCTTGAGGAGGAAAAGGGGGCTGAGAAAGGATAGGAGGAGGCCTAGAAATTGGGGCAGCTCTAGAGGTCCGGCCGCCGCCATTGTTGGCCACTCTTAAAGGGTTTGAAGGGTTCAATCCCTCCCAACTTGAGAAGTGAAATTCAGGGATTTCTTGACGCAAATTTCTGGTGGCTGGCGGTAATTGGGTGGGTGGTTGTGTTTGTGTGAAACCCATTTCACCATTTCTGTCAAATCGGTGAACTTGATCCTTATCTGTAACATTCACTGCTACCTCCTCAAACCCTTTTTCTGGGTCTGTAGCTCTCTCTACCACCTACAAGAACAACACAGAGATGAAGAAAGAAAACAAAGACACTGAATTTGGAATAAAGATTCAAGCTTTTCATAGGCTTACTGGTTCTTCAGAAGCACCCATCTCAGGGGGGTTGCTGGCGGCGGCGGCGGAGAGGCAGCGGAAGGTGGGTGGTGGTGGAACGGCGTTGAGAGGTTGAGAGACGTTAGAAGGGGGTCTGGTTGGTAACTCCCATTGGCATCACAAAAACAAAGCAATTCATTTTAGTTACCTTTTGGAAAGAGGGAAGAAAATGGACAAAAACGCATAAGCCACTTGGCAATATTTATTGAATATTTAATGGATTTTATGTACCTTTCCAAACATAAATAATTGGTGCAGGATACCTTCACGTTTAATGACTGTAAAATATTAAAAAAATTGCAAAGGAAACTAAAATAGCATGGGTAAAACACTAAAAAAGTGCCCTTGGGGAGTTTGGTAGGGGAGATGAGGTTTGGAATCTCAACTCAATTCTTGTGTTTGTTTGATGATTTTGAAAACTGCATATCGTTCTACATAGCGCGCACTGTAATTGCTTCTAGGAAAAAAAATTACGTGCAGCACTGTAGGAACAAATTTGGCCCAAATGCTTTTTTACAATAGTCCATTTAGAAATTGTTCTAGGGTTTTGGCTTTGCTAGCAATTGTCTAAAATATTTTCACAATACCCCTTTTACCCCTGTTTTAATTAAAACAAACCCTCAATTCGGGTCTAGTGCTTGGCGAGTTTTATGCTACTCAGCTCCGTCCTCTGAATCCCACCGCCGCCGTCAGCTCCGTCCTCTGAATCCCACCGCCGCCGACATCGGAGAAGAAGAAGGGAAAAACTCATCTCCGTCCTCAGAATCCACGTCGATCTTTCTCGTCGTCGTCGTCGTCGTCATCTTCGGCTGGAACAGATCGGAGAAGGGCGTACCTCTGGATGGCAATTGTTCGTTTGCAGACTTCAATTTTGAAATCGATGGCCACATCCTCGCCGAAGACGCTTTCTTCTCCTTCTAGCGGATTCAGGCCGGCGATTCAGGCGATCGCCACATCCTCTACGATGACGGTTTCGAAATCGATCAGAGGCGGCGATCGATTCGGTTTAAAAGGCAGGTTGTCGATTTCAATTGGCGGTGCGTTTGACAGTGCTCCTCAATGGCGGCGATCGAAAAACCTTTGGATTTGAGAGAGACCAGAGCAGGGTGGACGGAAGAGGCCATATCTCCACCAGTAGATCTTCGCAGCCCTCGGAGTATTTGTTTCAACCGAAGAGTAGGTAAAAAAGGGAAAGCCATGGGAGGGGAGCTTCTCCCTTGGTTTGACAGAGGGAACAAGTATTATTTAATTGGGTGGACAGTTAGCAAATTAAACAAAAACCATGAACAAGTATTACGTAGTGGCTCAATTTAATGGAGGATTACATTTGAGCAGTGGTTACATTTGAGTTGTAGGTATTGTGGAACTGATGATTAATACCTATCTTTAGTTTTGCAATGTTAGTTGAGTTAATTTATATGATTTGGTAATGTTAATCTCTCATTGAATATGAGCTTGTATGTATGTATATGAAAATGTGAAGCATTTGCAATGGGTTTTTGCAATCTGATAGGTGGAAGTGGAAGCACTACGTAATACATGGGCAAATAGAGATTAATTAAAATGTGAAACAATAGCTAGTTACAATTTAATTTTAGTGTAATTAAAACGGATTTCATCATGCAAGTAGAGATTTAATTCATTTATTTTGGTTAGATTTATCCCCTTTAGGGTTTGTTCTTCCTTAGTCATAAGTTTTTCCTTTGGTGACATCATTTATGTCACTGTTTTCATTTTGGTTACAGTGTCTATGACCCTGTTTTTATTTTGGTTACAACTTCTATGACCCTCTTGCCCATTCATATATTAGAGGAGAACTGTCACCACATGTATTTTTATTTTGGTTACAGTGCCTATGACCCTGTTTTAATAGTGATGACAGTGTCTATGACTCTCTTACCCATTCATATATTGAAGGAGAACTGTCCACCTAATGTCTTTTGGCTTCTCATTAGCCCCTTTAGGGTTTGTACTTACCTTGTCCTAGGGTTTTCCATTTGGTGACATCAATCATCTCTTAACGACGTACTGTACTTAACATTTTAGGGTTTAGGGTTTAGGATTTAGGGTTTAGGGCCTTGGCACTAAACCCTAAAGACTTAACCCTAAACCCTAAACCATACTGTAAATCACATGTTCTTTTGGCTTCTCATTAGCCCCTTTAGGGTTTGTGCTTCCCTAATCATAGGGTTTTCCTTTTGGTTACAAGTGGTGACCACTGTTAAAGAGTGGTGACAGTGACCCCGTAAAAAAAACTCTAAAAACGAAACTGTAATAAAAAAAATTTCATGTCACCACACACGTGTCACCACTGTTAAAGAGTGGTGACAGTGACCCTGTAAAAAAAACTCTTAAAACGAAACAGTAATAAAAAAAATTTCATGTCACCACTGTTAGAGTGGTGACAGTGACCCTATAAAAAAACTCTAAAAACGAAATTGTAATCAAACAAATTTCATGTCACCACACACGTGTCACCACTGTTAAAGAGTGGTGAAAGTGACCCCGTAAAAAAAACTCTAAAAACGAAACTGTAATAAAAAAATTTCATGTCACCACACACATGTCACGACTGTTAAAGAGTGGTGACAGTGACCCCGTAAAAAAAAGACTCTAAAAACGAAACTGTAATAAAAAAAATTTCATGTCACCACACACGTGTCACCATTGTCACCACTGTTAAAGAGTGGTGACAGTGGCCCCGTAAAAAAAACTCTAAAAACGAAACTGTAATAATAAAAAAATTTCATGTCACCTCTATCAAAGAGTAGTGACAGTGACCCCAAAAAAATATCTAAAAACGAAACTGTAATAAAAAAAATTTCATGTCACCACTGTCACCACTGTTAAAGAGTGGTGACAGTGAACCCGTAAAAATAAAAATAAATAAAAAAAATAAAAACTATAAAAACGAAACTGTAATCACAAAATTTACCTGTCACCACACATGTGTCACCAAAAGTCAATGTCTTTGACCGGTCAATGATCAATGGTCAAATTAAAAAATAGGAAGGAGGAAAATGGGAAGGAAGGGCAAAAGTGTCAATTGTGGATACTCCCCTAATTTCACCTCTCTTTTGTCTTAGGGCTTAATTTTTGCCCAAATTATGGACAATCACCAAAAAAACCCGCGCTGTAGTTGATTCTAAGAAAATAAAATAAAATAATATGTTGTCATAATTTATAGAAGTTTATGTAAGCAACAATCTATCTATATATATATATGTATTTTAGTTAATCGATAAAAATATAAATAAATAAAAATTCATAGTCATACTTACCAAAAATATTAATAAATAAATATGTAGTATTTTATAGGTAATATTTTATTGAAAAAATTTGGTAGAATATCCATTTAGGATTTGTAATTAAGTAAATGTCCATTTTTATTTGGCAATTAAGTAAATGTCCATAATTTTATCTTAATACCAAAACTACCCCTCTTTTAATTTAATACTTTCCTCCACATTTGCACTGAAGATCGAAGGGCTTTTAATCAGGAGGACATCAAGCGCACAGAGACCACTCTCCAAATCGGCTTCCACGCGAAGGAGGAGATGCAATTGTAGGCGAGGAGGAGGAGAGCGACGCCGACAGGGAGAGATGGACGAAGATTGACGACGACGGCGAAGATCAGATCGAGATGGATGGAGTGGCTTCGAGGCTGGATCTGCATCATGAGTGGTGCTTCCATGGCAAAATTGTCCTTGACGTCCTTGTCGACGAATCTCCTCTTCACCGCTCCAGCACGAGCTTGCTCGATCCCGGACGAGGAGTAGACAAAGCGCTGAAGTAGGAGATCGATCAGGAGGAGGAACGGTGAGCATCAAAAGACCTAGAATCACTTCTCCCTATTCATCGCTGCTCGCTTTTGTTCGTTGTTTCTCGCACCTGTTCGTTGGTCGTCCTGTTGCTCGCACCTATTCATCCTGATGTTGTAATTGATCAGATCTGGAAGGTACTACTGATTTTTTGTTCAATTGATCTTTTGTTTCTACTGCTATAGGTTAATTGATTGATTCTAACTTTTGCCTTTGCTTTGCTTTTGTAGGGAAAGTTCATGCTGAAGGTGGTGCCACTTTATGTCCTTGTGGAGTCAAGCCAAATAAAAGATTGTTGTTAATTAAACGGTAGAATTCCCTTGCTAAATTGTGTTCTTTGTTGGCTATGTATCGCCTTTCGAAGTTGTTTTTGTTGCCAATAGCTACTTTCTTGTTTAAATTTGAACCACCAGATCATACACATTTTTGTTAGATTACTCATAGAGGTGTGTGTTAAGTGTTAACTTGATGCAGCCCTCTTGCAGGATGGATTGTCGAATGATTGAGGATGGAGTTTATGTAGCTAAAGCCTAAGGAATCTTCAATGAAAGCTTGAATGTAGATCAGTTTTTGTTGAATGATTGAGGATGGAGTTTCAATTTGGTGACAATATTTTATCATTGGTGACAATAGATTACTGTTTGCTTAGTTTTAGTCACTCTAGGGTATAATGTTTTGTCATTGGTGACAATAGATTACTGTTTGCTTAGTTTTAGTCACTCTAGGCCTCTAGGGTATAATATTTTGTCATTGGTGACAATAGATTACTATCTTGATGATATTTAGTATGGTGATGATAATTTTTTTGTGATTACATGGTCTAGGTGACAAATATTTGTTGAAACAATATTTTGATGACAATAGGTTGATGACACTATTTTATTGTTGGTGACAACATATTACTAAAGTAGGTTGGTGACAATAGGGAGTGGTGATAATGTTCTATGTTTAGGGATAATAGATTGGTGACAATGTTTTTTAGTTGGTGACAATTGGTTTGTGACAATGTTTGGTGACACTGTTCACATGTTGGTAAAAATAATTTGATGACAATGTTTCGTAGTTGTTGACAATAGGTTGGTGACAATATTTTGTAGTTGGTGATAGTATATAGTTAGTAAAAATTGGTGGTGACAATATTTTATAGTAGATGACAAAAAGTTGGTAACAATGTTCTGTAGTTGATGACAATGTTCTGTAATTGATGACAATAGGTTGATGACAGTGTTCACTAGTAGCAGGAAAAAATTTCGTTAAATGTCACTAAAAAAAATAAAATGTCACAAAAAAGTCAACTGTCACCAAAATAATTATCACAAATAACTGTCATCGGAAAAATATACAAACTGTCACCAAATGCAAGCGTTGACCGAAATGGTCAATGTTGACTAGTCAATGTTCAAATTAAAAATGGT
Organism: Persicaria maculosa; assembly: GCA_963922045.1. Lineage (NCBI taxonomy): Eukaryota > Viridiplantae > Streptophyta > Magnoliopsida > Caryophyllales > Polygonaceae > Persicaria > Persicaria maculosa. The sequence goes on from OY998271.1 coordinate 8,852,589, forward strand.
CAAAGGGGAAAGGAGGAAGGGTTAGGGATGGGGAATGAGGGGTATTTTTGGAAAAAATGGACATTTATTTAATTATTGAAAAAAATGAACATTTACTTAATTTTCACATCTAAAATGGATATTCACCAAATTTAACCTATTTTATTTATATCTAGATTTTTTTGGTGGAAAGAATTATTTGTATTTATATCTATATTATTTTCGAGGCCAAAATAAATTATTAAAATATTATGTGGCCATAATATGTAGTCGCAATTCATCTATGCATAGATATTTTAGTAAACTACCGTAATAAATATATATTACATATTTAATAAAAAAAGAATATTGAAATATTTTTATAAATCAGCTATCTATTAAATTACGTGAGATTTAATTAACAATAGATTAGAAAAAGACCTATTACCTTATAAATGTGAATTTTATTTATATTTTGAAATAATCTAAATAAAAGATAAAACAAATTTTATTTATATATATATATTATTTTTTGGTGGTAAAAATAATTTATATTTAGATTATCTATTTATTTATTTATTTATTGGAATTCATCTAGATTATTTATAATTATATTAACGTATTCTCCGTACACAAACGGGACCTACACTAGTCTGGTTCGAGCAGTTCAGCTGCCATATGTTTGAATCGGGTATTGTGTGATACATTTAGAAGGTTGACTCTCCCACTCACAAGTAACTTTATAGTTTCAATGAGACTCGAATTTCAAAATTCTTGACATGGGACGTAACTTCACAGTCACTTTACACCAACAACTGTGATTATTCTTATTACAATACATACTTATGAACATATGAGTTGCCACTAATTTTCGTTTTCTTTTAATTTTCAAGTTTCACTAAGATCAGTCTTCATCGCCGCAAAACTTAAAGACCACCAAAGAACGAGAAGAGCTTGATGAATAAGACACACTATTTAGTCGATAGGGCGCAAGGTCTTGACAGAGTCAATTTCGCGGGCCATAAAACTTGACAAAATCAACATCAAGCATAAGGTTCAAGTTAGTTAACTCGTTAGAGATTGGCTTGACGGAAAAAATGTTGAACTTATATGTACTTCCATATATGTCATTTCTTTGCGGATGAGAATTGAAGAGTTATATCCATAATTAGTACTCATGTGTTAGAAGAGAAGTATAGGTACGTGAGCAACTTACAAACTTCAGAGGCTTCACATTAAATTAGTAAACGAGTAATACATGTTCAATTGTTTGGTTTAGCTAAAACCTAATCATTCAATTGCAAACAACCAATATAATCTATAATGCTAATTCTTCAAACTAACATGTTTGTGGTGTCATAGACGTAATTTGTTGGTTAGTTTGCTTTTATTTTATTTATTTTTAATAAACTCAATGACTGTAATATTATCTCGTAATATTTAATATTCTCTGAAGAAATACCACTTTCATTCCACCAACCATTAATCACCATTCACCTTCCTTTCTATAAGTTTAACGGAATAAAAAAATCCAGACAAAAAACAGAAGAGTAAATAAACTATACCGATAAAAACAATAAATAAATAAAAAAGATCAAGAGGGATTGGAATATGTTTTTTTTAATTATTATTAGGAAAGAATTCGGATAGGACGGTCCTAGTTGATAGTATCTTGACAAATGAGGTCAATAAAACATGAATCATTTATAATGTCGATACTCCTGGTAGAGCGGCAATAAGATACTTCTCTCACACTTGACATGAGAATTTTAATAATTTCTAATAGTTTTTAAGTGGTTTAGATAATACGGGAGTCTTCTAATTCAATTTGTAGTTTGTTTATTCGTAGTTGGAGAATTTGTAGAATACCCTGTTTCAATGCAAGTGCTTATGCAGTAACGGGCAATAGGATGTCCACCATCCCGTATCCATTATTTATTGGCTTTCCATCCCAGTCACGAATTATAAAATCAATGGAGCTATTACCATTCGATAAAGTAAACCTGTCAAAATTTAATTTAAATGTACCCCTTGGTAGTTTTTTCCATTTGTATTTCTTATCTGTAGGGGTTTGTTCTTCTCTCTGAATCGTAGCCCTTGTGGCGTTTGTTTCATTGGTAATGTCATTATCATATTTACAAACGTTAAGCCAATTGAGAATTGGTTGAATATTTCTAGATGTTGATATGGTTGTGCTTATTTGTTGTGTTGGATCGTTGGTTTCAGGAGAGATTGAATAGAATAGAATTGGCATTCCATAAATAAGTGTGTATCATCTTCCTCAACTTGATTGCAAAATTCGCAATTCGTAGGGATGGAAACCCCTTTCTGGCTTAGACGTGCTTTTGTCGGTAAGCTATGGTAGTATGATGGCTTAATTTCCAGAGATTTTTTTTAATTTTTTGGTGGGACAGAAATGTGTCAGATCCATGCATTTATGTCATCATCATATGATGGTTCGCAATAAGTTTATACGCACCTGCCGTTGTGAACCACCCTTTATATATTCGGTCACCAATATAGTCTATCTTCAAATATGTAAGGGTGTGTCGTGTTAGGGTGTGTCATGTGTGCGTACTTGGGAAATTAATGAACTGTTTAAATCTCTTTTTTCTTCAATGTTGAAACTATTTATTTCAAAGGAGATATAGCGCATGTTGAAACTATATAATATTTCCATGGTACTCCCTCCGTTAATTAAAACTTGACGTTTTACTATTTACGCACGCTTTTTGAGGTGTTAAAAACTATATAAAATATTAACTTTTTTAACATATTTTTTAAATCATTTCATACTTGTTACTATTAATTATGAATTTATAAAAACAAATTTTAAAAAATGTTAATATTTCATATAGTTTTTATCATTCTAAAAAAGCGTGCATGAATAGTAAACGACAAGTTTTAATTAACAGAGGGAGTATTAAACTAGTTGATATTTTAGGTCTATATGCATTTTAATAATTTAATCTTATATTTCACTCATTTTAATTGAAATTATAATAGCTAATAAATAGGAGTAATTATAGCCTAAAAAGTAGATGAAAGTAACAAAAACTATTTTATTTGCTTAAGAAATTTAAGAAGATTATTAATTGTTTTCAATAAAAATAATTTTCCATCTTTTATTTCAACTTGTTATCCGCATCGAGAAGGCCTGATTACGTGTGGCGTCGGAGTGTGCAGAGACGTATCATATACCAAAACTCCATTCTTTCTCTCCCGATATGTTTAGTGTGCATATATAATATGTCCAAAATTTTAAGTATTTGATCCCATTACCAAGTTTGCTTTATTATATATATAGAGAGGTTGGGTCATGTGTTAACAACTCTTACGGTGTTAAATGTTAACAAAATAATATTCGGCAAAATTTATCAAATATTCATCACAGTCACTCAATTATTCATCAAAGCTTTTGTTAAAATTAATCAAATATTCATCACAGTCACTCAATTATTCACAATTTCCCAAATATTCATCAATATTCGGCAACATTTAAGAAATATTCATCACAATAACACAAGTATGGGATTGGGGGTGGATACACGCGCAAATGTTTGAGTTTTTTGGGTGATAATTTTTTTAATTGGCAATAATTATTAATTGAAATGAATCTCTTAAATGTTGTCAAAAAGCTTTGATGAATAATTGAGTGTCTGTGATGAATATTTGATAAATTTTGCCGAATATTAATTTGTTAACATTTAACACCGTAAGAGTTGTTAACATTTGATCCGTATTCTATATATATATACACACTATTGCAGGTCTCGTCCAGTGTACGGAGAATATATTAATATATATATATGTATATAATTAGTTCGACGGATTATAAAAAATTTAAATATTTTTTATTTAGATTCTCTCAAAATATATATAGAATTCACATTTATCTATTAATAATCTATATATAAATAAAATAACACTTATCAAATAATACATATTTATCTGTTAATGTTTTTGGTAAGTATGACTATGAGATATTTTTATTTATGTTTTTGTCAATTAACTAAATATATATATATATATATATAGATAGATTGACTTATATAACTTTCTATAAACAATGATGTTATTATTTTATTAATTTTTTTTTCCTAAAATCAACCACAACACGAAACATATGATTTTTTCCCTGGTATCAACCACATAAGACGCTGTGAATCGATTTTAGTATATATATATATATATATATATATATATATATATATATATATATATATATATATTAATGATCACTCTTGATCTTTCTTAAACATCGTCTAAATATAGTTAAGAAAAGTTGATCTTTCTTAAACATCGTCTAAATATAGATGTTTAAATATAGTTAAGAAAAGTTGATCTTTCTTAAACATAGTCTAAATATAGTTAAGAAAAGGTGTGTACAACTTAATCTCTCAAACCCTACTGGTAGCTGGACACAACCAAAATTGTTGTTATTTCAACTTGTTACCTGACCAAGCTCTTAAAATATTACTCCAATAAAAAATAAATACAAGGTGGTAATAAAAAATGTATATGGTATATTATAAAACTCCAACTCTCCAAATGAAGCCGATGATCTAGAACGGGAATCTGCAGTGCGATCTTGAAGTCTTGACTGCAGCCTGCAGGTCAATGGTTTCTACTTTTGTATTTTGAGTCACATGTGTATATTATATACATCTTTTAATTTGCTTTATTTCAATAAATTGTTATTTAAAACTTTTACCATCTACTTTGCACAATTATCCTTATATAATCATTAAAGTGCTAAAATTATCCATCACAAATTGTGGTAATGAATGTGAAACTATGTTCTATATCAAGAGATTCAAAGTTTACGCAATTCAGATATAAAACGGCTAGGTTAAATATTGGACTAACAAATAATAAAAATGGTTATCAATAGTTTTGAAGAAGACTATAAAAGGTGGAGTAAATAATTAAGGAAATATAAATATTTATATGTTCTCTTTTTAAAAAAAGGTGAATTTTTTTTTAACCAATAATCTATATCTATATAAATTCTTAATTTAGAAGAGTTTAGGATGATGTGTCAATCTTAGAGGCATTTTAGGAGTTTTAACCAATCATATTTTTTTTGCCATTTTTCTTTGATTTTCTTTAATTCTCTTTTTTTTCTTCTTTATTCCTTTAATTCTCTTTTTTTCTTTAATTTTAATAACTATCTATATAAATTCTTAATTTAGAAGAGTTTAGGATGATGTGTCAATCTTAGAGGCATTTTAGGAGTTTTAACCAATCATATTTTTTTGCCATTTTTCTTTGATTTTCTTTAATTCTCTTTTTTTTCTTCTTTATTCCTTTAATTCTCTTTTTTTTCTTTAATTTTAATAACTATTGGGCTTAATTCAAAACATTGAATTCAATTTAATATAACCATTGGGCTTAATTCAAATTTATTTACTAACTGTTGAGCTTAATTCAAAACATTGAATATAACTATTGATTATGACACATCACATTTAAACAATGTTATAATAATATTGATATTATTATTCCTGAGTAATTTAAAATATCTATATTTATGTATTATACTTTACATAAGATTTTTAAAAAATAATTTTCTGAGATAATTGTAAGATACATTTGTTGTAAAGTTTTTTTTATGATTTTTATCTTAACATTTATTAATATTTTTATATATAATATTTTAGTTTAAAAAAAATGCGCCATGGCGCGGGAATCATACTAGTTATTATAAAATGAAAAGAGTAAAAAATAGAAGAATGTGGGGGATAAGTTAATCTTATATTTCACTCATTTTAATTTCTGTAAAATCGATAAAATATACTCCTTCCATTAATGAAAATATATTTATTTATTATATAACTATATAAAATATATATTTTAATTAATTAATAAGTATAAAACTATAAAAAAAATCAATATTTTAATTTAGATTTTTTATCATTATAAAAATATAAATATGAATAATAAATAATACTCAATCCGTTTGAAAATACATCTTGTTTACTATTCATACGCGTTATTTTAGTATGGTAAAAATGATATTAAATATCAGTTTTTTTTAATAATTTCATACTTTTTAATAGTAACGAAAAAATTATTTAAAAAACTAATATTTTAAATAGTTTTATCATTATAAAAAAAACTTATATGAACAATAAATGACATATTCTACAAAACATGAGAAAAAAATATTATTTTATTTATTTATTTATTTAACGGAGGGAGTATTAAAAGCTACTACTCCGTAACACGTATCCGTATATTATGTAAAGTAATATACGTAATAAAAACTTTCACCACACTCCCTCCTGTTTTGATCAGAATTTATTAATTATAGATTGTGTGACTGACTCACTGCCACGCCAGCATCAATTGACCTTAACAAATTCACGAAACACATTACATTCCCTCATCACTCATCATAGAATAGGTAAAAGCATTAAGAAAGTCAATGTAAATTATGTAATTGAGATTAAAAAACAGGTAAATTTCACACTATGACAACAAAACTTTATTAGTGCAATTTTGAAAATATTACAGTAACATTTGTTATACAGTGGCACAGCTGGACTAGCACAACTGGGCAGGTGGGCCAGGCCCAGATATCATTAAAGGTGGGTTGGGCCTTCACTTGAGACATCCACCCACCCGATGAGGAGGCCCACATGTCACATTACAGACTAGACAAGTTACCGTTGTCCTCCTTACCACAGTGAAAATCAATGGCCAGTTGAGTTGTTTTTCACATAATTCGCCAAACGTCATTGTAAACGGCAGATTCATTTTACCATACGATCACTATCCACTTCCTCCGGCCGAGTTGTTTTGTTTTCTTCGATTTACTTTGGTCGATTAGTTCTTAGTTTGTCCTTGGTTGTGTGTATGTTGTATTTTGACGAGTTGTCCTTTGTATCGAGTTACGACAGGACGGATCCATCCTATATAAACCCAAACCAAAGACGAATTTTAAATCCTTCCGTATATTTTTTTATAACTTGCAATAATTGATGAACAAATGTCAGCTTCTGGGTGAGACGGATCCTACTGGAGTGCATATAGCACATGCAATGGGTGGATATAGTCACTCGATGAAAAAGTAGGAAAATGTGCGTCAAATCAACGATCAATTGAGTTGTTTTTCACAAAATTCGTCAAACATCTTCATTGTAAATAACAGATTTGTTTTCCCATACAATCACTATCCACTTCCTCTGACCGAATTGTTTTCTTCGATTTGCTTTGGTCGATTAGTTCTTAGTTTGTCCTAGGGATGTATTTGTATGTTGAATCTAACGGGTTGTCCGTCTGGCACTCTCTATGCCCTATCAAGTTACCAGACTTCTGCTGGTATCTCGATTTTTTCCTAATAATAAAAAAAACAGCAACTAATAGGAAATTGAGATTCTAAACCCGTCTTTAAATAAACTTTTTTACTTAGCTATTATAAAATTGAGATTCCAGATTCTGTTTTTGAATAAGCTATAAGAGAATGAGATAATTATCTTATTTTCAGTGCCAGCTTGGTTGCACACATGCTGGAAATAAAAAACTCATGTCATTTTGGTTTAGTAGACGAATCAAATACAAAAATATAAATGATGGAAAAGCCCATCACAATACCTTAAACTAAACTTCTGACAAAAAAAAAAAACAATACTGTGTAACAAGAGTGAATCCAACCTTATAATAATAAATAAACGGATTTGTTATTTACACCCGAAAATTTTACTATTTACACCAAAAATTCAAGTTTTTGTTTTTTTTTAAATAAACCCTACGCCTCTTGAGTCATAGGTGTGTGACTCAAGAGGCGTAGCTATTTTTTTCTGTATACATACCCTGCCCCTCTTGAGTCACACGTCTATGACTCAGGAGGCGTAGGGTTTGTTTTAAAAAAAATAAAAATATAAATTTTGGGTGTAAATAGTAAAATTTTAGGGTGTAAAAAACAACACCCTAAATAAAATATGTAAAATAAGAATTATAAAATTATAAAATAATATAAACTCTGTATTTGGTAGAAAAACTCGTTTGCATAAAAACTCGAGAATTCCCCTTTCTCCATCAAAATTGACCTAATTTCCCAATTCGGTAAATTGCACTTGTGCAAACTCGAGCGCAAGAGAACGCCCTCACAGTACAAAACCGGAATAGAAGGAAATACAAACTAGCATCACATTTAGCAGCAAATCGTTAATCAAGAACATCGCCCTATGTTATGTTTCCTCTATCGAATAGATCATGTCCTACCCAAACCACTCTTGTCTTCTAAAAAATACAAATGCACTACTTCTTTTTAGCTGAATTGTCTTCGCCTTTTGCTGGCATTTTTAAAATGTTTAGCTGACCTCCATCCTTGGTTGCGAGCTTGGCTGCTTTCGTCTCATTCGCCTGGTTTATAAACTTGCAGACCTCCTGGTTTATAAGAGCAACAAAAGCACTAAAATCAGATGCAAACTTTACTAGTTGAGCAATACCCTTTTAACTTCATTACAATACATCGAATTTTTTTCCGAAATATTCACTAAAAATTATTTATTTATCAAAATATTCTCAAGTTCAAAATATTTACAAAAATATTCATTTTTTTGCAGGTTTATCAGAGAAACGCGGTTTTAAATCGCGTTTCTTGTATAAATGACAAATTTTAACCCAACGCCAGGGAAAAATTACAAATTTTCAATAAAAACGCGGTTTCAAACCGCGTTTTTAGGGTTGTTTTATTTTTTATTTTTAAACAAACAAAAAAATAAAAAACATTGTAAAACGCGGCATAAAGCCGCGTTTTACTTGTAGGTTCTGCAGGTGGCCAGTCACTCCCCAAGGCCCATCCTATTCCTGTAATGAATCCTTCTAATTAATGGCCACTCCCCAAGGCCCATCCTATTCATGTAATTAATCCTTCTAATTAATTCTACTAAGTACTATGCTCTCACCCTCTCTCTCTCAATTTTTTTATCCATTTTCATTATAATTAATTAGCTTTATTTTTAATTCAATTGAATACTCCGTATAAAAAAGTCATACTAAGTTAGTAACATATGTTTATATAGTAATATGGATATTTTATATATTTTTTATCATCATAAAGAAGCGTGCCTGAATAGTAAACGACATGTTTTTCAAACAAGTTCGTACTTAATAATAGTAACTATAGCGTGCCTGAATAGTAGACGACATGTTTTTCAAACAGGTTCGTACTTAATAATAGTAACTATGTAATTGTTAAAAAAATTATAAAATAACTAGATATTTTATATAGTTTTTATCCCATAAAAAAACGTGTGTGAATTATAAAACGACATATTTTGTCGAACAAAATGAGTAACAAATTAGTATATGTATTAACCGTATAATAAATAAAATATCAATCTACATAGTAAACTTGCTCACTAATTTATATAATTAAATAGATTTATTAGTCTAGCCAACTCTCGCATTATAATTCAGATAGATTAATTTAACAGAGTAGATAATTAGATAGATTAATTTTTAACCTAATCCATATTACCATATAAACATATATATGTTAGTAACGTATGACTTTTTTATACGGAGTATTCAATTGAATCTATATAAAATACTAAAACAGAGGCCAGAAGCGGGCTCTGGTGCGATCTGGCGTCCATGGAATTTTCTGGAATAAAACAGGATTATTTTTGCTTACGTGTCATTTTCTGGATTAAAATAATATTATATTTTTTAGCCATATCAATTAATTAATAAGTCAATATAATTTTACCATATCAAATAATGTTCCCCACTTATATATATATATATATATATATATATATATATATATATATATATATATATATATATATATATATTCAATTTTATATCTTAATTAGGTAGATATATAACTTTGTTTCAATGTTTATATATATATATAACTTTGTTTCAATGTTTTAATGGTTATTTGTAAAAATTGAGAAAACAAGTTTAGATTAAAATTATATGGTGTGTATGAATATAGTTATAAAACTCTAAATTATAGTAGTAAATAGTGTAAATGTTTGTTAAAATTATTTATTGCCTATGATATAGAGTATAAGTTGAAAAAAAAAAGAAATTATTTCTCACATTTTAATAGTTTATACAATATATTAATCTTTGAATATTTGAGAAATGTACACAACCTTTTATTTTATACGTTCCATTCTACCATGAAGTTATATTTCGAATAAAATTTGCACAATTACAATTATGCTATTCCATTTTTCTTCTTATTTATCGACAAACCGCGAAAGACGCGGGTAATAAAACTAGTAAAATACTAAAATCGAGGCCTGAAACGGGCTCTGGTGCGATCTCGCGTCCACAGAATTTTCTGGATTAAAGTGGGATTATTTTTGCTTATGTGGCATTTTCTGGATTAAAGTGGTATTATATTTCTGGCTCACATCAATTAATAAACGAATATAGTTAGCTAAAAACTTATCTTTTTAGATCAATAATCTATCCAATATAACTTGAATTAGTTGTTATACATATTTATTATTTTCATGCTTTTGTTAATAAACTATATTATTTAATTTATTATTTTAAAAGATGAAGAAGGAATATTTGGTGCGTTATTCTACTTTTTAGATCAAATTGAATATAATATATTTATATATGGTTTTATTTTTGTGAGCCACATCAATTTGATTTTATTTTTTTAAGCCACGTCAATTAATTGTTTAATATAATATTTTAATATAATTAATATAATAAAATATAATTTATTAACAAAACGCGCAACCGCGCGGGTAACGAATACTAGTTAGAAAATAAAGCTAATTAGTTATAATGAAAATGGATAAAAAATTGAGAGAGAGAGGCTGAGAGCACAGAGCAGTACGTAGTAGAATTAATTAGAAGGACTGACCAGTTGCTGCAGAGTCTACAGGTAAAACGCGGCTCTAGAAATAAAAAATGAAATAAATCCTTAAAAACGTTTTTATTTAAAATTTATAATTTTTCCTGGCGTTAGGTTCAAATTTGTCATTTATACAAGAAACGCGGTTTTAAACCGTGTTTCTCCGATAAACCTACAAAAAATGAATATTTTTATAAATATTTTGAATTTGAGAATATTTTGATAAATAAATAATTTTTAGTGAATATTTTGAAAAAAATTTCCAATACATCTATATACCTTCCCTTTATATATATACACCTATGTCTTTGGCCATTGATGCTTGTAAATCCGAGAACTAAGATCCATCACAATTTCATAACCAAAACACGCTCTAACCATCAAACTCATTCCTCAATTACAACTCGTACAAAGAATTTTCCTTTCGACCATAACATTCTTTCCCACTCACACAAACAAAAACAAATGAAGTGGTTCTTTTATTGCATTTTTTTCTTCTTTTTTTCTTTTGATTTTTTTTTCTTTTTACTACTCAACTTTTAATCTCAAGTGAATCTTATCCTCCTAAGCCCCGAGCATATAAGAACAACCAACTCCAACTAACAAGTACAATGTGAGAATCCCAATACATAACATTCCACTCTCAAAGCATACTCACTCAACTCGAATCAACTCGCACTAACTCTAATCCTAATTCCCGGATGGGTTGGGCTATAATCAGCTAGGGATGATTTTTGTGGAGCTACCAAGAATAGGCTAATAGGCACATAAGGGCTTCAAGGAATGGAAATAATGTTAAGGTGGTAGATAGGAAAAATATGGTTTAAGAAACATGCCTCAATCATTTAAAAATTGCAAGTAACAAACAATATATTCGACCTTGAATTGGATAAATAAAATCAACCCTAGAGGCAGGAGCTATGTTACCCGGATACGTGGTTTGACCCCCGTACCACGTATCGGATACTGTACGATACGGGGATACGCATAGATACGTGAAGATACGCGTATTTTGGGATGGGATACGGTCAACGTATCTTGACCGTCTGAAATGGGTGATGGATACGCGTATCCAAGCCTTACAGAGGGGTTTTTAACCTATTTTGTTTCATCTGTCTTCAACTCTCTGTCTATCTCTCTCGTCCCAGCCTCCTAACTCCAATTAGATGATGAGGGGCATACCCAAACGTCATGGAGTCAGTGAAGAACAAGGACAAAGGAGAGGGAGAACAAGTGAAGAAGAAGAGCTTACCAAAAAAAAGTGAAGAAGAAGAGTAGAATATGTTTGTGAAGAATTAGAAGAGGAAAGGGAGAACAAAGTGAAACAGGCGGCAGTAGTGAGAAACAGAAGGAGAGAGAAGGTTTAGGGTGTGATTGCTGCTTACTAAAGGTTAAGTAGTCAGGGTTAGGGTAAAATTGGGCCAAAAAAATTTTCACATTAGGCTGGCCCATTCATATTTCAAGTATTTAGCCATGTATATGTATATGGTGGAGATATATTTTCTACTTATACATAGAGCTTTAAAACAAGGTATTATTTATAAAAGTATCCCCGTATCCCCGTATCCTATATTTTTTGAAATTGACGTATCCCCGTGTCCGTGTCGTGTCGTATCCCCGTATCCGTGTCCGTGTAACATAGGGCATGAGGATTGGAGAATATATCCCACACAATAGCAAAAGGACTAATAGTATAGTCCGAATAAGGTCAAAAACAACTCACAAGGTTAAAAATTGTTGGACGTCAACTAAGCTATTGCTCAATTGAAATTATCATCTCATGCTCCAAAAATCAGACACATAGGACAAGGATCAATAATTCAAATATATCAGAAATTTAGTGATTAGGCTTAAAATATACGACAAATATGACAAGATGGGGTCATAAGATTCTTTAAATACAATGCATGATATTTTTTTTAATAATCCAAAAATTATATAAAAAATACAAGAAAGATGAATTAAAAATGATGCAACAAATCCTAACTATACTAACGACTCATGCAAATGTGAAAATATATACACTAAACCCCTAAGCAACACTTGAAATATTCATTGTCCCAATGAAATCTAAGCCAACAAACATTTAAAGTAATAGGAGAGGAGAGAAGAAAAACTCACATGCTCACTCATATGGTGGAGGTGGAGGTGGCGGTGGATGCTGGTATGGTGGAAAACTGGGGTAAGCAAATCGGTAGAACTCTTCTTGACGGCGTTGCATGAGCTCAATTGCCTTCATTTGGGCACGTTGGGCCTCCTCCTGTCGGTGCCAGAACTCTGCCTGATGGCGAGCAAGCTCAGCCTGACGATCACGAACCGTCGTAAGATCCACTGACAACTTGTGTACGTCCTGTCGTAAGTAGGAGAATTCTTGATGCAACTTTTGTTGGTTCTCCCATAAGCCATGCTGCTCGAGCTGTAGTGACTCCAACTGCCGGCTCAACCCCAATAAAGAGGGCTCATCACCCCTGGTGGTGCCTGTAGAACCGACACCACCGTGGGATGGCCTTGTCTGATAGTCCATGGGCTCCCTATTCGCCTCCCACTCATCTCCCTCAGCCTCATCATCCTCATTAGCCTCATCAGCGGGCACATCATAGGCAGGACCATAACCCAAAGCATTGTAAGTGTCGGGGTCCTCATGTGGGATGAAGAAATCTCTCGCCGTTGGCCCAAATGGAAGGGGCCTTGGCAATCTCAACTTGTGGTCATTCATAGACCCTGCTTTCCAAATGTAGGGAGGTCTATCCCCGACTAAATGCTTCGCTTTCTGAAGGGCAGCCACATCAAACACAAAATTAGTAGTGAGTGAGTCCTCGAGATTCCACATGTCAATGAACTCGCGAGCAATCAGAGTAATCAGGCCTCCGAAACCAATAGGTGCCCTAGCACGCTTTCCTACAATATCCTTGCAATGCCCCAAGAACATCTCCACCCAATCTGGAATCACCTCGCTCTCAGGTGTGAGGCACCACAGAAATGCAAGGTGTGTTAGCGAGATCTTATTAATCTCAGCCTGGCCGAAAAATGTGTTTGCCAAGACCTTGTGAATCAATCGGAGTGCCGGGTGCACAATGTTGTAGTTGTACTCGCCTTTCTTTCCATCAAAACCACTCCTCGTGGCATCGCCCCAGAATTGGGTCGGTGCAGCGGACTTTATGACCATAGGCCACGCTGGGGTAGATGGTGCAGAGACCCCAAAGATGCGAGCCAATTCATCATGACTCGTGGTGTAACAACGACCCTGAAGTCGGAACTTGAGCTTGCCATCTTCCAAATGATCCAGTGTGGCTAGGAACTCCTTTACTAGGCTCGGGTAAGTAGGGGCACTCTTATCGACAAACGCAGCTAGGCCTCCATGTGTCATCAACTGTCTCACACTCTCCTCAAACCCAAGCGTTCTCAACGTCGGAACGTCGAAAAACTTGGTAGCCACAATAGATCGATCATTCAATCTCCTCCACAATTCTTTCTGTTCACTAGACATTCCACGTGGTCTCGACATATCGAATCCTAACTAAGGCCCCGATAATCCACTAAGAGGCAAGGTAGGTGAGAGAACTTACAAGTTACAACCCAAGACGGAGAAATCAAGCTGCAAGGGCCGCGGGTGCGGCTTCGCAGGCCGCGGGCGCGGCGTGAGAACTCCCTCCTGCTGAGAAAACCGCGGGCGCGGCTATGCCGGGGCTTCCTCCTTGTACATCTGGGCGTGGGAAGTTCGATTTGTGGTGGGTTTGTGGAAAAAATTTGGGTTTTTGATGGGTTTGTGGTGGATTTGTGGAGATGGGATGGGGTGGTGAGTGAATGTTGGTAGATTTGAAGGGTAAAGTGGCTTTTTGTGAGGGATTGTAGGATATGGAGAAGAAATTGGTGGATTAGTGGAGGGAGGAGGGAGATGGAGGCGTTGTTGAAGGTATGTTAATGGACGTTTTGGAAGAAGGGAGGACTGGAGGAGAAGTGGGGCGGCTGAATGGAGGAGGAGGTAGGGCAGGAGGGGTTATATAAAGGGCCCTTGGCGGGCCCCACCATATATATGTAAAGGGCCCTTGGCGAAATTACCTGCTGAATGTCAAATTAACCACATTATGCACAACCTCAGCAGTCCGAGCGAAGCTCGGAACGAGCGCGATTATGATAGCTGGTGGCGCATAGAAGTTCAAGGCTCCAATCACACAGCCAACAACCACAACCACATCCATAGAAGCCCGATGGCAAGCATCCAGTAAGTAGGCTTGTTGATATCATGAAACTTGGCCACAGGCTCAATTGCAGCTATTGTTTGTAGGATGAACAGTAACAAGGAGATTTTGTTGGTGTATGTATCCCCTTGAGTTCAAATTCACCGCTGATTGCTAAGTAACACCAACAAAATTTAAAAAAAAAAAAAAAAATTCAATTTCAGTCAAACCCATCTCAAAAGTCAGAAAATCTGAAAAGTAGAAGAGAAAAAGAAACGATCTTTTTGCTCACCTGAGGTGTAATGGGTGTTGCTGAAGGGGGTCCAGTGGGATAAGGAGGAGCAGGATGAGAAATGGGTGCAGTTCAGCTGGAGGAGGAAAAGGGGGCTGAGAAAGGATAGGAGGAGCCCTGGAAATTGGGGCAGCTCTAGAGGTACGGATGCCGCCATTGTTGGTCACCCTTGAAGGGTTCAATCCATCCCAACTTGAGAAGTGAAATTCAGGGATTTGTTGATGCAAATTTCTGGTGGCTGGCGGTAATTGGGTGGGTGGTTGTGTTTGTGTGAAACCCATTTTTCTGTAACATTCACTTATGCCTCCTCAAACCCTTTTCCTGGGTCTGTAGCTCTCTATACTAGCAAATTCGTTTAATTAGCTACTAGGAAACTGAGATTCTAAACCCGTTGAATAAGCTATGTTTCAAGTGTCAACCTGGTTGCAATTAAGGGCACGTGGACATACGTTTAGGGAACAAATCAAACACCAAAATATAAATGATGAAAAGCCCCTCACATTACCTTTAGAAGAGTGAATCTTACCTTATAATCAACAATAAAATATGTAAAATAGGAATTAAAGAGTTATGAAATAATACTGTATAAACAGTGTGTTTTGTAGATAAACTCGTTTGGATAAAAACTCAACAATTCCCCTTTTCCCATCAAAATTGACCTAATTTCCCAATTCGGTAAATTGCACCTGTGCAAACTCGAGCGCAAGGGAACGCCCTCACAGTACAAAACCAGAAAGGAAGGAATACAAACTAGCATCACATTTGGCAGCAAATCTTTAATCAAGAACATCGCCCTATGTTCTGTTTCCTCTATCGAATAGATCATGTTCCTATCAAAACCACGCCTGTCTTCTAAAAAATACAAATGCACTACTTCTTCTTTTTAGCTGAATTGTCTTCGCCCTTTGCTGGCATTTTTAAAATGTTTAGCTGGCCTCCATCCTTGGTTGCGAGCTTGGCCGCTTTCGTCTCATTTGCCTGGTTTATGAACTTGCTGACCTCCTGGTTTATAAAAGCAACAAAAGCAATAAAATCAGATGCAAACTTTATTAGTTGAGCAACACCCTATTAACTTCATTACAATACACCCATATACCTACCTTTTATATATATATTTATGTGAAAAAAGAGAGTAGGCCTAGAATTTTTCCCATGTTTATATACATTTGGCATGTGAATGTTGTGCAACAAACTTGTTATGGGCAAGAAAAAAAACAAGAAAAATAGTGTTAACAAATAGAAAACAAGCAAAAGTTTATACTTCATAACCAACTGATTCTGGACTAAGATTCCGATGGTAGAACACTTGATTTTACATGTCACAAAGATCCCGTGGAGTTGGTAGAATTACCCTATAGAAATTTACCTTACAGGCCAAATTAACATATCATGTGTGTAAATTTACACAAGTTTACCCCCTAACCCTACATGTAATAAATAACACAAATTATTGAAGGTGGGCAATGAGTAACAAATACTTTAGAGTTACTTCAAAAAAAAAGACAATCCATTGATGGCATTATATGTAACACTAGAGTAAACAACTTCAGGAAATTCCATGACATCATGTGATATGCATAGCACAACAGCAGTAGCTTTTGCTATTTGTGTTGCTGCTAACTTTCCAACAATGCACAATATCTATTGCAATTAGTCTAGTAGATGGACAACTCAAATTTTAAAGATAATTCAAGCATAATAAAGGCGGTATCATGCTCCGAATCAGGAAGGAGTTAACTAAACTGGAAAACATTGAACTCTAGCTCGACCAATACGCAAATTTCTCAGTTAAAGGGAGTTAGCTGGCTCGGACACTATATAATACAGGTATCGACTTCTAAAGAACAGGTCTTTTCTTATACACACTTGCAAGATCACATCGAGATGCTTCAATGTTTACAGTTTACACCAAATAAAAAGCTCCCAATTTTCCAATGGAAAAATCAATTGTCAAGCGATTTAAGCATCTATGTTGCTTAATTAGATGAAAAAAGTGCAAAAATCGATTATTAAAAAGCGAGACAGAATGAAAATGGAGGAATTACTAAGAATAATAACAAGAAGAAGGAGAGGAAGACGAAGAGCATACACGATCCGCATCCATATCTTTGCTGATCTTCGATGGCTTCAAATACCTCTTCCCTGCAAAATAAAGAACATCATCCGCTTCAGAGAAGGTAGCGAGTTAAAAAAGGGACAGCTCAATTAGAGAATTTGAGTACCTTTGCGAATTTGAGGGGTCTTGCCATGGCGATTCAGCGGGGCTTCCTTCTTCTTTTTCCCCTTGAACTGGTTGGCTTTCTGTGTCATCTTCGCCGCTAGAATCGGGGAGATTACGGATTGAAAAAATAAATACAGTAAGAATTATACAAAACTGCAGCTCACTCGATTTCTAGGGTTTTTGTGCCCAACGTTTCTCTGAGGATTTGGGGATTTCGAAGAGAACCGATGCAGAGATCTACTTATGCTTAATTGGGCCTTATGGATTTCGCCGAAGCCCGTTGGAAATGGATCTACTCCGTATTATCCATGGGCTTTCGCTTCAATTTTTTTTTTTAACCATTCCCGAATGGTTCAACCGGAAAGGACTCGTAGTTAGTACCCAAAAGTCCATGGTTCGAACCCCGAATGATCGCTCTTTATTTACCAAATTCAAGGTGTAATTTTTTTTTTTTCCGGATTTTTCGCGAGCTAACCCTGTGGTTTAGATTAATTCGGGTGGTAAACAAGAGTTTCAAAATTTTCGCGCGGGTAACCCTAGGTTTTGAAAAAGTTTGTCTCGTACCCAAAACTTGTGGATTGGTTTGAAAAAGTGAGTTTGAACTTTTATAGGGGTAAATATTATAATACTAACAAATTATGTGGAGGTTTTTAATAAATAGACTAAAATTTTACAGCTTTCAAAACGAAAGAGAGAAAGGCAACAGATCGAAAAGAAGAAGAACTGGTGTGCGGGTGATGGCAGTGGCGCCTCCGACGTCGGTAGCTCTGACGGAGGATTGGGGGCCACCAACAATCTCGCAGATGGCGGTGCAGAGGACGAGGTGTACGCGCTTGCCGTCGGCGAGGAGGGAGTGTTGCATCTTGGGCGGTCTTCTCGCCACCTACTCCCCCATCACTGCCTCCATCTCCATCCCACCTTAAAATCTTAAATTTGACCATACAAATCAAATCCAAGTTAAATCTTCCATTACATCTTGGATAAAGCTCTCAAATCCATAATGTTACATGCCCAATTCGAAACATAACAATCCAATTTTTATATCTAGTTTGGTTTCAACAACTCTCCAAGAACCCCAACCCCAATTCGAAATTCAAGCCACATCTCTCAAAATCGAATATCATAAATAGCAATCGACATATAAGAGCAAGTATAGATAGTATAGATCGAATTTATTCGAATAAACTAAACCAAAAAGAGAGTAGAGTGGAAGAAGAAAAGGAAAGATATACGGAATTTTCGCCAAATACCTCTGAGGTTAAGGCTAATTCGCGTGGTGTACAAAAGTTTGACATACTTCGCCAGATGCCCTTGAGGTTTGCATTTTTTTCGCCAAATACCCCTGAGGTTTTCATTTTTTTGCCAAATGCCCCTTTGCCGAATTTGTTAACATTTTGGATGAAAACTAGTACAATTCACGCATCATGGTGTATATTTTTATTTTTAGACAATAAAAATAAAATTTTATAAGTACAAAAATTACTATGATAAAGTTAAATAAACTATTATCAAATGTTAACATAAAATAGAAAAAAATAGATTTGATAATTAAGTAAAAAATAATAAAAAGATCTATGAAAAATGTGTAAAAATTACATGAACTTAAGATATAAGTAGAATATGTTGATTGGGTTAAAATCATAAAATAAATATGGTTATAACACCTAATAAAAAATATATGTTTATGATTTAATAGTTTGATATAAATAGATTGATTAAATAAACGTGTACAAATTTCATTAGTTTTTTTTAGATTTAGTTGATAGAGAAAATTGTAAAATTAAAATGATTATGGCATCTAAGCAAAAATATTTCTCATTTAATAGTTAGAATAGATAAATCTATTTGGTTAAAAAAAGTTTAAAAATTTCATTTAAAAATTTATGTAGATTAGGTTGATTGGGTGAAAATCCAAAAATTAAGATCATTATATATATAAAAAATAGTCCTACACACACAGAGAGAGAGAGATCGGTGCTCCGACACAAAAAAATGAATTCGTGTATTTGGAACTATATATTTTTTTTAAAAAAAAAGTTTTGCCATTGTTTTAAAAAAATAGCATGAAATGATATCTTTGATCATGCATGAAATGATATCATGTAATTAATACATAATGAAATAATATTGTATAGTTAATATTAAATTTATTAAAAAAAGTTTGAATTAATCCCATTGCTTAAAAAATGTAGTATGAAATGATATTGTGTAAATAATATTAGATAATTTAGTTACCATAATTAAATGATATTATGCAAATAATACCTTATAAAAATAATAATGAAATAATATTTACTTTTCTTTTTATTTTCATCCAAAATGTTAACAAATTCGACAGAAGGGCATTTGGCGAAAAAAATGAAAACCTCAGGGGCATTTGGCGAAAATAATAAAAACCTCAAGGGCATCTGGCGAAATATGTCAAACTTTCGTACACCAAGCGAATTAGCCTTAACCTCAGGGGTATTTGGCGAAAATTCCGAAAGATATATGAAGAAGAACACCAAACCCATAAAACAGTAAGAACAGACGAGCCTTTTTTTTTTTACTTTGGGGCATAAATTATCAATATTATAATATTTACCCCTATAAAAGTTCAAACTTACTTTTTCAAACCAATCCACAAGTTTTGGGCACGAGGCAAACTTTTTTCGAAACCCTAGGGGTTACCCGGCAAAATTCTTGAAACTCTTGTTTACCACCCGAATTAAGCTAAATCACAGGGTTACCTCGCGAAAAATCCTGTTTTTTCTATATAAGGTAGGAATTCGATAGTCAAACAAGCTTTCTCAAGAGGCCGACAAACATACAACCTAAAATAGAAAGATGCAATACAAATAGTGGCAAGCTAACAGATCCATGTGAATAAAAGAACCTAACCCATTGACGTTGGAGACAACATAGACTACGACCCGACGTCAAGCGTCACCAAGCAATGACACCGCTGGCCAGCGGTACAACGATATATATACACACACTAATTTTATTAAACATTTTGTTCACTGGGCTACTCCAGGCCCAAGACAGAGAACAAAATTCAGGCCCAATTTTAATTGTGTGTAAACAGAAAAACACAACCTCTCTCAAATTGAGTGTTGATGCTTAGTATGCAAGGCCGAATTTTGGCCTTGCACGCCAAGGATTTGATGCCCCGTCGGAAGAGGCCGGCGAGGGACGAGGATCCTTGGTGTAAATCTTGTTGTTCTTTCCTGATATGAGTTATCATTTATCGATTTTTTTTAACCTTTTGAAACTTCTAACAATTAGTTATTTAGAACTGTTAATTTTTACTTTATCAAAAAAAAAAACACATTCGTATCAAATAAAATAAATGCAATAAATAATATTTGAAAGTGTTTGTTTAATTATATAACTAATGTGTTTAAAATATTGTAGTATTTTTAAAAAATAGTTGACAAATTGTGTCAACTAAACACTCACGCTTACATAAAGTTATATAATTATATTATAAACTCAATGTAATTTATAACCTACTAGTAAGCAGGCCCGTGCACGGGACTTATTTTAAATATATATTTTTAATTAATATATTATCATTGTAATTTTACTACTAATAATTTTTATCTTTAAAAGTTTTAATAAGTTTATTTATCTTTGAAATTTGATAAATATATTATTTTAACTCTATTTATCTTCTTACTCACTTCTACGTGTTATATAAGCAACAAAAAAATGATAATTGCTTTAGAAATATTGCATGTGTTAGGTTTAAAACAAAATACAAAAAATAATATACTATAAACTTGAAAAATGTTGTATTACAGAGATTTGATCATTTGACATGATGGATTGGAACTATACCTATAACCAATAAGCTACAATAACTTTTTGATTTCTTAAGCTAGTATTACATATATATTAGATTTATTTGTAAGCATTTAATATGTGTTTCACCCAACATTATAAAGTTGGGTTTCACCCAACTTTATATAGATATATAGATAGATTGGTCATTTTTATGACAATTTAAAATATGTTGTAATTTTTAGAAAAATATTCATTTTATTTTGGCATTTGATAACCACTTAATTTGCATAGAATTATATATTCTTTATTTTTGACAACATTTATTTAATCACATTTTGTAAAGAAAAATAACATATTATTATCAATGTTTTGAAATTAATATAAATTAAGTCACTCTATTTTTTGTATTCACTATATTAAACATAAATAATGTATGTATTATAATGACAATTATAACCATTAGTATATAATTTAAAAACATACCTTTTTAGATAAAAAATATTAGTAGTTGTGGTGCTACATAAAAAAAACATTATAATTCTATTGTCTAAGAAACCTTTAGAATTTTTATAACAAAAAATATTAAATTTTTTTATCTAATAAATTAAAGGCATAAACTAATATAATTAAAAAATACAAAAATAGTGTAGTTAAGGAGAATTGAACCTTTGACCTTATGCATATAAATTATTCCTTGACCATTATGCTAGAACAACCTTTTGATTATTTATGCTAATATTTAAAATATATTAGGTTATTTTTTAATCATTTAATAGGTGCAGTTAATGGGGCAAGACTCAACTTTGTATATATAGTATAGATTTTATTTTAAATTTATGTTATTTTAAACACATTATAACTCAATTTAAACAAACATTTTTAAAATAATTATAATTATATAGAATCCAAACACAGCCGGCATCTTCTTTTTTAGACGGGATTTTGCCCTTCATAAACCTTAATGAGAACGTGATTAGAGATAAGATGTAGTGGAGGAGTATCATTTATGTCAAAGAGAATTAGCTTAGGCCACATAAGATCTGACAGAGATCGTATCCATCCTCCACACACGTGATTCTTTCAACTTTATCACTTTCACCACCCCGTTCTTACACCATACTTTTTTTCTTGTTTTACTTTTTTCCTAATTTATTTCACTATATCGTGTGTTTTACTTGTCCATGTAGTGTGTTATGTGCTCTTGATTGTATTTAAGTCACTCGGAAACACTCTCGCGACATAGTTAGAAAAAGAGTACGTATAACTTGATCCCCAAACCTTGTCTAAGCGGATAACATTTGATGAAGGTGGGAGAGTGGATAAGGTTTCGGTCAAGTAGTGCTTTTAAATATTCACTTATTTTTATTACATTTGTTTAGTTTAATTTTTTTTATGAAAATACTTTTTATGATTGAGAATATATGATTTTTAATCAGAAATGCATTATTCTTCTAAAAAAACACATCTTACTTACATGTGACACTTTATTAAGAATTACTATCATTTAATTCTCTCAAATTTTTATAATCAATTAATATAATTCAACTGCTTCAAAACTCTTTTTATCTTAATCCATTTCGATCGACTCAGCCGTTCTACATCTATATCGGGTATTGTGTGACCCATTTAAGAGGTTTATCTTTCCACTCACAAATGACTCCATATTTTTAAGTAAATTCAAACTTCGAAAATCTTGACATGATGTAACCCTACAGCATTTCACCAACTTATGATAAAGTTGATAACTCTAAAATATTATATACAGTACAACCTTCGATCTAAATACTACTTCGTAGATTTTTATTCCATCCGTTCGAAAATAAATGATGTTTGACTTTTGTGTACGTAATTTTAGGAGTTAAAAACTAGGGATGTGCATCGGTCCAGAACCTAACCGAACCGAACCGAAAATCTCAAAATTTAAAACCGAAAGCCGAACCGAAAGCATTAGGTTCGGTTCGGTTATTTACCGGTTTGGTTTGTGTTCGGTTCGGTTTTAACATAGTTGAACCGAATTTCCATTAAAAAAAATTTAAACTTTCTTTTTTTAAAAAAATTCGGTTTAATACAAACCGAAAAATATATATATATATATTAGTGTATATGTTTGTATATACACTGTATATATGTGTATATATACACACTACACACTACACATAAAAAAAATATGTATTAGTGTATATATACACTGTATATGTGGTATATATAAAGTATACAAATATATATATTGTATTTTTGTAGTGTATAAAAAGTATTATATATACACACACATATATATATATATATAGTGTAATATTTTTTTAAAAATCGGTTTAACACAAACTGAACCGAAACCGAACACAAACCGAACCGAAATCGAAAAATGAAAATTCTTGGACCGAAAGCCGAACCGAAAAACTTCGGTTAGGTTCGGTTCGGTTCGGCTTGTGTTGGTTCGGTCCAAAAATTCGGTTTGGACCGAATCATGCACAACCCTATTAAAAACTATATAAAATCTTATTTATTTTAATTATTTTTTTTCACAATTTAATACTTATTACTAATAGATAATCCCTCCGTCTCAAAATACATGTCTTTTTAGACCATAAAATTTTGTCAAAAATGCATGTCTTTTTAGATTTAATCATTACACTTAGCCTACTTTTACATCTAATCATTACTCTAATTTTTACATCACCCATACTCTCCTCCTCACAAATTAAAAAAATAAATAAACAAATACAAGTCTAATCATTACATTTAACCTACTTTTTACATCTAATCATTACATTTAACATACTTCTTAATTCCCGTGCTCCGTCTTAAAAAGACATGTATTTTAAGACGGAGGGAGTATTAAACTATGAAAAAAATTAATTAAAATAAATAAGATCTATATAAACTCTTAATTTAGAAGAGTTTAGGATGATGTGTCAATCTTAGAGGCATTTTAGGAGTCTTGACCAATCATTTTTTTTTGCCATTTTTCTTTGATTTTCTTTAATTCTCTTTTTTTTCTTCTTTTTCCTTTAATTCTCTTTTTTATTTAATTTTACTAACTATCTATATAAACTCTTAATTTAGAAGAGTTTAGGATGATGTGTCAATCTTAGAGGCATTTTAGGAGTCTTGACCAATAATTTTTTTTTTGCCATTTTTCTTTGATTTTCTTTAATTCTCATTTTTTTTCTTCTTTTTCCTTTAATTCTCTTTTTTATTTAATTTTACTAACTATTGGCCCAATAGTTATATTAGATTGAATTCAATATTTTTAATTAAGCCCAATAGTTAGTAAAATTAAATAAAAAAGAGAATTAAAGGAAAAAGAAGAAAAAAAATGAGAATTAAAGAAAATCAAAGAAAAATGGCAAAAAAAAAATGATTGGTCAAGACTCCTAAAATGCCTCTAAGATTGACACATCATCCTAAACTCTTCTAAATTAAGAGTTTATATAGATATAGATTTATTTACTAACTATTACGCTTAATTCAAAATATTGAATATAACTATTGATTATGACACATCACATTTAAACAATGTTATAATTGGTATTATTATTACTGAATAATTTAAAATAGCTATATTTATGTATTATACTTTACATAAATTTTTTTTTAAAAAAATTTCTGAGATAATTATAAGATACATTTATTGTAAAGTTTTTTTATGATTTTATCTTGACATTTATTAATATTTTATATTATTTTTATATATAATATTTTAGTTTTAAAAAAAACGCGTCATAGCGCGGGAATCGTACTAGTTTTATATTGTTTTTAGCTTCTAAAACTAAGTGCACAAAAATCAAACATCGTTTATTTCCGAATATTATTTTGTATACTTTTTGAATAAAGCTAAAAAAAAAGGAGTATTGTTGATGCTTTTAAAAAAAAAGGGATTTATGACATAATAATGTACAGCTGGAGAACTGGGATTGGTTACGTAGCGTGGACAGTGGAGGCCTGAAAAGTCACAAGTCAAATTTGTCAACCCCCCGCTTCCTCCTTCCCTCCCTTCCTTCCCAATTTCCCCTTCCCCTTACTTTTTTAAAATTAAATGTATTTATTTATTTATAGATTAGGATTATAGAGCAAATATAAAAATATATATAAATTCCCGTCCCTTGTTTATCGGAATTCGGAACACAACACATTCCCTCGTCTTGATCTGTGGATCTCTGAAGATCAAAACCCCAAGAGAGAGAGAGAGAGAGAGAGAGAGAGAGAGATGTGTGGGATCTTCGCTTACTTGAATTTCAATGTCGCCCGCGACAAACGTTACATTGTTGATGTCCTCTTCAAAGGTCTCCGGTGGCTGGAGTACAGAGGCTACGATTCCGCCGGGATCTGCATCGACGCCTCTTTCCCTCCCTCCGCCGCCGTGATTAATGGCGGCCGCTCCCGCCTCTCTCCTCCGTTCATCGTCTTTCGCCAGGAAGGGAAGATTGACTCCCTGGAGAAGTCCTTCGATGAAGGTGACCGATTTTGACCATTTCCTTTTCCGTTGTCGAAATCCGTGACTGCGCACTTTGGTTTTTTTAGGCGGGAGGCTGGGTGAGGGGTTAGGGCTTTTGCTCCGGTTTTGTTTGATTGTGATCTGTGGTTCCTGTCCTCGAATTATTTATCTCACCAGCTTCTCTGTATATTCGAAGCTTTATTGCTTGATTTTTCGTCTGATGAATAGGATTGCACACATAATTTCACTTTTTTTGGCTTGAGTTGATGTGCTTGGATTTTTTTTTCAACCAATAGCTGTAAATTAGAATATGATAGATTCTGATTAACCTGTTCGAAGTTGCCAAATGTGCAGCAGTTAAACTGTTTGTGGCACTTATAGTGTAATTGAATGCAGCCAAGCTGACAGTTGAGCTTCAACCATCTGGTGTGACTGAAAATTTGAGAATAGTGATTGTTCAAGAAAGAAATGCGGCAGTTGTTGCTGGTGGTTAGATAGTTTAGTTTGCAGAGTAGGAGATTGCTTTTCCCGAATCTTGGTTCTGTTTCTCTAATTGGCTCGGCCTACAATTTATTTTGGTTATGATTTTCAGATGCTCCCACCATGGAATTAAATTTGAAGGAATCGTTAGCCATTCATGCTGGAATAGCACATACTCGGTGGGCAACTCATGGGGAGCCATCTCCAAGGAATAGCCATCCTCAGACATCTGGTCCTGAAAATGACTTTGTGGTCGTTCACAATGGTGTCATTACCAATTACGAGGTGCACCTCAACCTATCTGTGTTAGCCTTTTCATCATTGACTTTGATGCTGAGATCTTATCCTATGGCAACTGGGCAAGTGATTTGAACTATATAGAATGACCTAATCAATGATATTAGTGTTAGCCTTTTTTATCATTGACTTTGATGCTGAGAATTTATCCTATGCCAGCTGAGCAAGTGATTTGAATTCTAGAATAACCTTTTTAAAGATATTAATGAAGTTCTGGATATAAATTGTCTGACACTTCACTTCAAGGATTCTTAATGTTGTTTCCTTTCTCCGGATTTGGTAGGTATTGAAAGAAACTCTTACTAGACATGGATTCACCTTTGAATCAGAGACAGATACTGAAGTTATTCCAAAACTGGCAAAGTTTGTCTTTGACAAGGCAAATGAAGAAGGTAATCTTTTTGTGATCTATTCTTTTTTTTCCCCCTTATATATTCTCTAGGATGATTTAGTACTCCCATTTATATATGGTGTATTACAACTGTTTTTTTTTAATCCCAAACTGAGATAGAAGTTGTATCAATCTTTGGTGCAGGAGACCATGATGTCACTTTTACTCAAGTTGTCCTTGAGGTTATGAGGCACCTTGAAGGAGCCTATGCCCTTATCTTTAAAAGTCGACATTATCCCAATGAGTTGGTTGCTTGCAAGCGTGGTAGTCCCTTGCTTCTCGGGGTCAAAGTGAGTAACATCTGGGTCTCTCATTTATTCGATTCGACATATATATTTTATGTTGAGCATGGTTCCTAGATGCCAGTTATTTGGTACCGCATATACAAAGTGAATTTTTTTTTAATCGTGCTTGTTTCTAAAGAACTTATTCTTAGATACTAAGTTGTACTACCCCTGTTCTTCTGCCCTTTATTGGTTTCTCTGTAATTTCTGAAATACTGAATCCTTGTGTTCTTTCATTCTTCCTTTTCCTGAGCTTGTGCCTTCGCTGCTGACATTGATGCTTCATATTTTCTACTATATATAAGATACTATTTTCTCAACATTAATTTTACTTGATGCAGGAGGCAAAAGAGGAAACAACTGCTGGTAAACAAATTCATGACATAAATGCTCTGAAAAATGACCAACCAAAGGAGCTTTTTTTGTCCAGTGATTCTTATGCTCTACTTGAGCACACCAAAAAATATTTGAATATTGAAGACAATGAAGTGGTTCATCTTAAGGTATGATCTTACCTGTCAGCGTCACTCCTTTTGATTTCACCATGATAATATTTGGCATACGATTCAATACGTATTAGGTTAGTCCTAGGCTCCTATCTGAGTCTTGTGTGACACGGCTTCTTTCATGTGTTAATATTTGGCATGCCAAGAACAAATGCAACTTAGTCGTTCTGCTTAAACTGAAATCATGCTACAGGATGGAGGTGTCTCAATCGTCATGTTTGACACTGAGAAGGAGAAGAGTCGTGGGGCTCTTTCTAGGTCTGCTTCTGTGCAGCGTGCCTTATCCATCCTTGACATGGAAGTTGAACAAATAAGCAAAGGAAATTACGAGCATTACATGCAGAAAGAAATACATGAACAACCAGAGTCACTTACAACGACAATGAGGGGTAGGCTTTTACGTGGAGGCTCTTGCAAAACCAAATCTGTTCTTCTGGGTGGCCTCAAGGATCACATGAAAACTATCAGACGTAGTCGACGCATTCTTGTTATTGGATGTGGTACCAGCTATAATGCTGCTTTAGCTTCAAGGCCCCTCTTGGAAGAGCTATCTGGTAAACATTCTGGATCCATCAGGTAATATTGAATCTTCTGATCGCATGAACTGCTAATTCACCTCCTTGCATCGTGCTCTTTCTTTAATTTGCAGGTATTCCAGTCACAATGGAAGTCGCTAGTGATCTCGTGGACAGGCAAGGCCCAATTTACAGAGAAGATACTGCAGTTTTTGTTAGTCAATCTGGTGAAACTGCAGACACATTGCAGGCCTTACAGTATGCATTGGACAATGGTGCATTATGTGTTGGTGTAACCAATACCGTGGGCAGTGCAATTGCCAGAAACACTCATTGTGGTGTCCATATAAATGCTGGTGCTGAAATCGGTGTTGCGAGTACTAAGGTAGTAATCCTTTTTCTTTCCCCAGACGTCGCTCCTGCATTTTTTAATCAGCTTTTCCTTCATCATCTGTTCCTTTTTAAATCTGATGTCTAATTTAGCAAATTTTGCTCTCTGTACAGGCATATACAAGTCAAATAGTTGTGATGGCCATGTTAGCTCTTGCAATCGGGGACGACACCTTATCAAATCAGGCCAGAAGAGAGGCCATAATAGATGGCTTGTTTGATTTACCAAGTACGTTTTTGGCCCGATATTTTTCCAATTTCCATCTGTATTCTACCAGTTGGCATTGGTTATGAGTTTGGTTTTAATTTCATTGCAGACAAGGTCAGAGAGGTTCTTAAGCTTGACGACGAAATGAAAGAGCTTGCACAGCTATTAATTGCTGAGCAATCTCTTCTCGTTTTCGGAAGAGGATACAACTATGCCACAGCTTTGGAGGGTGCTCTAAAAGTAAAAGAAGTGGCTCTTATGCACAGCGAAGGGATGCTTGCCGGAGAAATGAAGCATGGCCCTCTGGCTCTTGTTGACGAAAATCTTCCTATACTTGTTATGGCCACTCACGACAGTTGTTTCACGTTAGTTTCTAATACTAAATGTGAATCTCATGTCAACAGAAGTTCTTTTCCTCTTATGTTTTCAACTGACCAAACTGCTAATTTCTTCAGCAAGCAACAGTCAGTAATTCAGCAGCTCCATGCTCGCCGAGGCCGTCTAATTGTCATGTGTACCAAAGGCGACGCACAGTCTGTTTGCCCCGGGAATTCCTGCCGAGTTGTTGAAGTTCCTCTGGTGGAGGATTGTCTTCAGCCCGTAATCAACATCGTTCCTTTACAGGTATTTCAAGCTCTATTCTGTTTTAGATCATGGCCCTTTCGTCTTCTTGCACCCGTGATACTGACTTTCGCCTTTCCCGGTTGCAGTTGTTGGCGTATCACCTAACCGTTCTTCGAGGATATAACGTGGACCAGCCTCGGAATCTCGCAAAGAGCGTGACGACGCAGTAGCCTTTGTACAAACTCATCCGAATCATCTCAAACCATACGCCTATGACCGAATGCAAGCGCTATTCAGTTTGATTCAAATTCCACACGCCTTAGATTTGGTCCACCTAATTGATTTTTTTCACTCTCTGTGCTGTCTGTTTGTAGCTAAAACCTTCTTTTTGGCGGTTGGAAATGGGCAATTTGGTAAGTAACTAGTGTGCTTTCTGTAGAGGTACTTTCCAAAGCTGGAAATCAGCTCAAAATATGAGATTTTTTTACTTCTTTATGCCTTTCAATTTAATGTCAACTATATACAGATTACAGAAATGCAGTAAGACACACTGACATATGATATGCGCCATGACAGGATCTATAACAGTGAATTTGATCTTTTAACGAAAAAGGACAGACAACAAGTGAAGCAAGTATTAATGACGAAAATAATTGTTTTGTTGCGGGAGGCAAATAATACAGTGTACTTTTATCCTTTTCGTTCATTCAACAATTTGTCGCCTGATATGAATTGTTTATCAAAATAAAAATAAAATCATCTGCTCTGTACTGTCCCACTGTCTCAAAAATGTTTGTTGTTTTATTATTTTTAAAAAATGAATTTTTATTTTTCAAATAATAAAAATTATATAAAATACGGAGTATTAATTTTTCTAAAAAAAATAATTTCATAATTACTACTCTGTACTAATAAAAAAGGATTTTATGAAGTGTTGATCATCGTTAAAAAGCGTGTCAAATACTTTGAGACGGATGGATGGGGTAATATATTGTCCTTTTAATTTTGCTTCAAAATCAATTTAGATTTTTCGTCGATTCAGATTTGCCCTACTCTATCGTTCAAACTCTACCCAAACACGATGCCTACTCTATACCTTTTTTTTTAAAAAAAAAAATAAAAATAAAGGTAAGGATTCGAAATAGTATAAAGAAAAATGACCAACAATCATAAAGGTCAAACGAACCGAACATAAAAGAATATAACCACAATTAGACCAGTCCAATAAGAAGTCAATGAAGACCCAAAAATGAATTGCGACTAACGAGAACACAGGAAGATAACAAGCCACCACGGCGTCAGGCGTCTCACCGCAGGACAGTAGAAACCTACTCTACACATTTGAAATCCCTTGCAAGGATCATAAGATCATTGTATATTATAAAAGTAAGTTTTTTGTTTTTGTACAAAAGTGAATATAATCCATGAAGCAAAATGAATATAGGCTGAACAAATAAGAGGAAAGATCAACTATACTTCCAATAAATATTGACCCCATAATCCAAATATAGATCAAATTAGAATGAAAACTAATGTGAATGAATTGAACAATTGAAAAACATCAAACAAGCACCTACCCTATATACTTAAATCCCTAAAAAGATCTAAACTTTGATCAAGAAAGCAAAAGAAAACAGTTCTTGTATATATAGATCATCAACCAACAAAAACAAAGCCTATGACTTGGATTGGCTTCTAGAAACACCAGAAAGAGGGGTTCCAGAAAGAAAGTGCATGATCATTGATAGAGACCTCAATGGCTGATAGCTTGGCACTTGATGCCCTGATCCTCTCACTGTCACAAATGTCAGCCCATCTTCATACACTTCTGTGTACCCACCAACCTAAACAACATACAACATTCGAGTTTCGTCTTAGTACCGAATCAAGATCAAGATCAATAGGATGGAGTTCGAAAAATATCAATCCGGGTACTTTACCTCTCCTTTGAGGAACCAAGGATGCCATTTGGTCTGGGCTTTGAGATTCATGGCGCCCAACGAGTACCTAGTCGAGGTCACTGGGACTCTTCCATCGGTGTCACCGCTGCCAAATCCGTCAAGTCGGAAGGAATTAGTTGACAAAGGAGATTGGATTCTTTGGTAACATAATAGTAGCAAACAAATAAAGTGCACATGCTAGGGTTAGGTGGTCCATGCCATGGTGTAATAGACTTATAGTGTTTGGTACCGAAAAATCATCCACTCTTACATCATGAATCATGATCTCTCCTACTATAGTTCCACATGGTGATTGTGAAAGATCCCAAACAAGTCATGATCCGAATCGAGTGTGGAAGGTGACCTTACCCAAAAGGTGTTGGGAGATATGAAAGCTTACCTAAAGACCCACACCCGAAGGCCATTAGCCATGAACTCGCGGAGTAGGGGCAGAATCGTAGAGGGGCTATCCGACCATTTCGATATGATGTCACTGCAAGGAGAAATTCGTCAAAAACTGCGTAAGAACCGGATTAGGAAGTATCCGAAAATTGGGTAGCAAATTGATACCTGCAAGGCTCCCAATCATGGGTGAGCTTGGTGACATTGGCATGGAGGGCCTTTTGAACGTCGGGTGTGTTCAAGTAGGCGTAAGTGTAGTAATCGCTGCAAGGATCGATCTCGTCCTGCAGGGGAAAATCGGATTGTTCATAACGAATGTCGGAAAAAAAAACTAAGAGTTAATGTAGGGCATTATAAAAAAAATGATGTTTTTAGTTACTTTGGCGGGTCTAGGCTTGGCGGTGAGGTTCGCGTCGAGGCAAATGGGAGCGTAAATGTTGTATATGTCAATATAATCGACACCTACTTCAGCTTCGGTTTGTGCATCATTGCATGCTTGAGATTGAGATGACGATGTTGGAGAGAAATCGCAAGTTGTTGCGATTGTGTTCCTTACTTCGTCGGATATTAGGGCATGGGTCCAAAAGTAGTCGTACATCCCCTTCTCATCGGTCTCGTCGTTAATCACTGCATTCCCGATCTGAAATGTCACAACATATACGTATTTTCTCGTTATGATCGATACTAACCATATTGAAACTTAATCTAAATTTCAACTCTTTTTACAAATAAGTTGTACAATGTATATGCACATAAGCACATTGTTTTGGCATACAATTTTGGATCAATGTGATGAGCATTAAATTATTAATTGATGCATTTCAAAGAATATTTGAGCATGGCTAGGTTTTGTTTGATAGAAATGCGTATGCATCTATAGGGAGAAAAATAATAATTCTACATCAAATGTGGTATAATAAAAATTCCATTTTAATAAATTTAATTCAAGATATATAACACCTATATACCTACCTTATATATATGTATATTTATGTGGAAAAAAAAGAGATTAGGTTTACAATTTTTCCTATGTTTATATACATTTGGCATGTGAATGTTTGATATGCAAATAAAACAAACTAGTTTCTTCATCAATGTCATTCCAAAACTATACAAAGTAAATTTGGATGGTTGTTATTAATTGATTAAATTATCAATTGAGTCGTTTCAAGGAATATTTGAGCATGGCTAGGTTTTGTTTGATAGCAATGAGTATGCAACAGGGAGAAAAATAATATATGGTATAATACAAAATTCCATTATTTATAAAATTTAATTCAAGATATATAACACCAATACCTTTATATATATATATATATATATATATATATATGAAAAATTTCCTTTGTGTATATACATTTGACATGTGAATGTTTGTTATGCAAATAAAACAAATTAGTTTCTTCATCAATGTTTTTCCAAAACTATACAACACACTTTTGACTAAAGTTAACCACATACCATCAAATATTGACATTAATATATGACAAGTAAATTTGGATGGTTGTTAGGTTAAGGGTCCGTTTGGCATGACATAAAAAATCGACAATTAGTTAATGATTCGACGTAAAGAAATAGGTTAAGGGAACTTACAATAATGCCCTTGAGATTGATGTGATGCTTCTTGTGTGCATTCTTGTTATGTTGAAGGATATTGTGAGCGAGTTGAGGTACATAATGCCCTGCATAACTCTCCCCGGAGATGAAGAAATCTCTCTTCTTGTACTCCGGAAACCTCTCCAACCAATTCAACACGAAGACGAGATTGTCGTCCGCCGTCTTCTTGTCTCCGTTCGTGTCGTAGTCCGAAGTCTTGTTTGAGTACGAAAACCCTACTCCCGCCGGAGACTCGACGAATAGCACATTTGCAACTAATTGCACAAATCATACATATCAAGTTAACTTTTGACCAATATATAGATATAAACATAGATATCTGTATATTTATGTAATTTATTAAAATATTATTTTTAAACAAAAAAATAGTAAATAAATGCAATAAATTACCTTTGTTCCATGCAAAGTTGTTACGAGATAATGTCTTGCCATCGCTATGAACCCTGAATGGTCCAAGTTCCGCCATTGCACCATAAGCTAGAGATGAGCAACCGGGACCTAAACATTTTTTGAAATTCGAAAAATATATATTATTTTTTTTATAAATATATTAATGGTAAAATTACCAAACAGTAAGGTAATTAATTTTAAATAAATCAAAGTTATTTTATATCAACTAGAAGACGATAAACAGATGAAAACAGATCCCTCAGGGCCCAACCGAGATTCGAGCCCCGTTCTATTCCGTAATATGTGGTGAAAATGGATAATTTAATACAGTAATATATATTATTATTTACTAATTATGAAGGGAAAAAATTATCAACTGGGCTAATTCAAGGAATTAATCAAAATTAATTAGGTTGGTTAAAAGTTTTAAAAAACATACAAAACCTTTTAGAATTAAGTGATAATTAATATTAATATTCAACAGGAAAAAAAATTCAATAATAATTAAAAATTGATTATTGAACTAAAAAGTCTATCAATTACTATGCTGATAAGATATTTATTTAGATGGATAAGATAACAATATTACATCTTTCAAGTTAAGAATTTTGACCTACTACAAATTTTTTTTTAACTCATTATAACTTTTACTATTTTAATATAAAAATTACTATGTATTTTTTTTCAATTTCAACTAAACACCTATAAATTACTTTTTAAAAAAAAACCACTTATAAATTACTTCATTT
This sequence comes from Persicaria maculosa, assembly GCA_963922045.1. NCBI lineage: Eukaryota > Viridiplantae > Streptophyta > Magnoliopsida > Caryophyllales > Polygonaceae > Persicaria > Persicaria maculosa. The sequence goes on from OY998271.1 coordinate 8,887,014, forward strand.
CAAATGTGGTTAATGAAATAATTTCCAGTAAGTGTTGCAATTTAAATGACTACATTATTAACAGTTAAAATTGTAAATTAAATAATAATGAATTAGGTAAGAAATAAAACCTCCATTAAGCCAAAGAAGAAGAGGGGCAGATTCAGGCCTATTCTCAGACTCCACAAAGTAGTAATAGAACGCCCTGCCGGCGTGCTCGTCGACGGTGACATAACCGCCGTACTGGGCGAAGTCCACCGGCGGTTGCCCCGGCAGCCTCTCAATCCTATCTCCTTCCTTTGAACCATTGTCTTGAATATGCCTGTGTCTGTGTTTCACTTGTAGCTTGTTGACTTCCAAGACCAAGGAATCGTCCAAAACGACGCCGTTTCCTTCCTTGTTGAAGTACTTGCTCTTGAATAGCTTGTTGAGTCTAGAGGCCTGATTTTTCAGCACCTTTTTGTTGGCTTGGATTTGTGGGAGGAATGAAGATGAGATTAGGAAAATTGTTAGCACAACCAAACACGCCCTTAAGGACTCCATTTTTTTTTCCTCTCTTTTTTTTAGAGTTTTGAGAGGGAAAATGGAGGAATTGGGATGACATGTGGTGATGGGCAATTGGGGAGTTTATATAGATTGTGTTTGTAGATGTATTTTTTAAAGAAAAAAAAATTGATTTTTCATTCTGGTTTTCAAGATAAACCTTGTTTATTATTTTTTGTGTGGGGAAAATATATTAAAATATGAGATTGTGTGTAAGTGCAATCCATTGTAGTTTACTCTAGAGGCGTAAAAATTGGGATTTTTTTGTTATGGGTGATGGATCGAATCATTAATTAATGAGATTGATTGATGAGAGTAGTTTGGGATCTAGCTAGTTGGCCAATCATGAACCTTAGGGCACATGGGTAATTAAATCTAAGATGTGCTTGATCATGATTTTCTTGTTAATTTTTCATTTCAAAATTTGGTATCAATTAAATAATATATGTAAACTTACTAAATTAATTGATTTATTAAAAATAGAAATAAAAATTTTTTACCATCTTTTTAAAAATATTTTTTTACCATATACATTTAATTGAATTCTATTTGGCATATAATGTAATTGTATTTAGCACAAGATTGACTGTAACGACCAAATATATATAGTTGGTTGCAATGACCATAATCGTAACAACCAAAGAGCATTATGGTCGCAATGATTATGGTTTCTACGACCAACTGCATGTATTGATATTACGACTATTATAATTTGTATTCACTAGTTTAGTACCCGCCCTATTGTGCGGTTTTTTTAATTAATATATTTAATATTCCATATTAAAAAATATATACATTTTTTTGTTTATACTCTAAACTCTAGTACTACTCACCTCGAAAACTATAACGTACGTTATTTATTGAGTGTGGGCAGAAGAACACAAATTGAACTAAATCAAGTCGATTATTAAAGTTTTACTTTTTACCCTATCCTATAAAGTATAAACAAAGAATTGCATGTACATACTAATTTAGGTTAATTGGAATAAATTATAAACAAACAAACAAACAAACAAAGTAGAAAGATAAAATGCTAAAAAGTAGATCGGTGCCAAGATTGCAAGAAAATAGAATTAAATTAGAATGATTAATAAAAAAAACTTACAGTGAGGAAGACAACATTGATGGAGAGATAGTAGAATTTATACAATTGAAGACACAAGGGGTATTTTTGTATAAGAATCTTATTGAAGAGATCCAATGTAGATTTTGTTAGTTATTTGAGTTTATCCGAAATTTTATTCAAAATCAAAATTGCAATCATATCCAATTCAAAATAATTTTAATGAAATTAATAAAAACAAATTTAAAAATAAAATCAATTGGTTAAGATTTAGGGGAAAAATTAATTAAATAATTAATTATGTATTTAAATAAGTAATTTGATTTATAATAAATAATAATTGAAGAGATCCGATGTAGATTTTGTTAGTTATTTAAGTTTATCAGAATTGTTATTCAAATTCAAATTTGCAATCATATCCAATTCAAAATAATAATTGATTTTTCTAATATTTTAATTAGTTAAATAATAATTAATTAAGTAGATTTATTTGCTTAATTAGACAAGGTAGAATATTTACTTAATTAGATTTTCTAACGAACAAATCTTAACAATTAATAAAAAATCCTATAATAAAAAAAAATCCTACTTTAAAGGAGAAGCCGACACATGGGTTAGGCGACTTCTCCTTTAGTATTATAATATTGATTTGAGTGAAGGTAGTTTTGAGTATTTGTTGGTCACTTTGTTAGAACTTAGATCAATTATCAATTATATTGTATGTATCAGCTAGGGATAGGGTTTTCGGACATACGTTTGCAATGATTGAAATCGGTCGATTTGGTGCTAGTGTACTTTCATACCATGATCGTAATGATTAGAATTGCTTATGGCCGCATTGACCATGGTCGCTTCAATCAACTGAGCTTTTTGGTCGCAATGACCATGGTCGTTACAAACTCAAAATTAGTTTTGTATTTTAAACATTGTGCTAGTTTATTATATCGTGCCTAACACTTATTTCAATGGATATATTAAGGGGAACAACGGAGACAACTAATCGTACATAAATTACGGTTTCACCCATTTGGAGCCAAATAACTCCCTCTTGTCTAGCCACTTAGAGTGGGGAGAATAATATAACGGGATGACCCATTTTTTATCTAATCATGATATCAAAGATGCCCTTCATGATATCAAAGATGCAAGGGCATATGTTTCATAATTAGTATGAATACACCTGAGTGGAAACGAATCACATCACCTAGAAGTCCTCTTGAGGTTGTACAATAATCAACTTACACTAAGTTGTTTTCAACTGAAGGAGACATTTGAAAGTAGGAAAAAAAACTTTAGTGTGGGTAAGAAAATTCGAAAAATCGAAAAATCCATTCAATTGTGCATAGTGAGCAAGCGTGTGGTGAAGATTACTGATGCGCACATGGAAGAACGTGAGTATATTGTGAGAGGGAAGGGTCATACACGCATGTCAAAGACGACATCCATAAAATGGTGAATATGAAAAAAATATGGATGTTAATACATATTGAAGGTTTATAAGAGTATTAAGGGATTGTAAATGGCATTGATGCCTTCGTGATGGGCGACTCTAATCCCCAAAACCCTACCTTTGGAGGAGCAAAACATTGTCTTATATATGTTGCGATGTAGGGAGCATGTGCTTAGCACATGGGACAGTTGTCCCTTATTACAAAAGAAGACAAAAGAGTGAGCAAATGACATAAAAAGTCATTTCTCAACAACATGCAACAACATTAATGAAAATGTATAATATGAGCTAAGTTATGATATCTTCATATCCCCTCCTCGAGTTGGACTTGGTGGAAGACCAACAAGAAAAAAACTTGGAAGAGAGGAAATGATGTCGCTTCTCCCCAAGTGGCTTAGTATTAGTAAGCACATCTGCAAGTTGAACTCCAGTTCTGACATGTTGAGGATGAATAAAGCCCTCTTGCAACTTCTCTTGAACATAATGGCAATCTATCTTGAGGTGTTTTGTTCTCTCATGGAACATATGGTTCTCTGCTATGTGAATTGCATATTTGTTGTTACAATACAATGGTATAGGCAATGGCACATTTATCTTCAACCGATGTAATACACCTTCAACCCAAACCAACTCACTAGCAGTGGTTGACATACTTTTGTAATCAGCTTCTGCAGAAGACTTTGACACAGTCACTTGCTTCTTAGTTTTCCATGAAACTAAAGATCCTCCAAAGAACACACAATACCTTGTAAGAGATCTTGCACTAAATTGACAAGAGCCCCAATTAGCAACATAGAAAGCACTCAATATCATAGATGAATCTTTAGGATAATGCAATCCAGTTGATATTGTGCCCTTCAAGTATCTCACAACATGAATTGCTGCATCAAAATGAGGTTGTATTGGCTCAACCATGAACTGGCTAAGATGCTAAACAACATAAGAAATATATGGCCTTGACAGATTGAAAAATAACATTCTCCCTGTAAGTCTCATGTATTTCTCTAAATCATCCATGATTTCCCCAAACTCAATGGACAATTTTAAGCCTCTTGGCAAAGGGAAAGTAGCTGTTTTACATTCTGTCATTTGACAATTTTCTAATAAGTCAAGAACATACTTTCTGTGATGAAGTAAAGTACCACCTCTGTCATGTAAGATTTCTAGACCTAGGAAGTATATGGCTTTCACAAGGTCCTTAATAGTGAAAGCTTTGTGTAAAGCCTCCTTAGTCTCTCTGATCACTACCTCGTCATCTCCAGTAAGTAAGAGATCATCCACATATACCAATGCCACAACAATGCTAGCTGGAACATCTTTAATAAATAGAGAGTAATCCTCACATGATTGATGAAAGCCCAAACTCATCAAGAATCTGCATAACTCGGTGTTCCACTGCCTAGAGGCTTGTTTCATTCCATAAATGGATTTCTTTAGCCTGCATACTTGGCCAGGTTTGTTTGTAATATACCCCTCTGAGGGCTCCATATAAAATTCCTCTTCCAACTTTCCATGAAGGAAAGCATTATTCACATCAAGCTGATACAAATGACAGTTTCTCATGGTTGCAACAACAATCAAAATTCTCATAGTGGAGAATCTAGCTATAGGTGAGAGGGTGTGCTTGTATTCCTTCCCCTTGATCTGATTGTATCCTTTTACCATCAATCTTGCTTTATATCTTTCTATAGTGCCTTAGGTCTATACTTGATTTTGTAGACCCACTTACTGTCAATGGACTTGTGTCCAGTGGGAATCTGTGTCACCCAAGTTCCATTTCTTTCTAAAGCCTACATCTTATATTCATGGCTTCCGCAGATGTTGTGTTGCTTGCTTATATGTAAAAGGCTCAGGCTCAACTGTCATACAAGTAAAAGAGTTCACTAACTCACTGTCACAATTAATTTCTTCTCCAAGACATTCAGCAAAAAAAGACTGAGATACAGAATTCCTTTGTCTCTCATTTCTGCAAACATAGTCTTGAAGCCTTCTAGGTGCCATGTGTTCATGAGTGGATCTTCTTAAAGGTGGAAACACATTAGTATCTTGCAGTATCTCAGCTGTCATTTGGCCAGTATTCCCATCTGAGGCCAATGCGTCTGCTACCTGAGAGGGAATGGAAGAATGATGGGAATCACCTGTTGTATGCATTGTTGGTGGAGGTGAATAAGACATTGACATATCTAATGGTTGCTGAGGTGTATAATCACCATCAGGAGCTGGATTCACTAGAGGCAACCTAAGGTTGTCTTGACATTGCTCCTTATCAACACTCTCCACTTTATCCTGAAATGGAAAGACATCTTCCTTGCAAATCACATCTGTGCTGACAAATATAACTCTTGAATCCAAATCCCACAATTTATACCCTTTCTGACCAAAAGGATATCCCATCATCACACATCTTCTAGCTCTAGGCTTCATCTTGTCTTTGCTGTCATGTGGCACAGGAGCATTACATAAGCTACCAATCACTCTTAAGCAATCGTAAGTTGTTGGCTTGTTGAATAATTTTTCATGAAGAGGAGTCATCCAATTCAAGACTTCAGTAGGCATCTTTTTTATCCCCCTAGATCCGCCACTAAGTAGTTTGATATTACATAATGTTCAACATATTTTTTTTTTGAAAAAATTCAAAATAAAAGATATATTCTATAAATTATTTTTGGTTAAATTGTAGCTGTTTTACTATTTCAAAGATTTGAAAAGAGTTTATGCTTTAGAAAATGTTGGAAAATAAAACCAAAAAAATGTTGTAAATTTGAAAAAACTCTATTTTTTCTAGTGCTTTAATATTTTTGCAAAATATAATAAAAAATTTATTTTAAAAAAATGTTTCATATTCCCCAAAGTTTGAAGATTATTTGAAGCCAATCTTGAAAATGGTAATTTTTGGGGAAAATATAACTAGATTTATTTGACTCAAAATAATACCAACTATGAGATATGAACCAAAAATAATACGAACTAAAAAAAAGTCTCAAAATAATACAAACTATCCACATGTAAACCAAAAATAATACAAACTTTAAAATCAACTAAAAATAATACAAACTATGAACTTTTAAATCAAAATAATACAAACTTTTGAACTTAAATTAGGATAAGATTCAAAATAAAATTTTATTTATCAAAATTATAAAAAAATCTATAATTATTAATACTTTGCACAAATTCACCTTTTATATTTTAAATACATCAAACCCACTATTTGATTGTCTAACTTTGTATAATACAACCCCAATTTTTAGAAATTACACAAAATTACGTGAATTTTAGGATATGATTCTATTTTTTTTAATAATTATGGATAAAGTGGATGTGATTTTATTTAATTTCAAAATAAAAAGTGTTTTTTGATAAAAGTTGAATAAATAAGGGAACTTTCGTCTAGTAGCCATGAGGTTTGGTCTTTTTCACATGGTGCCCAAACTTTTCAAGAATTTTGCATGGTAACCACGAGGTTTAGACAAATTTTGTGTGATAACTAAACTTATTAAAATCATATAGAAATTATATAAAATAACAAATATATTATAATTCATTCACATAATCACTCAATTTTGGTGTTTTGCTTTTAAAAAACTATCAGCAACCCCTTTAATATTTAAAGTGACTAAATTATTTACATAAAGAATGAGTAAATTATAAAAAAAATCACCTAAAATTGAAAAAAAAAGTTCATAAAGAATGAGTAAATTATTTAAAATATGTACTTAATTTATTTTCAAATCCACAAATTAAGTACATATTTTAAATTATCAATCATTCATATATGTTCTAAAATATCCTAAAATATTTTGGATAAAATAAACTTTGTATTATATATATTATGTAATCTTTTTAAAACATTAGAAAGGTTATTATCATATTATGTATACTTTTTTCCAAATTTTAAAGTTTTTATATAAAAAAAACTACCATTATTTTTTGTTATTTTGTGCAATTTAATCATTTAGCATGCAATTAATGTGTAGCACTATAAAATATTTCAATGGTTGTAGTTAAATTTTTTAAATAAAAAACCAAAATTGGGTTGTGTGAAAAAAGAATTTTTTTTTATGATTATCTTGTGATTTTACCTAAATTCTGCAATATTTTAAACCAATTTGGTTAACATAAGAAAATTTTTCAAACCTCATGGCTACCACACAGAATTGGCCGAAACCACGTGGTTACCATGCGAAATTCTTGAAAAGTTTGGGCACCATGCAAAAAAAGTCAAACCTCGTGGGTACCCGGCGAAATTGTGACTATATACTCATATTTTTATAATTTTTGTAAATAATGTTTTAATTTGTGTTGATTCTTCTCCTAGTCTAACTTCAAAAGTTTGTATTATTTTTAGTTAAAAGTTCATAGTTTGTATTATTTTTAGTTGATTTTAAAGTTTGTATTATTTTTGGTTTATAGATGGATAGTTTGTATTATTTTGAGACTTTTTTAGTTTGTATTATTTTTGGTTCATATGTGATAATTGGTATTATTTTGAGTCATTTTTCCATAGAAGATACAAACAAATGGTGTAGAGGTGATGGGTAGGTTGGCATGTATTCCATATAATGTAACCATCTTTGTGGTCTAGGTGCATAAAAGGGATATCCTTGTAATTAACATTGCCAATTTAATTAGAAACAGGGCATATAAATATAAAGGATGATTCAATTAAATAAAATTCATTCTTTAATTTAGGTGAAAAAATATCAGTTAATTTATTTAATATAAATCAGTTGAAGTTTGTGAGTTTTTTTTTTCTTTTTACACAAATATATCTAAGATAATCTCAAGTGTATGCCTTGTTTTTTTTTTAAAAAATAATAATTCGAAATCCCAGACGACAATAAAAATATGGGAAATCGAGAGGCTGAAGGGAATCGGCTGACGGGCTAACCCTCATGATACTACCATTTGTATGCCTTGTTTGATTGAACATATACTTCCATGAATTGCAATTCATATGAATTTAATTTTTTTTGTTAAATTATAAGATATATGGAATTTAAATAAAAAGTTAAGTTTTTTGATAAAAAGGTAGAATAATAAATTTATGAAAATAAAAGAAAAACGGTAGAATTCAAATTTCGTGGTTTTTTAGTATTAAAAACCACAGTCAAACACCTATATTTATTCTACTTTGTGGGTTTTTAAACTTTTTGGATTTTTAGTTAATCAATAAGTATTGGTTTCTTGAAATGGTAAATATATAGATGTGATGATTACCCAAATTACAAAAGTTATGAGACCATACCAAGGGTCCCATGTAAGAGAACGGAATCATAAGTCAAAAGAATCTCTCTATGCCCACCAACATACACAAAAGTCTATCTCATCCATCCCATTCACAACTAACTCTACTACTCTAACTCTAGCTTCCTCCCAATTCCTATTCTTCCCAATCCAGTTTTCGCTCCAACCTTTTCACTAGTGATTTGCTCTTCCAATTAGCGGAAAGGCGGGAGCGACAACTCGCAATAATATGTATCGCACATGTTTTAGGTATGAATTGTTAATTACAGAAAATCAATTTGTTTCTATGCATCCATGTAAAATAAACGGTTGCTTCAAACGCTAATAACTTGGCTTGGTAGAGCTGCGTTTTTTGTACCTTCAATGGTTCCTTTGCAAACCATGCGAGCCAGTCTCCAACGGTGTCATACCTACACGTGATTCCAATCCACCCAAACACAAGATTCTGCACCTCTTGAATGACAGGACAATTGAACCACAGGTGGTTTTCGCTCTCTTCCGCTCTCTTCAAATATACGTAAAAAGACTTTTTTTTTAACACATTTGTTTAGATCTGAATATCTGATCATTTTATAACCCAAGTTGTAAATTTCAATCATTTGATTTATATACAAGTTGGACCATACTACAGAGTATGTTCTATGGGTTTTTTTTGTCAGTATCTTATATCTATATTTTGAAAGAAAATTAAATTGGAGTAAAATTAAGATGGTAAAATTATAAATTACGGAGTAAATGTTTGCTGATTGTTTATTACTAAAGCAAATCGTACAAAATAAATTGGTCTCTGTTTTATTTTATCTATCGAAGTAATAAATTGGTCCCTGCTACAAACTCCCAAAAAAAAAAAATTCAGAGTAAGAACAAGACTAAATTAATTCCTCCGCGTAATATTTTTTTGGTCGAATGAATATGATATAATAATACTCGGAGTAATATATAAATTCGAACACAAAAATATTGGTTATAATAATGCATAAATCTAAATCTAAATCTAAATCTAAAATCATGTATGGGATTAGCATATGATCCATAATTAATGCGGTATACGGAATGAATATAACAATTATTCAAATAGAAAAATATGCTACTGTATTGTATAGTCTACTCCAGTACTAATTACAGTATTAATTAAGTCAGATTAGTCTGCTCACTTGTTTCATCCTATTAATCTATACGTAGTTAACTACTCTCCCTCCGTCCCGAAAATAAATGATGTTTGACTTTTTTGCACGTAGTTTTAGCAGCTAAAAACTATATAAAATCTTATTTATTTTAATTAATTTTTTTTATAGTTTAATGGTATGAAACTATGAAAAATATTAATTAAAATAAATAAGATTTTATATAGTTTTTAGCTCCTAAAACTACATGCAAACAAGTCAAATATCATTTATTTCTGGATGGAGTGAGTATATTATTAGAAAAGCATTTGTGATGAAGTGTCACTCTCTCTCTCTCTTTAAAAGCAAGTTATTCAATAACAAATTTTAAAAATTCAATTAATTCATGATCTTAACCTAAATTATAATTTTAATAATTTTAAAAAAATCTATATCTATAGTTAACTACATTAGAGAAGCATTTTTTATGAGGTGTCACTCTCTCTTCTTAAAAGTAAGTTATTTAATCAATTTTTAAAAAATTTAATTGATTCATGATCTTAGCCTAAATTAAATTTTAGTAATTAAAAAAATCTATATTTATAGTTAACTATTATTAGAGAAATATTTTTTTATGAGGCGTCACTCTCTCTTCTTAAAAGTAGGTTATTCAATCAATTTCTTAAAAATTCAATTAATCCATGGTCTTAGCCTAAATTATAATTTTAATAATTTAAAAAAAAATTATATCTATAGTTAACTAGTATTAGAGAAGCATTTTTGATGAGATGTCACTCTCTCTTCTTAAAAATAGGTTATTCAATCAATTTTTAAAAAAAATTCAATTAATCCATGATCTTAGCCTAAATTATAATTTTAGTAATTTATTTTAAAAAAATCTATAGTTAACTACTATTAGAGAAATATTTTAGATGAGGTGTCACTCTCTCTTCTTAAAAGTAAGTTATTCAATCAATTTTTTTTAAAAATCAATTAATCCATTATCTTAGCCTAAATTATAATTTTAGTAATTTTAAAAAAAAATGAGATTAATTCAAAACTTAAAATTAATAATATATAGTTAACTATTTATCTATCTATCTATAGTTAACTATTATTAGAGAAGCATTTTTGATGAGGTGTCACTCTCTCCTTAAAAGTAGGTTATTCAATTTATTTTTTAAAAATTCAATTAATCCATGATTGTAGTCTAAATTATAATTTTAGTAATTTAAAAAAAATAATGGGATTAATTCAAAACATAAAATTAATAAGAAAGAAACATAAAATTAATATTAGTAATCTATATATATACTAATTTAATTGTTTTTTCAACCAATGAGTTTAATTCAAAACCTTTAATTATTTGAACTTCTATTGTTATTTTATAATATTAATTTAACATATTATTAATATTTTATTTATAAAAACCGCACGCCATGACGCGGAGATCATACTAGTTTATAATAATTTCGTTAAATTATTGAATTGAGGTTTTTTCCAATATTTAATTTAATATATTAATAATATTTTGTAAATTGGGGAGTTGTTTTTGCTTGTTCTTTCTGCCATCTTTCCTGGACCGACGCCCAATCGCCCATGAACGTGAAGCTCCCATGATTCATAAATAAGTAATGTTAATAATTGAAGAGGCTGAAATTTGTAAGATAGAAGATGAAGATAAAAGGTGGGTCCACGTATGCTGTTTTGGAAAACCATGACAAAAATCAGGCTCCAATAATTATAAATTACAGTATACAAATGATCTTAAATAACAATAATTAATAATTATAATATTTTGTCAATTTTTGGAGTACTTTTTAAATTAAGTAATGAGGTTAACTATGAGTACATTGGAGATTATAATGTAGGAATACAGACAAATGGTTAGTTAATACCAAATTTCACCCAATGGTGATTAATAATGACAAACAATTGAAAAATCAAAAGTAATCACAAACTTTTTTTTTTTTGGAGTCGGAGGTTCCGATTGATAACGGATAGTTGATGAGGTAGCTGATGAGTTAGGTACTTAGGCTTCGTTTGGTTACACTTTAACTTCCTTCCCGAGAAGTATAACTTCCTAGGAATTGGTTTACAATATATGTGTTTGGTATAAATTTTGAAAACTAAAAAACGTAGGAATTAGAATTCATAGGAATTGGAATTCCCATGAAAAGGGGGAATTCAACTTACCACGAGGGAGTGGGTAAGATCTACTTCCCCCTTTTCTTCCCCCAATCTTTTATTATAAAATATCTAATTTATCCACATAATGAAATGGTATAGTTACTTTTTATTTTTTATAAAGAAAATATCTAATTTATCCACATAATGAAATGAATTTATTTATATATAAAGGTTATAAAGGTAATTTAAAACCAATTGCTATCAAATATCTGTGTTCAATCAAACAAAATGCAGCAATTGAGTTCCTGGGAATTTATTTGCAAACAAACACATTTTCATACTTCCCGGAAAGTAGAATTTATGGGAATTGTATTTCCCAGGAATTAAGTTCCCGGGAATTGGAATTCCTACATTTAACCAAACGAACCCTTAGGTATGTTAAATATCTATTAAATTAAGTTGTTATTTATCTAGATATGTAAACTGGTAAAATGGTATATTTAATACAAATTAATTATGAAAGAGGAGGAAAATAATAGATTTATGAAAATAAAAGAAAAACTCCAAAATTTTTGAGATGAGTAGTTGTTCAAATTCCAATTAACTACAAAGGTTAAATCTTAATCTTAATTTTCGCTCATTTAAAACTATATAATATTAAAATCAAAACTTTGAATACCTATTATGGTTTGGCAACGTAGTTGTAGAGATTGACTTCTATTATGGTTTGGCAAAGTAGCTATAGAGATTCACATACCCTCCAACAAATTCCTCATTTTGGATATTTTTAAGTTTTTTAAGAATTTTAATACGTTTTTTTGTCCAACATATTCCCCATCTCATTCTCCAAAATGGAGACGTAGTAGAAAAAATAGAGGTTTCTAAATCTACATCATTTTCCAAAATTAAATTATTCTCCAAATATTGGAAATGGAGAAAAGGTTAGAGTTGAAGTATAATTACTCCCGTTTTGGATAAATTTTAGAGAAGCTGAAGATGGTCTTATAGTGGAAGAATCTGCTGGCTAAAAAATCAATTTTTTAGTTGTACAGATTACATAAATAATGTTACAAAATCACACCAAAAAAGAAAAGGAAATAAATAAATAATGTTACAAACACTTGGTATTACATCTCTTTATGCCTTGAAAAAATATGATTGCGCAGGACTCAGATCAGCTCAACACCTGAAGTACTCAACATCTCTTCTGACTTCCATTCTCGAATGCAGGTCTACGACAGATCTTCTGCCGAAGGGCATGATGGTATATTGCTTGTTACCTCTTTCGTCTTTTGACAGACATAAATAAAGTGGCAATCCGGGTCTTCCAGGGTAAACTCTCGCGGAAGCAGACCCTCCTCCGTCAGAGGAACCTGTTCAATGCTTGATCTCTCTGTTGAAGTTGAACCTGGTGGCTTCTGGAATCCCGGTCTGGCTGCAAAAGTACGAGAGATTATTGAACGGAAGCCATTTTCATTGCACTTAAACAGGGTAGTAAGATACCATAGGTCCATAGCCCAAATCTCCAAACATGAAAAGGGCTAAACAATCAGATTCTCCGTGAAATATAGACTTAAACCTACAAGTATAAATTTCTACTCTAAGCATGACTACAGGGCAAGTCTTCTAGTTCATCGTGTCAGGTGTCAACTGTACACAAGAAAAGATAGCCATCAATCTATTATCAACTTTGAATAGTTAAAGATCTCTACCTCTACATTAGAGATTCAAGTATCAATCTATTTCTACAGGAGAAAGAGATTAAAAAAATGTTAAACCAAATTAGTCAAAGGTGATGCTGTTATTTGACTACTGTAATGTAATTTCTGGGTGCTTATATTCACCAGTGTGGAGTACTGGAGTGTGCACAAATAACTATCCAGTGGGTAACAAAGGCAGCTGAATCACATATGGGATTCCAGTTCACTTCAATTATCATATGCTGAGTTGCATAACTATTAGAAATAACTTCACCGACTGAAAAGACACTCAAAGTCCCAAATTCGTACTATATGTTAGTTAATCCTCTTAATATACACCCGAGTTGCCCCAAAAAAACAATAAATAACAATCAGCGTAGTTTCGAAAAGAGAACAGTTCAATACTCATCACCAAACACCTGGGACAATTTTAAGACTAAAGACCAACATCTAGAGTAGAAAAACAAACTAGAACAATATCTGAATTCTATGGCTTGCTCTAGTATTCTACATTTGAAAATATTCAACATCAAAGGTGTATTCTTAATATTGTTCAAACACTTCCAATAAGACTTTAGAATCGGAATCTTTCATCATGTTTGGAAAACTATAGATGCCGAAGCTGACTGACATAAGCATGTTGCTTCCCAAGTTCTCTTACCTTACTAATATATTACCAACTTCTACAAGCATAGTCCCTACTGATGGTCTGATACCATTATTATTCTCACTACAACTTAATAAAGATACACCAGGGCAGCAAAGTGCAACTAAAATCAGGTCATTTGATGTCGTCAGAAAATGTCAGTTCAACTAGAAGTTGGTTTTCTTCTTTGGTCAACCCTGGCATCACAGTGATTTTATTGGGAAGCGGTTGCACCCTCTACCAGACAACCTTCAATCTTGGTGGATATCATATCAGCCATGGGCTACAATAAGGTCGGTTCTTGGTTTTTCAGGTACCAAGCCCTGAGACCTCCTCAACTTAGAAACCTGGGGTTCACACAGCCATAGAATGTGACAGGAGCCACACATTTTATATAATGCCCTAAAATGAACACAAAGAGATGGCTTATTAAAGTTATTGTTTATGCTGGTGGATCTTGGATGAGAAAGGCGTTTGACAGTTTTATATGCCAGGTGGACCTTGGATCTTTATGTGAAAGGAACTAAAACACTGTTTTTGTGCTGTTGGCAGGCATCTACTTTGGCAATCAATTTTGACCAAGAATACATACCAATGGAAAGAATTTTAAATGATTCTCAATCAGCTTATGGCCTTATCCAATAGCAAAAACCCATTTAAAAAAATGCAAACTACAATTCATCTATGCAGAAATGACTCTGCACTGAAACTGTGGACTGCCAAGAGGCTACTGTTACAACTAGATTGAACAAGACACGCTAAAAAGAGAAAACTGCTAGATTCAAGATAGTCTTAATAAATACAATGTGACAAATCATCAATAGTGCAAGTTCAACAATGGATTGAGCATTTACAGTCGAGAAGTCACTCAGCAGATAATGCACAAACTTGGGCATTTATTATGAAGCTAACTTTGTAGTTATACAAGAATTATTTTCATCACAATCAATGGAATTGATGGAAAACATGAGCTACTAGTGATGTAGAGAAGAAGCTGATATAAAATGGCAGAACATTAATTGATTCAGATATACCAAGAATTCATTAAACTATCTTTGAAGAAGCCCAGTAGAAATGTTAGCTGTATTAGTATAACAAGCATCACTAAAGTAATTTGCAACATAAAGTAATGGTACTTCTGATCTCTACCCTGAACCTAGTTGATAAATGAGACTACAAAAGAATGTTCTTGTGTAAATGTTCATATAAAATAAAAAATAAACAATGGTCAAGCCATCAAGCAAAGAAAATCAACAAAGATGGCAAAATTAATGAATGACGAGCACGCTCATGAAAACTTACGTATAATGTACAGTAAAATTGTCCAGTTGCATAATGAGCTCTTCAAACAAGGCATCCTTACTGTAGGGTCACCATAAGTAATCTGTTAAAAAGATACACCTATGGATCAGCTATGCCTATCAATCTATCATTACTTCTTCAAGTTGGAATTGATAAAAGATAAGCTTAGCTACAAGATCAGGCATATATGATTACCATTATATAGGACCCTCCTGGTTTCAGAAGCCTGCTAGAACGATTAACTAGTTTAGAGCGCAAAAGTCATAACAAGAGTTCAAAGTGTGGATAATTGTAGAAGAAGGCGATCAAGTTCAAAAGATTACAAAATTTAAAACCTGTTGACTTCACCTAGCATCTGACTGGAACTTGTTAAAGCATCCGCACCACACTGACATCAAAAGCTTAATAAAGATCAGAGAAATATAAAATCAACCGCCAATAAAATTTCATCAGTAGGGTTCAAGAGGAATTATTTTACCATCAACGAATCGAGAGTCCCTACGGTGGATAGAAGATAGATGGCCGTGCATGATATCCATAACAAATCGCCAAATGTACCAGAGATTAGTTCACCAATTTAAACACAAATTCTTAAGTAGTAAAGATGACACTACCTTTATCAATCACACCGTCAAATGATTCATCCGGGAGAGCGCTCATATCCCTAACATCCATTTGCAAATCTATACATATGTGTCAAGGAACACCTCCCAATAGAATTTCATGGCATAAGAAAATAGCATAAAAATTATAATGTAGCAAGAATAAGCTAATTCCCATCCAGGATACATTTCAGCTGAGGAACATGCTCATACTTTCTTTTCATAATCTGTATCGCCACGGAAGAAATGTCAACGTTGACAATCTCTTCATATCCATCCTTCACCATGTCATCAGAAATGACTAGCAGGAAGATCCAGTAAACAGATCAGAATCAACAGCACAAAAGTGAATTCCACAAGCAGCAAAAGAAGTAACCTTGATTTAGCTACCTACATTCCATGTATACAATACAAATACACAATCATCCAAAGTCAATTGATAGCGATTGGATCCAATTAATGATCTGACCAAATAGGAAACGAAAAATCACACTCCTCGCTGCTAAATCAACGCGAAACCCTAGAAGTGAAGCTCGGGAAATCGAAATCAAAGCAAAACTCGGAATAGGAGAGGAAAGGGGGAGCAGATACCAGCGTTGCCGCAACCGACCATGAGAAGGCGGGAAGAGGTAGGAAGGTAGTGGCGGATCAAGGGCTGAAGAGCGGAGTACTGCTGGTACCAGTCAAAGGAGCCGGCCTCCTGGACATAGCGGGAGTCCCAGTAGACGGCGTCGCCATAGTTGAATGTGTTGCAGCTGGAGATGTCCCTCATCGTCTCTCTCTCGATCAACTGCGAGTTCGGGGTGAGGGGTTTTCGCCTCGAGATCGGCGAAGAAAAAGCAGTTTCAACTGCGTAGTTTGTTACGCGAGTTTATCGTCGGGATGTTTTGGGAATGACACTTGACAAGCCCCCGCTGTTTCTTTCTGCTGTGTTTGGTCGGTGATATTCGGGTCCGGGTATATTGGCTCGGGAATATGGGTCCGTATGGGCCGGGTTGAAAAAATGACTAAAATTTATAAACAAGTTAAAAGGTAAAAATTTATTTGAAATAAGGTTCAAAATTTGTGTCAAATATAAACTCCGTATGGGTAAAAAAACAATTTATTTATAAAAAGTGGAGTTTATTTAATTGTTATTAGGGGTATACTTTATTTTCAAATCAAATAAACACCAAAAAACAAAACAAAAAAAACTATCAAATGTGGTTCACAAATTCGTAACAGCAAGCATATTAGCAGTCTTTTACTTAAAGGGATTCATTTCCACCCGATTACTTTATCTAGATCTAGTCCTTTTTTAAACACCCATTTTTATCTAAAACCTCACCTATAAACTACCCCGTACACTACTAATAATTTAACCTCTTCATTTTACTAGTTTATAACTACTAAAAAAACATCTATACACACCCTATGTCCGGATGGTTTCCTAAGTTAGATTCGTGAATTTTGATAAAATTTCGGATCGGGTCTCTATTTGGGTGAGTCGGTCAAATTTTATCAATTTCGGATCGTGAATATTGTGTCTTACTACAGTAGGTAGAATAAGATCAATTTCCACTTTCTTCCTTATATAACTGAGCTTGCTTTCTTTCACGCTATATGTAAGTTGATGACTCCATATACATCCATAATGAACTATCTTCATCCTTTCTTGTCTAGCATCAGTTTTAGGAATCATGCACATCAAGGTGATTATCTTTTAACCGTACAGGTTATATGTTTCATGATTAATGAAAATCTATTTCTTTAGCCACTGTAGATCAACGCTTCATTGTTGATAAAATTGCAGAAAAGGAAGAGGATGGTGGATATGCTACTAGAGTACACAAAAGGTGAATGTTAATTCAAGTATTACTCAATTGAATCCTACTTGCTTTGTTTTGTGAAGTTATTGGATGATACAGGGTTCAACTGAACCAAATGTGAGTAATTTCCTTATACAAAATTTAATAGTTCAATAACCCGCACCTTGTGCGAGTTTTTTTTAAAGATAACTCCAATATTAAAGATTTGATTTTTATATTCTTGTTTAGTTTTTTTTAAGTTAGTTGTGTAGTTCAGGTTTTCACGTAATTAAAAGTTCATTTTGTTAATTGACTCTAACCAAATGATAAGTCAAAGATTATCATTTTCTATTTAACAACTTCAAATATAGGTTAAATAATAAAATGAGAATAATCATTACATATAACTCTTGCATAATTGCATTACATGATTTTTTTATAAAATATTTTTATGCATCCGTAACACACTGTTGATGTCATAATTTTTAGAGTATTAATAATTACGGTTTTTCTAATCTATACCCTTAATTAGGGAATTACAGAGAAGCAAAAAATGTAAACATTTTCAAGTAGAAGCAATAGGCTACACATCAAAGAGATATATAGGTAAAAAAAAAGCAATATATAGGTTATCGTAATCATTTAAAAAAAATAGATGTCCAATCTTAAATGTTGATTAGGAATCTTTTAATGACTTGAATTTTGAATGATGACCCGCAATTAGAAATAAATTTTAGTGAGTATAATATCAAATATCTTTAAAGCAAATAATAAAATTAAAACATGTACACAAACTAATCTCTAAAGGATCATCAATTCAAAGAAACTAATCCTAGAAAATAAAGGAAGAGATGATATAATAGTCAGTATATAACTCTTCCATTACATGATAAAATAATTTTATGCGTATGTAATACATTATTGATATCATGATTTTTTAGAGTATTATAATTACAGTTTTTCTAACATATACCCTTACGACATTACAGAGAAACAAAAAATGTCAACATTTTAAGATAGAAGCAATAGGCTATACATCAAAGCAATATATGGGTTTTCGTAATCATTTTTTTTTTTTAAAAAAAGGTGTCCAATCTTAAATGTTGATTAGGAATCTTTCAATGGCTTAGTTTCGAATGTTGACCTGCGATTATAAATAAATTTTAGTGAGAATAATCTTAAATGCCTTTAAAGCAAAATATGAAATTAAAAGCATGTACCCAAACTAATCTCTAAATGATCAAACTAAACCTAGAAATTAAAGGAAGAGATGAGAAAAATATGAATAATTTGGTAATTTTGGTCTAAATTTATGGCCTCAATAATGAATTTAGTTAAGATTTATTGTACCATAAAATTAGTGATATCTATGACAATTAAAAAAAGGAAAAAAAGACTTGCCTTTACTGAATGAAAGTACCCTTAGCAATGATAGTACATGTCATGTAGTGCGGTGGTTAATTATGTAGGACGTATTTGTGTTCATATAAGGGAACATCATTGGATCAAATTTAAATATTGAGTCGATATAAAAAAATCTTGATCATCTGAAAATATACTACCTTTTAATAAATACAATTACAATAAGGTAAATTGAATTTAAATATATACTTTCTACCAAAAAAAATTGAATTTAAATACTTACTTATATATATACATAGTGTTTGATGATGATTGAGATAATACTAAATGTGCTTTAATTTATTTATAGTAGAATTGAAACCTTTATTCTCCTTCTTGCATCTCCTAAATTCAAGAGAGGTAATGAGACATTGCCAGAGTACATAAGACATTGACGAATATCAATTTGCAAATGAAATTAACACTATATAATCATCATATATAAGAAATAAAAAAAATATTAAAGATGAATGAATATACGAAAAATTACAAATCTACATAGGTGAGCAATTAGACCAATTATATAGTAGCATACCTATTAAAAAAAAGATATTTTCTCAGTGCGCAATGTAATTAAGCGAGGTTGATAATACATACAACGTTGCCCGAATATGGAGATGAAACAATATTTATACTGAAAATAAATAGGACTAAAGATTTTTTTTTGAAATGTTAAAGAAAAATAAGTAAATTATCATATCTTAACTAATTTGTATTTGTTAAGATTTGGTCAAAATATTACTACAAACAATTAAAAAAATAAAAATTAATACTTAATTAGGATAAGATTTGTTAAGATTTTGTTATTTATAAATTAATTAAATGAAATTTAATGGAATTTGTAAAATAATTAATTAATAACTAATTTAAAATGCCTACATTATAGGAGAAGTTGCCACATGGCTTAGGCGACTTCTCCTTTAGTATTATAATAGCATAGTACCCGTGCGTAACGTACGGGATTTGTAAAATATATTATATTTTATAGAAGATATTACCATAATTTATTTACATTATATATTAGATATATTATACTATTATAATAATATGAAAATGATATAGTAAAATAATATAAATTTGGATAAAAAAATAATGCTTGTATTATATCAATATATAATATATGTGGCAAAACGTCAATGTCTCACCTTCCTAGCAAGGTCGGTTTTGATATTTGAAATGACCGGGGCAGGATATAAAAATGTGGCCCTCTACCATGATTTTTGTTGTGTTAATGGATTGGAAGGTAAGACCAAATAATTTGGTAGTTTGACTACATATTACACAAACTCTAGGTGAATAGAGTTTTAAGAACTTTTTGATAGAGAGCACATAAAAATGTCGAAGAAGAAATATTCTTGTAATAAACTTAAAAGTAAAAACAATGCTTCATCCGTCTCAAAATATAGGTTGTTTTATTTTTTTTGGCATGTTTTTTAAGAAGCTAAAAACTCTGTAAAATATTATATTTTTATTGGTTTTTAAAAATAATATTATGCTTATTAATAATAAGTATAGTATTATTTTTAAAAACTAATAAAAAAAAATTAATATTTTATAAAGTTTTTAGCTCCTTAAAAAACGTGCTAAAAAGTAAAACGACCAATATGTTGAGACAGAGATAGTACAAAGTTTAGAGTCACCACTGCTGTTTGAGAATGAGTTTTTTTAGTCTTCTAAGTTTTTTTAGTAAGCTATTGATTACTTTGAGCATTAAACACACATTTATTGTGGTAATGGGTTGGAAGGTAGAACCAAATAATTTGGTAGTTAGACTACACATTTCACAAATGTTGGTGAATGGAATTTTCAAAACTTTGGGATAGAGAGCCCATAAAAAAAAGATATATTATATTAATAAAATTGAAAGTAAAAAATAATAATTTCGTCTCAAAATATAGGCGATTTTATTTTTTTGACATGTTTTTTAAGAAGCTAAAAACTCTATCAAATATTATCTTTTTATTAGTTTTATTTGAGCATGTTATATGATTTGCAATGTCTAAATAGAAGCTTTATTATTTTATATTAGGCCAAAGAATGGATAGCTAGTTTAGTGTCATAAATGTAACGGCCCAAATATAAATATTCGGGTTACGTTTCGAAGGATTGGATACCTTCGTTCGGATCTTGCAATTCGAGTACGGGTTGAGTTTCAAAACAAAGTGTGAGTGCTAAAAGAGGGGATTTCATACCCCAAAATTCGTGAGAGGTCCATGGGGAACTATAATCTGTCCTACTTGACTAAGTCGCTCAAAACCATTTATAGTTCAAAACATAGAGAAAGAAAATTGATAGTACGACTTGCCTTGGCGGAGCCGGGGCAAAACCAATATGAACGAGTATAAAACCTCTAAAGTGTCGATTTTGGTGGTAGTCATTCTCTCGGTTAGTTGAACGCCCCGGAAGAAACCCTCGTCATGGAAGCACGGAACAAGCAACGATCAAATACCTGAAACTATACCACGAGTCAAGGTCGAGCCACTCATGCGGGCCTTGAAGACCTCGCTGAGGACATATAATATGCCTATACCTAGATAAAGGATGCTCTAATGCAGTGCGGAAACATTAAACACACAAGCATGCTACCAGTTTATATATATGCAGAAAGCGATTAAATGGGATCCCGCATAGAATGCCAAGTGGCATGTCCCTCTCCTACTCCCGCACCCATGCTCGTTAGTGCAGGAAACGACCGCGTTTTATACTCCCGCACCCATGCTCGTTAGTGCGGGAACCGGTCGCGTTCAATATCATAACATCATCAATCGTATCAATAGTCATGCTCGTCAATTTCATAGTCTGACTCGATAAGGACTAAGCCCGATGGGACTGGACCGTCCTATGACCCTAGCAAATGACTCTAGGACTCACAATTTAACGGTCGTTCTACCATACACAAAGAGAATACGGATGCTCGATTAATTGTGCAACCTAAGCATGATACTACATGATTATGCGGGATGCAACACCTACACACTATATGACACATCAGACATGAGGTTCTAACTTGAGTAAGCCCCGGAGGACTTACCTGAAGAAGCGCATGATCCAAGTAGTATAGCAGCAAGAGTAAGCAAGTCCAACAGATCAGAGATCACCTAGTAATTTCATAAATAACATAATAAGTCTAAGTCTAAATTACACAAAGCATGGCAAATAACACACAAGTTACATATGAAACATGTAAGATACACATAAATAATATAACCCAATCATTTCATCATTATCAACATCTTCATCTCATCTCCATTTCTCATTTCGTCTCATCGTATCTCATAATCCGACATCTTTTTCAATTCGGTCATAATATCATCATCATCATTAGTCAACTCGACTCATTCTTAATCCCATGAATTATCCTAAAATTCCAATAACTCAAATCATACTTCAAAACTTATTGTACTCAGTAACAATATCAGCTTACAAGTATTTCACATAATCAAGTTATAATCAAGTCCACTTAAGTCAATCAGTAGAATATTTTCCGTTAAAATATTATTTGGCCAACAAGTCTTTATCAACATTTAACTTCTTTTTAAATTCATTTCAACGAGTCGAGTTATTAAAACGATTCTGGCAGCGCACTAAAATCGATAGAGACACAGGAATAAATCTTTACAAACAACCCAACAACCCAATTTACCGATTTTAAATATCAAAACTCAGCAATTTGTTTATTCATATAAATCATTCTCAACAAATCAGTTTAAATAACTAAATAAATAAATTAGAGAAAAGATAATTAAATAAGTTAACCTTATAAAGAATCACAACCCATAAAGTATTTAAATAACCTTCACACCTTAAAACAATATAGTCAATTAACTAAATAATACTTAAAAATCAGATTTTATATATATTAAAATAGATCATTAAATACTCTAAATAATTAAATATAATATTTAAATTATAGTTCAGAAATAAAATTAATAATAATTAAATAAATAAATAACAAGTTATATAAAAATTATATACTAACACAATAATTTATTAACACAAATAACCCAACCCATTTCAAGCCCAAATCGAAACCCAACCTCGGCCCAAAACATTAACCCAAACCCGGATCCAATTCCGGCCCGAATCCAATACCCATTCTCAGCCCACCTCTGCTGAACCGGACCAAGGAAAAAAATAAAAACAAGAGGACCGAACCGGCCAAACCCAAAGAAAAAAACAAATAGAAGGAAGGGACCGGGTTCAGTGGCTTCTTCTTCCCCCAACCACGCATCTGCCCGACACGGAAGAGAAAGGAGAAGCGAGGCTCGCCGGGACTGCCCCGCCCTCACCCGATCACCCTCACTGACCCCGACACTCATGATACACAGGAAGGAACCGAACCCAACTCAAAGAAAAGGGAAGGAAAGCTCACCGGAAGTCTCGAGATTTCGCCGGAATCTTTGTCGGAGGCGCGGATTGGCTTGTCGGAGTCGGGATGGAAGAGTTCTTGGTCTAGGACGACAGAAGAGAGTTCAAAGGCGGAGCTATACTACATTTTAGAGGGAAAGGAGAGGAAAGAGAGATTTACCGATTGAAATGAAGAAAACAGAGGAAGAGAGGGTGAATGGCAACGGCGGCGGTTGAGGTTGCTGCTGGCTCGACGGGGAAGGCTCTCGGAAAAGCTCCTGGGCGTCATGCTCAGCCTCGTAGGACGTCGGAGGAAGGATGGAGACATTCGGACGACTGCTGAGCTTTGATGGAAGGAGGAGGCGAGGAGAGTAGCTCGGCTATTTCTCGGGAAAACAAGGCTTGATGCCTTGGTTTGAAACAAAGAGAGGAGGAAAAAGGTGTGGTGGTGGCTGCTGGCGGCAAGGGGGTGGCATCGTGGTGGTCGAAAAAAATCAAAACAGAAGGTGAAGAAGTGAGAGTGGAAGGAGGGAGATGACTGTGGTGGTGTTTGGGGAAGCTGGCGGCAACAGTAAAAAGGAATGGGGTGAGGGCTTAGCCAAAAGAATAGGGGAGGAGCTGCAATAGGGTAGGGGAGGGATATGGTTCAGCTGCACAAGGTATAGGTCTAGGGAGTTGGTGAGATTTGAGTGTGTGAGAAGATAAATCATATTTCCCCAAAATTAAATACCCGGAAGTAAATCTCGAAATCCGCTTCCCGTTCTTATCCTGATTCGATTCAAAATAAATTTGAAATAAACATTCGAACCCAAAATAAATAACGAAACCCGAAAATATTTTCAAGCCTCGAAATAATAAAGCGGGATAAATTCATCTCAAATCAAATATCATGTTCATGTCAAAATTCGTCTCGAAAGAACAAAATAAAATCGCTCGCTCGAGGACGAATATTTTCAAAAATTTTCAAAAATATTAAAATCTAAATAAATTTTAAATCGAAATAAAAAGCTATAATTATAAAAATAATCTTTTAAAATCTTGGTCTTTACAATAAAACATATGATAAATAAAAAAAATTAATGAAAATCTTTTGGATCTCAATCTTGTACTCTCAATTCATTTGTAAAAAGAAGAAGAAGAAGTGGAGGAAAAACTATTAAATAAAATGAGGATTGAGAATCGAGCTCATAACCTATTGATAATGAAAATGTTGAACTTGGATTCAAATTTTATATTTCAAAAGAGGATTTTATTTGCCTAAAATCAACAATAACCATTTAATATTTCATTTAAATATGAAATTTCAAATTTCAAATTATTTTAGATTAAAGGAAACCCGCATACTCTAATCATACTAATTATCTTCAATTTTCATTTTTGAAGCATACATACTCTAATCTTGTATAGTATATATGTTAATTTTCTTTTTAAATCATTGCAGTTATGGAAATTGACCATTTATCGTCATCACCATCTTGCATTAAAAAAACACGAAATTAATTTCAGAATTTAAATGGTAATATATGAGAAGAAAATATATACACGGATGAATCAAAACAAAGTCCATACCCATCAATTGAATTCAAATACACAATTTTCAACAAACATAAAGTAGGAGTTTGGAATTTTATTGCGGATAATTGAAATTTTGATTAGTATGATGTGAATGAAAACCCAAGCTCTTGTATATAGAAAGAGAGATAAAAAAAAAAGTCTTCCCTTGCAAGATTGATAGAGATTAGACAAACAAATTGGTTTTATTTTACTCCATCAAAAAATTTAATATTTTGAAAATCGGTTAAAAACTTCATAAGATGAATAATAAAAAATTGCAATATTACCTAAAAACCCAAAGAATCAAATTTTCTATTTGTTTATTATTATTATTATTATTATTATTATTATTATTATACATAATTGTTGATTAAAAATAATAATTAATTAATTGAAACTTTCATTGGTAAATTATTTTATTTTTCATGGAATTAATTTTGTAATTAAAAAGAGATTGAAATTGAAATTGAAAAATTTTAAAAGTTCAGATATAGTTTAAATTGGAGAAAATCTCTAATAAAATAAAATATCAATTAAAGATAATACAAATTAAAATATTTCCTATTTTGTTAAGATTTGTAATTTTGTATCAAGTCATTAAATTCAGATGAAGTTTAAAAAATTCCTTGTTTAATTAAAAACAACTTAAGGTATTTTTGAAGGAAAATTAATAGATTTTATAAAGAAATTCTAAACAATTGAGTCAATATATTGCCGATCACGTGTGTGTAAGTGCATGATAGTTAGCTTGTAAATAAACTATTCTAAAAATATTATAAATAAATTAATTAGATTTATTAATTTAAGAAATAAATATATTGAATAATTCCTTGTTTAATATATTTATTAAACAATTCCTTGTTTAATTAAAAACAACTTAAGATATTTTTGAAGGAAAATTAATAGATTATATAAAGAAATTCTAAACAATTGAGTCAATATATTGCCGATTACGTGTGTAAGTGCATGATAGTTAGCTTGTAAATATAATATTCTAAAAATATTATAAATAAATTAATTAGATTTATTAATTTAAGAAATAAATTAATTAGAATGTTTTACATGTATTACTTGGTAGTTAGCTTATAATAAACTATTCTAAAAATATTATAAATAAATTAATTAGGTTTATTAATTTCAAAAAACATAAGATACAATTACTTTAATTTAATAAATAATTAAAGTGAAATAATTATTTAAAGTAGAGAATCTTTAAAAAATAAAATCAAAACATCTTAATATTAGTAGTAATTAATTGTAACTAAATCAACTATTTTTAATAAAAGATTAAATAGAAATTAATAAAAACCTATCAAAATGAGATAAGTACGTCATTTATGTTAACAATAAATAATTTATTTATTGATTTAAACTAATTTTCAAAACACTCCCTAATAATAAAATATTATTCGGGAGTGTTTTGAAAATTAGTTAAATATCTAATCTAATTAGTTGAAGATCGATATGGAATTTGTAATACGTCCAAAAATTATTGAGTTAAAATTTTTAAAAATGTGACGTGGTAGAAAATTAAGGTTAAAGTAAACTATTATGTGATTAAGTTAAACAAAATGTATAGCATAGTTGTTAGCATTGACTCAAAATATTTGATTTATGTACCAATTATTTTTAGACTAAATATCCTAATTGAAATAAGAAAAAGATCGGTAAAGATTTGCTAATGAATAAATATTTGTATTAAAAATATTTAGTTAAAGTAATAAAATAGATTTGATAATTAATAGAGATTGGTAAAGATTTGGATAATTAACACATATTTGAATTAACTGATTACTTTAGAATTGATTTGATTATTTAGTTAAATTAATAAATTGATTTGATTATTAAAAGTTTAAATTGAGATAATTTTTTTAAATGAAAGGTGGGCCCAAATTTAAGGAAAAAATGACACGTAGGATGGTTGAAGGAGAATCCGCCATGTGGCATCTCCAACATGTGTTTTAGTATTATATTAGATATTAGATATTTGATTTATGTACCGATTATTTTTAGACTAAATATCCTAATTGAAATAAGAAAAAGATCGGTAAAGATTTGATAATGAATAAATATTTGTATTAAAAATATTTAGTTAAAGTAATAAAATAGAAGATTTTGATCATTAATAGAGATTGGTAAAGATTTGGATAATTAATACATATTTGAATTAACTGATTACTTTTAAATTGGTTTGATTATTTAGTTAAACGGAATTTTCGCCAAATACCCCTAAGGTTAAGGCTAATTCGTGTGGTGTACAAAAGTTTGACATATTTCGCCAGGAGCCCCTGAGGTTTTTATTATTTTCGCCAAATGCCCCTGAGGTTTTCATTTTTTTCGCCAGATACCCCTATGTCGAATTGTTAACATTTTGGATGAAAATAAAAGGAAAAGAAAATATTATTTCATTATTATTTTTGTAAGGCATTATTTGCACAATATCATTTAATTATAGTAACTAAATTATCTAATTTTATTTGCACAATATCATTTTATACTACATTTTTTAACCAATGAGATTAATTCAAAACTTTTATGTAATAAAGTTAATAATAACTATACAATATTATTTCATTATGCATTATTACATGATATCATTTCATGCTATTTTTTTTAAAACCATGAGATTAATTCAAAACTTTTTTTTAAAAAAAAATAGTTCCAAATATACGAATTCTTTTTTTTTTCCGAAGCAACCAATCTCTCTCTCTCTCTCTAGCTATGTGTGTATATATAATGAAAACTATTTTTTTATATATAATAATCTTAATTTTTGGATTTTCACCCAATCAACCTAATCTACATAAATTTTCAAATAATAAAATTTTTAAATATTTTTAACCAATGAGATTTACCTATTGTAACTATTAAATGAGAAATATTTTTGCTTAGATGACATAATCATTTTAATTTTACAATTTTCTCTCAATCAACTAAATCTAGAAAAAAATATCAAACTAATGAAATTTGTACACGTTTTTTTAATCAATCTAGCTATATCAAACTATTACATCATAAGTATATATTTTTATTAGGTGTTATAACCACATTTATTTTAGAATTTTAACCCAATCAACCTATTCTACTTAAATCTTAAACTCGTGTAATTTTTACACATTTTTCATAAATATTTAATTATTTTTTACTTAATTATCTATTTTTTCTATTTTATGTTAATATTTGATAATATTTTATTTAAATTTATCATAGTAATTTTTTATACTTATAAAATTTTATTTTTATTGTCTAAAAAGAAAACTATGCACTATGGTGTGAGGATTGTACTAGTTTTCCACCAAAATGTTAACAAATTCGACAAAAGGGCATTTGGCGAAAAAAATGAAAACCTCAGGGGTATTTGGCGAAAAAAATAAAAACCTCAGGGGCGCCTGGCGAAATATGTCAAACTTTTGTACACCACGCGAATTAGCCTTAACCTCAGGGGCATTTGGCGAAAATTCCGTTAGTTAAATTAATAAATTGATTTGATTATTAAAAGTTTAAATTGAGATAATTTTTTTAAATGAAAGGTGGGCCCAAATTTAAGGAAAAAATGACATGTAGGATGGTTGAAGGAGAATCCGCCATGTGGCATCTCCAACATGTGTTTTAGTATTATACTAGTTTTATTATTCGCCCGTTGTGCGATTTTTTAATCAATTTTATTATATAAAACATATTTGAATTAATATAAATTACTACTCCATATAAAATAAATATAAATTATTTTCTTATATCAATTATGTTGATTTAAAAAAAAATATATGAAGGCTAGTAAGATTTTAAATATAACTATCTTAAATTAAGAATTATTTATTTATTTGTGATTTGCGAGTGATACATTCGATTTGGATTCTATCAATTATTATATTTGATTAGTTAGATTGGATATGTTATCAACAATAACAATAGTACGTGTATGATATATTATCTAATTAAAATATAGTGTTATATTGGATAAATGATTGATCTAAAAAGATAAGTTTTTTACCTAACTATATTGACTTATTAATTGATGTGACCCAAAAATATAATACCAATTTAATTCAGAATATGACACGTAAGCAAAAATAATCCCGTTTTAATCCAAAAAATTACACGTAAGCGAATCGCACCAGAGGCCTTTTCGACCTCTGCTTTAGTATTTTATATATAGAAGATATATAGATATAGATATAAATACAAATATAGATATTACACGAAATATTATTTTTGAGCCAATTCTTCAAAAAAATATTGTTATGAAATTTCAACTTTTGAATAAAAATTCAAAAGCAATAATTAGAAAAAAATCATATAAAATACTGTATAATGTATCCAAGATTAATTGATCACGGTATTTCATATAAAATAAAGATATAGTGCAAACTGCAAAGTACATAATACGGTATATAATAAAAATGATCAAAAGCAATAGTCGAATCCTCTACCTCCTTCGACTCTTTCGATGCAGCACAAAATCATTTCAAATACTAATCCATCCGTCTCGAAATTTAAGTGGTTTTAGATTTTTATTCTTACATTAAAATAGATGTCATTTTAAAATTTGTAGCTAAGGGATAGTAACGATTTGTATCGATTTGATTAGTTAAAAAATATAGTGGATAGTAAAAAACAATAAAATTTATAAAAAAATTTAGTGAAATAACAATATTGATTGAGCAGTGAATGTTTTATTAAAACTTGTATAAAATCTTAAAACGATTTAAATTTTGAGACGGAAGAAGTATAAAACTAATATTTTTAAATTATATGCACTTATTTTAATATGTTTATAAAATTTTATTACAAAAATTTATGTTTTAAAAAACATAAAAAATAAGTTTTATTATTTTTTTAAAACATGAATGTTTTCAATAAAAATAGGTAAATTAGGCATAAAATCTAAAACTATTTATTTTCAATGCTAAATCTATATTCGAAAAAATGTATGATGCACCGACTTATGTCCTCCCAATGCACGTGGGTGCACCACGTAACCCACAAGGCCACACAGCCCACACACGTTTCATCTTCCGCCGCGTACAAAACCCCCACAAAGCCCGCCGTCTACGTCCAATATTCAACCAAACCCGCGGCGAGGTCCGAAAATGGAAGGTGAGCACCCCCAGAAAGAGGCGAGCGGCGACGGTGGATCAAGGGAAGCGCCGCCGCTGATGGCGCTGAACCACGTGACGAGGATGTGCAGGTCGGTGAAGGAGTCGCTGGAGTTCTACGAGAAGGTGTTGGGGTTCGTGGTCATGGAGAGGCCCCAGGCGTTCGACTCCGACGGCGCCTGGCTCTTCAATTACGGGGTCGGCATTCACTTGGTCCAGGTTAAGGATATGGGTGCCTTGCGGAGGCTGCCTAGCGATCCTACCTTCTTGGACCCCGTCGACAATCACATCTCCTTTCAGGTATCCTCTTGTGTTTTCTTCAAATGTCAATTAAGGTGTTAATTTGGATCAAGATTCTAACTAGGATCATATTCATACTCGAAGGAGATGACATCGGTGAATTTTTTTTAAAAATAAGTTAATATACTTTTTTTATTGATTAAGTAAGAATTCGAATGTGTTAATCTCGATGGCCGACACATCTACAATTGTAGATGAAACCAAGGAAAACTAAATCTAGCTATCACATTGGGGACATAAACTACGGATACATCGTTCTATAAACATAGGTCTCTTTGTTTGTTTGTTGAACTTGTGTCCTAGTCATTACAGGTCATGCTCATCTTTACCGGCTTTTAATAGCCGAGTGAGTAAAGTTTGACATAGGTCATTTGATTTGACTGGTTTTTTTCAACACACTATTTAATAAACTAAAAACTATATAAAATATTAATTTTAAAAAATAATATCATACTAGCTTGATAATAATAATGAATATGAATTAATATATAAAATAAGCTAGTGTATCTAAGATTCTACAAATAAACCATTTTGTAGAATCATGTGTATTGGGTTTGACCGTACGTAAAATCTCATAATCGTTAGAATCATATATAGAATCGAATTGAGATTTTAACTATGAATTGATTAGGGCTATGTGCCGGCTCAAATATATGTTGTATACTTGTATACATATATATTGTAAATTTAGTTACGCTAGCTTGAACCAAATTATAATTAGTACCGGCTGTATGATTTCAAATATTGAGTTATTGTAATTAGTTTTGTCAAATATAATCCTAGCTAGCTAGTTACTCTGGTCATACGAAATAATAATCCGTTAACTCGTTAAGTCGAGTTCAATATTTTCATTTATGTACTCGAACTTGTACTATAGTAGTTAAGTATGTTCGATTATGTTGAGAGAATTAAGAATGTGAAGAGATCAAAATAGTCTCACATTGATAATATGAACAAAGAAGCATTAGTACATATATAAGCTAGTGAGTTACGTACTCCTCCTATTACCAATTGATTTTAGGATGGAACCCCGCTCTGCTTATGTGCTAACTTATTAGCGCATCGGCACATATGTGCACATGACCTCCGATCCCGAGTCCCAACGGACTTCAGTAGATCCACTACACACCTAGTACATTGTTCTGGTTTTCTTTTCAGTGCAAAGCATCGGGTTTGGCTCTAGATTTAGAATTTTTTAAAAATATACATGTTGGTTAAGAGTTAGTTTTATGGAGTGACAAATACTAATAGATAAAGCAAACTGGTTAGATTGCCGTTGATTAATTTTGCACCAAGAACTTTAACGAACAAAGATATATGTAGCATAATTGTTTTTTGATTCGTCAGTAAAAGATTTACTGTTATATTATTTTATTTATGAAGTGCGAGGACATGGAAGACATGGAGAGGAGGTTAAAGGAGAATGGAATCAAGTACATGAAGAGAACGGTGGATGATGGGGAGAACGACGCGACAGTCAACCAGTTGTTCTTCAACGACCCCGATGGCTTCATGATTGAGATATGCAACTGCGAGAACGTCACTCTCGTCCCTACTGGCTGCCTCGACCACATCAAGCTCCCTCATGACCGCCATAACCCACCCGTGGACCTTGTCGATCATCGCCACGACCACGATGTTCCTAATAATATCAACGAGTAATCGAAGAGGCCAACGAAAGCTATCATCGCCATAGTACTACGTAGTTTAGTCCGGACGAACTCGATCGACGGTATGTGCACAAATGTTTTTCTGATTGGGTCGTTCTTTTTAAACGAAATGGTTGTTAGTGAGATTCATAATCCTCTCTCCTCCTCCCACGTCTTCCTTCCCAAACTCTTAAAATTAAAATTAAAATTAAAGAATAAAAGAAAAAAGAAAATAGAGTGTTTTGTGACCCGGAAAAGTGAAGAGAATAAGAACCGGGACAGAAGATTTGGACACTTTAGTCGTGAATTGTTAATTTGGTTAACCACATATATAAAGAGTGTTGTTTTTTACACCCATAAAATTTACTATTTACACCCAAAATCCAAATTTTTCTTTTTTTTTTTAAATAAATCCTACGCCTCCTGAGTCATAGACGTGTGACTCAAGAGGGGCAGGGTATGTATATAGAAAAAAATAGCTGCGCCTCTTGAGTCACACACCTATGACTCAAGAGACGTAGGGTTTATTTAAAAAAAAACTTGGATTTTGGGTGTAAATAGTAAATTTTGTGGGTGTAAAAAACAACCCCTTATATAAATGGATGGTATTATGTATAATGTATTGCACACGTATTTGTGAAAATTGATTATACAAATACACATCGGGAAGTAACGAATTGCAAGAAATGATGGTCGGACATTCTTGTGAATGTTGATGTGTTGTTTAATATTTTGAATCAAATTGGGAATTTGTAGATGTTTTTATACTCTTTTTTATTCGGGTGGCTATGCACCCATGACAGGTGTTATATGCACCCATGACATGTGCTATATGCACCCCTTAGAACGGATCCCAGATCCGTTCGTTGTAAATTTAAAAAAAAAATATACGGACGAATCTAGGATCCGTCCTTTATAAAAAAATACAAAAATTGCATATGACGGATCATTAATCCGTCCTAATAAGTTATAAAAAAAATGCCAAGGTGTGAAAAAGTTGCAGCTTTTTTTTTTGTGCCGCTTTCTCTGTTTTTTTTTCTCTCACTCTCCTTTTCCTCACCTTTTTCTCTCTCTTTTTCCAACTTTTTGTCCCCCTCTCTCTTTTTAACAACGGAGGATTTATTTGAGTGTATAGAGCACCTGCCTCGGGTGTATATAGCATGTACTATCCTTATTATTTAAGGGATAAACCTTGGCCCATCTCGTCCCATGGCGGACAGGACTCGAGCGGGATTCCCCCTCATTTTGCAAAAATTACGCATGATAGGACTTAGAATTGATAGATTATATAGTCATATATTGTATAGTGGACCCAAAAGCTCAATACCTTTGTAACCTATATATATGATTATCAATGAATGGAAACCCTCAAGGAGGATTCTATGATCAGTCTCGTGATCTAACATGGTATCACAGCCTAAGATCCCTCAACCCTAATCTTTTTCCACAAAAAAAAAAACAAACAAACACAAACCCTAGCCGCAAAACCCTAATCCCTACCCATCCCCACCGCCGCCACCCCCTAGCGGCGCCCCCCTCCCCCTTCTCGGCAACCCTAGCGGCGCCCCCCCTCTCTCTCCCTCACTTTTGATATTGGAGATGATGCCGCCTCCCGCAGCCCACCCCCCACCCTCGCCCCACCCCGCTGCCGCGGCCGCGGCCGCCGCCCCCATGTCGCGTCCGCAGCCTAGTGCTGCGCCCGCCGCACATCCCGCCGCCTCACAGTCCTCCTGCCTCCGTCATCCCATCCTGCAGTTGTGACGTCGCCTATGTTCCGCCTGCTCCTGCTACGCATCATGCCTTCTCCTCTATGCAGCCGACATCTCCCGGCTCTTCTTGGTACATGGACACTGGTGCCACCTCCCACATGACGAACCCCACATCACAGTCATCGGTCCGAGTCGGACTTTGATATGGTATCAGAGCGGTTTAGCCTAACGGCCCGTGTCGATCCTGGTCTGGGTTACCCAGTTGTCCAAGTCTCAACTAGATGGCCATTCCTAGTTGGACTTGCGGGGGCGTGTTGAGATGTGAATGTGACCAAAAAGTGTCCCACATCGGAAAGTTGAACATATCAAGCCCTAGTATATGAGTCGGTGGGCTACTCCTTCTATTGCCAATTGATTTTAGAATGGAACCTCACTCGGCTTGTGTGCTAGGCTACTAGCGCATGTGCGCCCGTGCACACGACCCCCAGTCATCGGTCCGAGTCGGACTTTGATAAGAATGATCCCAATTTCGTTATGTTCCGTCACACGCCCACTCCTATAAATGACTATGGCTTAGTCGAGGAGGTTGAGATGTGAAAGAATAATGTTGTCGAAAATAGTGAAAATGTGTAGAGTTAGTAAGCCATTTTTTATATTATTATAACTGACATGATTATGAAATGTAATTTCACTATACTTTTTGTAATGTTTGTAATCCTTGTAATTGTTGTACAAAACATTGGACTATGGTTTATTTTTGTATGGTTTGCACAAGCTCTAGGTTTGATTGGTTCCTTAGTGCCACGTACCACCTAGCCATTGCCGTGACCATGGAAAAGCTCATTGGTCCCTTGGCTTGACCAAGTTTGGATCCAATGGCTAGCCATGGTTCACAAGGTGAAGCTCAAAGTGGTATATAGGCCTAAGTTAGACATATATGTGGGTTTATGTATCAGTTATGTTGGACAGTGCTTGAGCTCCCATTTGGGCTTAATCTGGTTAGGCCCATTTCTGAAGCCCAGAGCCTTGTTCCTTCAGTCGACCGTTGTGACTCGCATTATATGAGGATGAAGCCCTTCGATGGGATGACTGACTTCGCCATGTGGCAAGTCAAGATGAAGGCTGTGATGATAAAGGGGAAGTGTTGGAAGGCTGTGACTGGAGCACACCCTGAAGGCACTACAGAGTCATCCAAACAGGAGATGGATGAGCAAGCTCATTCAGAGATCATGATTAGGTTATCTGACGACGTAGCTCGTCAGGTGGTGAGTAAAACTACTGCTAAGTCCCTTTGGGAAGCTCTTGAGTCTTTATATTTGACAAAGTCATTGCCTAGAAAGATCTCTCTGCTCAGTAGATTATTCACATTTAAAATGGATACTAATCTGTCTCTAAATGAAAACTTGGACAAATTTCTTAGATTAACACAAGAATTGGAAAGAGTTGATGATAGGGTTAAAGACACTCACCAAGCTGTGTTATTGTTGAACTCCTTACCTGCTCAGTTTGATAATTTCAAAGATGTTATACAGTACAGCAATGATGACCTTGGTAAAGATAAAATTCTGGAGTCTATCATTGAGAAAAATGAAATTATGAAGGTTTTTAAAACCAAATCTGAAAAGAAAGCTGAGCCTAAACCTGAGGCTCTTGTAGCTAAGGGAAAAGGTAAAGGAAACAACAAGAAATCTAAGAAGAAAGATAAGGAAAAAGATAACAAATCTGGTGGAGAAGGGAGTAACAATGGAAACTGTCATTATTGTGATAAACCTGGTCATTTCATCAAAGATTGTTACAAAAAGAAAAAGGCTGATGAAAATAAAAAGGCAAAAGAAACTGCTGCTGTGCTTGATTCTAATGTTGAGTACCCTCATCAACTACTTGTTTGTTCTTCACTAACCTCTAATGACACTTGGATTTTAGATTCTGGATGCACCATTCATTCTACCTATGATAGGTCAATGTTCAAAACCTTCAAGGAGTATGATGGTGGAGAGGTTTTATTGGGAGATGACTCCTCCCTGAAGATAAAAGGTATTGGCACAGTTGCCATGAATATGTTTGATGGTAAGGTAAGGGTACTTCAACAGGTAAGATGGGTGCCTGATCTTAAAAGGCACCTCATGTCTGAATCTATGTTGGATGATCAAGGCTATGACATTAGGACTCAACATGGGATTAAAGAAGTCTCTAAAAATGGGACTACACTTAAAAAGTATCAAGAAAGGAGGGATGTACTGTGTACTTGGTACTCCTGAATTGAACTTTGCCTATGTAAGTCTTAATATTATGACTGATCAAACCAAATTATGGCACACTAGACTTGGTCACATTGGTATTCATGGCCTGCATCAGTTATTTAAACATGGTATTGTCTCTGTGAAACCTGTTGACTTGAGTTTTTGTGAAGATTGCATTCTAGGTAAAAAGTCTAAGCATGTTTTTCCTAAGTCCACTTATACTGCTAAAGACCTCTTGCATATGTTCATTCTGATTTATGGGGCCCTGCCCAAGTTGATACAGTTGGTGGTAGGAAATACTTCATCTCTTTCATAGATCATTACTCTAGAAAGGTTTGGATTTATCTGCTTAGGTCTAAAGATGAAGCTTTTAACAGTTTTAAAACTTGGAAATTGCTTGTTGAGAATGAATCTAATCACAAACTTAAGTGTCTTAAAACTGATAATGGTCTTGAGTTTTGTAATCATGCATTCAATGATTTCTGCTTACAACATGGCATCAAAAGACACCTCACTGTTCCTGGCACCCCTCAGCAGAATGGGACTGCTGAGAGGATGAACAGAACCTTGCTTGAAAAAGCAAGGTGTCTGCTTATAAGTGCTGGAATGAAACCTTCTTTATGGGGTGAAGCAGTCACAACTGCTGCATACCTCATAAACAGGTCCCCATCATCTGTGATTGAGTTTAAGACTCCACAGGAGATGTGGACTGGAAGGAAACCTGACTTATCTCATCTGAGGCCCTTTGGATGCACTATCTACACTCATGTGTCTCAAGGTAAGTTGCAACCAAGGCCCAGAAAGGGGTTTTGTTGGGCTATCCTGAAGGTACTAAAGGTTACAAGGTGTTGCTTGTGCAACCCCATGGTTATAAAGTGATTATATCCAGAAATGTAACCTTCAATGAGGTGGACTTTTATTTTAAGAACAAGCTGACCAGTTCAACTGAGTGTGTAGGTACTGATCAAGACACAGCAGCTCCCTCATCATTATTTCTACCTCATGAGGGAGAGGTGGTCAGAGATGAGGGTGAAGATCCAGATGATGATGACTCAGCTCCCTCCCAAGAACACCAGGATGCCTTATCTCAGGATGGTCAAGCTGAAGATGAGCAGCAAGACCATGAAGGTCATTTAAATGACCACAACCCTCCACCTGATGCAGCAGCACCCCATCTAGCTGATGGGGAAGTAAGCTCCTCCTCTTCCTCCCTGTCTAACTCTCAGTCTGGAGAGTCCTCTGTGCATCTTGATAATGAAAATGTGCTAAATGATTATCAACTTACCAGAGATAGGGAACCTAGGGTTATCAAACCTAATAGGTGGTATATAAATTTTGCTGATCTAAAAGATGTTGATATTGTGGAGTTTGCTTTCATTGCTGCTGATATTATTAGATCCTATACTCCTGAAACTTTTGACCAAGCTATGAGTTGCAAACAATCTGATCTGTGGTTAAAAGCTATGAAGGATGAAATTCAGTCTATGATCTCTAACAAAACCTGGATATTGGTGCCTAAGCCTAAAAATGCTAGAGTCATAGCCTGTAAATGGATCTATAAACTGAAAGAAAGTGTTAAACCCTCAGAACCTCCTAGATACAAAGCTAGGTTAGTTGCTAAGGGTTTCACCCAGAAAGAAGGAATCGACTACAATGATATTTTTTCTCCTGTAGTAAAATACAAAACGCTCAGATTAATGCTTGCCATTACTACTGTGTTTGATTGGGACTTGGAACAGATGGATGTAAAGACTGCTTTCTTACATGGTGATCTGCATGAGACTATTTATATGTCACAACCTAAGGGTTTTGTTGATAAACTGAATTCTGGACATGTGTGCTTGCTAAAGAAATCTATTTATGGTTTAAAACAGAGCCCTAGGCAGTGGAACTTAAAATTTGACTCATGTATGAAGAAACTGGGTTTTCTGAGAAGCAGTTATGATACATGCCTATATTTTAAGGGTGTCAAGTCTAAATCTCCTTTATTTGTGCTTCTGTATGTGGATGACATTCTTATCATGTGCAATTCTAAAGTGATCATTTCTGGTGTGAAAAGGGATCTAAAATTGCATTTTGACATGAAAGATTTAGGAGCAGCTAAAAGGATATTAGGGATTAACATCACTAGAGACAGGAAAAGAAAAATCATGTGGCTTTCTCAAGGTGATTATATCCAAAAGGTGTTAGAAAAATTCAACATGTCTGATTCTAAACCTGCTAGTATCCCATTAGGAGGGCAC
Organism: Persicaria maculosa; assembly: GCA_963922045.1. Classification (NCBI taxonomy): domain Eukaryota; kingdom Viridiplantae; phylum Streptophyta; class Magnoliopsida; order Caryophyllales; family Polygonaceae; genus Persicaria; species Persicaria maculosa. Next base: position 8,925,105 of record OY998271.1, read on the forward strand.
CTAGACTTATCTAGACACCACTGTCCCACTGATACTGCTGAGAGAGAAAAAATGTCTAAGATTCCTTATGATATGGCTGTTGGGTCTGTCATGTATGCAATGCTTTGCACCATACCTGATCTTGCTTTTGCCATTAGTGTGCTCAGTAGATTTATGTCCAATCCTGGAGAAATTCATTGGACTGCCATGAAATACTTACTTAGATACCTCTGTGCTACTAAAAACTATGGTTTGGTGTTTTCTGAACATGCTTCAAAGCATGATTTGCATGGTTTTGTTGACTCAGATTATGCAGGAGATAAAGATAATAGGTCAGTCTACGACTGCCTATTATTATACCTGGGCAGGTAACTGCATCTCTTGGAAATCACAGCAGCAATCTGTTGTTGCTCTTTCCTCTACAGAAGCTGAGTATGTTGCTGCTACAGAGACTGCTAAGGAAGCTTCATGGCTTACTGGGCTAATTGGTGAAATCTTACCTATGTCTTTCTTACCTGTATTACATATGGATAGTCAAAGTGCCTTATATCTATGTAAGGATCATGTTCATCATGAACGGACCAAACACATTGATGTGAGGCACCATTTTATTCGTGTGCAGGTTGAAAAGAATCTCATAGATGTTAGAAAGATTAAGGGTGACCTTAATCCTGCAGATTTTGGAACCAAGATTGTCACTGCTGACAAATTCTCATTTTGCAGGGATACCCTGCATATTTGGGAAGTTCCTTGAGTCTTTTGACTCTTCTTGAACCGAGGACGGACAGTTGGGACATCCTCTTCACTACTGGTGACCAAGGCTTACACAACCACAAGGATTAGGAGGGCATTTTGTAATGTTTGTAATCCTTGTAATTGTTGTACAAAACATTGGACTATGGTTTATTTTTGTATGGTTTGCACAAGCTCTAGGTTTGATTGGTTCCTTAGTGCCACGTACCACCTAGCCATTGTCGTGACCATGCAAAAGCTCATTGGTCCCTTGGCTTGACCAAGTTTGGATCCAATGGCTAGCCATGGTTCACAAGGTGAAGCTCAAAGTGGTATATAAGCCTAAGTTAGACATATATGTGGGTTTATGTATCAGTTATGTTGGACAGTGCTTGAGCTCCCATTTGGGCTTAATCTGGTTAGGCCCATTTCTGAAGCCCAGAGCCTTGTTCCTTCAGTCGACCGTTGTGACTCGCATTATATAAGGGTTCTTAAGGGGAAACCCTAAGGACTGTAGCACGAGCTCTCTGAGGTAATGAAACCCTAATCGGCTAGGGTTTCTGGGAGCTCCCTGAAGACGGCGATTCCATTGGTGCTCGATTTGCTTAAGTGCTACCTGAGTACCTGGTTGAACAACGAAGACGAAGAAGAAGCCAAGGAGAAGCTGGGAGTGAGAAATCTCAGAGGAGATTTCTCGATGTCCTTAATCGGACGATTTCTTCCCTATCTCTGTTCATCTTTGTTTTGTTGGGTCTTTATCTTGAATCGTCGCTTAGTGCTTGTGCATTCATACCATTGTAACCAGTTCTTTGGCCTTGGATGCCTAGTGAATTGGGTGAACCTCCCCTCCTGAGGTTCCGCGGATGTAGGGAAACCGAACCGCGTAAACAAAGCCTTGTGTGTCTGTGTTTCTTTCTTGTTTTAGTTCGTTTGTGTGTTTTCGTTTATCTATCAACATCGATCTTAGGGAACCCTAGAATCAACACTTATGCGTTGAAGTGTTGAACTCTCGATGCATATATGTTTATGCATAGTTCTCAATTATGAGTCTTGTTGTTCAATATAACTTCTTCTTGATGAAAATTACTAACTTGATGAGAAGCTAAGTGTTTACATTATTGTTCAGGTTTGTTGCTAAATACTTTTTTTCATTCCTCTAGTGACAATCCACGAGCCATCAAGAAATGCTTTAATGAAAACTTTTATCCGATACTCCGAGAAGCAATCAAGCTAAATTTTATAGAGCCCAAAAAGAAGTCATTAGTCAACAAAAAGAGTTAGAATCAACGAGTTCCTTCCACACACTAGTTGCAAAATAATACTCCCTCCGTTAATTAAAACTTGACGTTTTACTATTCACGCACGCTTTTTGAGGTGTTAAAAGCTATATAAAATATTAACTTTTTTAATATATTTTTTTAATAATTTCATACTTGTTACTATTAAGTATGAATATATAAAAACAAATTTTAAAAAAAGTTAATATTTCATATAGTTTTTATCATTATAAAAAAGTGTACATGAATAATAAACGACAAGTTTTAATTAATAGAGGGAGTAGTCCTCTAACCTATGAAAAAAAGAGACTCGACGCACTATGGCATAATCCACGACACGCTCGATCATCAACCTTGATAAAAGTGCATCCTTTCCCTTTCAACATATGTCATGGCTTTTTCTTAGTTGCAATCTACACAAAAATATCAAGTTTTTCAATATGTTAAGCTTCCAATTTAATTCACTAAAAAAAAAAGCTTTCAATTTAATTTTGCAAGAAAAGAAATTAAGATACGAAGATCATTAAAAGCAAATATTAATATAAGAAGATGATAAGTCGAAATAATTAAATAGTTGCCTCAGGTGACCTACACCGACACCATGATAAAATCGAGCGGTTAGTCAAAATATTCACAAAATAAAAAATATTTACCAAAGTATTTAGAGTTTGAAAGTATTTACCAAAATATTCACTAGGGTCCCACTTGTCTTTTATAATTTTCCATAAAAAGCAAAAATCATAAATAATCACCATATCTTTTTATAATTTGCATTAATATCCCTAAGTATTGTTTGTCTAGTTCTGTATTCTGCATTTAAATATTATAATCAGAACCTTAATTTAGTTTGATCCTGCAATTTGGTATCAGAGCCTAGTTAATTAAAATATTTATCTATAAGCGAATCTGGAGGTATCTACTAATTGTCCCCATAAGACTTTTCCTCATACTTTACATCTAGATACAAATGATAAGCACTTTGGAGCAATTTTAAATGCTATTTCAGACCAACTTATAGATTTAAAAGTTGAAATTAAAAAATTAGAACAGTTATATCTAGAAATTAGCGGTAAGATTTTTAAGATAGTAAAAGAAGCAGGTGAAGTGCAACACTCAACCAATCTCAAAGCCATCAACGAAATTAGTCATCAAATAAGTCTAAAATCTGGTGGTGAACTTAAGAAAGGAGATCCTTTTAAATATAGTTATCCATTTAAAAAATCCAAAAAGAAGTTTTCTACTAAGATAGATAATATAAAGAAAAAAGGTATTATTGAAGGAGAAAATCAAGACGAAAATCAAATCCTTAAAAATGAATCAACATCCAGTTCCACAAACAAGGAGATTTAGCACTAAGTTGGACGACCCAGAATGGAAGTTGAAATTACAGAAACTTAAAAACATTGAATTCAACTTCACAAACCAAGAAGTTATGAGCGATGATGAGTCTGACAGAAATTCTGATGAAGAAGCAGTATATCAGCAAATGGGACTAATTAATCTGAAAGACATGGAAAACATTCCCATATCCAAAGTTCAACAGAAGCTAGATGAAATACTAAGACAAAGAAGGCTGAGGGAGAATGAACCAGTAGAACAGAATGAAGCTAGAAGAAACTACAGGCGATATGAACATGGTTCAACCAGTAATTATAGACCTAGGCTAAAGCCGAAGGAGTTTCTAGAGAAGAAAGAAAGATTTGGAGTGAGTATTATGCCAAACCATAGGCAAAGAGAAATTAACCTAGAACCCATAAGTGAAACAGGTTACAAACTAAACCTGGATGGTGTAAGGAACAGGCGTGAGATCATAGAATTCTGGAAGAAAAGCATGATGAGCGTATTAAACATGAATGTAGGATGGAATTCTTCCCAATTCCTTAATTATATAGAACACAGTTTCTATGGTTGTATTGCCGATTGGTATGGAGCCATTGGTGATGAAGCTAAGCAAGAACTTAGGAATTTGGCAAATCCAGTGAATATGTTCACATTAATATGTGAGTTAATTGAAGATGAATTCATTGGAGAAAAGGAAGATGAAGATAAGGAAGCTTTAAAATGGCAAAGAACTTTGAACAATCTTGAAATCTGTAACATGAAATATGTTGATAACTATATAACAGAATTCGAAAGATGTTACTATAAGATAGGAGAAAATGGCACTAATCTTCAAATGTTCTTTGATAAACTTCCTTCCCCAATTAATGAACAAATAAGTGAAGAATATCGAGAGCTAATAAAAAATGGAAGCAAAGATTCTCTTGGTAATAGAATTTCCTATGTTAGGAAATGGGTTGAGAAAAAATGTCGAGATGTCAGAAGCACCCAAAGAATGAAGAAACAATTCTTAACTTGTTGGGAGACACCAACAGAATGGGGATGCAACACTAGAGATTATCAAGGAAAAAAGAATTATAAGAGAAAAAGTTTTAACAAACAAAGAGGTGAAAAATATTATAAAAAGTATTATAAGAAACCTTTCTCAAAAAATAGAAGATTTTTCCAGAAAGCCTCATTTTGTCCTGAGAAAAAGAAAAACTGCAAATGTTGGGCATGCGGTGAAGCCGGTCACTATGCTAATGAATGCAAAAACAAGAAGAACAATAGATTAGCAGAAGCCCTAGGTAGTTTGGATTACATGGAACTATCAGAAGATGAAGCAGTAGATTTAGCTCTAAGGAACAACAAAGGAATAGTGGAAATAATTGAAGAAAAGTTCGATGAACATGAAGAATCTGAAAATGAATCAATTGAAGGTGAAGAAATTAATGAGATGATGGAAGGAGAAGCTCCTAGTGAGTTCTCTGATGAATATGAAATGACCACCTTAGCTCAACTTCAGCAAGCTGAAACTTCTATTGATGAAGAACAAGTAGAAGAAATGACCAGATCAGGGGTTGATTTCCCGATCATTGCCAAAGAACAGTTTGTTAAAAAAATCATTGTTCTCAAAATATGCTAAATATGTGTGTGAAGAGATGTCTGGAGACGTAACAGTTAAAAACAATGAAAATCAAGCAACTAAAGTGAACTTAATAAATTGGGCAAATATTCAAAAACATAACAAAGACAAAAAATTTAAATATATCTTTATATGTGGCATTCAAGTTATTATAACTCCATTACAAGACTATGGTAAGGATGTGCAATGCATTAATTTCGTTTGTGATATTAGGCATAAAAAGTTTAGTGACCAATGCATCAGTGGAATAGTCTGTAATCTGAGTCAAGGAGCAGTTTCTTGGATCTGTAGGCCAAACTATTATGTTAGTTTATAAGATCATTATGCATCTAAATTCTTAGCTATAAAATTGTTAACTGAAGGTATCAGTATGCACAAGGGAACTTGTCCATTACAGCTAAAGTGGAAGGTAGTTTATAAACTGGAAAACACGACAAATCCTCCACGTAAGTGTCACATAGTAGAAGCCGAGAAACACGAGGTAGTAGGACCTAGCAAAGAGGTTGTGCCAGTAAAGCTAAGACCAGACCAGATAAAACTAAAGACCATTTGGGTAAACGCATTCGAAAATTCTGCAGCCACTAGCAGCGATAAAGTTTTAACTATAGATGAAGAAGGTAGAATCCATACGAATGCTAAACCACAAGTAAACCTATCTAGGTGTCCGAGTCTAGCCAGAAATCCCAGTTTTAGGTTCAATCCTAATCTCAGTATTACCTCAAGAACCCAAGGACCTATGGCAAGCAAGAAAGATAAGTCATTTGTGGTAGATGAGGATATAGCTAGCATGATAGCAGCTTTAAACAAGAGGTTAGAAAATAGAATTATAAGAGAACCATCTAGACATAGTATTGATCTAGGTTCCTGTCCTTCTAGGGAAAGTGGTATAACTCATTCCTGTCCTTTTAGAGAGACTGATACAATTCTATTGCATCCTCCAACACTCGCAAGTATTGAGGAAAGACGGGGAGAATCATCCAGTTCTGAGCCTAAAGGAAAGATAGTAGGATATCAAACTAGAACCATTAGTGAACCTATCTTTGAAAATGATGCAAGGGCAAAGAATTTTGTGGAACCTCATAAGGAACCGTTTTGTGAACCGTTTTGTGAAGAAGAAATAGGAATGAGAATGGAAGTGATGGATCTTAGGCATCTCTACGAAAAGAATGTGAGGATAGAAGAAAGCCTTGAGCATGTCAGTAGAGGATCCTTGAAGAAAAATTATAGAATCACAAATCCCAATAGCATTTATATCCCAATAAGTATTTGTTTAGAAGGTTTTAACAAATATGAATTATGTGCCTTTGTGGATAGCGGTTGTTCGGTATGCTTTGGTAAAAAGGCATTATTTCCTGAGTTCATATGGCAGAAATCTCGTAAACCAATCCAAGTCAGGATAGCTGACGATAGTATCATGGTTCATTCAGAATTAGCTTCTGATGTGCCAATCATGATAGGTGGAGTCTCGTGTGTAATCCCTACACTTTGGGCTACTACTCAACCTTCACATGACATGTTAATTGGAAACAACTTCCAAAGACTTCATGTCCCAGTCACTCAACACTTAGACATGATGGTCTTTAATATCAATGGAGAAGATGCTTGGGTTAAGAAGATCAAACAAGCATATACACACCAAGCAATAGAGTTCACGCGCACTAAGCGTGGTGAGGAATATATTCTTCCTACTCAAAGAGAATTTGCACTCTCCATATGTGAAATAGGTTTAAAAGAAAAAATTCTTAAACAGCAAGAAAAAATGTGCAAAGAGTTATACTCTGAAAATCCTTTAAAATTTTGGGAAAAAGATAAATCATTTGCTACCATAGAATTAATAGATCCAAAGACTATCATTAGAGTAAAACAAATGGTTTATACTTACAAAGATCAGCAAGAGTTTAAAGAACAAATTGATGAGCTATTAAAGAAAGGATTAATCAGAGAAAGCAAAAGTCCTCATTCTAGCCCCGCCTTTATGGTCAGAAATCATGCTGAAGAAAAAAGAGGAAAAGCTAGAATGGTTATCAACTATAAAAAGCTTAATGATAATATTGTTTTTGATGGATACTATATCCCTAATAAAACAGTTTTATTTAATAGAATACAGGGAGCCACTTGGTTTTCTAAAATGGACTGCAAAAGTGGATATTGGCAGGTAAAGATGAATGAAGACAGCATTCCACTTACTGCATTCAGTGCTCCACAAGGACACTATGAGTGGATAGTCATGCCATTTGGGTTAAAGAACGCACCACAAATATTCCAGAGAAGAATGGACAATGTTTTCAAAGAATTTAAACATTGTTGTCTTGTTTACATTGATGATATCTTAATCTTCTCTAAAACCTTGGAGCAACATAAACATGATTTAAAAGCCATAACCCAAAAATGCATTGATCATGGAATCATTCTAGGACAGAAAAAGTGCATTTATGCTGAACCAGAAATTGAATTCCTAGGACTCAAGATAAAAGCAGGTCAAATTGTGTTGCAGGAACATATTTTAGAAAAGGTAGAAAAATTTCCTGATGAAATCAAAGATAGAAAACAACTAGAAAGGTTTCTAGGATGTCTTACCTATGCTTCTGATTTCATTAAAGATTTAGCCAAACTAAGAAAACCTTTACAGGTAAAATTGAAGAAAGAACAAGTTTGGAATTGGACTCAGCTAGACACCAAGATAGTCAAAGAACTAAAAAGAAGATGTGAAAAACTTCCAATATTAACTCTACCTAATGAAGATGATGAGTTAGTTCTTGAAACAGATGCTAGTGATTATCATTGGGGAGCTGTTTTGAAATTAAAGAAAGATAACAAGCTTTGCAGGTACAGTAGTGGCAGCTTCAACAAATCTGAGTATAATTACACTGTCATGGAAAAAGAGATTCTTGCAATTTATCGTGGAATCCAGAAGTTTATAATCTTTTTAGCCCCTAAACCTTTTACAGTCACAACAGATTGTAAAGGCATATTGGGTTTTATAAATAATAATCTTGATAATATGAAAGCGCATGGGAGGCTCCTGCGTTGGCAATTAGCCCTTAACCAATTCACCTTTACCGTTGAACATGTGCAGGGTTCAAAAAATTCTCTAGCAGACAGCCTAACTAGAGAACTAGCTGATGGACCAAAGAAAGCAGATTCGATGGGAAGACGCTCGCTGGGCAACCAGCGAGATGGATCTTGATTTCTTAAGTGGCATAAGAGAATATCAAGGATGGGTTTCCCCTCCAAGTTTTTATATTTCTGTTGATTTTGGAAGATTTACTCATAACAGATTCCGTCGTGGACTCCTTGAAATGAGACACAGAACGGTTGAAAGATTTTTAACTTTGGAAATCATTATAAAAGTTCTTCAACTACCTATAGAACTTCAAGAAGAAATCTGTAGGAGATGGAGGATGAGAGATTTCAGATATTTCTACTGGACAGTAACCTTGAGAGATCACAATACTCCAGCAAGGGTCAGAGAATGGTGTAACCATTTCAGTATAAACAATTTCGCTGGATTAGGAGGAATCTCATTGCCACTTACGGCATATGTTGATTCAGAGTATCTAAAAGCATGGGAATATGGAATGTGTAATGGACTCTACAAATACAAGCAACCATGGCCAAAAGAAGAAGAGCATAGCTTCCTGTACAACCACTTCACTAAATTCCAGAAGGAGGTTTTCCTCAGAGCAACAACGTTTGAGAAGATAGAGGAAATAAATGGTTGTCGTGTTATCAGTGCTTGCATGGATGTTAACAAGGGGAAAATCCGGTTACCACACTACCTGATCTTCCTGCTATTTACTGAAGAATACTGGTACGTGGTAGATCCAGTAGTAGGAAGCCATAATAATATAATAAGACATCCATGGGCAGCAAGAGCAAAAGGGTTCTTCTACATCTATTTTTACATCAACAAGTTTAGACAGACTGACTGTGGAATATTCAAAGTTGGGAATACCACCTTCATCATAACCCCACAACTCAAGCCATTGATGCAGCAAGCTATAGACAGATCCGAGTCCATTGAGCTCTATTTAGCACAAATAGAAGCTGGTCACTTTTTGGACAAGGAAGGCCATGAAAGGATGATTGATATGTTAATTACATGGGATCGAGAATACACTGAAGGTCTAATGCTTGATCTCGATTTGGATAATGAGCAAGATTTGGAGATTGATAATCTCCAAGATCTGATAATGGATGATGATGACTTAGAGGCCAATATGGGAGAAGAGGGGGTCCAGAACCTGAATGATTAAACATCATCATCATGCACCAGCACAATTATTGTACCTTTCTGTTTTCTTTTTCATCATGTGAGTTGTATTATTGAGTCAGCACTGTGTGCTTTTATTATTTTCTGAGTGCGTAGGGGTCCATATGTCGGCCATTAGCTTTTAGACGTTGTAAAGGCATCCAATGCCTTTCAACCAGCTCTATATATAGAGCTCTCCTCAGACTTCTAAGGGCATCGAAATCCAGAGAGAGAAAAACATATGAAAAGAGAGAGAAGTCTTGTAATACAGAAAGAGAAAGAGAAGCATTGTTGAGTTCTGAGTAGGTTGGTTTCCCATCACTCAAAAACTCAAGAATCCTTCGATGGATCTTTCTGGTGTGAGAATCTAGTATGTTTGTGTGTTTGTAAGTTTTAAATTAGGAGTGCTTGTGTGTTGTAATATTTTCCAAATTCAATAAAAGTTTGTTTTTAAGAAAGGGAAAGCTACTTAATCGAACTCTATGTTCTGAATAATTAGTTTTCTTGATTCCAATCCTTTCACCCTCCAAAAACAAAAACTGAGAGTTAGAGACTACGATATGAGGTAGGAAACGAAACAGATCTGTGCTGTGCTTGGACTAAGGGAGGCCTGGTTGAAGGTTAGCCACCTCTAGAAAACCGGAAGCTAAAGGAACGCCGGTGGTCCAGTGTAACTAAGTTCAGGTATCGGTCAAACCTCTCTATCTTTAAGTTTTTAATTGCAGAGCGTGGTGGGCTTGAAACCACAGAAAATTCATTATTCATAATATAGTCAGTAGATTATGGTAGTTAGTACCACCAAAAGTCATTTATAAGTATTTTATATTGCATCTTAAGTATTATTGTCAAAAACAAGAAAGTTTAAGACGAAGTTTGTAATTTAGTATAAAGTACGGGTACCTTTTGAAAAATCAAAAAGAAAAAGCTGAAATCTTTGAATATTTTTGAAAATAGTTTGAAAGGTTGAATTTTGTGGTAATTATTTTGGAAAACTTGAATATTTAGAAAAAAATTTCTGATAAAATCATCATTACTTTTTTTTTGGTTGAAAATAAACATCATTACTGTACTCATTATCAAGTGACCTACCTTGACACCATAAAATCATCACTATTGCACTCATAATCAATTGCGATAACCGCAACTTTACATAATAAAAAAGTACAGAGAAAAGAAGCGGGTTTCACTGTATTATCAAACACTACTTCATGTACGTAACCGAATCAATAATAATAAACAACAATTGAAAAGAGAATTAAATAAGCAACATAAACCAAATAAATGGCAACAAAAATAAAGGGTATAGTTGCTATCGGGCGATCAAAATCTCGTCAAATGCATAACCAAGACACCGACACGAGAAGCCAAAGACGACAACACCAATATCGACATGACGACACCGATTGTCCATGTCGACAAACACCAACACCTAGAGTTGTCAAAATCTCACCCGATCCGAGGGGCCTGACTGTCTCACCCGATCCCAGATCCGACCGAACCTGAAAATCTAGAGTCATCCGAAACCTGAATCCGACTCAACTCGAAATAGACCCAAACACAGACAAAACCGACCCGATCCAAACCCGGCCCACTATCAACCCGACCTAAACATGACAAAACCCGACTCGACCTGACTTGAAATGGTTGTTCAACATCAACATTTTAATGCTTAAATGTTTAATGTTTTTTATTTGGAAAATTAACTCAAAATAATACGAAGCATCAAATTTTAACAAAAAATATTACGAACTTTAAATTTAACTAATTTATGTATGAAAAATACTCATATTAACCAAAAACAATTTGATTCTACATTCCGGCAAGTTTTCCAACAAAACCTCCCACATATGCGCTCGAATCCACGTGTAAAAAAATTATTTGCCACTTAATATTCTCTTTTGTTTCCATTTTAATTTCTAAAAAAAAATGAAAAAAAGAGCAAATTATCCATCCCAAATCGATATTTCTTCACAAGTGCATGATTTCCAAGCATCAAAGGGAGGATACGTTCTAGCAAAAAAAAAAAAATCATAAACAGTGAGAAATAAATTAACCCTCGATCAAAACGTAAAACCATGGAGTCATGGACAGGAATTTCAGGCATCAAAAAATTAGTGTTAATACCCATGAAAAACAACTCAAAATTGACCAAGTTGGTCAAGGCTCCACTGCCACACCACCTTCTTAAACTAGCCGACTCCAACTCTTGATTTCGATGTCAGCAAACAACACTAATCGATCAAGGCTCCATATTAGTCCATTATCACACCATCCGTCTACATTGTGTAATTTTTATTGATTTCAAAAGTTAGTGTTGGTATAATTTATATCGACACCGAAAATTGGTGATAATTATGTGCTTTTGAAGAGATTATGCCGTGTGTATAGAAAGCCAAAAAATAAAAGAGTTGTGAACTATCCAAACATCAATTCATAACCTAATGCTTCTCCTATTACCAATAATCTCAAATATTTCTCTAGCAATTGGGGATGTATTATATCATTCAAACCCATTTAACACTTCAAATATAAGATGACATTATACTTTGTAATTTTTGTAATAATTTTATAAACCACGTCATTTTTCACGACCTTAAAAAAGTTTTTAACCGAAGAATATATCCTTATGGTAGGTTTGAATTTCAATATGTTTGGTTAGCATTTTTTATACTGTATTTAAAATAATACTTCGTAAAATTTTAAATATAATATATTATAATTCATACATTATACTAATCAATTACATCAGTATTATAAACTATACAGTAGATGTTAAATTGACATACGGAGTAATTTAAATAAATTATAAAAAATGATTACCAAACACTATTTAAACATAGAGGAAGTACAAATCTTTTGGAAAAAAAAGGAAGTATATAAATCTTCAAAATGATTGTTCTAACTTCAATTACTCGGAAACCCCTGTAAAACCCTCAATATACATATACCAAACTACTAAACACATTAAAAAAAAAAGATTTCAGATCTAGCTGTAAAAATCTCATTGGCATATATTCATCATTATGAAGTCACAAATATGAATAAACTGAAAATTTGAGACAAAAATAAAGAGAAAACAATAAAACCACTTCTATCTCACTATCTCTCTCTCTCTTCGTCTTTCCGTATAGGGTCCGATCTATTTCTTCTTCTTCTCCCCTCTTAGCCCCAATTGCGAATTCGCGATTCGTAGGTAGATCAGATCTGCTCTGGTAGCAGCACTTGAAGAAACGCAGAATCCATGGCGTGTGTAAAGAGCGTCAACAGATCGGCGTCGGTGTCGCTTTCACCGGACGCGCCGTACTTGGCGGCGGGGACGATGGCCGGAGCGGTCGATCTGTCTTTCAGCACGTCGGCGTCTCTCGAGATCTTTAAGCTTGATTTCCAGTCCGACGACCACGAGCTCCCGCTTATTGGCCACACCACGAGCTCCGAGCGGTTTAATAGGTTGTCGTGGGGTAAGAGCGGATCCAACTCGGAGGAATTCAGCCTCGGCCTCATCGCTGGTGGTCTCCTCGATGGCACGATCGGTCTCTGGAACCCGCTTGCTATGATAGGGTACTTTCCCCACCCTAATTCCTACTCTCAATCTTTGCAATTTTCATTTTCGTGTTTTGAATGGTTATGTTTGGATCGTGTTCGAAATTCAATGTGGATACTGGATCTCAATGTTGGGGGAATCACACGTTGTTGATGCAGTGGCATTTGTGTGGAGATAGTGGAGTGGTTAGTTTTTTGCGATTTTCTCCTAAAACACGGGAGTGGATTTACTTAATTGCTGTCTTTGATTTAGGGGTTCACTAATGATACTTGTGATTTTTGCTTTGAACTACTCCCAATTATGCCCAATTGGCCATTGGTGTTCTAAAGGGAGCACGGGAGCCATATGATTTTTGCTGTCCCATCTGTGCATTGTCAAAAATCCTGTTAGCGAAGGAATTTCATTGTTACTGTACTTTTAGGTTTGCCTTTAGTGGTTTGAAGTTGAACCAATAACCATTATGCTGTATCATGGGATCAACATCTATATTAAGATCTCAAATGATTTTTCGCATATATTTTTCAACACAATATGAAGTCAATTACACAATTGAACTTGAGTTTAGGTTTTCTATTTTTTATTCATCATCTTTCACGTTGGACATAGAGAGATGCAAGCTTTGACATGTATCCTTTGTTCTACAAAAATCTGGGTGTCCTGTGCACGTGGTAACACCATCAGCTCTGAACTGCTTCCTTCATGCCTATTTCCTTTTTTCTGCCACCCCTAAAACCAATCATTATCTTGTCTCTCCTAATCTTTAGAAGGTTAAAATTACCTTTAGAAGTGTCAAAATATTGCAATGACCTGGGAGCAAACTTATAACTCATCCTTTGATTTGTTCCTTTTAAATCAATGAAAAATATTTGCAGTCGTACACTGTTCTGCTCATTCTAGAAGGATAGATAATAAAACTGTGTCATGTAAACAGAAACTAGTGCATTAAATGTTATATCTCTTTGTTAACTAAAGAACAGTAAAAATGGTGTTTGTGCTACGAATTTTTTTGCCTCTTCTTTACCTTACAATGAGCCAAAACACAAATGGATATTATTTTATCCTGAAAGATGTTTTTAGTTTTACACGTGAAGTGTTGAAGGCAGCTAATTGTTTTTTCTTTACCTTATATGATTGAAGAGATTACTTTCTGAAGTCTTTTATTATTAGTATTATTGTTATTATTATTATTATTATTGTTATTGCTATTATTATTTTATTATTGTTATTGTTATTGTTGTTGTTGTTGTTGTTATTATTATTATTATTATTATTATTATTATTATTATTATTATTATTATTATTATTTTTGTTGTTAATATGTTCTTGAAGTTTGTATTCTGGCTAAAACGGCTCTCTTTCTCAGTGTCCTGGGAAAGTGGGAAGTAATTTTTAGAGATACTTTGAAAAATTGGTTTAGGTTAGAAGCAGATGTTTGACCTACTATTATGGATACATTCTCTACAAAAAGGCCGTTTATGCATGCTCCATATAATATATAAAAGCAAGGCACATTTTAGTTTACACATTTGGCTTAGTTTCTCTTTGATTCCCCAGGTCAGAATCAACTGCTAATCCTCTTGTGGGACAGCTTTCAAGGCATAAGGGGCCTGTAAGTTTCTATATTTTCAAAAAATTCCCATGTTGTTTATTTTACCCAATTTTCACAATTTATTACACCAACTATCCTTGTACTTTCTTTGGCCTTTAGGTACGTGGTCTGGAATTTAATTCCTTTACTCCACATATGCTAGCTTCTGGGGCTGATGATGGTGAAATCTGCATTTGGGATTTGGCTAAACCAGCTGAGCCTTCACACTTCCCCCCTCTTAGGGTATGAATTTATGTATTTTTGCACAGGTTGAGTATAGTTGCAATGGTGGTTATCTAATTGAGCACACATGCTTTTCAAAATTTGCAGTATGTTGTGTCTTGCTTCACATTCTGTTGACTTCTCCACGACCATTTGTTTCTTTTGTCAAGCATGGCATTCTTTTGTTAAACTGTCACTTTTCATATACATTTGTCACTACAATGGTACATGCAAATTAATGCAATGTTGAATTTCTAGGATTAGGCTATTTAAATTGAAATAAGAGTTGTTATTTAAAAGTAAAAACTGACCAGTTTGAGGATTTTGGCGTGAAGATTTCATTGATACGTCCCATTGGTCAAGGACTTTAAGTACCTCCAAGTTTGAGGAAGGAGTCTTTGTTTACCTAATTATTCAAGAGTGGTGATAGAGTGTTTGGACGTGTTGTTTACTGCCGGTTTTGGCAGTCATTTTTTGGTCTTTCAGGATAAAATGACTAACAAAAAGATAATCAAGCTAGCAGTCTAACCATTCCCTTTTTATTCCAAAATATTGCGGCTGTGTTTATTGTGAGTCTACTGAGGGAAGTTCTACCAATAAACGCCCTAGAGATGGTTTGGTCATCTATTAGATTAGGACAATTCTTGATTTGGGGGCTTTTAGTAAATTCTATACCTTCGTTGGAGACAGAACAACCTCAAACATGATAACTTCTTTGGAACGTTACTTGATATTGGCGTTGTGCTATGACCTTGTTAGTATTCTAGAAATTTGTTGTGTCAAGATGCTTTAAGATTCAGTGCACTTGCTCTCGTGATCTTATCCTTGCTTTGTTCTTGTTATTTGTCAATTTGTCATGCAGGGCAGTGGGTCTGCTGCTCAGGGTGAAATATCATACTTATCTTGGAACAGCAAGGTCCAACACATTTTAGCATCTGCTTCATACAATGGGACAGTTGGTATGCTAGACTTTTAGAATTGCAAAATGTAATTATATCAAATTTGCTTGCATCACTAATTTTTGCACACATTTCCAGTGGTATGGGATCTAAAGAAGCAGAAGCCAGTTATAAGGTCTGTGAGTTATAGCACACATATTCAGTTATTAGGTACTTGGTTCTTTATGATGTGTTAATTGACAAAGTTGTTGGGCAATGGCAGCTTGCAGGAGCCGAATAGAAGGCGGTGCTCTGTTTTGCAGTGGAATCCTGATTTAGCAACGCAACTTGTTATTGCCTCTGATGACGATAATTCTCCAATACTGAGGGTAATGACCACTTGTTTATACATACTGGATTGCTGGATGTGCTTTTGCTTGTTTTTATTTATTTGTTTGTTTATTTATTATATTCAACGTTTGCATTCCAGCTTTGGGACATGAGGAATTACATGTCACCTGTTAAAGAGTTTGTTGGACACAACAAAGGTAATTTCTGTATGTTAAGTTTTCTTTACAACTTTGTTTTGTTAGAAATGTGCTACCTGCACAATAAAAGTGAATTTGGAATGTCAAGTTAAGATCAAAGCTACAAGCTGAATTACTTTTGAGTCTTTGTCCACAATAAAAGTGATTAACAGAGTTGGAATGTTTTTTTCCCTTCATTTCCACATGGGAGAATCAGGCTGATGTGCAATTTTTCTTTATTTTATTCATCCAACGTAATTACTTACCTTGTACTATGTTGTGCCCCACATATTTATACAGCCATACTAAAGTTTGTTAGTATGTTTTTTTCTCTTTGACTGCTCATGATTTCTTCCTTATGAATTTAATTACAAGTTGAAATGTGTCAAATGCTGCCTAGATGAAGGAAGGACTGTCTTGCGATGTAGCTAGTGTTGTAAATCTCTTGGATTTTGCATTTCTCGTTTGCTAATGCACCCTCCACAAACTGTGTATTGTATTGTTTTGGAAGTTTTGGCTTATACACAGTGAAGTTGTTTTCGCTAATCAACCTGTTTTGCTTTTTTTTTTTTTTATAAAAAAAAGAAACTGCAGTAGTTCATGTGAAAAGGGTGCTGACTTTCACATCTTTTCTGTCTGTTATCTAATACCAGGAGTAATTTCAATGTCCTGGTGCCCCATTGACAGCTCCTATTTGCTTACTTGTGCCAAAGATAATCGCACAATTTGCTGGGACACAGTATCAGGAGAGGTGTTTTAACTCAATCTTCGATACTTACCCACCCCTTTGATTCTTTCTTGTAATTTTTAATTCTCCAGCCCTGGTGGACATAAGTTAGCGATCTGATGTTCTTTGGATGCTTAATGATGCAGATTGTATGTGAATTGCCAGAAGGCACCAATTGGAATTTTGATCTCCATTGGTACCCAAAGATACCGGGAGTAATTTCAGCATCTTCTTTTGATGGAAAAATTGGATTGTACAACATTGAGGTTTGTTTTTTGCAAGTCATTTTTGTACTCCTATTTTGCATTATTTTTTTTAAAAAATATTTTGCATTAATTAGTCCTCTCTCTCTTCTGTAATGAAGAGAACCGAAAGTGTTAAAATTGTATACCGATATTATGAGCGGCCTAAATGAGAAGGTCCTAACTAGCGGCGTGAGTTGTCTGCCAAGCTGCATGAGGTTAAAATCTACAAATAATTGTGATCGGAAGCAATGAAACAATATCTTCACTATTAAATGAAGCTATGTGATGCCATTATGTTTGGAAATGATTTTTAATCAAAGGATATTTCAATTGCGTAATTTTTATGGGACATTCTACACACTGCTCTCATATGATCAAATTAGTATTGTCAGCTCTTATCTTTTATTTTTATAACAATTAAAAGATGCCATAATTTTGATGATAACTTTAGCATCAATTCGTACAAAGGTGTTATACTTTGGCCACTTAATGACATTTTCAAGCCTGAGGTTACCGTAGAGATTTGAATAATATTATGTTTCCCATGTAGAAAACTTTGCAATGTGAAGCAGTTATATATTGTTTCACAAATTTCAACTTGAGATGTTCGCTTATTGTTTTCACTATGCGAGTCTTATTTTCCTATTTCATGTGCACTTCTGTTATTCATGAAACTTATCAAGTTTGATGTTTAATCAGTTGTCATTTATTCTTTTCATTGTTTTGGTGCAAATATATACAATGATAAGTGCCTCTTGGTTCAAAATGAACGGAATGCATTCTAGTGAAATGTGCATGATTTTCACCATAGGAGCAGATCCCTTCAAACTTGTGGTATATGAAAAGGTTCTTTAACACTAGTACTATATTTTGTTTTATTCCCTTTCTGGAAAAAAACCTCATAGAGCAGTTCAATAGATCAATGAAAGCATCCCACAGTCTAGGTTCTACACACTTATTGTATATTTAATTGTTTGTTGGATATAGTTTACTTTGCCATTTGTTGCCTATGTTATTAACTTATACGTATCATTTTGGGACTGGTTGATTATTATATTTTTATTTTTATTATTTTTTTTTAAATCTATGATGGCCTAAACTTTTTGATTTGTTTCCATTTAAATTTCTTCAACATAGGCTTGCAATCGATATGGTATTGGTGATGCTGATTTTGGGACAGGTAATGTGTGAATTTATGGTTTCTAAATTCCCTGCCATTTTTAAACTCTGTTGACATAAAATTTTAATTTGATAGCTTGCCTCTGATACACCTCTGACATGTCAGCTTAAAACTCTTACTCTGCAGCACCTCTGAGAGCTCCAAAATGGTATAAACGATCTGCTGGTGTGTGCTTTGGCTTCGGAGGAAAGCTCGTTTCGTTTAACACAAAATTGCCTCCTACAAGTGCTCAGGGAGGAGCTGGGATTTCAGAGGTGGGTCTTTGGCTACCTGTTGAGTTTTTTTTTTTTTATTTTTTTTCAATTTAATTTTGGGAATGCATTTTGATAATTTCATATTTTTGGTAGGTTTATCTGCATGATATAGTCATTGAAGACAGTTTGGTAAGTCGTTCAACCGAATTTCAAGCTGCAATACAGGATGGAGAAAAGGCCTCACTGAGGACAGTGTGTGAGAAAAAAGAACAAGAATCTGAGTATGTTGGCTGTATAGAGAAGCTGGTTTATGATTACTTGTCTGATTTATTTTTTGGTTTCTTAAGCATCTCTTGTTATTCTTGATATGCAGGCTGGATGACGACAAAGAGACATGGGGTTTTTTGAAGGTCATGTTTGAGGATGATGGAACTGCAAGGACAAAGCTTCTTGCCCATTTGGGTTTCAGTGTGCCCGATGAAGGGAAAGATGATGTCCAGCAGGATATGGTTCAGCAAGTGAATGCTCTCTCTATTCAAGAAAATGCTGCTGAGCAAGCTGGCTTATCTGGGGAGACAGAAACTGCTGTCTTTTCTTTCGATAACGGGGAGGACTTTTTTAACAATCTTCCCAGCCCTAAGGCTGATACCCCTGTCTCAAGTACAGTAAATCATTTTGATTTGGAAGAAACTGTTCCTACTGAGGATCATGTGCAAGAAGAAACAAATGTGCAGGAAGAGAGCATTGATCCAGCATTTGATGAAGCAGTTCAACGTTCTTTGGTAGTGGGAGACTACAAGGGGGCAGTTGCCCAATGCATTTCGGCAAATAGGATTGCTGATGCTTTTGTTATTGCCCATGTCGGTGGTTCATCTCTGTGGGAAAGTACCCGTGATCAATACCTGAAGAAGAGCTGCTCACCTTACTTAAAGGTATGACAGAGTGACAGGCATGCATATTTATGTTGCATAGAAAGCATGTTTTAATCATTTTGGGATTGATTATTACAAATGCATCAGTTGATCATGTTGACATCTGCTGCTGCAGGTTGTATCTGCTATGGTTAACCATGATTTAACCTCCCTCGTAAATACCAGACCTCTTAAATACTGGAAGGAGACTCTTGCCCTTCTTTGCACAGTAAGTTCTTACTATACCTTTGTTCTTTTATTGATACTTTTTAAATTTATGTATGAATTGTACACTAAAAGCAAAATTTGATGTCGCTGCATGATATCAGGCATGCTTTGTCTTCCCTATTGCATGGGCCTTGTTTATTTTTGTTTTTGTCAAAGGTGATTGATTAGAGCAATTTTTTTCTCTCTCAATTTACCTGGAGAGAGCTATGGTTATGTTCCTTGCTAGTGTTTTGATAGTCCCATGAGAACAAGAGCCTAGGCAACTGCTTATTAGCAAGTATGCTAGGGATGCGCTCTACTTTTCATTGCACCTAGTAATCACACATGCTGCATGCTCATGGGGTAATATCCTTATGTTTATTTTTTTAATTTGTTAGCTTACTGCCGGTCCTTGCTCCTCTAATTTAAACATGGAGACTCTAGCCGTTATAATTTGCTGTTTCTGTTTGCTCTTTTTTTTTTCTTTTTCTTTTTCCCTGCTGGCAGCTTTATTTCTAATAAGGGTTGTGTTTACTTTTTATCAATCTCTTTTTATTGTCTACTTTTGTCAGTTTGCTCAGAGAGAGGAATGGACTAGCCTTTGTGATACACTAGCCTCAAAACTCATGGTTTCTGGTAATACATTAGCTGCAACACTTTGCTATATATGTGCTGGGAATATTGACAAGACAGTGGAGATCTGGTCTTGGGGTCTCTCTGGCAATGCCGAGGGAAAAACATATGCTGATTCTCTTCAGGTGAGCAAATATAGCACATTAGATTGCGAGCTGAGATATGGTGCTTCGTATCTCAGGAAAGACCTTACTTTCTTTTGCTTCTCAGGATTTGATGGAAAAGACAATAGTTTTCATTCTTGCTACTGGGCAAAAGCATTTCAGTTCTGCCTTATGCAAACTTTTTGAGAAATATTCAGAAGTTTTGGCCAGTCAAGGTCTTTTATCAACAGCAATGGAGTACTTAAAAGTTCTGGGGGAGGAATTAACTCCTGAGCTTTTGATTTTACGAGATCGTATTGCCTTGTCAACAGAAGCAGGTATTGTTCTTTTCTGCATCACTTATGCGTAAGTTGGTTTCGGTTCATTAGAATTCACTATAGTTGGAACTTGGTTTTGAGTTCGGCATCAGCATACCTTGTTTAGGGTTGTTGCCATACTTTAAGAGATGAATAATGTTAGCTCATACTGCTAGGTTGTAGTACTTGGGCTTTTTATGTTACGAGATGCTTCATATAATGCATGGAACGGTGGATGATTGTGTAGTGTGTTTGTGCTGAAAACAGGAGCTAACACATTTGATAGCTTGCTCTATCCTCCTATTTGTTCTTGTTCTTTTATAAAAGAAAATTGACTCTATATTTTCCTACCTATTTGATAGGTACTTGTATAAAGCTCTCTGATTGTCCTTGTCGTGTTCTATTTCATAGTGCTTTCAGCATAGAGTATAGTCTAAATTAATGCATCTTAATTTGTTCTTTCATTCTTTTCCTTTTATGGAGATAGTATATTGTGAGTTTACATGCCTATTTGATTGAGTTGTTAATTGATGATTACTTTTTCTCTTGTTGTCAGTCGAAGCGGCATCACCAGTGCAGACAGGAGCAGTTGATGCAGCTAATCAGACAAATTATACGATGACTGAAAATTCTCAACATCGTCACCAAGTGTGTTGCTATTATAATCTTACTAATTGGGATTTCCTTTGCTTTGTTGTTCTTTTTATGGGATAAGTTTACTGTACCAATACTCCTTTATGCATTACCTCAATTCATTGATTTACTGCAGGATATGCCGCAGCAACTCATGCCGCAGCAACACATGCCACAGCCACACATACTGCAGCCACATATACCGCAGCCACAACCTTTACCTGCTAGCTCGTATTCTGACAATTATCAACAATATCCAAGAAACTATGCTGCATCTACTTCATACCAACCAACACCACCACAGCAAATGTTTTTTCCTTCTCAGACTCCTCAACCCCCTCAGGTATTTATGATTCTTATAATGAAGTATTGACTTGTTTGTATACACATTCAGTCGTCAAAACTATGTTGATAGAACTATACAAAATTGGGCAATCAATTTTCTTTGTTGATGTGACACACCTATGTTTGTTTGTTTTTACCTATGGGTTCTTTGTTTATTTTTGGTTGGAAGTTGCGTAAAATGCATTTTCCCAAACAGACATTAAAAACTAGTGATCATGATGAGAAAGATAAGTGAGAGTTTTGGAAACACACGAATAAAATGTGGGCTGTCTTATGTCACAAACCAAATTATTTGGCAGAAAATGGACATAAATGCCCATCGTTGCTTTTTTAAATACCCAAGTATCACTTGACCTTTTCCTTTTGGTTTAAACCAGTGGTGACCTATTTTGCGCTGGATATGACCAATAAGGGGATAAAAGTCATAATACATAATCAAATATCACTAGAAATTTTCTTACCACCCAAATGTCCAAACACATAACAAAAACTGACATGTCCTTTAATACCGTGATTACTATTTTGTGTTATTTTTCACACTACATTTATAACTGGTCCTATTCTTAGCACACCTCCCACGTCCCATCAGGTGGTGTTATTTCATGCAATTATCCTATAAACAAAAGACTATTTTTAAAAATAAATAAACCAATTTTTGCCAGAGTTTCCATGAGTTGGAGATGGTCTGGATGTGTCAAGGTCTCATGATGGACAGAATTCGTTTAGTCTCTGACACATCATCATCCCTCAATTATTGCTTTCAATGTGTGTTCTTGCTGTGATCTTGAGCAAATTTGCTCTGATGTACACCTTCAGACCATCACACCTCTCCTTTGCAATGCTGGAGGAAATAAACAAGTGTTGTTATAGGTGAAGCAGAGCTCTCAGCAAGTGAAAATTTGAATAAATGGGTTTATTGTTTTAGTATATGAACCTTGTGATGTTTTTTTTTATTAATGAAGCTGATTAAGTTTTGTCTTCTGCCTTTTTATCGTACCCTTGATCAATTAATTGATTTTCTTGTACATTTTTTTCTGCTCAGCAAAACTTTGCTCCACCACCAGTTGTCTCTCAGCCTGCTGTAAAGCCGTTTATGCCTACAACCCCGGCTCTGCTGAAGAATGCTGAGCAGTATCAGCAGCCACCAACATTGGCATCTCATTTATATCCTGTTAGTATAATCTCTGAATTTTTTCCCCATCTTCCCTTGGCTATTCCAATCTTCTTTCAAGCCCCCGGAGACTAGGAGTAATTCTTGTTTATGTGTATCTGACAGGGAGCAGCAAATACTGCTTATCTACCTGGTCCATCCGTTACTCCTCCATCTGGACCCATGGCACCTCCTCCAACTGTTCCTCTTCCAGGCCCAAGAATGCCCTCTGTTGTGGGCCCTGTCTCTGCCCCTGCACCTCCAGGAAGGGGATTTATGCCAGTGACTGGTCCTGGAGTTAGTGCAATTAGGCCAGGGTCTAGTCCTGCCCAGCCCTCTAGTCCTGTCCAAGCTCCACCAGCACAACCGGTTGTTGCACCTCCTGCAGCTTCTCCTCCAACAGTGCAGACTGCTGATACTTCTAGAGTACCTGGTATCATCATAACTTACGCTTATTAAGGTTGCTTTTGAATGAGTGTACTCCTGGTTACATAAGCATGTGCATGGCCTCTTCGATTATTTTTCATTGGTTTTATTTCTTATTTGATCATATTTTATCTTTCTTATTTCCTGACCGTGACATTAAAAAAAGGGCATGAACTTGAAAGTCTTATTGTGATGTACCCAGATGTTAAAATGAACTGCTTCTCTTGTACCCTGAGTTTTATTTACTCTGATTTATATGTGTTCGTATTAGACCAAAAAGTTTCAGATAAGGGTTTTCTGATTTTAGTTAGACAAGGGGTGGAAAGTGAGTATTTTTTATTTACCACATTATCAGTACAATAAATTTCATTAGGATAATAAAGCAGTCTTTATATTAAGAAGGCCCAGTGACACTGCTTTTCGAATAGCTTCAATTATAGCACAGTGCTAGGGTGCTACTCAGTCTCTTTTTGATATGCTATGTAGTTTTTCAATGATGCAGTTTGAAGATATATGTGTGCCCCTTTGTGGAATCCGATTTCATCTGATCTTCCTCTGATTTTCAAGTCACAAATATGCTTCTTTCCCTTGCATCTGCATTCACCTCTGGTCTTAGAGTGGTTTTCGCATAATTCAAATAAGTGGCTGCAATTTGTAAACACCAAAATCAGTGCCTTAAAACTTACATTTTTTTGCCTTTGCAATTCTTGCAGCTGAGCAGAAGCCCATCATTGTAACATTGACAAAGCTATTCCAAGAGACACTGGCACAGGCTGGAGGTGCCCCTGCCAGGAAGAGGGAAATGGAAGATAACTCGAGGAGAATAGGCTCTTTGTTCGACAGTCTTAACAGGGGACAGATATCGAACAGCGTTATTAGCAAGCTTCTTCAACTCTGTGCTTATTTAGACCACGGTGATTATCCCAGTGCAATGCAGTGCCAGGTATTCTCCTCGCCTCACTTGTAAATTTTATAGTTTCTTTCGTACCCTGGGCAGCACAAATCAGAACTTAGTTTATCTTCTGTTGTTCAGGTTCAACTTACGACTAGTGATTGGGACGAATGCCAGTACTGGCTGGCAGCACTGAAGAGAATGATTAGGATGAGGTCATAAAGCATAAATGTCAATAGAGGCCCCCTGAAAGCACTCGCAATTCGGATGACCGTCTGGCTACTATATATACAGGGTTTGCTCTCAATCTTGAGATAATGGATCCTCCTTTCACTCACAGAACAATTGGCTTTTTCAGGTACCCGAGAGTCTTTGGTTTTATAGATTATAATCCACCCAACCGACTCCCCCCTCTAAAGAAAGAGTATTAGCGAAGTATAGCTATCCGCGTTCTGACTGACTCTCCGTCTCTCTCGGTGATTTTTGCTCTTAGCTCTTTTGTAGCATCAGAAAGAGGAGTCTCGTGTCACTTATTATATACCTTTGTTCATTGCCCTTTTTTTCGGCTATACATTTTTGCTTTCGATCTTTTCTCTGTTGGGGATAATTGGGTTAGGGATTTTGTCAATGATTGTTGTGTTTTCCATTTTCCATTTGTACTTATGATCCTTTTCCAAACGAATTTATATGGAGTTACAAATTGTCAAATTCAACTGTCCGAATTGGTATGGTCTTTTATGGGATTTTGTTGATGGATGGAAAACGGGCAAATTTTAAAGGTTGTGTATCCAGTTTAATGACAAATCAACCCTAACTAGTTTGTGCAACGATGTTAATGGACTTGTCGTCACCCATGGATTTTTATAACAAACACAACACCACCTAGGGTTGTGTTTGCTTGGTAACGTAATCTCGGTGGGATTAACTAAAATTTGGTAACGTAATAACATAAAATGCATAATTATTTTACCTTGATTACGTGTGTTTGGTTGTACAATTAAAATTCTTATAAAAATTGAAGTAAAATACAGTAATTTAATCAAATAATTACATAAATCGATATAAAATAACACTCGGTTCTACTCAATTATTTCGATTTTAATTTCATATTATTAAAAATATATTTATAATCTATACAAATATATTGTCATGTTTATAAACTTATTACTTATGTTAAAAAGAACAATGTTTTAGAAAAATAGAAAAATCATTTTATAAAATAAACAATTTTTTAATTATTGGTTTTTCATAACAAAAGTTTATAAACACGTTAATATAAATATATAAAATATAAATATTCGTGATCGGGAAGGAGATTCCTGGAGGTTCGTCTTCACTACCCACAGGGTTTCCTGATGTATCGCCGACCAACGGTGCTGTTCTTGGATGGTGCTTGGCTTTGTCCGTAGTCTACGTCTTGGATGGTGCTTGGCTTCGTCCGTAGTCTACGTCTCCAACGTGTTTGATTTAGTTTCGCCTAGTTTCATCTTGTAGGATGCGCTTCCGCTTGTTGTATTGCACTGTTCATATTTTGGTATATCTGATCTCTAATATTTATAACTTTTTATAATGTGAAATTATATTCTAAATAATTAATTTTCAATCTAAAAAACCACATATAAATAATTTCCGAAGATTAAGCTGGTCTAGTCTCTTTACTAGTACGAGTACGAGTTCAGAGTTGGGAATTCAGCTTCTTACTCTGTAAATTTGTTTCGTTTTGGCGGTTGCAAATTCGATTCGCTCGCTCATCTGAATTTAGCGGTAATGAATCCTAACCTAGCTACTGTTTTGCTTCTTATTATCTTCCCAATGTTCAATGGCCAAACCCTAATCTCCGCTATTCGATTTGGGATCCAGGAATCGGAGCGAGAAGATGTCTTCGACGCTTCTAGAGGTTACGCGCGCCTCTCACGAGGAGGTTGAGCGACTTGAGCGGCTCGCCGTCAAGGAGCTCCAATCTGAGCCCGCCTCCAACAAGGACCGTCTCTTTCAGGGTCACCGTGTTCGGCTCATGATTGAGCAGATCATTACCACCACTGATAAACTTGTAATTCTTCCTTATTCCTGCTTTTGCCCTAATTTCTAGCCCTAGATTGTTCACTCTTGTTTGATTTTGTGCGGTCTTGGTGTTTGATTGTTGTTTGAAGGTTGATATATATGAAGACAAGGACGGTGCAAGGAAGGACGAGATTGCGGCGCTCGGAGGACAGACCGCGACGGGGACGAATGTGTTCAGTGCGTTTTACGACAGATTGAAGGAGGTTTGTTTTTTTATGGATGCTTATTCATTCACTTTCTTTTCTTCTCTAGACTGGCCAATTAGTTTTTAGGGCTAATGGAGTATCCGGAGGCTGGAAAATTTAGTTTTTTTTAAGTATATATTTTTGATATGAGAAGAGTGGTTGCTTGACAGGGATAAGAGACAATGTTGTGCCATGCTTAGGTGTCTTAGAATCCAAGAGACTACAGTCCATTTGGTATCAATATCCAAATATCATATACCGGGGTTGACATCTGAAATCTAGCGTTTAGTATAACCCGGCATCGATATCACTTGATATCAGACTATTTTTTGGCTTAGTTGATATACTAATTTGGAGGGAGGTATCACTTGATAGCAAGATATCAATACCAAATGGGACATTTAATTAAGTAGTGTTTTGGCTTTGAAAGTGGGGAGTGTTTAACTGTGGCAGTTTTTTAGGTACTATTTTGGAGAGCATTGTTTGCGATAAAGATTTAGGCCTGCTTCAAAAGCAGGAAGTAGTATTTTTCCTTATTGTGATCCATTTTTTTTTTTAATGATTAGATGCAATTTATTGAGTTGATGTGGATTTTTGTGACCTAGATTCGCGACTACCATAGACGCCATCCGGCTGCACGTGGTGTTGATGCTGGTGAAGAATTTGAGCAGATGTTCAAAGAGGATCCGATCCTTGATTTTAGTGGGGAGGTACCTATTTTTTGCCCTTGCAAATGCCTCTCTATTTGAGTTTTTCATCTACATGTAGTAAGAATGTTCTTTAAGGAATTTGTCTGTGGTGTGTGGTTTTCTTTGTCTGTTTTACCTTTTAACACTTATGCATTTGTCAGTTGGTCTCGCTTGTTAGGATACTATTGGATTCTGTACCTACGAGATTAGGAATTTCACTTGAGAGCACTTTCCAAGGGAAATGAATTTCCCCATTCTATGATCCCCGGAAAGGTTTTCCATTTAAAGTGGATTTGCAACATGCCGTCTTTGTAGTCGTGGTGTGGTTTGGAGAAGAAAATTACAATTTATGGTTCCCGTAGCGATTTAGATCCTTGATGGATGATTTCATATTACCATGGAGCAGTTATAGGGAGAATTATGTCAAAATTGTCTTTCCCCCACCCACCCCATTCTAGAGTTATTCTTGTTTTGCAACTTCATACCCTTTAGGAATGGAGCAAAAGGTTTTTTCATCCCAATTTTTTTTTAATAAAACCCTTTTGGTATTTCAAGCATCATTCTATGGAGAGCATATTGAATACACTGCCTACTTGGCTATGTTTTGGTCGATAGCTTATTTGGAGAGCTTACTTGTTAAAAACGCTTTTTTCATATGATTTTACTTCCTACAATTGCCAGGAAGCTTTTGGTCGATACCTGGACTTGCATGAGTTTTACAACAAGTACATCAATTCAAAGTTTGGAGAGCCCATTGAGTACACTGCGTACTTGGATATCTTTTCAAAACCAGAAAAGGTCCCTCGTAAACTGAAAACTACAAGGTAGTTGTTCTTTATTGATCTCTCTTTTCCCCTTATTATTATCTCCTTGAGTGTTTCTTATTGTTTGGTTTGTCTTATGTTTTTGCAGGCAGTACAGGGAGTACATATATGAGCTGCTGGAGTATCTAATGTCCTTTTTCGAGCGTACAGATCCCTTGAAAGATCTTGAAAGAATATTTTCTAAGGTTAATTTCCGATATATTTTATTGGCTGTTTTTTTTTATCTGCTCATAGTTTGGTATGGTTAATGACTTAAAAGGCAGATAACCCTTGTAAAACTACATTTCCATGTTGCAAAAATCCTTTTGCTGTCTTTAACTAATATCTACAGTTTGTGACTTTGTGCTGTGTGATAGGTGCTTTTTTCTTGCCTACTGATATAAATAAGTGGAGTCTCTTGCTTGTATCTTTTTCATTTATTATAATTAGTTGGCATAAAAACAGAATTCATAAAATCAGTTGAAAAAAATATAGCTTTACTTCTGTTGCATTTTTGGTGCAGTCTGTCAGTGATGATGTGTCCTTTCAATTGAAGTTATTTTTGCTTGTTTCTGTTTGAAAAGAAAGCATTAATAGTGAAAGAGTAGATTTGATTTGCAGATGCTTCTTCTCCAAGGAGATTATTACCAAGTATTTTGATCAAATTGAATGTTTCTTGTAAGATGGTTTATCTGATCAGGCCTTTGGTCTCCTAGTGAATAAGATTGACAGTTTCCTCCATAGAAAGTGAATCGAAGACATTTTCTGTTGAAAACGTGGGTTCATTATTTGGCTGGTTAAATTGTTTTACCGAGGGTTTGAATTCAGAGATCTAGTTAATTGAAACTCTCACAAAATTATTCTTTTGTTGGCACTAAACCACAAAATTTTGGCTATCCTAGCCTCTTAGGTTTGTTGCTGAAACCACTAAATGCAACAGATGGGAGTTTAATGGCGATGCTTGCCTTATTTTTGTGCATGATTCGTGCTAGCCTTGTGATGTTTTTATTTATTTCCCTGGCAGGTTACCTCTGAGTTTGAGGATCAATGGGCAAATGGCAATGTACAAGGATGGGAAAGTGAGGGTCAAGAGAATGGAAATATTCCTTCTCAGGTTATTGACCTTGATTATTACACTACAGTGGAAGAACTTGTTGAAGTGGGCCCTGAAAAATTGAAGGAGGTTAGTTGATGACTGATTTTTACCTTTTAATTCAAAATTTTAGTTCTTCTGGTTGATTTGTAAAACAACAACCAGAATTCTGGATTCCTGATACTAGATATAATTGAGAACTTGAATGTTATTTGTTGTCACCCATTGAGTGCTGCTGCACATTTCTATGCCACCTCTGATAGTTGTAGAACCGTTAAGCACTATTTCTCTAGTTTTTGCTCCTTATTTTGTTTTATGCCTGTTATTCCTTGATCTTCCTATGACTATAAGTATCTTCCTGATACTGAGCTGCTGGAACGGTTCCATACTATTTTACTAGTCTATTCTTGGATGCTTATGGGAAATTCGTGAGAACTGCAGTGATAGTGTCATTCTGGTCTGCTTTTACGCATCTTTCTTTTTCTTGTACATTTTTTAGCAAGCTGATGGGCACTTCTTAAGTTATTTGGATTATGATGCATCTTTAAAGCGCCTTTTTTTGGTCTTCCTTTCAGCACCTTATCAGCTTTACTTTATTTTGCTAGGCTTTGGCTGCACTGGGACTAAAAACAGGTGGAACAGTTCAACAAAGAGCAGAGAGACTTTTCCTTACCAAGGTGACTATCGCATATGATAACTTTCATGATTTAAAACACTTAAGATCATGAATCTATCATCATATGGAGTAGTGCTCCTTCCAATATATGTCTCCTCCTTGAAGGATATATGTTACTTCTATCTTGTTTTGGCTATCCTTCATCATTCTTGTGTTTGGGTTGTCTGGTTAATTCACTTAATATGCCTGTAGTTTTTATGAAGCTGTCGATTAATAGTTTAGTCTAAATGCATATCCTTTAGTTATGGTCTTATGGATACTTCTTTTAAGGTGTTTTTTTCATGAAGTTGTTTAAGTTTGTGTCTGGTGCCTTGAATGATGTACTCTTTCTCTTAATGATCACTCCTTTTTGCAGAGCACTCCTCTTGAAATGCTGGACAAAAAGCATTTTGTCAAACCTGCACGTCATATTGTACAGAATGGTAATATACCCACTTCAAAGCAAGAGGATCCTAGAGAAATTGCCCTTATTGAGGCCCAAATGCAGAAGCTTTGTGAATTATTGCATGAGGTTAGTATACCTTTTTAGTTGCTATAAGCTAAAGCACAGATTTATTCCTTTGCTACTTGAGGAATGAAGATGGTTAGCTTGTGATTAGGTTTCTGTGATATTTGCCCCATCTAGTCAAGGCCCCTTTGTGTATCCATAAAGACATGATGCGTTAACCTGTGTAGGCACTAAATTATGTCACTAGCTTCTGAAATTCGTGAAATTTTGCAGACAATTGTGAGAACTAAAGAAAATGCTGAAAAGAAACAAGCACTGACTTTTGAAGAAATGGAAGCTGAACGTGAAGAGGTTTGTCATTGCATGCCTTCCAAATTTGATTCGTGGACCTTTGCCTCTTCTTGCTTTTGATTTAGCTCTTTATGCAGATGATGCTTCCTCTCTTTCATTTTTCTTAGAATGTGAACCAAGTCTTTTAAAGATTCTATAATTTGAATGCTGCTGAGTGCTGCCATCCTCCAATACCCTAAAAAGACCAAATTAAGAGAACAATTTGACAGTCAATGTTAACAAGGGTGGCTTTGCTGTTTTAGTGTTCAGAACTGATATTTGGTGGGCCTTTGATATTCCATTATAATCATTTAATATCCTTCAGTACAGGTTCCTGTCAAAAAAATAAAAATCTTTCCATGATATAAATTCCCATAAGAGAACTCTTACTCTTTCCAAATTTATAGAGGATTGAGGAAAAGAGAGATATCACTCCTTGTAACTTTGGGCATGTTCTCTAAACTCTCTCACCATTGCCTTCTCCGAAACTCAGATTCTTTATGACCAAAAATTGCCATCCTTTTAGTCTTGCTGCCAAAGGCCTACACCTATAATTGATATGTGATGCCATTTCTACCCATCACTGCTTACATATCTGTTACAATGGTGGGTAACAATGTACAGAGTAGTTTATTAAAGGGGATGGGGGAAATATCTGCTTGCACATCTCAACTTGTTTTCTAGTTTGTTCTTTTTCTTGTCGTTTTTTATAGTTAGAGAAGATAGCTGTGTGGAAACATCTTAACTTCAACTGAAAACTGCGAAAAGAAAAGTTGAAGATGGGTTAACCATTGCAGAAATTTGGATCTGAATTCATGTCCTTTTGGAATTCCCGTTACCCAAACTGAATATTTATATTACATAAGTTTCATTTTTAGCATTCAAAATTGAGTTTGGTTCATCACTAGCAAGAAACATTTTGTCATATTAGGGTGTGAGGTTCAGGTGTGTTAACTTTTAACTTTACAGATGTCATATAATTTGAGCAATAATGGAACCACCCCAACACTTGTTTTAGTTTGTTTACTTTTATGTTATCATTATGATTTATTTTAATCGCAAACTGTTAGTTTGATATGTTTCTTCTCTTGCACGTTGACGAATCTGTTGTGTTTTGAATTATGAGTAGGAAGAGGTGCAAGCTGACACGGAAAGCGATGATGAAGACCAACAGATATATAACCCTTTAAAGCTGCCAATGGGATGGGATGGAAAGCCCATACCTTATTGGCTGTATAAACTCCATGGTCTTGGTCAGGTATGCTCTTGAGTCTTGCCTATACCGTTCTTTTTTTCGGGACTTTCTTCAAATGAGCTAGGAAAATTCTTTATGAAAATTCCAAAGCTATATCATTCCGCATGGTAGAATTTTTCATTCCGTCATTTTTCGAACCTTGTATGTCTCTGCATGGCTTGATTCAGCTGTCCAAATTTGTTTAATTATTCAGGAATTCAAGTGTGAAATATGTGGGAACCACAGTTACTGGGGACGTAGAGCCTTTGAAAGGCATTTTAAAGAGTGGCGCCATCAGTATGGCATGCGTTGCCTCGGGATTCCCAACACGAAGAACTTCAATGAAATCACATCAATTGAGGTACTTCCTCTCTCCAATCAACAATATAAAGTTTTTGTAGCAAATGACGCGTGTTTTAAGAAAATACATTATTCTTCTAAACTCATCATCGTTAATTTTTTTCATAAGATTTACTATTTTTAAAATTCTCACTACCCTCTGTAACCAATTAAAATTATATAAAAAAATAAAAAACATACAAATCATTACTAATCCCTGTCGTCGGAAATCTAAAACATCTTATATTGTTGATCCGAATATTTCTTCTAAAACATCATAGTATATATGTATGATTGGAGGGAGTATTGTTTTTGTTAGCTTCATCCATGTCACTTGTATAACTGTCATAGACAAGTGCTTTGATCAATTTCGATGTTTTACAGGACGCAAAGAAGCTGTGGGGGAGAATTCAACAAAGGCAAGGCACACACAAATGGCGCCCGGAGCTTGAGGAAGAATACGAAGATAAAGAGGGCAACATTTACAACAGGAAGACCTATTCTGACCTACAACGCCAAGGATTGATTTAAAAGATCATCTTCTCAGTTCTGCGTCACCGGATCTCGGATCTTTACGCTCCTTGACCTCGTATTTTGACATGTTTAGAGATAGGGTTCTAGGATCTTTAGATTACCCTTTTCTCACCTTATTTGTCAGTTGAGCGTTGATCGATCTACAGTTATCGTCTTCTCGGATCATCATGAAAGCCGAGTAGAGGTTTTAATTTATGTTTGAATCTTCAATGCATCGGTGTATTTGAATTCGCCCATCTTAAACTGAATGCTCCTGCTATAAAACAAACTTTACATGCTATAAACATCAAATGATACAATCACAGTATCAGACATGAGCTTGTGTCGCATCTCAACCGTGCATATCCGATCTATCGAGGCAAATCATGCCTTTGTGAGTTTCGATGCTACGTTTTGAATCCGAAGTCTCGCATGAGATGCTAGCTCGTTCCAAAGTGAGTATGCGGAGCTAAAAAACCGCACTCTGACTGATTTCTTGGATCCATTTCTGACGAATTCAAGGTCCTTTACAGGATCGGGAAGGATAGTTCCTGCGCCGTCATCAAGCAGGGGCAATGCCACAGAGCCCTCTGTTTCTAGGTTCTTGATCCATCCGCGTAGCAAATGATTCACAACCTGATTTTTATAACAAAAGATTAGATGAAAAAAATTCTTACTGCAATCAGTTCGGAAATTCAATGGAAAAGTTCAGTATCGCGTACCTCAGGAACTTCATCGTGAGGACAGTGACCAGCGGGGCTGATTTCGTAGTATGGGGCGTCAGGGAGTTGCCGCTTCACCTGACGGCCCCACATAGGCGTTACCCATGGGTCCTCTCTTCCATAAACGAGGCAGATGGGCACGCTGTTTTCTCGGCACCTACCATATCAAGGCCATATAAGATCTCTATGGTCGGATAAAAAATGTCTGAACAAAGTAGCACGGATACAGATACGAATATTATGAAGTACCATTGCTTGAGGACTCTACCTGGACAATGATTCTGTGAAGGATAGTTGAGCCTTGGGGGCAAACATAATCGAAGTGAATGCTGCAGATGCAGCAGGATGTTCTGTTGTCTCAAGTATCCTTGAGAAAACGTTGTCGATATTCGTTGTGTGGTCAACATAAACTTGTTTAAGCACATCAGCAATGGTCCTCGGATCACTCATTTTCAGCCAACTGTGAATGAACATGCCACAACAGGTTTTAAGGTTTACAATCTACACAACCGAATCCAGAAGCTATCACAACAGCAACGGAAAATCAAGCGAATTGTCATTTGCGAAACTTACAGTAACTGTGTGATCTTTTTCACGTTGGCTGGTAAAGGAAATGTGCCTGACCATGGAAACATACTCGCCAGTGAAGGAGATTTTATCGGGTTAGGAAGAAGCCCCCAAAAAGGTGTTGCATTCAGGAGGGTGATGCCCTTTACCAATTCAGGGTTGCATGCCGCAAAATAGAGTGCAACAAATCCTCCAAGTGAGTTGCCTACAATGTATACTGGTTCCCCAATAACCTGCAACAAAGTTAAATTCACTTTTTAAGGCATTAAAACTTCAAAGTGCAGCTTAGAAAGGCGCTCTATACAGTCCACCTAGAAAAAGAAGGCTACCTGCTCGACAAAATAATGGACTTGATCCCTCCAGAGATCAGCGGAATAAGAGAGATCCTTTGCCCAAGGTTCAGCATCCTGTCCGAACCCCCAAGCATTCCCCTCGGAATAACCATCTCCATCTGATGAAGGAGCTGGATCTTCGGTAGGTAGAGACCTACCCTGGCCAAGAAAATCCAAGGCCCAAACTCTATATTCGCGGCCTAAATCCTTCAACTGCTTTTCGTAGTGAAAACTACCTACTCCAAAACCAGGCAGGAACAGCACAGGTGGTGACCCGACATTTTCGCACCCTGATTTCTCGTAGTGCACGTTAAACTTAGGCTTCCACTCCCAAAAACAACTACTTATAGGAGCACATTTTCCTCCATTCAATTCATCAGGCAACCCTGGAATCAAGACCTTGGGAATAGACTTGCTATCTCCTGATAACTCTCCCACAGTCTCTTCATCAGCAATGACATAGCTGTCATAACTTTCATTGGAGACCCTTAGAGGGGAAACTCGCGAATCCAGGAGCCGAAGGGAATTGAATGATCTCCTTCCCTTCGCTGATACAGAATGGCCAGTATTGCACACATTAAGCAAGTCTTGATTTTTGCTGTCTATGGAGTGCTTTGATCCACAAGGACCTAACCTATTCTCGGCAAATTTCATTGGTACACCAGAAGCTGGCGAGTAGTACAAGAGAACCTTCATGCTAATCTCTCTCTGTGACACACAACCAAGAAAAAGGAATTGAGCAACAGCTACATAGCAAACTGATCTCCTTCAGGAGAAAAATGAGTAATAAAGATATTGAAATTTATGATTCCTACAAGTTCCAAATGCCAATTAGTATGTAGTAAGACAAATAGTGTGTGTATACACAATTACAATTTATCATTAAGGAAAGATATTCACAAATATAATTTTTTGTAGCCTATGCTTAGCAAGCTCAATGGTACAGATTATGAGATCAAATCGGGAAAGGTTTTCAACCCCATCCGTGTTGTTTTTTTTAGGGTTTTCTTTACCATTTCTGCCTATGACTGAATTTAAAATGTCATTTATCTTCCATAATCATACAGGCAGCAAGAAGCAAAACAAGATTTTGAATTTTTGAGCACTAAAAAAGCTTCATACTAAAAAACCCCCAAAATTCCAAAGCAGATCACAAAAACAGAAATGAAAGATTTTGCGAATAAAGCAAAATTGAGAGTCACAAATAACAGATGATCCCATGAAATTAACTAATAGACCAATTTGATTGCCACACCATATCCTCGCCTACCCAATATACCCATCAAAAAACAACGATTAGGGCAGTAGAAAATTTACCTCTTTCACCCAATTGAACGAAGAATTGAAAACTAATTGGATTTGTTTCGTTGAGAGAGAGAAAGGGTTACCAAATAGGAAGGTAGAAGGTGGGAAATCAATGAGTGGTGGGAGGAAGAAGGCGATTTCTTCTTCCAATTTTGGATGGAGATATTTCCAGAAGCTCCTCAGTTAAAAGGAGTTCTTTGCTTGCAAGCTTCCTGCATTTTTTAAAAGTCAGGAATTAGGAAGCAAACAAACAAAACTGGATGACAACTATGCAATGCAATCGAGTGAGGATTGAAGATTGGCAAATTAGCAATGGAATGGCACATGTATCAAATTGCGAATGGTCGTTGTCTTGTTGGAGCCCAGCTTCATAATTGAGGCTTCTTAATTTGGACCCAAAAAACAAAACAAGTAAATATTTATGTTACTAAAATCATATTTTTCATGTTGAGAAATGAGATATTGAGAATGGTCGTTTTTTCCAACCCCCCGCCGACAATATCAATCACGTTTTTGTAGATTATTTTCTTAAATAATAAGGAATTTTAGATGAGTTATTTTTAGATTTTTTTTATAGAAGGCAAAAGTTGAGTTATTTTTGGTATGATTTATTTAAGAGCTAAGTTTAAAAAGTTATTGTCCAGGATTTCGAATTATTGTATTGACGAAAAAAAAACTAAATTTTAACTAAAACAAGGGTTTGTGAAACTAAAATTTGATGGGACTAAAAGTTACCCTCGGGTCAAGCAGCTTTCGGTTTTGTGATTCGCGATTCTCTAGAAAGATTTTTGACGTGTGATGCGAACGGTTGCGGGGAGGCTTCAGCATTACAGACGAAGATTCTTGGCCTTCTCCACGGTCTCTCGGAAGCTCTAAAGAGAAGATTCATGCGACTCGAGGTGGAGGGTGACTGTCTTACGACGATAAACGCCCTTAAGGGGTGCTTGAAGTATCCATGGGAGATCGAAATGATCATCTATGATATACTCGTGTTCTGTCATGCATTTGAGGCCATCTTCTTTTCTCACATTTGCAGGGAGGGTTATCGGATTGCTGAACACTTTGGTCGCCTCAGTTTTGAGTCAAATATCATAGGTTCGAGATCCAATGCTGCGATTGAAGACCTCGTCCGAAAAGACACTCTTGGGTGGTTGCACAACCGCGGTTCGACTCATCGACAAAATTTGTCTTCTATCAAAAAAAATTGAAAAAAAAACTTCAATTGAATTGAGAGCTTTTAACAAAAGAAATTTATCCATTCAATTTAAGGAAACACTTTGAAAATAAAAACTTGGTATAAATTCTGTTTTCCATTAAAATCAAATTTTTAAAGGAATAAATTAGAAAAAAACATATTTTAAAGTATTTTTTAATTAACCAAAAATAATCTTATACTCAATATAACTTTTAGCACGTCTTTTAAGAAGCTAAAAATTATATAATTTTTTAAATTTTTTTATTTAATACTTATAAATATAAATATTAAATTATAAAAAAATATTTCACATTAAAATGTGTATTGAAAATATTGAAAAGTTAATCGTCTTATATTTTTTATGAAATGAAATATATGATGTGAAAATTAGCCTAATTATAGGGGATTCAACTTGAAGCCTAATTAGGGCCAATGGAGATCACCCTACCTACATCATTTCTTACAACATTCTCTACGCCACTAAATTATTTAAATATTTATTTAATTTTTTTTAAAATTATATTTCTATTTTAATCATCTATTTTTATATGTTTATAAACTTTTATTTTGAAAATTCATGTTTTAAAATTTTTTATAATTATATTTTGTAAAATAATGCCTTTTTTATTTTTAAAAATTTTTAATACATAAATTTTCAAAATAAAAACTTATTCACAAGGAACGATAACAACTTGAATAAAATGCGCAAGAGTACGTTAAGTCTTGTCTGTAATGGGATCTTGGAATCATTTTATTCACAAGGAACGATAACAACTTGAATAAAATGCGCATTTACTTATATATTAAAGGTGTTTGATTTTAAGTAATTGCATTTCGAACATATACTGATTTGCATGTCATTTCCTTTTATATATAGGCATTATGTCGAACGATAACTTGAAATTCACCCTGAGCTCAATAGTTGAGAAAAACAAATTGAATGGAACGAACTTTCTCGATTGGGAAAGGAATCTGAGAATTGTTCTCAGGTCCGAAGGGCGTGAGGACGTCCTAACAAACCCTATCCCTACTATTACTGATGCCTCATCGGATGAGGAAATAGTTAGAGAAATGGAGTTAAGGAGTGATTCTTTACCTGTCACTTGTTTGATGCTAGCAAGCATGGAACCTGACCTTCAAAAGATGTTTGAATACCAGGATGCCTACTCTATCATCACCAACCTGAAAATGTTGTTTCAGGCACAGGTAAGGATTGAACGATATGAAACTCACAAGGCTATACTGGATAACAAACTTGTGAAGGGAAAGCCAGTAGGTCCCCATGTGTTCAACATGATCAGTCTTTTTAGCCGTATGGAGACACTGGGCACCCCATATGACCAAGAGTTGGCCACAGATATTGTCTTGCACTCCTTACATGATGGCTTTGCCTCATTCAGGATGAACTACCATATGCAAGGTTTTAAGAAAAAACTGAATGAACTCCATGGTATGCTCAAAGCTGCTGAGCAGAATACTCCCACTGACAACAAGAAGAAAGTTCTTAATGTCAACAGAGGGAAAGGGTTCAAGAAGGTAGCCAAGAACAAGAACAATACCCAAGGGAAAAGCAAGGAAGTTGCAAAACCTAAGGGTGGTGAGAAGCCAAGGATGGCTGCAGACCATGATTGTTTCCACTGTAAGGCTAAGGGATACTGGAAAAGAAATTGTCCCAAGTACCTGGAAGACAAGAAGAATGGGACTTTGAGTTCCAATCCTTCAGGTATTTATGTTATTGAATTACTGTTAACCAATGTCCTCACATTAGATAACGGTCCCACCTGGGTATTAGATACCGCATGTGGTGCTCACATTATTTCATATGTCTAGGGACTAAGAAATAGAAGACAAGTGAAGAAAGGGGATATAGACCTACGTGTCGGAAATGGAGCAAGTGTTGTTGCACTTGCCGTAGGAGATTTTAGTCTATCTCTTTCTTCTGGTTTAATCTTAGAACTAAATAATTGTTATTTTGTTCCTAGCATTACAAAGAATCTTGTTTCGGATGCAGTAATTTATTTTGAAGGTTTTGATTTTAGCATTACAAAGATTTTTGACATGTGATGCGAACGGTTGCGGGGAGGCTTCAGCATTACAGACGAAGATTCTTGGCCTTCTCCACGGTCTCTCGGAAGCTCTAAAGAGAAGATTCATGCGACTCGAGGTGGAGGGTGACTGCCTTACGACGATAAACGCCCTTAAGGGGTGCTTGAAGTATCCATGGGAGATCGAAATGATTATCTATGATATACTCGTGTTCTGTCATGCGTTTGAGGCCATCTTCTTTTCTCACATTTGCAGGGAGGGTTATCGGATTGCTGAACACTTTGGTCGCCTCGGTTTTGAGTCAAATATCATAGGTTCGAGATCCAATGTTGCGATTGAAGACCTCGTCCGAAAAGACACTCTTGGCTCAAGAAAGGACTGAATTCACATGGTCCCTCTCGCAAGACCGAAACTCAAAGGAATTGACGGTGCACAACCGCGGTTTGACTCATCGACAAAATTTGTCTTCTATCAAAAAAAATTGAAAAAAAAAACTTCAATTGAATTGAGAGCTTTTAACAAAAGAAATTTATCCATTCAATTTAAGGAAACACTTTGAAAATAAAAACTTGGCATAAATTCTGTTTTCCATTAAAATCAAATTTTTAAAGGAATAAATTAGAAAAAACATATTTTAAAGTATTTTTTAATTAACCAAAAATAATCTTATTAATCTTATACTCTACTCAATATAACTTTTAGCACGTTTTTTTAAGAAGCTAAAAATTATATAATTTTTTTTAATTTTTTATTTAATACTTATAAATAATAAATTATAAAAAAATATTTCACATTAAAATGCGTATTGAAAATATTGAAAAGTTAATCGTCTTATATTTTTTATGAAATGAAATATGTGATGTGAAAATTAGCCTAATTATACGGGATTCAACTTGAAGCCTAATTAGGGCCAATGAAGATCACCCTACCTACATCATTTCTTACAACATTCCCTACACCACTAAATTATTTTAACATTTATTCTTTTTAAAAAAATTATATTTCTATTTTAATCATCTATTTTTATATGTTTATAAACTTTTATTTTGAAAAATCATGTTTTTAATTTTTTTTATAATTATATTTTGTAAAATAATGCCTTTTTTATTTTTAAAATTTTTTTATACATAAATTTTCAAAATAAAAACTTATAAATATGTTAAAATAGATGTGTAGAATATGAATGTAATTTTTTTATATTTTGAAATTAAATAAATGTTAAAATAATTTAGTAATGTAGGGAATGAGTAGGGAGTGAAGTATAGGATTTTGATTGACTTTGGGGTTGTTTAAGTTACGTGTTGAATAGTCCGTGTGATTTTAGAAACTACACTAGTACCTGGGCTTGCCCAGTATGGGCCTGACTATGATATGCAGGCTCAAAATAAGAGATTCGTTATGGGCTGGGCCTACATTGAGGCCCAGTAACAAACTCGTATGTGAAAGGAGCGGGGTTTTTTTTTATAGTCTTCCGAATAGGGTTGCTGTTTTTTTTTTGGGGGTAGTGAGGGTTGTTGGTTTATTATCTTGTCTAAAGTTTTTTTTTTAAAAAATAGAGAAATATAAGATATACTCCGTACTTTCTAAATTATTTTCTATTTCTTAATTTTGAAGAATTTTGTAGATTTGAGAAAATCTCTCTATTTTTTTTTTACTTTTATATTTTGGAGAATAAAGTGGAGAATCGATTAGATAAAAAAATTGTAAAAATTTTTCCTAAAATGGGGACATTATTAGAGGACTTCTTAGCATCCTTAAAATGGGAAAATGTTTATCTAAATATTCAAAATAGGGAGGTTATTGGGGCTAGAGCAAAAAAAAAATTGAGATAATATATTATTTGTTTCTCCATTTTAGAGAATCTGTTATAGATCGTCTTATCCTTTAGCTTAAGGATCGCCACGACCTTTTCCTCTTAGCCCTTACGACAGATGTAATTATGGTGGCAGATCACTGAATTTAGGCTATCGATAATTAATTTTTGGTAGGGCCGTTATTCGAGCCGAATGAGTCGAATATTGATTGTTCATATTAAGCTCGTTTAGAAACGAGCCGAGCTCGAGTCGAGCCTAAATTTGAACTCGGACTTAAAAATGTGCTCATACTCGGCTCATTTAGGCAATGAACGAGTTTGAACCGAGCTTTTCAACCATATTTGCTGAAAACAGAGTAACTTATAGGAAATTTTGAAATTTCACAAAATTTGACCTATTCGAGCTTAAATCGAGCGAGCTAAGCTTTAAACTAAGCTTAGAAATGTGCTCATGCTTGACTTTTTTTTAGAAAATGAACGAGTTCGAACCGAGCTTTTATCGAGTCGATCGAGCTCGACTCAACTCC
Source organism: Persicaria maculosa (assembly GCA_963922045.1). Lineage (NCBI taxonomy): Eukaryota > Viridiplantae > Streptophyta > Magnoliopsida > Caryophyllales > Polygonaceae > Persicaria > Persicaria maculosa. The sequence goes on from OY998271.1 coordinate 8,965,887, forward strand.
ATGTTACAACCCTTGTTTTTTTGGTATTAGTTGCTTTTGTGTAAGTTTTGTTTTGTTTGACTTTTCCTACTTATTTGTTCTTCCTTTATTGTGTCTACAATGTCTCGCCGCTGGTTGTTCTCCCTTTACTCCAATATGTTCAAGCTAGCTAGTTGTTATTAAGTGTATTGAAAACGCCCCTTAACTAGTTCAGGCCTCAGGGTAATGAAGAGTGAATACATTTTGATCCCTAGGCCAACTTTATTCAAAAAAATATATAGAGAGAGATGTTGATGTTGTTGTTTTTTTTCCTTGTTTTATACTATTAAAAAATAAAAATGTGTGGTGGAATGGAAAGAAGCGTGGAAAAAAAGAAGAAAATGAGGGTTAGCCACACAAAGGCTTATCCAAAACAAGTGAAGTAGATCCCTTTAATAGTGTAGAAATTCATGTATATATGCAGTTGGGCACAAATGTTTGTGATAGCAACGTCTCCTTTTAGTCCCTGTATGTACTTCTATTCCAATCTAAATCTTACTCTACTTTCTTAACTACCAATATCATTATATATATATATATATATATATATATATATATATATATATATATATATATATAAAATACAAAAAAGTTATGAATATCAAACATTAAAAGTCAAAATTAATTATTAAACAAACCTAATTATGTTAAATGAGATGTCAAGTTATGGCCATACATTCTTAAAGGGTATGTTTAGCCATTTTTAAGGAATTATTTGCTATACATTTGTATGACTATTGACCCACTTCAATTACAAATGATCCCTTACTCTAGTAGTAAAGGAGAGGTACTCATTATAAGAGGTTAAGGGTTCAAATTCCATTTGTACTCAAATCTTTATTGATTTGGGTGAGCCTGTCTGGTGACTTGTCGCCTGACTTATCCGTTCGTGTCTTTTGCAGACTAGGGCTCGAAACCCACGTTACCAAAAAAAAAACTAACTTCAATTAGCTAGAGTTGAAAGCTTTATAAATGAAGCGCAATTTATTTTATTTTAACAAATAAGCGCATTTATCAAATTTTTTGTATCGATTTTTCTTCACGAAAACAAAATGTTGGGATATTTTAGGTGAAATATATATCTGGTTAAACTTTTGTACTATAATGTATATCCCAACTTTATAAGGTCATGTTTATCAAGTGGAGGGCGACTGCGTGACGGTGATCAACGCTTTGAAAGGATTTCAGCGGTGATCGTGGGAGATCGAACTAGCTGTCTCAGATGCCCTTGAAATTTGTCGGGTCTTTAAAAGTTGTCTCTTTCTCGCACACTTTCAGGGAGGGAGACCGTGTGGCCGACAAGCTTACTCATCTTGGCTTTTCCTCATAGTTCGTTGACGATTGTGCACCAGCGAAGATCACCGACGTCGTCCGACAGATCGCTCTTAAACGTGGGTTAACCGATGTTAATTAACCACCCCTAAATTATTGCCTTTTATATTCAATTTAATTCTAGCTGTATCGGAACTAGAAACTTGCCGATAAACATGGCCTAACTAAAAAAAATATCTAAATTTTTACGAGTATCTGATAAGAAATTCCCGACATTGAATGCAATTATTTATAAGCTAGCAAAAAATATACAAATAAATCGTGTCGAACGTATAACTTAGAAGCTTAGATATTAGAATGCGAGTTTTGGTAAATATGACCGTGGAAACAAACAAAGGGGTGGGGGATTGATGGAAGGGAAGAAATGGTAGGGTTGGGTAGACGGCAAAGTCACGCTGCTCCCATGCGGATGCGATGTTGTATTGCCACTTAGATTGCGACAATTCCGAAACAAAACAAGCTGTCCATGCGCATCCATCCACGTCGGCTCCTACTTGTCACCTAAAACTTGTGGTTCATCTCACTTCTTATTTATCTTTCAATTCGATTCATCGATCTCTTATGTATAGATCCATCAAAAGGGGTTTTTTTCATGTGCCAAGGAGCTAGCTACTCTAAACGTGAATATATATAAAGTTCACTACATATGAACATTTTCTTTACGCTGTATAGAAAGGTAAATCTTGAGATTTTAGTTTAGCATTTACTCTTTACACGACATAAAGTTCACTACTTTTACTACTTAAGTGTAGCAGGCCGATCTTACGGTTGTAGGAGAACTGTTTTATACTACGTAATAAAAATTTGGCTCTGCTAATAATAAAAATATAACCAAAAATATAAAAATTAGTATATATTATATATTTATATTATAATAATCTTAATTAATACCTATAAAATATTAAGGACTTAGTTAAAACAACAAACAATTTACTTGAGATGCATCACCCTTATAATATTTTTTTAAAGCAAATTCTTCAATAGACACTTCATAATCAACAAACAATTGATTAATTGAATAATTTTTTAATTACGGTCTTTTAATAAAGAATTAGATTTTTAAAAAAATAAAGGAAAAAGCTAAGTATATGTATTATGTATATATACATACCAGGCCAACCCAATATTATGGGGCCCTAAAAATTTAAGGGCCTGTATAGTCGAATCACTCGCGCCACCCTAAGGTCGGGCCAGAAGTGCAGTTTTAACAGGTAAAGTGTACTCCCGGTAAGGGAAAGATGTAATTTTATGTTATTCTTTTTGGATTAAAAAAAACAAATTTATTAATTCGCTAGCAAACGTTCCAAAAATAAAAACTTTTTCGTTCGACGTAGCTCCAACTTAGAGCTGATATATGAGTTGGGTAAGTCGAGCTTGATTCGGGTTCGACTCGATAAAAACTTGTTTTGAGCTCGTTTATTTATTAAATCAATTGAAAATAAACACATTTTAAAGATTGGTTTGGCTCAATTGAAGTTCAAAAGGTTTAAATTATGTGGAATTTACAAAATTTGAGTTAATCACTATGGTTATGGTTTGATAAAATGAGGTTATAAAAAATATCATTGTCTAGGTATGTTAGATGAGTGGATTAGTTCAAACTTACTTTAGACTCAATTTGGAGTTTATTTATTTATTAAACAAATCGAGTATTATATATTCTTATCAATTTAAGACTCTACTTATCTAACCGTATTTTAATCTATACAGTGTCATTTCACCAAACATATAATGAATTCGCCGACTTTCCATATCGACAAACTTTTTTACTTGAATGATCCTTATTTAATCGCTCCTAAACAAGCTGGACATGATGGAAACAAATCATTGACTCGTCGACTACTCGACTCTAATAGGCAATAGCACCCTACTTTTTTTAAAAATAAAATAAAATCTAATAGAGCCCTACTAATTACTACTCTCCGTGTGGTCTTACATCAACTAATTGCCCCAAAGAAAATTTCCACGTCAGCAGAAAAGTGGGTCCCACATATAGCCCCCCGGAAGTCCAATTGGGCCCCACCACAACCATAGCCAGCCACAAGCACAATCCAACCCCATTCCCTACAACCACTATCTCAGCGCCACGTGTCCCCCCAATCGGAATTCTCTCTCTTTATACAGCGGGGATGTTCCCACTCCACTCTTTCAAACTCTCCAACCAAAACAGAGATCGATCTCCGATCTAATTGGAAAAAAATTGGAATGCTGAAGCGGGAGTTATTATCGGGTGTGGACAACCCCACGGGAGACACCTGGGCGCGAGTGTGCGACACGTGCAGGGCGTCCCCCTGCGCGGTGTACTGCAGGGCGGACGCGGCCTACCTCTGCGGCGGATGCGACGCGCGGCTCCACGCGGCCTCGAGGGGGCACGAGCGCGTGTGGGTCTGCGAGGCCTGCGAGCGCGCCCCTGCCGCCTTCCTCTGCAAGGCCGACTCCGCCTCCCTCTGCGCCGACTGCGACTCCAAAATCCACTCCGCCAACCCCCTCGCCCGCCGCCACCAGCGCTTCCCCATCCTCCCACTTTCCGGCTGCCTTTACGGCCCCTCCGCCACCAACCCAGGTTCACTCTCCCTATTCTAATATATACATGTGTTCTTTTTCACACGTCTTACACATTTTTTCTTTACTACTCCAATTTCAATATAATATATATATATATAAAAGTCAATGCTTAGTAGCTTAGTTGGTAAGAATGATATGTATTCATGAATAAAAAAAATATGAAACATTAAAAACATCACTTTTATATATATATATATTTATATAAAGTGTAATTACAAACTTTTACAACTAATAAAAATTAAGAAATAATTAAATATATACATTTCAATATTAATTTCCATCCAATGCATAAAAAAGCTTATATTTTCAAATAAAATTTCTGAATTTAGATTTATAATTTTAAACAGAGGGAATACTTGAGAGATCTCATGTTATTCAATTATCGATTTGCTTAAATACTAGTAAGTATTAATTAAGGAGTGAACCTTGAAATTTTATTTGAAAATTGGTTGAATTTATGAATTTATAGGAATTTTTACAAAATAGAAAAGGTTAAAATATATCCAAATACGTTAAATTATACGTGGTTGTGTCCAAGTTGAATGAAACTTTTTTTATATATATAAAAGAAAATATTCGAGAGACGCAACAAACAACTTGATCACTTGAGTGGCCACTAGTTCGATCAGTAAAAAATTATGATACAATAAAACCCAAAAAATAAGCGCAACAACAAACTGAATCCACAATACTAAAAATGGACGAAAATGTTAACTCCGGTTCATGTACAAGTACATAAAACTAATTTATTAAAGTAAATTGATAATTGACAATAGCTGAAGCCCTCTCATAAGAGATGACATTACATTTCAATAGTTTGGAACAAACCTCTAAAACATACATTCCTAAATCCATCGATCTATTCGTAGTCCGTTGGGACTCGGGATCAGGAGTCGTGTGCACACTTGTGCTAATAGCTTAGCACATAGGCCGAGCAGAGTTCCATCTTAAAACCAATTGACATTAGGAGGAGTACCCTACTAGGTTATATACAAAGGCTTGTTTGTTCATATTATCAATGTGGACTATTTTGGTCTCTTCACATGGTTCATTCTCTCAACAAGGAGATCTCAATCGTTACCTAAAATCGCGGGCTCCAAAGTGATGAATATTTTGAGGAGTTAGTTAGAGTTAAGAAAGGTTATAAAAATGTGTACAAATTAAATAAACACTTGAATTTCAAACTATTTGAAGTGTACTAATTGCTAATGAATGGTATGGAAATCACATTGGTCACTTTGGTTGGACATGTTGATGAATCAATAGCTAAATTGCTAAATCAATCTTTCATTCCTGGTTGTAGGCAGCAGGTTGATGGCTACGGTACCGGCTTTGGGAGAAACTGACGACGGGTTCGACGAAGAAGACGAGGATGAAGCAGCCTCATGGCTCCTCCTGAATCCGTCAAGCAACAACAACAACAATAACAAGGAAAACAACAACAACAACAACACTAAGGGATGCTCTCTTGGTGGGGAGGTGGTCGACGAGTACTTGGACTTGGTTGAGTTCGATTTAGGGGGTGAGAGTGGCCGGTTAAACGATGAAAACTATAGCCACCATGGGCTCCGAGAGAGCCTCCGAGAGCACCACCAATACGCGGTCCCTATTGGGGTCGGAGAGGAGAAGGAGATGCATCACCACCATACCTTTCAAATGGGATTGGATCCTTTCGACATCAAATCCGATCACTTTGCTTACAACAACACCTTGTCTATTGGCCATAGTGTGAGTTTCTTTCGATAGCAGTGACAAAACGCTAAATTGCTTTGCCTCCAACCGGCCTTATTGTGATGACTTTCGTGATGATCAGGTGTCGGTCTCATCGATGGAAGTGGGCATTGTACCGGATTCAACGAAAAGCGACATCACAGGCTCACACGGGAGACCATCTAAGGGAACGATTGAGCTCTTCTCGGGGCCTCCTCTACAGCCAATGCCCACACAATTGTCTCCGATGGATAGGGAGGCGAGGGTCCTCAGGTACCGAGAGAAAAAGAAGACGAGGAAGTTTGAGAAGACGATTCGTTATGCTTCAAGGAAGGCTTATGCGGAGACTAGGCCAAGGATCAAGGGCCGGTTTGCTAAGAGAACCGACATTGAGGTTGAAGTCGACCAAATGTTCCCCAACACGGTCCTGGCAGACGCAGGATACGGCATTGTCCCTTCTTTCTAAAGGTAAGAAAGGCGATAACGATGCAGGCTTTGATTCGTCAATGTGATAAAAATCAGCTTTGAATTCGCGGTTGTATTGTATGTTTGATCATTTGAAAGTCATGTTATATTGTGCCATACTAATAACTAGTTGATGAATCTTGTGTCGCGTATCGATTGTTGTTGTAAATGTTGTATGTATATGTAGCATTTAACATATTCTTTTCGGTTTATATATAGTTTTGTTGTTGCAAATTTTGTATGTAGGTTTGATCCTGCAGGGCTTTACTAGTACATTTTCATAGCTACGACGAAAACTGAGACGCGTTTTGAATGTTGATGATGGCGCTTAATCATCGTCACGGGTTGAAATGTGATTGCCTGAGTTGGAGATAAACGTAACGGAAGAAGAACTTGATCGGAAATCGCTAACGAGCCTTCATCATTGATTCATGAAGACAGTTGGTTTTGTTCAGTTTCAAGAACCGAACACTTTTGAATCCTAAATAGCTGCGTTATTGGGGAATTTCTTGCAGGACAATTGATGAAATGAACGCTATAAAATCATCTTTGAGGTTATAAACAAATGAATCCCAGGCCCAATCCCAAGCTCGAAACTACTTTAAGCCCAGGCCCAATACGGTATTCCAAGCCCAACAAGATGAAAGATGTAAAACAAAGGCAAAATTGCAGAAAACCACCCTTTAAATAGGCTGTTTTGCGAAAAACCACCCCTTAAAATAAAAATTGCAGAAAACCACCCGTTAAAATAGTTTTCTTTGCAAAGTCACACCCATCACCCAATTTTCGTTAATTAAATGTTAAAGTGTGTGGAAATTCAATTATACCCCTGATTTTTATTATTAGTTTACTCAATTCAATTGGTATTAGTTGATATTTAACTTTTTGACGTTTTTTCAAAAGTAAAAAACACTATAAAATATCAAAAAAATATTTTTTTTTAAAAATAATTTCATACTTAAAAAATCCTATAAAAAATTGATGTGTAATTTATGTTTTATACATATAAAAAAATGTAATACTGGGGCCACTTGAAGAAAATAAATATTTTTAAAAAATAATGTTTCATATAGTTTTTATTATTCTAAAAAATTTATGTGGAATAGTGAATATATTTTTAGAATAATAAAAACTATATGAAAAATCATTTTTTAAAATTTTATTTTCTTCAAGTATCCCTTTAGTAATATACACTTTTTAAAATATATAAAACATCAATTATATCTATTTTATAGTGTTTTTACTAATAAGTGTGAAATTATATATAAAAAATGATATTTTATATAAAAAAATTACTTTTGAAAAAACATGTTAAAAAGGTAAAAATTAATTAATACTAATTGGATAAATTAAAATAATAATAAAAACAACATATATAATTTATTTTTCACGCACTTTAATATTCAATTAACGGAAATTTGGTGATGGGTGTGACTTTGCAAAGAAACAGTTTTAAAGGGTGGTTTTCTGCAATTTTCGTTTTAAGGGGTGGTTTCACGCAAAACACCCTATTTAAAGGGTGGTTTTCTGCAATTTACCCTAAAACAAATTACTCGCTCTGCTTGTCGAAATATGTTATTTACTACGAGTATTTACACATGTTTTTGTATTGCTATAAAAACTACTCCATCCATTCGGTAAAAATATTATTTAATATTCATACATATTTTTATACAATGATAAAAACCATATAAAATATCAATTATTTTATTAAATTTTAAAAACAATTTTTCAACTTGTTAGTTTTTATTATCAAATTACCGACAAAAGTAATTTAAAACTGATATTTTATGTAGTTTTTATTATTATAAAAATGTGTACATTAATATTTAGTAACATGCTTTTCTGAAGGGGAATATATATAATACCCCCTCTGTTAATTAAAACTTATCGTTTACTATTCATGCACGCTTTTTTAGAATGATAAAAACTTTATGAAATATTAAAATTTTTTTAAATTTGTTTTTATAAATTCATAATTAATAGTAACAAGTATGAAATTATTTAAAAAATATGTTAAAAAAGTTAATATTTTATATAGTTTTTAACACCTCAAAAAGCGTGCATGAATAGTAAAACGTCAAGTTATAATTATCGGAGGGAGTATCAACTATTTTTGTTACTTGTTAGCAGGCTGGTGGGACTTTGCTAAAGGATGATTTTTAATGGGTGGTTACTTGTAAATATGTATTTAAGGAGTGATTTCTAGTGTACCTTGGAGTATGAGTTCTTTTCACCAAATCCGAATTAAGATAACTATTGATTTCTACTGTAAATAGTTGACACTTGTCACTCGAGGGTCGTGTGCATAGGCAGAGCCGAGGGCATGGGGAGCACGTGTCTCATCCCTCATCCGACAAATTATTCATGTGCATATATAATCGACATTGTATATATATAATCATGCCCCCGCTAAAAAGTTTCTGACTCCGTCAATGTCCATGTGTATGTGTATGGACAAAAATGTGCTAGTAGCCTAACAAATAGAGCAAAGTTATATATTAAAACTTGTTTAGTTCATATTTAAAAAAATGGGTTATTTTGATATTTACACCGATTTATCTAATGTGCTGCGGTTGGGTCACGTGTCCATTATTTACTATCAAAATATGTGTTTTCCTCGATATAAAAAAGAAAATGGTATAGTAGATGTGATAATAACCTCGTGCCAAGAGATTAAGGGGTTGTTTGGTATTGATATCTAGATATCAGATATCGGATCAGCCCCGATATCTGATATCTAGTATTTGGTATGGCTTAGATATCGATATCACTTAAAGTGATATCGATATCTAGTGTTTGGTATCCTGCAGATATCACTTGATATCTGATATCTGTGTTTGGTATCGCCAGATATCGATATCAAGTGATATCTAGATATCAAATTTAGCCTTATTTGATATACTGATTTTTTGGGAGGTATCACTTGATATCGATATCACCCGATATCGATATCTTGATACCGATACCGATATCTTGATATCAAGATATCAACCGATATTGATATCTTGATATCGATACCAATATCGATATCGATATTTTGATATCTAGATATCAATACCAAACGACCCCTAAGAGATATCGAATCAATACAAGGATAAACCTATTCAATAGATCATACACCCCCGAACTTAAAACTAAGAGAGAAAAAAAAAGATACATAATTAATCTTTATTTATGAGAAAACAATATGCCACTTAACTAAATATCTATTGTTGCTCAAGAGGAAAAAAAAAGTTGAAGCTGTGGTGTTTGGTAGGATATGCAACGGGGGTTCGGGAGTTGTAGATGGATGTTAATTTCTATGAAATTAGAACCTTGAGGGACATCTTTCAAACTTTATAACTATTAAATATTATTCAGATTTTTTACAATATTATTTTTTTAAAACATCTCCACCTTCTACGTATCCATAATCTAAAAAAAAATCACCTCTAAAAAAAACTCCACCTCTTGAAAAAACCCCGTTTGCCAAACACATAAATAGCTACTCACCTAATCCTATAAATATATTGGTTAATCAAGCTTATGATCACTTTAATTAGCAAATTAATATATATAATCTCTTTACGATATGATATTGTGGATTCCACTTGTTTTTATTAAAAAAATATCCACTTTAATGCAACTTAAAAACTAGGGTATAAGCTACAGTGGTTGAGTGCACCTATAATAAAATCCAATATTTTCACTTTATAATCCAAACAGTTCCCATCAATAATTTCCCCTCAAATCAAAATATATACCAAGGTTCCTCTTTGCACTCCATATCCTCATCCACTTCCTAGTCAGATTCCAATTTATTTTTTTTAATACAAATTTCTTATATATGATATGTGTATATAATAAGGCTGTACAAAATGTCTTGGCCAACAATTTTACCATGGAGGGGCACCTGGTTTTGGTTCTCATTTTATCAAATCATAATTAATAACACTAAGAAAAAGTTCTAGAGATGCCAAATATTGGAGTCTGGTTTGCATTGCATATTTGCATTGCAACAAATATATATAATTACCCGGGGTCTTAAGAGGCGCCAGCCCATGCCACTTAGCCCTCTCAGGTCCGTTGTCCTCACTTGGAGCCTGAAAAGGAAGAGCTCTTGTAACATGGGTAGGGCTTGAATCACTTATAAATCTCTTGTAACATGGGTAGGGCTTGAATCACTTATAAATCACTCCCAACATCCTTATGATATCCGATGTGGGACGGGGGTATTACAATCTCCCCCACTTAAAGCACTGACGACCCCGTCAGGCCCAAGGGACTGCCCTCCGGGAGGAGCGTACCCGAGCATACTGTCAGAGTACCTCCGGGCCCAGAGTCGGCTCTGATACCATCTGTAAGACCCGGGGTCTTAAGAGGCGCCAGCCCATGCCACCTAGCCCTCGAGCTCACTCCCAACATCCTTATGATATCCGATGTTGTCCTCACTTGGAGCCTGAAAATAAAGAGCTCTTGTAACATGGGTAGGGCTTGAATTACTTATAAATCACTCCCAACATCCTTATGATATCCGATGTGGGACGGGGGTATTACATGCATAGTGTTATTAGTAATATTATTAATTATTATTATGAAAGGGGTAATGTAGAGTTGTATGTAGTCCAAATTTCCAATCCAATTCATAAGTATGAATGAGGTGAATTTGTTTCATCTTTTTAATTAATTAGTAAATTTGTAACTATATGTTTAATTTGAAACGGAAAGAAATTCAATGTACCGAACATGTCCGGTAAATAAAGAGACTGATAAGATCCACGACGAAAACACCATCATATCATAAAAACAAACATACAACGCATTAGGAAACCAAACACTATGGACGACACAAAACAACATCGGCGTAGATAAACAATGGTAGATCAGGATCAGTTGTCAGGGCCTGAAGGTTAGATAGGTGAAGGTTTGGCCTTCAATGGAGGATTTGAGATAGAAAGGTAGAAGAAGAACTGATTCAGAGGGAGAGATAGAGAAGAAGAGAGGTAGGAGAAGAGAATGAGTTCTATAATTCTTTCATATCCCATACAATACAATTTGTGGGTATTTATAACCCAATGCCCAATTTTCTAGTAATTACTCTAACCACCCATACTCTATCAATACCTAACATCAGTGTGCGTCTTATCATCTGTCTAATGGTAATTATGTATATGGATTTTTGTATATTTTCAATTTTATCAAAGCTCAAAATATCACTTATTAGTAATAAAAATAAATTATGTAATTGGTTTTAACATTTTCGTTACTTGGTTTGAAAAAGTCGACACTTAACCATTACAATACGAGAAGATCTAATTTGTAATACGAAGTTGACAAATTTCATTCGGATTTAGTTGACAAATCTCGAAAATTCTAATTTGAACTTTAACTGATTTGATTCAATCAATATTTAATAAAAATAATAATTGTGCGCCCAAGAATCAAGCATAATATAAGCTTGGTAATCTTTTTAGTTATAGGAATATTGGCTTGGCTAATGTTTGGAAGTTGGGTTACTATATATATTCTTGAAACCCTAAGAATTAATGTGGTTAATGGGACCCATGCCAATTTGATGAAGGAAATGCCATCCATGTCATATGCATTATATACTCAACTCCTCTTTCTTTTTGGGAGTGATTTCATCATCCACAAACCAACATAACTTCATTTTCAATTAAGAAGTACAAAAATGCCCTTGCTTTAATTAATGTCAAATATATATACATGAATCATGGTGGATTGTACACTTATAATATTACATGATATGATATAATATAATATAACAAAAAAGATATCTTCTTTTGTTATTCTTAGGGGATAATGAAGGACAATTAGAGATACTCTACTCCCCTTTGGATTTCACTTAAATTTTCAATATAAATGGATCAATGCATCTTCCTTTACATTAGAAAAATGAAAATCACAACCCATTGGCGATTAATCTCATAAAAGATGTTGTTTTCCCCCAATCTAGTGGTATGATTAAAAGCACAACTACAAAGTCTACAATTAAGGCCCACCAAAGAATCAATGCCCCTAATGCCTAATGAGTTAATCCCACCTAAAAATTTGATATTTTTTTTTTCATTTCTATTTTCTAGAATATCTCCAAAAATTTTCACATTATTTGAGATTTTGAAAATTTTAAAGTTTTTCTTTCATTTAGCTGATTCCTAAAAAGAAAAAAGAATTTTTTGTCCAAATATGCAGTATTTTTAAAAGGCCAAACTAAATAAAATAATTCAACCATTGGAGTGTTATAAAAATATCTCTACCTTTCAACGGTAAGAGAAATAACTCAATTTTCAAGAGAGGTGATAACAAAGTATCCCAATTTTTTTCCCGATTATAAATCCGGGTAAAAAGAATGACATATAATTGATGAAATTAAGATTTTAATTAATTTTAGATTATATTGACTTGTTTTAATGAGAATGATATCATTTTAACCAGTTTCATGTCATTGTTTTGACCCAATTTATGGGTGGAAAAATGGATCGGAATACTTTGTTACCACCTATTCCAAAAGTTGGTTTATTTTTCTAATAGTTGAAAGATGAGGATATTTTTTTAACATATTTTAATTAGTTTTTTCTTTTTAAAAATAATTTATTATAAATAATTTCCCAAATATTTAAAATGAGAAAAATTTTATAGTTGAAAAAAAATGATCATTTTCTATTTTTTTTAGAAAACATGTTGAAGGCTTCTTTATATATAATAATATATATATTTGTGGATAAAGAAAAAAAACCACCTTCCATTTTGTTTTGGTACCATCTAAGTACCAAGTCCTTTCTATAAATACAAACATAAACCAACCTCTCACATCTCAACACAACTTTCTCACTCAAAACCACCAAACCAAAAAAAACACACAAAAACACAAAGACAAAAAAGCAAGAACCAAACCCAAATATATGGCTCTAGCAACCATCAACCACCAAGGCACAACGGCGGTTGCAGCCGCGGCGAACGCTGGGATCCGATGGAACTCACCGATGCCTTATCTCTTCGGCGGGATGGCCATCGTGTTGGGGCTCATAGCCATGGCTCTCATCATCCTCGCTTGCTCGAACGACAAGCATTCCGACGACAAAGACAAGGATGCCGCTTCCAAATCCTCCTCCGCGGTGGATGATGGACCCAAGTTCGTTGTCATCATGGCCGGAGCCGCCAAGCCAACCTTCTTGGCCAAGCCCATGCCCAAGCCCGACCCCAGGCCCGAGCCCGAGCCCGAGCCCGTGCTTGTGCCTATTGCCGCCCCGGTTGCTACAACTAGAAGTACAATTACAAGAGTTCATTACCCAACCGGAATAGAACTAGTGTAGATTGAAAATGAGATGATGAGATTGTATATACTTTGGAGGGGAGATCAATTTTGGGAGGTTTAATTTAATTACAAGTTAATTTCTATTTTTTTGGACTGGTTTTTGTTATCAAGAGCTTGATTTGTAGTTGGTTGAGAGCTTCAATATATGGGAAATGGTTTTTTTTGCTCCAAATTATGAATTGACAATATAAAATGCTTTTATTTTTTAAAAATTGGTGATTAATTGATGATCGATGTATAGCATAAAAAACCCAAAATTATTTTGTTACTAAACTCGATCTATTCATGTGATAATTAATTCAATAGTTGGGCATTTCTTATGCAAATTATTTGTTAAAAACGATTTATATGAGATGAGGTGAATTGATAATAAATTCACTTGTCAATTGGTGAAAGGTTTCTTCTAATAATCCATATAAATGAAGCACCTTAAAATCCATAAGAAATTAAGTGTTTTACTCTTTATATTGAATTTATTATTTATCTGATTTTTTAACGTAATAACATGTATTGAATTTTTTTTAGGCAAATTAATAAGTTTATGTATCGATTAATTCATCCTTTCTAATAATTAAAGTGCTATAAAATGATCACTTATACTGTAACGCTAAGTTTTTCTTTTTCCTTTTTTTTAGTTTGGATAATATATAAGTTAATATCTTCTCTCGCAATATGATAATAAATTATTTTTTGTTTGATAATATATTGATAATAAATAAATATAAGTTGTTTAATATTTACAGTTTTTATAGGTTGAATTTTTAAATTCAATTGTATTTTTCTCGATTGTTCTATATATTCGATCGAGTTATTTTATCAACCGAAAAGACACCTGATTTACATTCAAGAATATATCTTTATATATACTTTGATGATATGTTACACATGTAACACATCTAGCTTCTTTATTCCTTGGTGAACTATTGGTGCATATATATATATATATATATATATATATATATATATATATATATATATATATATATATATATATATATATATATATATAGAGAGAGAGAGAGAGAGAGAGAGAGAGAGAGAGAGGTTGGGTCATGTGTTAACAACTCTTACGGTGTTAAATGTTAACAAATCAATATTCGACAAAATTTATCAAATATTCATCACAGTCACTCAATTATTTATCAAAGCTTTTGTTAAAATTAATCAAATATTCATCACAGTCACTCAATTATTCACAATTTCCCAAATATTCATCAGCGGCAAAATTTAAGAAATATTCATCACAGTAACATAATTACGGGATTGGGGGTGGATACACGCGCAAGGGTTTGAGTTTTTTGGGTGATAATTTTTTTTAATTGGCAATAATTATTAATTGAAATGAATCTCTTAAATGTTGTCGAAAATCTTTGATGAATAATTGAGTGACTGTGATGAATATTTGATAAATTTTGCCGAATATTGATTTGTTAACATTTAACACCGTAAGAGTTGTTAACATTTGATATGTATTCTATATATATATTTCATTGAATTTAAGTCGTCGTGCGTGTAAAATTGTCAAAATCATTCTCATTCAACTCCTATAATTAACTTACTTTATCAAATTGTTTAATCTACAAATTTCTAACCCAATAAAAAAAACTTCAATAAACATTTTATTTCCAATCAATTAACTTTTCTGTGAAATTAATTATATGTAAAATCTCAACCTATTACGGAGTATTTCAGATTCTAATACTCTGATACCATGAAGAGGATTAGATTTCCATGAAAAGAGATCAAGGAATTGAACTACGAAACCCAAACAATTAGAGAGAAGTGCAAAGTTTGTTACAATATTCACTTTCTAACTAACTGAGCTCGGACAAGGAGCTTGGGTTTAATACAACTGAAACACTACTAGACGACGACGTTTGGACCCAAGTTTTAGCATATTTACATAATTGGGCACATATTCTATATATGCTCACAAAATAAAAGTACCGAACAAAAATATGAAATGTGTGTACATGACAGTATACTTTTTGTTGGATAAATAGGCAAAATTCATTAACATAAGGAATTTACTTTAGCCATATATATATCATTGTGTAAGAAGACATTACAAGTCATTAAAACCCGGCAAATGTCAATCCATAAAAAAGAAAGTATATATATTATTTAAGAACATATGAATCTTTATATTCTTTTAATTTGTACCATAAGCAAACATGAAAAAAAAAAGTAATTTGTCTGAAATCAAATGACAGCTATATATGTATATGCTTTTACATTATTAGTTAGAGGCTAGGCCAAGTTTTTAGTTTCAATTTTTAAATATAAAATAGCACCTTACATATTTGTGACAACTATATATTTGTTCTTCTTAATATATATATATATATATATATATATATATATATATATATATATATATATATATATATATATATATATATATATATATATCCAATTTAATTTTAACAAGTGGATATAATGATTTGAAAGTTCCACCATAAAATCATATCTTAGGGTGCATATAAATCCGACAAGCATTATTATGCATGCTATCACTTTTTAAATGGGTATCTTCTTTTAATTTCTATACAATTTTGTAACTTCTATTACATCACTATATTACTATTAGAAAAGCATCTATCTTGTGGGTTCATATATGGAATGAAGTGATCTATTTAGAGAAAAATCTGTATTAAACTCCTTTTGTGTCTTAAATTTCGTATTCTAATATATATATATAATATAATATTTATATGTATTTTTTAATAAGATAAAAATTTGGATAGAGTCAGATGATCATGTTAGACCATTATCTAAGTATATCATTTCATATAAGAACACTTGAGTTTTGGGTTAGGAGGTTTAATTTGTACATTTGAGGTTAATTATTAAAGGATCACATTAATATTTCAAACTCCTAACTTATTTGAAGGTTGAAATTTTCAATTAAAATTTTAATGTAGTAATTTAGGAAAAGGGCGATATTATGATTCTTTACTAGATGATGATAAAAATAAACGGTTTATGTAATGTGTGTTCATGAGCAAAAATTAGACATTAATTTAAAGTAAAAGACATCATAGTTTCAATGCATCGATTTTAAATTAGACATTTAATGCACCGGTCACAGAGGTGGTATTTAGACTAGAAATAAAGGATCAAGTCTCGATCACTAGCAGTAGTGTGGAAACAACCTCTCAAATGAGGGAGGCCCATTGTACGCAGTAAATACTGATCCCAACTCCTGTTGTTGATTGAGTCATCATAATTTACCTTATTTTACAATCCCCTTTGGACCGGGAGTGAAAGATGTCTGGAGTGAGCAATTTCATCTTTTGGAATAGGACTAATGTATTGAAACTATGAAAAATCTAGCAAGGATTCGCAATTTCACATCCAATTCAAATTAAACTACAAAATTAGTTTTGATATAAAATATAATTTTAATTTGTCCAAAACAAATATATATCTTGAGAGTTGTTGGAAATTTCTCACCCTTTTCATAGATTGAAAGGGTCAAAAGAGAAGAAGAAATAATGTTGACTTAATTTGAATGGAAAAATCTTCAACATAAATCATTTCTGGTGGGTTGGTGGGATGCGACGGCTTGGTTACGCAAGCAAATTATAATTTACTCTCTAAATCTTTTTAATAAATGAAACATGTATAATGTATTGTTGTCAAATATGTGTTGTATCTTTATATATTTCATTATATTTTTTTCATTAATTATATTCTAATAGATCTGAAAAGAAAAACTCTCATAGCAAATGTTTCAATTCAACAATTATTAATTTGTAAAGCACTCGAGGATATTATAAAATTTACAACCGATAAGCCCACTAAATTGAGGTTGAAACAATCGTATAATAGATAACTATTTTTCTTTTTTCAGTCAACAAATTATGTGAAAAGATTTTTATATTACTATATAAAAAATACCTAAACTATTGAAAAGAACTACTAACCACTTGTTAGTCAAATGTTTGCTAAAATTAAATTAAATGAGATAACCTAAAGATTAGTTTCAAAAGAAACTAATTAATTACTTGCATCTTAGTGAAAATAATAATAAAAATAAAAATACTATGATCATATGATGTATAAAATTGGGGGAATTGTGCTATAGGCCATAATTAGGGCCTTTATTAGTAAAATGTCCACCCTTCCCTTCCAAATTGGCAAAATGTCCACCTTCCTTCCCTTGCCCCCTTTGCCCCCCCACGTGCGCCCCTTGTGCCCCCCCTCCTGTTTCAGCACATTTGATTTCAGCAACTCCTATTTCAGCGTTTTTTTTTTTTTTCGCGCGTTGCTGAAACCGAAGTTGCGGAAATTGTTGAAAATAATTTTTTTTTTTTTTCGCGCGTTGCTGAAATCTAAGTTGCTGAAATCGGAGTTGCTGAAACCAAAGTTGCTGAAACTGTTGAAAATAGTTTTTTTTTTTTCGCGCGTTGCTGAAACCTAAGTTGCTGAAACCGAAATTGCTGAAACCAAAGTTGTTGAAACTGTTGAAAATAGTTTTTTTTTTTTCGCGCGTTGCTGAAACCTAAGTTGCTGAAATTGTTAAAATTAGTTTTTTTTTCGCGCGTTGCTGAAACTTAAGTTGCTGAAATCGGAGTTGTTGAAATCGGAGTTGCTGAAACCGGAGTTGTTTAAAATGTTGTTGCAATTGCTGAAATTAGTTTTTTATTTTTTCGCGTCAGCGCTTCGACATCGGAGTTGCTGAAATCGTGTTGCTGAAACCAAAGTTGCTGAAATTATTGTACTAATTTACCCTCAATTATTACCCTCCTTTTTTACTTTATCTAAACCTACAACTAACAAACCATCAGTCATATCAAGGGCATTTTTGTAAAGTGAAGGGCAAAATACCTACAATGACAAATTTTTTTGAACAAAAATAACACCCTAAAATGACAAGTTTTGCCGAACGGAGGGAGTAAATAACTCCAAATCAAATCTTGTGTAGGCAGTTCCGTAGTTGTAGGCAATCATATATTTGCAGGAATGTTATTTACAAAATAAATAACTCAAAATCAAATCTTGAGTACGTAGTTGTAAATTATATATAGCCATTAGACTCAGAGAGTCAGAGTTTGCGTTAGACTTGGAGATGGCACTATGGCAGGGTCCTCTTCTGAAATAGCAGATCATTATGGTAGATGGAAAATGTGGAGAAAAATGACACCAGTAAAATCAAAATCAGCCAGATCTCGACTGAAATCACCATACTAAAGTAATCAAACATAAATAGAGAGGAGAATTAATTTACTTACAAATTCTCGCAATCCTTAAAACAGGCCTCCTCTAGCATCCGCCATCGTAGAACCTCTTCCTAGTGTACGCCACAGGCGGGAGCCTCGCAGATTCTTGGAAGTTGAAGCGAGGAGTCACGCGAATTCGGTGCTTAAGGGGCTAGCGTTCATCCTGGATTCTCCAATTTCAGCAGATTCAATTTTCGTTTTCGTTTTGAGCAGAGATCGAGGGAGGAGGCGATTAGCAGACTCCGAGAGATCGAACTCAAAATGATCTTTGCGTGGATTCTCCAATTTCAGCAGATCTAATTTTCGTTTTGAGCAGAGATCGAGGGAGGAGGCGGTTAGCAGACTCCGAGAGATCGAACTCAAAATCGTCGTCCTCTGCTTATGAATTTAAGAGATCGAGGGAGGAGGCGATTAGCAGACTCCGGATCTCGCCATCCTCTACTTCTGAATTCGAGAGATCGAACTCAAAATCGTTGTCCGACTTGTGTTTGGTTTGCGAATTGAGAGTTAGATCTGTGGTGAAGAAGAAAGATAGAGCGACCATGGTGCAGATTTGCCGGTGTTGATTTTCTGGTGTCCGGTGCGGACGATGGTGACTGGTGAGGATGAAGTCATCGGATCTACACCCGGAGCTCGCCATTTCATCCGTCTCCGATTTGTCGGATCCTCGAAGAAGGAGAACGGGGAGAAGAGGGAGAAGGATTATCGGAGGAGGAAGGGGGGCACAGGTGGAGCGTGACATAAGGGTTAAAAAAAGGGTGGACTTTTCCCCAATTTGGACTCATGGGTGGACAGTTGCTCAATTTAGGCCCAAAAAGTGGCCTGTTGGGCAAATTAATTCTATAAAATATTGAGCATGTATGAAGGAAAAAGAAGTATCACAAAAATGTCTCCGTCAAATAGGTCTAACAAAGAAGTATAATATTCTCTCTGTTTTTTTAAAAGATCAATTTCTTAAATCTAAAACCTCTAATTAATTAAAAGTGTACCATTATTAACTCACCCTTCAATGTATTGTTTTTAGAAGAAAACAATTGAGAAAATAGAAATTTATGTTGTATAAAATAACATTTACAACTTTCAACTTAGAAGTACATTCGACACGTTGAAATTGAAGAAGATAACCTGATGCTTATCAAGTCCATCATAGGTAGATGAAAGTGTCATTGAGAGATTGAAATTATAGTTATAGTCTTACAGATATCTTACAACTTTTTTGCCATTTTGAGCAATCGATATGCAGATATAACTATTGTGAAAACAACCAGGTGGCATAGATTTGACATGAGATGATGTATGAAGACCCTTCTTATCTATCTAGATGAAAGAGAGATAGATCATTCAAATCCTTAACTTTTATCCAAGAGGAAAAAAAAAGATATTTCTCCTATATCTTTATTTCTTCTTTCTTTTGCCCACTTGTACACCTAATGAGTAATGTGTTATGGGGCCTATGTTAGATGCACTATAGGAAACACACCCAAAACAAAATCACATCTTTCAAACTCTTTTAGGTTATCACGAAATTGCATATCTAATTTTAATCACAAAATCCATAAATGTTAATGCCATCAAATCACATGTGTTGGTGATCTCAATTCCACTTGACCTATTGGAAGTTTTTTTTAGGGATAAACAACTTTTTTTATTATTATTTTAATCTTTTGTAATCCGAAACCATTTGATAACTAAATATATGAGATTCAAAATTATCTCATTGAAACTTAGCACATAGATTCCATTGGCAAGGTAAAATCCATTAGCCACCATATATTGTGACACCACTCATTTCAATTGCTATGCTTATGAAGGTTTAGAATTTGATTCTAGACATACTGTGACACTTGTTCATGGGCCCATAAACATGTCTTACTGGGTTTACTTATACACATCTCTGGCCCACCATACAAAATTCATGCTTATCAGTAGGTGGAACCATGCACTGCAAGTTGTAAATATATTATTACTACTATTACTGAAGTAAATCCATTCTATGTGGTGCAATGGGAAGTCTTCTTTTCACCAAAAATATCAAATTAATCACTTACTTTTCCGTCATTAAATATACTAATAAATAGTTTTCTAGTTGTAAATTAATCAATGTCTTCGTCGCGTTATCCATTACCTTACTCCATAACCCCATTATCTCACTAACCATTCCATTAGTGTAAATACCACACCTCGACTAACCATCCACCTAATCAACCCCATTATCTCACTAACCATTCCATTAGTGTAAATGCTACACCTCGACTAACCATCCACCTAATCAAGTATAAAATCCTATATGCCCCTAATCGGGTGGCTCAATGGTAAGGAGCAAGGGGGTTAATGGGAGATTCCGAGTTCAATCATTGTCTTCGCCCTTTCTCTTGGTGAAATAATCAGGGTTCACTTTGCTTATTATCGATTATTTATTATTTATCTCTTTATTTTATCATTTTAAAATTATTTTTATATCTCCTAATTTATAAACTATAATATTTGTTAAAATTATAACTAATAAATATATAATATAAATTTTAAAATAATAAATTTTACCTAACTCAAACCGTTTCGAACGTAATGCACAAACCTCAAACTAATTTTTATTATTTGTAACACCCTCTCCTATATCAAACATATATATAGCCTACTTTTGAAATATTAGATGTGATTTATAATCTATTGTAGCCTTATTTATGGTTTTTATTTATAGATTTTAAGTGCGGACAATGAGTCTAAAAAAGTTTAGGACATGAGATGACCCTTTTTTGGAAAGAAATTCGATTCTCTAGACAAGCATAGAGAAACCGAGAGTCCGAACAAGACGGGAGATTGACTAACCATCATGTACAACAAGAATCAAATAACAGAATCAAATGACTGAATGGAAATAACAAGAAGCAAATGACGGAAAGGAAAATGCAGAAATAAAGTACATGCCATCCTACACTGTGAATTACAAGCTAGCAGAACTAATGAAACAATCCGGCAAAAGGAAGACGCACACAGAGAACTCTGGGGATCACTAGCGGACACCTCAAATTGGACTCTAAACAGAATCAACAAGTGTCGATCGCATTTCCACGACGTCTCTTAGCTTGACAAATCAGACACCGTTCCCATGAAACCTGTACCACAGCAAGAAAAGCAAAGTACACCAACCCGTAGACCGAAACTCTAACCAAACCACTGCTGAAACAAATCCCAAAACCCCAACTCACACCCTCAAGGACGACAACAAGATCGTAATAAGCTTCCACAAAGGTAAACCAAAATAGAGGAAACATATAAATCAGGACAGGAATAAATAAACAACAACAATAAATAGGTATAGAGTATGAAGAACGGTTAGCAAACGAACTCATAAGGTTCACGGACACATTGTTTTTTTCCTTCTTGGGATTCCTCAAGAAATAGAGACTTGTTGTTTAAAAGCAAGCCCCAAGTCAGAGGCGAGCCATGGTGAGCGGAAATCGACGGACCACGGAAAAGCAGACCAACGAAAAAACAGGAGGCCGACGACGACGGAGAACCCAACGAAGGAGAACTCCAAGCCACATCCCACAAACCAATTGAAAAATCGACTGGGAAATAGCGGACTAGCGGTGCCCGAGGTATTGTAGCGACATAGGATAACACAGGACGGAAGAGCCGAGGTGGACCAAGAGAAGAGGCGGACGACGGTAGCACCGGTGGGAGGTTATGGCGGCTGAGAACCCCTGAGTTGTAGCAGGACGAGGCGAATCAAGCCACCAAGCGACCAAAACAAAGGGTGGTGGAGCAAGGGAAAAGCCAAGGGTGAAATCGAGAGGGAGGTTAGCCGAGGGAGGGGCCGAGGACAGAGGCCAGGTCGTCACACCGGTGGACGGAGCCAAGCCGGGCAGCGGAGACCATGGTGATGGGCTGATGGTAGAAGCGGCGGCGGCGCCCAACGCTCAAAGGGAGCGTTTTAGGTTTTTTTTAGTAGGCATTGCCGTTCTGTATTGTTTGAATTACCTGAGATGACCCTTTGTAACACTTTTGAGTCATACATTTTTTACAATATATTTTTTTCGTCTATTTGTCAGATGGTTGAAAAACAATTACACGGAAATCTTTCTTAATTTTTATAAAATATTTATGTTTTGGCTCAGGAAAAAAAGTCTCCTCCCCATTGGAAGGAACATTCAACCCACCCTCAACCCCATAAATCCAATTTCAATCCAAAACCCTAAATTTTGTCTATCATCATTTACATTTCTTCCAAACACTTATGTTGCTTTCATTCAATTTGTTCTTGCTCTTCTAAGTGTTTATGTGAATTATGTGTCTTGATTATTCTTATGAGATTGAGAGTCGTCGTTCACAATCACAAAGTTAATTTATGATTTGGCTTCCACCAATGGTTGATTGTTGACATTGAAAGGTTAATTAGTACCTTACTACTCTCTCTGTTTTGCAATACATGTCTCTTTGCTTTTCGATATGCTTTTTAAGGAGCGAAAAACTCTATAAAATAATATTTTAAAGAATTTTTCGCTCCTTAAAAAACGTGTCGAAAACCAAAGGAACATGTATTGTGAAACGGAAGGGAGTAATGAACTAGTCAATCTTCCACAGATACAATAACGATGGATTCCAAGTGCGAGTTGTGTTAATTCCGATGACAATTCTAAGTTTGAATCAACGGAGAATGCATGTAAGATCGGGCATTCTTTTAACCTGACATTGAGATCCCACAACCATGGTTCATGATTAAGACGTCACGTAGAAAGCGGGGTTCGACATTCAACTCAAATCTCAGTTGACTACTGTTCTAATCAGAATCGTGAATTCTGATATATTTTCACGTATCACAAACCTCTTTTCTCTTTTCCTTTGGGCCATGACATAAATATTTTGTAAAAATGAAAAAAAAATCCGAGTATAATTTTTTGTCAACCATATTATCAATAGATGAAAAGACATGTTCTGAATAGACTTTCCTTTTTAAATTAATGAATGGGGTATTAGTATTAGTGTATTACTCTGATCCCTCCGATTTTAAGAAACTAAAAACCATACATATAAAATATTAATTTTTAAATATTTTTTATAATTCAATACTTAATACTAATAACTACTCCCTCCGTTCGGAAATAAATGATGTTTGACTTTTGTGCACGTAGTTTTATGAGATAAAAACTATATAAAATCTTATTTATTTTAATTAATTTTTTTCACAATTTAATACTTATTAATAATATATATTAAACTATGAAAAAAATTAATTAAAATAAATAAGATTTTATATAGTTTTTAGCTACTAAAACTACGTGCACAAAAGACAAACATCATTTATTTCCGAACGGATGGAGTAATAAGTATCGAGTATTAAATTATAAAAAATTGATATTGTACTCCTTCCTATCTAAAATGTAAGATTTTTTATTTTTTTAGCACGTATTTTGAGGTGCTAAAAAGTATATAAATATTTTTTAATTTATTTTAAAAAATTAATAAAAAATAATAATATTTTATATATTTTTTAGCACCTAAAAATACATATTAAAAAGTCAAACTTACTGTATTTTTTTTATTTTTTTTATGAGAGGGAGTATATAATTTTTAATTCTTTAAAATAATCCTAGATCTGTAGTAAAATTGACGAGGAGGGAGTAGTTATTTTCCATCACTATTGATTGACAAAATACTTGTACGTTGTAGTCAATTACGAACTTGTTTGATACGAAGTAATGACTAAATAAATTTGAATTGTGAGTAATTTTATACTTTTGGTCTTTTTTGTCACGACTCACGACCCACCAGGTACAATTTTGAAGTACTTGGCCTTGACCTCCTTTGGCTTTTTTTTTTTATTAAGGGACGGAAACAGCCTAGACAAACAGAAAATATAGAAAACAGACGCAATGACATGTACATTAATTTTTTTCTTTGGCTTTTGCATTCAAACCGTTTTCCTTTATTTTCTTTGTTTTTTGGAGATGAAAATGTTAAAATGTCATGTACATTCATTTTTTTAACGAAAATCGCATATTTTTTTTTATTAGAAAAACATTCAAGGACTAGAAATATCTAACTCCTAACTGTTTTAAAGATCGATAAAGTAAGAAGACGATGAATCATAAAACAAACAACATAAAATAAACAAGAAAAATCGCATATTTTGTAAAAAAAAGAAGTGATGGAGCTGGTAATTTCCTTATTTTAATCAGCAATGAAACTGGTAATTTAATTAACAGAGATGAGTAGTTTTACAGCTGGTTCATTTGGAATCTGACTCACTGCCACCTTTCGACATTGAACTTCATCGTAATCATATTTATTGTGGAATTTTGTACCAAATATATTTAGATTCTTATAATTAAAGTTACTCCTGCATGTTATTTATACAAATATTTCTATTCATCTCAAACAATATGTCATTTTTTTTAAAAAAAATGATAAAAAAAATTATAAGAAATATTAAATTTTACTGTAAATTATAAATACCTATATTTATTATTATTTAAAATTTTTAAAATGACAAATACCTCTATTTTATTCTTAAGATGCACTTTTTTAAAATGATACACCCTCCGTTCGGCAAAACATGTCACTTTACTATTCATGCACGCTTTTTTAGGGGATAAAAACTATATAAAATATCTA
Organism: Persicaria maculosa; assembly: GCA_963922045.1. Classification (NCBI taxonomy): domain Eukaryota; kingdom Viridiplantae; phylum Streptophyta; class Magnoliopsida; order Caryophyllales; family Polygonaceae; genus Persicaria; species Persicaria maculosa. The sequence continues at coordinate 8,991,135 of OY998271.1, forward strand.
GTTTTTTAATAATTTTTTTAACAATTTCGTAGTTATTATTAATAAGTACAAACTTGTTAAAAAAATTTACAAAAAATATATTTTATGTAGTTTTGATCATTCTAAAAAAGCACGTGTGAATAGTAAACGACATGTTTTGCTTATACTCCATGAAATATTATTTTATTTTATTTTTAATAATTTCACATTTATCATAGTAGGAGTACAATTTAACCTCCCTGGTTAGTACGGAGTACTTGCAAACATATTTCTCGAAAGTTTAAACTTGAAGAAGTAAACAGTAAACTTGTATTATTGGGTAGAAAAAAAGTAGAAATGTCGACATCTTCAAATCATAAAACATAAAGAAATAAATATGTGGGGCCCAGGTGAAGGTGAATATAGTGGAGGATGAGTCAGAGATGAAATGAATGGGTTTGCCTTGGGTCCCAAGCTATCTATCTTCAATACTCCTCCCTCCGTATCCATTTAAATTTTACCCAAATCTAATCACCTTATTTATTTATTGGTTTTATTCCCTATCTAAACCCCATAAGGCCGCATAAGCATTTGTTTATCATACCCAATAATATTAAAAACTCCATTAGTTTTATAAATTATATTATACTTCATAAGTGGGATCCAATTTTTTTAATCTTATTTAATACCGTAAGTGAAAAAACTTTATTTAATTATTAAAGGCTCAAATACAATTTAAATTGGGGATTAAAAAAATCTTTAATTGTTAAGTTTAATATTGGTAATTGGACATTTTAAAATATCATAATCTTTATAAAAGAGATGATGGAAAAATAAAGATTAAGATAATTGACATATTATAATGTGAGTTTAAGTATTTTGTATAGAAAATTACGATTATAATTAAAATAATTCAATACAAAAGTGGTGTAAATTAATTTTTTTTATAGGAAGTAAATTTCAAGCAAAAAATTTATAACAAAACTATATAAATTTTTTAATTGGTTTTACCTTATAAAAAAAAATTACTCCCTCCCAATCTTTTAATAAAAAAAATTAAGAAAAATACGTTATTTTAGGTATTTTCATGTATATTTTTTAAAAAATATCCCTCCGTTTTCAAATAAGTGACTTTTTATTATTTATATACGTATTTTAAGGTAATAAAAATAATATAATATATTAACTTTTATAATAATTTTTTTGATAAACTCATACTTATTATTTATAAGTATAATATTATTTTAAAAATTAGTTATAATTTTAATATTTTATATAGTTTTTACCCTTCTAAAAATATGTGTTTGACTTGAAAAAAATCACTTATTTAAAAACGAAGGGAGTATGTTTTAATTAACGAACCTATTATGTTTTTTTTTAAAAAAAATTGTTCCTCCAATTGGAAATGGAATGACCCATTTTTTTTTTTTTTTCGAAAAAAGTTTGCCTATAAATAGAACCAACCGGCAAAGCCCGACCCCGCAAACCAAACACTCCAATTTCCAACAGGTGTCTCCGCCCTCCCCAAAAATTCAGACACTCCGATCGAGACAAATGAGTTCACCAATCGCCGCACCAGCACCGGCGCCCGCCGCCGCCGCCGGCGTAACGATCTGGCGGTGGAACTCGGCGACGCCGTACCTGCTCGGGGGCATAGTCCTGGTAATGCTGCTCATCGCCGTCGCAATGCTTATGCTCGTCTGTTCACTCCGCCAGGAGAGACGCCGATCCGCCGCCGCCGCCGCCTCCAGCGAGAAATCGGTCAAGGGTGCGGATTTCACCGGCGCGTCCGTTCCGGTCCCCGAGTTCGTTGTCATCATGGCCGGCGACGACAAACCGACGTTCCTGGCGATGCCGTCGGTCCTCGCAGCGGTGACTCCCGTTGCCGGAGGAGCTGAATCGGCGGTCTAATTGATCGTTCGCCGATTCAATTGCTTGATTAGTTGATTTTGCCTTCCTCTTGTGAGTTAAAGAGGATTCAATTTTGCCACCGGGATGGTGTAAATGGTGAGAGATGAGTGTACGGCGTACCCTAGAAAAAGAGGGACTTCACAATTTTGAAATAAAACTTTAGTTTTTATTTATTTATTTATTTTGATTTTGCATATTTATTGTTTTATTTGAGCAATTAGTTCACCATAAAACTATTCGAGATGGGTTCAAAGGAAATACAACAAAGGGGATGGATTCAAAGTAACTCAATAGATTAAGATATTGCTAAATCCGTCATGTTTAATTAGAAGCTATGTATCAATTGACATTTTATTTTTTGAAATTTTGGGTAAGATAGATAATTATGAATGTAGTAGATACAATTGAGCACAATTTGGTATTTATGCGAACCAACTTCAATTGTTCTCACTTGTATGAAACAAATGAGAAGTCCAAATTGATCACAAGTCTTTGATAAATATATAGCTTATAAAATTTTATTTTAGAAAGAAGTTAATATTTTGACTTTGCGCTAATTTAAGTAGATTGTCGTTTTTCAAAAAGTAGAGGTGGAGCGGTGGAGGTGGCGGCTACGTTGATAAATTCGAATAAAAACTTCAATCCAAATTCTACATGGAATTAAATAAATTAAGATAAAATTTAATTTAAATAGACCGCGGCGACTTGAAAATGTTTTAGGACTATGATTATGAGAAATTGAATGATAGTACGACAAAATCAAGTAACAGTGAGCTTAAAACAATGTCAGAAAGTCGACAAAATCGGCCATTTTATTTCAATATTTAGCTCCTTTTGTGCCCAAAAATTAAAACATATAATTATACAGCGTGCAATATATTTTTGGATTTGGATTTTGATTTTGATACATGGTTAAACTCACAATTTAAAAAAAAAATCATTTTTAAACTCACATGCCGCCTAGTTTGGTATGTTACCAATGTTAGGACTTAACATACACGAATCATATTTAACTGCTAATATATATGGCAACAATTTTTAGAAATAAAAAATAAGAAATAAATAAATATAAAAAGAAACAAAAGAAAAAGAAAAAGGAAAAGAAAAGGGGGTTGAACGTGGAAGCACGCAATTGGCTTGGAGAGAAAACGCGACGCCCAGACCGTGTAAAGAGGGAATCCACTTCTTTACCGATTCACCACATAAATTATTTTACATTATTTTTTACCCCAAATATTAAATTTAATTACTAGTGTATAATCTTTTTGATAAAACAATTTTTTTTTAATTATTAAATAATCAGTGAAGTGGAATATGTTTTTTAGATTTTATACTGTTTATAAAAATTAGTGGCTCTCGACAGTAGTGAGTGGCTGATTTTAATTTGTCAACCAATTGATCAATGAAATTTCTAGAGAACAATTAATATCTGGCTATTTGAAGAATATTTTATTTTAGATGACATAATAAATTATTCAAAAACTTAAAGAACATATTTCAACAATATAATAATCCATTCCGTGGAGTGGAGAATCTGATCATTTGGATTATTTTTAAAATGTCACATTTGTGCTGATATAATAAGATAATTTTTGGTGCATTTTTACCGGAGTATTAGATTTCTATTAATATAAAATAATAGAGGATTTTTTTAACAGTGGGCAAACCGCAAGATGTCCTTGATCATAGGAAAAACTAGTGCTAACAACCCTTTAAATAATACTCTTTCCGTTTTGAAATATAAGTTCATTGATTTTTTGCACGTTTTTTAAAAAGTTAAAAACTATATAAAATAATATTTTTATATTAAATTTTTTTACATAACTATATAATTATTAGTAATATATATAAGACTATGTAAAAAAATTAATAAAAAAATATTATTTTATATAGTTTTTAACTCCTTAAAAAGCGTGCAAAAAGTCAATGAACTTATATTTCAAAACGGAGGGAGTACATTTAAGGGTATGTTTAGATTTCAAATGTTTATACTTATAAGATAATCACAAATATAGATATTTGAAAAGGGTTTTTTAACATAATTTTCAATGTATTTAAAATAAAAATCTTATAAATTGTGTCAACCAATCCACATATATGTTATACGTACTTCATAATTTAATATAATTAATTGACATAATTTATAATATATTTTATTTTAAATTCATGTTATTTTAAACACATTGTACATTATATTAACAAAATACAAATTTTAAGTGATTTTATTTATAAATAGGAATCCATATGGACCATGAAAATTGACACATATACAAATATACTAGTACTACACCGTGTCCTTTTTTTTTTTTGAAAAGCAAAGAAATTTGAGTTACTACATATATCTAGTTTTCTCGAGAGAGCGAAAAAATTGATATTCGAAAACTCCGAAAAGCACAAATCAACACCCATAATTTATATATATTTGGGCAAATTATTTTTTAGTCCCTAACCTTTCTATATTGTTTCATTTTATTAATCCATAACATTCAAAAATGTTTCAGTCCCTAACCACTTCCCACCATTGCATTTTAGTCCCAAATATTTCAAATGTTGCAAAATAATACCTAACTTTACATAATTTTTAAAAAATCACCCAAACTATTGCTCATACAAAGAAAAATTACATAAAATAGGCCAACTTTATGATTTTATTTAAAGAAAACATTCAAAACTTTTTAAGTGCCTAGATTCATAATGATATGAGTATGACATAAAATCACTAATAAAAGTAGAACGTAGTCCACGTTCAATCCGACGTGAATTAGCGAGATATGGATTTACGGTGTATTTAACAACACCCATATGACTATATGAGAGGGTGTGATATTTTTTTTATTTCCCTATTAAAAAATCAATACATCTATTACACCAATATATTACACACTGTCAATCAAATATACTATTAAAAATAAAATTATTCGTTCATTAGACTTATCAACCAGTATTGTTTTGGATTAATAATATATATAATATATACATATATATATATATATATATTAATTTTATGCATCCCGCCCTCTCATAATCGTAATATCTGTTTTAGAACATTTAAAAGGTTATAGACTAAAATAAAACGAGGTAGAAAGTTTGGTGACTATTTTGAAACGTTTTAAATCTCAGGGATCGAAATGAAGCAAAGAGCTAGGAAAGGTTATGGAGGAAAAATGTAAATCACTCTTTATATTTAACGAAAAAACTTACAAAATGAGATATTTACCTATAAAAAAACGTTGTATAAAACTCTTTAAATCTTGGAATTCGGACAACCATGGAGTCCAAGTACATCAATACCTGTCATCCACGCACCTCTTGTGAGCTTTATGATTCGTGTTAAGCCATTGTAGGTAGCTTTCTTACCACATAAAGTAATGGAACTTACATAGGCCAAGGCCTATTATAAGATAGTCCCAAGTAGAGGCTAATTTAACAACTTACATAGCCATTCTTAAAGTACTAAACTATTGTACAAGTCAATAGTTTTACATGCTATGCACAAAACTAAAAGCAAAGGGCAAGAGTTTGGTATGATTTGTATAACACTACTATGTGAGTTTCCCATGCTCTACACAACTACTAACACCTTTGCAATCATTCAACTTCTTATCGACGCTCCATCCGAGCGCCTCTACGAGGCTACAAACCTTGCCAAGGTGTGTTGTTAGTGCTTGTGAGCACCTGTGTAGGGCTATAACTTCTTTCGGTTTTGTGATAGTCCAAAGGCCTACATCTCTTGCTCTTGCCCTAGTGATCGAGTTTCTTACTATTTTCTTCTATGGAGGACTCATACCTAGGGGTATTATTCGAGGTTAATGACCCGAGCTTGACATGTTCAAACTTGGTTCATTTGTTATACGACACAATTTTTAAACGAGCTAATGATTGTCATCAACATCTTGCAAGTAGCAAGTAGCAATGTAGAATGATCATGAAGGGTCCACCTGAAATTGTGTGAAAGAAAGTAATTTGATCAGCATAAAAAGAGAGAGCTACTTACCATAGATACATAAAAACCAGTCAAAAAAGAGGTGCTACCAATGAGCTCTTTACAGATTTTTTCCTTTACCAAAATCAATAATGGGGCATTAAACTACTAAGTTGGACACTTTCAAAGCCATGGAAAGACTCAAAGGACTCCAGGATCTCTTGAAGCACATTATAGAATCTTCCCTTCAGGAGGGTATTTGTGGTAAACTGCTACACAATTTTCACTTACTGGTTATAAAACTCAGGATTATGATTTATGAATCAACACTAGCACCAAAAGCCACAAGGCAAGTTAACAATGAGGCCTACTTCCACCACCAACACCACCACAACCACATTTTGGTGTTGGAACTCTCCTACTCCTTACCTTTTCGGTTGCCTCGCTCTTGTTATGGGCCTCATCGCCGCTGCATTGTTTATCCTCACCTGCACCAAAAGAAAACATTCATCAAGCATTACCGAAAATGTACGAGAAATACCCATTAATCCTCCTAATGGATCGTCGACATTGACACCACCAGACGTTGTGGTTGTAATGGCCGGAGAGGACAAGGCATCCTACATTGCAAAACCAGTACCTTCTACTACTACCACAACAACAGTGTAATAATCTATAAAGCAAATTGCTTCTCTTGTTGTTTTTCGTTTTTTTTTTTGGTGAATGTAACTAGAGGTAGTTTTTAAATATAGTGAAAGTAGCAAAAGCTTTTTTTTTTTTTTTTGTTCTGTTTCAGTAACTAGAGCTAGTCTTGAAAAAGACCACAAGAGCTGGAGTTGCAGTTAAATTGAATGAACTGTTTCTGATTTCACTCTAATCTCCTGTTATTCAATTACAAGGAACTAAACATATATGTGTACATAAATAAAGAGAAGATCTATATATTGGAAGCCTTGACAGTTCTACTACGTGTCGGTTTACGAATCCCTTATCAAGAAGATCAACCAATTCGCTCGCTAGTCAGTGAATGGCGACGAAAACTAGCAAGCTAAAAGAATTACTTTCTGATATCACTATCTAGATGAAAGAGATGAATCATTATCACTACTAGAAACATCATGACACATGTAGTACAATATACAAAATCTCACACTCCTATAAAAAGCTTCCTCTTTTCTTACTTCAAGAAAAAAATGGATGGATTGAACAGCCCTAAAGGCTAAAGTATTTGATGCTTCATCACTTCAACTTTTGTCACCGTATAAGAACATTTTTTCCTTAAGGAGGATTGAATGATACATATTTCGCCATCTAATAAAAAACCCGAATGAATAGTTTTATGTTGTTGTCCCTGGAAGAATATTCTTCTAGTTTCTGTGCACATGCGCTAGTAGCCTAGCACATAAACCAAAATTGACAATAGGAGGAGTAACTCACTATAGGATATATACTAGTGCTTGATCTTTCATATGTTCAATGTGGGACTCTTTGGTCTGTTCACATCTCTCATCAGTTTCTCAGGCAATAACTAAAACACACCAAGTTCTTATATATATTGATCGACGATCATTATTTGTTCTAATTTCACAGTCAAGAGAAAAAATAACGAAACAAAACGTCTGTCAAAACTCGGATCATTAACAATCATATAGCAAAAGAATGTCATATTTTAAGGCATAACCATCTGAGGAACCACAAAGAATTTCCCTTACAAAGACATTAGAGGTAGATGATGTAAGAAAGCAACAAGCTAGAGTTTTTAGCTTTATTCTCTTTGGGTTTTGTTAGTGGATGCAGCGACTTGTAGACGCGAGGAGGAAAGAATCAACATGACCATCATGCTGAATAGGAATTCATGACTTTTTGAAGGGAAAAAGGAAGAAAAAGAGGAATTTTGCAACAGTTCCTGATGGAGGACATGTGCGATGATAATACAGTTGATTCAAGTTTTCTGGGTTTCTTTGTGTAGTTGAAGCTTTATGCTGTGGATATTCTCTCCTTCGAAAAAGCCATCAGTTACCTTATAAGCACAAGCGCCAAACGAAACTCGAGTCTTGGTTAGTGTAGTTCACTCCACAGCTTCAAGAATGCAATCCTAGACTGATAATTAAGCTCGATACATGTTATGACTTATGACAAGCACATGCAAGAGTTATGGTTGTATAATGTTAATATACTCATGAAACGTCGACTCCTTATTATCCTAATCTGTTCTGTCTCCTATATACAGAACTAGTTCTCTACCCGTGGATGTAGGTAACACATATAATACCTCATAGATAGCTCAGGAAATACCCAGGACCGCGGTCCACACTTTGAAATATCAATTTCATTACAGGGAAAGATCAAGGGCGATCTTCTTTGTCGGGAGAAAAGGCAGATATATAGCTCCAACTGAAAAAGAGAGGCCCTCATTCTAAGATGTGGTTTTAATACTAATTCCAGCACTTTGTGGCTTCTCTTTTCAGTTAAATTTTCATTTTTATCAGCTCCTTGCAATTATGAATGGTTAATTGATTGCTTCAACATTTTTTTATTTAAAGTCATAGAATGCCAACAAGGCCAAACATCACCAAGGGGGGAATAAGCTTAGAGGGATATGCTATATTCTTTTTCACAGTGCCCATCCAACAAGTCTAACAGTCACTATTGCCATCATTTTTCAGGTGCAGGAATTCGGGTGATAGTTCCACCTCAGGTAGTTGAAATCTTGAAACATATGGGGGCATCTATGTTGCAACAGAAAGAGTAGGACAAGCTGGTTAAAAAGTTTAAGTTTGTAACAAGATGGAAATGGTACAGAAGTTAGCCAGAAACAGGAGAAACTAAGCTTTGATAAGATGTCCGGGATTGGATAATGATAAACTCGGAGATTTCTCTAACATACTTTTTCTAACAATATATAAGTAGCCATAAGAAAGACGAACAGTTGTGTCGGATTTCTCTAACATACTTTGTCTGAGCTGCTTGTACTGGTTTGAATGCTTAGCTTATCCAGTGATTTCATTGTTGAGTGAATGTGATGAGGCAAGGTGGGAAAATCCCAAATTCCCAACATGTCCTATCTTCATTATCATGAAGACTAAGAGTTAGCATCACTGAGTTAAGCTCTAATAAGCAAATTGCCAAGTAGAAGTATTAGAAAACAATACAAGAGCAAAAAAAAACCTACCACGGTCTGAATAATGCGACAATCATCCTATAAAAATCATACTCAGGCATTTGGGTTAAAACTCTCCTTGATGTGAGGATGAGAGAAGTTAAATTGTTCAGGATACAAGTGAAAGAGAACAAAGCATGTTTCGACAGCCACATTCAACTTTTCTTCATAGAGGATTCTGATTTCTGATCCTTCTGCATCGCAGTATCATCATCCTGAAACAAAATATGGAGTTATAGATATATCTCTGGCAGGTAAAAGGGCAGGTGATTCAACATTAACAGTTACTCCCTAACTGTCCAAGTGACATTCTTTGATCCATTTTCAAAAAAATCCAAGTACCTAAACAGATAAATTTGAGAAAATAAACATCTTGCACCGCTTTCACCGCCACAAGGGCTCTTGTATTTTTTTTGGCAGAGATCTTGAACAGCACCTTAATGACAGCAACATCAATCTTATCCCGAACATGATGCACATGTTTTGTAGGCTGTGCCGATTCATCAGCCGGCAAGCAATTACATTACATTATCTGATAATATTGCAAAATTGTGCAAGGTAGTGTCCTCAAACTCAAGTTTCAGATCCTGCTTGTACATTGGCTGTGCATCCTCTTTTTCTATAGGTATCATTGTTAGATAATATAGACTCAATTCCGCAGCAACCATGTACTGCAGTGCAAGCACCTGCCATCCCTCCTGGAATTGACTAACCACTCCTGCACAACGAATATATCCGACATTCAACATTTGAATCTCCAACTGATTAATATAGGTTTTTTTTTTTAAAAAAAAATCTGCAATAAGCAACTGTGCAATTCAGTTTATCGCTGACTTCCTACTCAAATTTTAGCAGTACCTCTTCGTCTGATATATTTTGAGCTTTGAAATCAACCTGATAAATTTCAATGTTATCTTACGAATCATGAACTAACCTAAGTTGCCATGTTCTGTTGCAATTAGAACAATAATAACAATCATTTCGAAATCCCACCAAAAATCGCCTTGTTTTTCTCCTCTTTTGAATGAAAGGTAAAGGTTGCACTTGGAGAATGTCTACAAATCAACAATGACAAGGTAGCTTTGGTTTACTACCAAGTTCTTACCCCAATCTTCACTGATCATTGACTCAAGTATGAGTAGAAACAGATAGAATTACTCATTAGCAAGTAGACCTAAATCGCGCCGCGCCGAACTGTCAATTAAAACCCCCAATATTCATCACTCTCTAGGAGAATTCAACAATTTCAAATCAGTCCATCCTTATCGCAGGGCGGGCCGATTGCGATAATAACAAACGAATCTTGCATACATCATATCCGCTACAATTCTATAGATTACATTCAACATCTCATCCAACTATCCAAGGAGGGAAAAGAGACGAAATTGGGAGCGAGGTTTACCCGATCGGTATAATAGAGCAGTAGAAGAAGCTTCGGACGTCATTGGCGCCGTCTCCGAACCGGCCGATGGATCGATTATGACTCCGGTGGTTTAGGGCTGCTCAATGTCGGTTGCTCGCTGTAACGGTATTTGCATCCTAGACTGGTGGACTGGTTATGGTTTTGGTTTTTGGGCTTACCTCTCATGACCCGATTATAAGTAATCCGACCCGTTTTGCAAAGTTCGCCTGTACCAAGTTTGGATATTTTAGCCTAAATGCCCAATATTCAATTTTTATAAGAATTTTGATTGTAATTAGGAGGTTTAGACAAATTTTGTATGATAATCAAATTTGTTTAAAATAACAGCATGTAGAATTTATGTAAGTCGATTAAAAAAAATCTCTTATACTATAATTTCTTCACAAATTCACCAAATTTTTAAAAAGTCATCAACAACTCTTTTGATGTTTAAAGAGACAAAATTATTTGTATAGAAAATGAGTAAATTAATAAAACCGTCAAAAATAAATTACGTGAAACTGTTCAAATTTGAGGTTTAGTTTTCAAATAATCACCACGACTTTTTCAAGTATTTAATAAGCTCTACTTACTAGAATTGGATTTGAACAAATGAATCCTGCCATGTGAAAGCAATACTCTATATATTCTCTAACCATTGAGTTAAGCAAGTCATTTATCGTCGAAAAGATGAACAAATAGAAACCCCATCCTAGTTATAAATTGAATATGACCGACTTCAAATAAATTAAAGAGCGTCGGTGATCCACACTTCCCAATGTGACATCTCTTTCCGTTGGTGGACTTCTGTTCTCGTCTCTCCGACGTCAAGACACCGTGTTAGTCCCTTGGCTCTCCCATACTCTCGACATTCACAGTCTTTCATGGGCCTTCTTGACTTCCATGTTGGTTAGGCGGTTCGTTTTTGTGATTGATTGGATGGGTCCTCCTTCTTCTTCTTTTTTTTTTAATTTTCGGCTCCGTTGTTGTATTATGACAATTAGTCTGTCTGTCGTTTTCGACCTCTCGGTCCACCAGACTTGTTTGTTGCGTCGAATTATTTCTGTTTAAAAAAAAAAGAAAAAAAAAAGAGTTGCGATGTTCGTTGGATCACGAAATCCTTGTCTTGACAAAAAATTGGCTACAAGGGCTATGAACTGGTAGAGCCCATCAATGAGTACGAGGGAAAAGAGTTAATATTGGAGATGGTGGTCAGGGTTGATTTTTTTTTTTCCATCAATATATGGAGATGAGGAAAAGGGTTAATGGAATCCAAACAGAAGAGGTTGTTTTGTGAAAAGAAAGATTTCAATCCGGATGTACATACTCTCCTTCCCAACTCCTTTCAGAGCGTTTTGGCCCGCCGCCATCTCCATGACCTAGTTTTCCACCACCGTCTCTAACTCCCTTGCTACCACTAGTCGCCCTCGACTAATCACGGTTAAACACTGAACTCCATTGCCACTTACCATACGAGTCTCCGCCGCCTCCTTCTCCATTGTTTGACAGGGGCTTCCCCAACCCGACCAGCTTCACCATGGTCTTTCCGCCTACCTGTGGCCACCCACCGGCTCCTCCCCCTTCTTTGCGCTTTGTCGGTCCATCCAACCGGGCTCATCACCCCCATCCGACCTGGTTCAAGGTTGACCCTTCTTGGTTTTCACCGACATCTTCTCCCTCAGACAATCTGAGTATGGTAGTATTTGTTAATTTGCAATTGCAAGCCTTGTTTATTTGCAATATCTGTTTGTTTTGGTTGCAAATAAACTGCTCCTCGCCTCCTCTAAACACGTAGCTTTTCCCGACTAGGAATTTCCTTGGTCAGTCGTTTTCATTTCATTGTTCCACCGGAAAAAAAATATTGGACTCACTGTGTGTATGTTCTTCCAGCTAGTGCCTTCCTCGGCCCCGCCCGTATTGTTTCGGGATTTAAAAAAAAAAGGGCATGTGAGCCTAATGGGTTCGTTTTCTAACCGCTTTCTGGTCTCTTAGCCTGATTATTGTTGTTGTTTATTTATTCCTTTCCCATCTTATACGTTTCCTCTATTTTGGTTGGCTTTGGGTAGTCTCTTACGATCTTGTTATCATCCTTGAGGGTGTGAGATGGGTTTTTTGGGATTTGTTTTGGCAATTGTTTGGCTAGAGTTATGGTTTGCGGGTTGGTATACTTTGCTTTTCTTGCTGTAATACAGGTTTCATGTGAACGGTGATTGATTTGTCAACCTAGTAGACGTCGTGGAAATGCGATCGATACCTGTTGATTCTGTTTAGTGTCCAAGTTGAGGTGTCCGCTAGTGATCCCCAGAGTTCTCTGTGCGCGTCTTCCGTTTGGTTGATCGGTTTGTTGATTCTGCTAGCTTGTATTTTACAGTGTAGGTTGTCATGTATTTTATTTCTGCATTTTTCTTTCCGTCTTTTGCTTCTTGTTATTTCCATTCAGTCATTTGCTTATGTTATTTAGTTCTTATTGTACATGATGGTTGGTCCATCTCCCGACTTGTTCGGGCTCTCGATTCTCTAAGCTTGTCTAGAGAATCGAATTTCTTTCCTTATATCTCCAAAGCTCAATATTACATAATATAACCCTATAAAAATTCAAACTCATTTTTCCAACCAAACTATATACTACATGTTTTGGGCGCAAAGCAAAATGTTTCCAAATCCTATGGTTACCTAGTGAAAATCTTAAAACCCTTATTTACCACCCGAATTAAGCTAAATCACAAGGTTATCTCATGAAAAATCCGTTATTATTATTATTATTATTTCAGAAATGGTTCATTCCGATAGCATACCGGCCAAACAACCAGCTCCAATAATGAGTGATTACGATTTTCCGATTCCACCAGTCATACAACACGGGACCTTAATGGAAGTTCATCATGCAATCAATGTAGTACGTGTGGAAACAAGAGCCTGACAATGAGTTTAGTTGAGTTTGAACTAGTCGCCGCTTCAAGACTTTGAACTAGTCCATTGTGGCAGCTCCATCCATGAGACCGTTCTTTCCATACGTACATATATGTATACTAAAAACTAAGGGGAGATAGAGAAACAAACATCAATAGAGGTATAGATCGAGATCGATCGTTCTTCCCAAATAAATAATTAAAAATAAAAAAATGATGAATCGGTGTTTGCTTGCCAGTATCCTGCTGGTACTATCAACAACCATCGGCGGAGCCGGGGCGTACGGAATAGCGAAACCAGGGTGTCCCGATGAGTGCGGCGGCGTCAAAATCCCCTTCCCTTTCGGCATTGGAGACGGCTGTTATTTCAACGCCAGCAGCGATTTTTTAGTGTATAATAATGGAACATACATACAGAATCAAATGTGACAACGTACACCAGCAACCCACCGATTCCGTTACTATTTGGCAACGGCATAAACAGTAAGGTACGGTGGTGAGTATCGATCTTACCGATCATAGCATTAGCATTTCGTCCGGGGCTGCATACCAGTGCTATCGCTACGGCGAGTTATCCTCACCACCTAATTCAACTAACAACAGTACGTACCAACTTCCCAACTTAAGCAAGTAGCTAGATAGATATATAGATGTTGCTAAATTAATTAGTCTGTCTTAAATTTACAGGTCTTAGTATAGGCATGGGATCAATGATTGCATTCGTTGTGTTTTATGGTCTCTACAAGCTATTCAAAAGAAGAAAAGAGATCAATGCAAGGCAGCACAATTTCAAGAAAAATATATGGTGGTTTACTTTTAAGGCAAGAAATGTCTACTAATGAAGGTGCTATAGATAGAACCAAGATCTTCAATCAAAGTGAGCTAGAGAAAGCAACCGATAGCTTCAATGATAATAGAGTGCTTGGTCGTGGAGGCCAAGGAACTGTCTATAAGGGCATGTTGACGAAGGACAATTGTAGCAGTTAAGAAGTCCAAGAAAGTCGACGAGAATCAATTGGGTCAGTTTATCAATGAGGTTGTTATTTTGTCTCAGATCAATCACAGAAATATAGTTAAACTATTTGGATGTTGTCTTGAGACTGAGGTCCCCTTGTTGGTTTACGAGTTTGTACCCAATGGTACACTCTATCAACACATCCACCATCCCAGTGAAGATTTGCCCATGACTTGGAAAATTCGGTTTCAAATAGCCATGGAATGCGCTAGAGCTATTGCATATCTTCACTCATCTTGCTCTTCTCCGATCCATCATAGGGATATCAAGTCCTCCAACATACTTTTGGACGAGAAATACAGAGCAAAAGTTTCAGATTTTGGGACTTCGAGGAGTGTTTCCATTGACAAGACCCATGTCACTACTTGTGTTCAAGGCACATTCGGCTACCTTGATCCAGAGTTTTTCCGATCAAGTCAGTTCAGTGAAAAGAGTGATGTTTACAGCTTTGGCGTAGTTCTTTTGGAGCTACTAACTAGCATGAAACCCATTTTCACAAGCACATCTGGAGAGCCTCGGGGGTTTGGCAACAGAGTTCACACAAATAATGGAGACTAGCCCCGACCAGTTGAACAACATTTTGGACACACAAGTCTTACAAAACTGCTCAAAAGAGGAGATTGAAACATTGGCCAAGCTCATTGAAGGATGCCTGAGTATGAATGCGAAGCAAAGGCCGACCATGATCGAAGTTGCGATGACACTGGAGATGATCAAGAAGCAACATGATGAAGAGGGTAATCCTGCAACTGTGAAGGGAATTAGAAGGCAAGGCGATGGAAGTTTGTGTATGGATCACACGAGTCTACCTTGCAGCGATTCAAGCACTTCAGCCTTCACTAATAGCTCCTACTCCATGGAGGTGGAGCCTTTGTTATTTGATTCCAAGTAAGGGTAATTGAGCGACGGCAAAATTTTTTTTTTTCTTTTTTGTTTGGTTTGTTTGTTTGGCATTCAATATTGTAATAGTCAGGAGTATAAAAGAGGGAAAGAAACAAACAACCAAATGAAGAGAGATAGGTCTTGCAAATTGAATAAAATTAGTGATTTTCTCGAACCATGTTCGAATTTTTTCAGAATATTTTCGATCGAGTTTGACACACCACAAAATACTCGACCGTGTCAATTTTTCACTAACAAACCATTTTGCCCATGCTCCTCACCATGTCATTTTTCGAAATCTTTGGTTATTATGGTGAAGTATTTTCTAAAGACGATCGTTATTTCGAATTCGACAAAGAATAATAAATCGGCTGCTTCCATCATTCTTCTGACATTTGCCCTATTTAGAATTAAGAAAAGGAGTCCTGTAGTTATTAGGAAACCAAATTTGGATTCCCTGTAATATTTTTTGTATTCTTACACCTCTTAAATTGGTTTAAATGTAAATACCTAATGGTGATAAATAATGAAAAAATAATATTTAGTGTATGTGTTTTTTTTAATAAAATGTTTTATTTCCTTAATTTGAAAAGGATGAGTGACCACGAAGAAGTTCCAATTATCACTGAGTGGACCAAATATTTAAATAATTTTTTATATCATTTGCACTTTTGCAGTATCTGCTCTCCATCACCATTAGAGGTATGATAAACTAGCGAAAATTAATATAGCTAACTTCAATGTAAATTACTAAATAGAGTGTCTTACTGATGCTACAGTTTTGAACAAAGGAACCATGAAAATGGACAAGACCAAGAAAAAGAACAAAATGAAAATGACCGCAGGTGACCAAATGCATAAAGTGGGAAAAAATTAAGTCCACTTTGGATGATAATGGCATAGTCGAACAACGAAACGAAGACAGCAGAAACAATAAAATGACAAATTCATACCAAACTAAGCCAAGAATGAAAATCTGTATGTGGAACTGTTGTGGGATAGGGAAAAGAAACCTATGGACCGAGATCGAAACCTTCTGTAAAATAGAAAACATACAAGTTATGGCTATTA
Organism: Persicaria maculosa; assembly: GCA_963922045.1. Lineage (NCBI taxonomy): Eukaryota > Viridiplantae > Streptophyta > Magnoliopsida > Caryophyllales > Polygonaceae > Persicaria > Persicaria maculosa. The sequence continues at coordinate 9,007,365 of OY998271.1, forward strand.
TGGAAACTAAAACTGAATCACAACCTAATGAGGTTGTGTGGAAAAAAGCGGGGTTTGATTCGATTTATTGGGTTCCGGCGAGGGGTAGATCGGGAGGGATCTGCGTTCTATGGAAAGACTACCAACTTTTGAGTGGAAAAATTTCTATTTTGACAACAGACGACCGATTCGTTACGATGAAAATAGAAGACAAAAATAATGGATTTGTTTTGGCTTGTTGCCTTGTTTACACGCCTGCACAAGAGGGTGAGAAACCCCTATTCTGGTCCAGACTCCAAGACCATATTCAAGGGATTGACATTCCTGCTATTGTGACGGGGAATCTTAATGAGATTCAATGTCCTACTGAAAAAATGGGTGGTGTACCCCCTAACATGAACAGATTCCAGAGACTCTTATCTTTTAAAGACCATTGTCATTTACTTGACATCCCAACTCTTGGAAATGGCTTCACTTGGAGAAAAAACAAAACGGATACCAACAACATCTATGAAAAACTAGATAGGACTCTTGTGCAAGACCAAATCCTACAATTGAAATACCCCAAAGTATTTTTGGGTATTTCTGTAAATAAAAATAAGGCAAATTTTTTTTTAAAAAAGAGTTTGTAGAATTTATTGCGAAATATATACCTTATTATTCAGTTTTTAGTAAGTAAAACATAAAACTTTGTTGACATTATTATCTTAAATAAAATAATACATTATTATTGTCATTATTATTAGTAGTATAATTACTTTTATAAATATTGATGTGAGTTCATTATTTTTCAAATGTGTTTTACGTAAATTATTTCAATACTCAATGAACATCATTTTGCGCAAAAACAAGTATGATTTATTACTCAACTTATTATATTTAACGTATCCTATAATTAAAATATTAGAGTGAAAATTATGATTATAATATTATTTACTATAAAGTTCAGAAGTTATTTTTAGTAACTAATTATTTTATAAAACTTTACTTTCAAATGATTATTTAAATAAAAGCACATATTGGGATTTATTAAAAATGATATATATGTATATATATAATTTTATCTTATCTTATATTTATTTATTTTGATCTAGATATTATGTCACATACCCAATAATTTAATGTAAGACATGATACAAATAATAATCAAATTAAATAGATGGATATGTGAGCACATCAATTTATATATAATAAAGGAGAAGTCGGTTGAGACACATGGCGACTTCTCCTTAAAAGTAGTTATATGAACCAATCACATTTTTTGAAAGAAATAATTAATATATGTACAAGATAAAATTAGATATATCTATTCAATCAATCAATCAATATATCTATATATGCATAAGATAAAATTTTATTCTAATTCTATTTAATCAATATATCTATATATGCATAAGATAAATTTTGACCCAATTTGATTAGATGTGGATATATTTTTAGAAGATATTAACCAAATTTTAAATAATATTATTTAAGATAAGATTTAATAATTAATATATGCATAAGATAAAATTTTATTCTAAACCTATTTAATCAATATATCAATATATTCATAAGATAAATTTGACCCAATTTGATTAGATATGGATATATGTTTAGAAGATATTAACGAATTTTAAATACTATATAAGATAAGCTTTTACCTATTATATAAGATTTTACCTATGTAACATATGTAACCAGTTTTAGAAGATATATACTGTATAATAGATATAATAAATGATAAGTCGTATGTAACATATGACATCTTCTCCTTATCTTAATAGTAATAACCAATCAAAAAAAATTATCTCCACCTTAATCAATTTTAAGATAATAGTTTTCATAAGTTTTAGACATAGAATATTTTGGAAAGATTTTACCCAATTTTGTAAGATTTGATAATAATCATATCAAAGTTTGATGATACTTTCAATATATTAATGAAATGGTAATTTTATTTAAATTGTGTAACAATTCAAAAGTGTTGAAATAAATTAATTAGCTCTCTAAACGGGTATTTAAATTGTAAAAAAAAACCGCACACGGTGCGGGTACTGAACTAGTATTAATTAAAGGCAAAGCATTTGTGCCACGTGTCACTTCCTCGCGCACCGATATTTTTGGCAATATCTATTATATATATATATTTATAATTTTATAATTTAGAAATAGCTTTTTTCCAATATTTATTTGATATATTCATATAACCTATTTATGTCAACTATGTATATTTAATTGGATATTTATTTGATAGTTTATATCTATATCTATCTATATACTAACTATACAATATTATTTCATTCTATATTAATTACACAATATCATTTCAATCTATTTTTTTTAAACAATCTATCTAGGCAATTCCTTTTTCTTTAACCAATGGGATTAATTCAAAACTTTTTAAAAAATAAAGTTACTATTAACTATACAATATTATTTCATTCTATATTAATTACACAATATCATTTCCATCTATTTTTTAAACAATAGGATGAATCTAAAAGTATTTTTTATATAAAAAATATATAGTTCCAAATATATGATTTTTCTATTTTTTTATACAATAGGAAAAAAATCCAACTAATGAAATTTGTACAAGTTCTTTAATTAATCTAGCTATATCTAACTAATAAACCATAAAGATTTTTTTATTAGGTATTATAACCACTTTTATTTTGGGATCGATTTTCACCCAATCAACCTATTTTACTTAAATCTTAAACTCATGTAATTTTTACACATTTTTCATAAATATTATTATTATTATTTGTACTTACTTTATCAAATCTATTTTTTTTCTATTTTATATTACCATTTGGTAATAGTTTATTTAATTTTATAATATTGTAGTAATTTTTTATACTTACAAAATTTTATATTTATTTTTTTTGAAAAATTACGCGTCATGACGCGGGGACTGTACTAGTATACATATAAACAAGGATTTTATTATGTTGAACCGGTTGAACCGGACCAAACCAAAATAAAAGATATTGGAAACCGGTTCGGGTGAACCAACCTTCTTCTTCCTCCTTCCTCTCTGCGTGCATCTTCATGGAGGCTTTGAGGTGTCCGACTTTAATTCAAAACGTTTCAAACATTAGTCTTATCCCAAATTCAATGTCATTCATCAATATGCAATCAATTTTGTTTTAAAGCAGGAATCAAGCCCCAATTCCGTCCAAATTCGCAAACCCTAATTCTGAAAACTCATCCAATTGACGTGGTAGATAAGCTTGAAAGACCAAATCGATTATAGCAATTGAATTCCGTCATCAATAGGAATTCAATGACGCCTTCAATTCGTGATTCCGTTTACATTGCAAGCTCGGCCTATAAAAAAACCCCTTTCGACCTTCGTTAGCTTCGTCCACCATTTTTAGCCAATATCTGAGCTCTCAATCTAGTTCATCGTGTTCTAAACACATTAATCTACAATCCCATTTAAATTTTTTTTAGAAAAACATCCTAAATACAAAACGCCCAATTTCGGATTCGAGCTCGTCGGAGCCTTCGTCGGACCACCGTGAGCCGCTTCCGGAGCCACAAGCCGCCACCAGGGGGACCGCCGAGCCACCGGGAACTTGGATCCGCCAGCCGGGTGGGTCGACGTTACCTCAGTCGCGGTCGAAACGTTGACGAAGCTTCCCGAAGTGCTACCGAGAAGTTACTGTGTGCGTGTGTACGGGTGGAAGAAGGTGATGGCATAATTACAAATTATCTTCCCCACTTTCTGTTTCTCCATAATATGCCCTTTTCCAGTTTCTAAATTATAAAAATTATCCCTTCGTTTTAGAATGTATTTTAACTCACGTTTAATCCTAATAATTCGTAGTGGTAATCTCAAGTTCCGACACATCCATTGTGCAAAGGTATCGAAGAGGATCAAATTGGTATAATCCCCAATTTGGTAATTAATTAATTCGATTTTTATTTCGAATTAATAAGTCAATATGTGTCTAAAATACCAATTAGTAAATTCTTTCTCGTCCTCGTAATTTATGTGTGTAGATCCGCTGCTAATTTATTCAACTCTATCATCAAGTCTTTGAAGTCCATAGTTGGTATTGAAATCCAACAAGGTGAAAAAGGCAAGTGACATACCGAGCATTTCCGCTCACTTTGGTGCTTTCGTGTCTTGTTGTTTTCATTCATTTGACTGCATGCCAAATCACATTTAATAAATTACCATTCATCTGCTTGTGTAATTTATTTATCATATAGTTTGGATTTGGCAAGTAAAATCGGGTAATGTTATTATTGACTTTATATTAAAATAATAGCATGGTATACCCACATTATTATTCAAGCATGATTTATCCTCATTCTTTCATGCTAAATTAAATATATATGGAACATGTTTACTCTTTGATGTGTCCGTATTAATTATAAATTTTGGCATCCATTTTACTTTCATTAAAATGGATTATGTTATCTTATGTGATCACTTAGGTTTGCCTTAATCACTAGTTAAAATGTGATGATGTGTGTGAGATGTGGAACTCAATTGAATCAGGATAAAATAAAATATAATGTGCGTATCAATGAAGATACATGGTCCAACCCAATGGGAATTGGGCGTTGTCTCAACTTTGGGTTAACTACTGAGTTGAGTTTGGATTGAATGGGTTAAGACCATGTTGCGTCTTAAACCGAAACAGTTTCATGAAACTAACATTCTCGAGATAAAATATTCGAGATGAAATCTGACTACGGAATCGTAGGTAGGTCGGACGTCCTATCTAGACTCGACCGGTATAATATAGTTAATGTTAAAATAAAAGTGAGCAGGTCATATATGATATCCGTGTGATGTGTTAAAATATATCTATATATAAGTGATACAATGTGAGGAGAGTGAAGCATATAATTTAGGGTCAGTAGTCCATGTATGGACTTGGTATTGGGAGATACAGATTCAATCCTTATTTGATTGTCTAAGACTGCGATTTAAAACTCTCCGGAAGAGTCCTGCCCTCTGGATCAATTTTGGGTTGCAATAAGTATCTCATGAACAATACATACTTTAAACTAAATAATAAAGTGTATTTTGTAGTGATCACAAATGGATTTCAAAAGCTATATCAGAGCATGTACAACCATGGGGTTACCTCTTTCCCTTTTCAATTTTCATCCTCTTATCATAATTTGCCACCTCATATATTTTTTTCTTTAAATTATTTTCTACTTTTTCTACCTCTTCTTTAGAGGTTACCCTTGCAACCATGGGATTACCTTGTTCCCCACTTTTTCTACCTCATTTATTTTTATTATAAATAAAATTAATAAGTGTTTGATATTAATATTTTTTTATTTCATATAGATGAAAAATAACAAAAATAATAACATTACATTATAGGTAAATAACAACTTAATTTCATAACAACTCAAATCGGATCGGAACCATGGAAGAGTAAAAATAAAAAGGGAAGAGGTGCTTGATATTAATATTTTTCATCTCATTAGTTTTATTTATAAATAAAATTAAAAAGTGTTTGATAGTAATATTTTTTTATTACATTAGATGAAAAATAAAAAAATAACATTATATTATAAGCAAATAACAAAAATAATTACATTAGTGTATGAGAATAGAATGTGAAAAAAGAAGTGCAAACAATATAATAGGTCAAGATGAATATATATAGGAAAAATTATACTCAAATTATGGAGAAAAATAAAATAAAATTAATGGTATAATTATTATTTGAAAATAATAATAATAAATATATATTATAAATACATTTGAATAATTAATACATGAAATAAATATAGAAACAAAAGGGTGGGGGCCACTTGTGGTGGAAGAGGTAATCCCTTCCAACCTCTTACCTTAAGGTTTTGCCTGCAACCATAAGCTTATCTTATAAAGCCTTAAGGTAAGTAAAAAACCCATGGTTGCACATGGTCTAAGGGTGCTCGTCGCCCACATCTTTTCTTACTCAACCCTTCGGGGTTACCCGTGTCACAGAAGTCGAGTCATCATATATATATAAAGCCTACACAAAATATTCTCATAAGTAACAATCTCATTTGGATTCAATTCATACCTTATTATGGTCACTGAGTTTGAGTCCAAAGTAGTCCCAGTTTTTGAGCCGTTACTTGCTAGTTCTCGCGAACTAACCGTCCTTTGTTTGGACGGCTAGGGGTTACTTGTCTCCGGACAATACCTCAGCCTCCAGTTCGCAGGTTTAGATTGAGCCTCTGAAGAGAAGTTGAAGAAGTTCAAGACGACATTGTAGTTTTGAAGATTTAAAGATCTAAATTTATTAGAAAATATTGTATGAATGTTAAATGTTTATTTTTTAAAAGTCTTCCGCTGTAATGTTTTGATGTATCAAATATTGTAAACTAAATCAAGAGTTTAATAAAAGGAAAAAGAATGATTTATTATATTTTAAGTCTTCCGCAACTTGTGTTTTATTTTGTTATCATCTTGTTTATGGGAGCATGGTTGTAACGGCCCAGGATTATAATTCCTGGGTTACGTTTCGAGGGATGAAAACCCTCGTTGGGATCGTGCGCCCCTAGTATAGGTTGAAGGTTTGAAAGCCTAATCTAATGTTTCCAAAGTGGGATTTCATACCCAAATTCGAAACGTATCGTTGGAATCCCCGGGGAAGTCCCCTGTACCTATCGTAAGTCTATGCGTGGAAAACCAGTAGTCATGCAAATAGCGAAATCAAGTGTAATACAATAGGGTGCCACGACAGAGCCGGGTCAAAACGGAGTCTAAAAGTATAAATCCAAAACCATGGTCAGAGTTTGGTGAAGTCGATAACTCCAGCGCTCACTCTCCACCGAACAAAATGACCCGCGCAATAAGCAATCAGCACCAATGGAATGAACATAATTAATACCTAAAAATGTTAATGGTGAGCGGGATCAGAATGATGCCCACCTGCTGCATCCCGGCTCTAAGCACACATATACGCTATACCTTATAAAGATGCTTCTAGATGCAAGGCGGAATATTAACACACTAGCATGCCCCTAAGATCAAGTGCATAATAATAGATAGGGCCCCAGCAAAGAATACCAAATGGTATGTCCCTCTCCTACCTCCACCCTCTTCCGATAGGGCGGAGACTGGCCAGTTCGTGAATGCATTCCTTTATCATCGGGCGGTCCGCAGACCCAACCTGTATCCACAATAAATAAAGCCCGCAGGCAGCTCATAATATAAGTAAAGGAAGTTCCATGACTCGATCGACTCAGGACAGAACCCGATGGGACTGGGCCATCCTATGACCCTAGCAAAGACTCTAATTACTTCACAGATAACGGCTGTTCTGTTTACATACGCATAAAGAAATAGAATGCTCAACGGTCAATGCAACCTAGCATGATACTACATGGCATGCTGATCATGAATGCAAGCACCTAGTATATCATGCACATAAAGCAGGGAATATCTCTCTATCAATCTGAGTAAGCTCCAAAGAGACTTACCTAGTAAGCAGAACAACAAAATATAATCCCAGCTAGTAACACGAGCAGTCAGACGATATCGCCTAAATTCATATCAGAACATTCATATAAGTCTACATCTAACCACTCAATCATACAAGCATATATCATTTAATAGAATCAACCGCATCATAATCATCATTCCATCTACTCAATCAGTCATCATTTCACCACATTCCATAAGACTATATCCTTCTCATCATTTCATTCAACCACTTCCATATATCCGCAATAATACTCATATATTCGCATGATCGTATATCTTAAAAGTTCATCATGATAATTATCTCTTATCATATATATATATATCATCATCAAAGTCTGATATTTAATCTCGTCTAATAATCACCACAATATCATGCTATTAGTCAATTCAATCATACCGTTAATCAAACGATCAAATTATCATGCTAGTTATTCACCGAACAAGTAGAATTTTCCGGTTAGTTCCCAACCCGTTTCAAAATCCAAGTTTATTCTTATCGGATCATAAGCCAAGTTATGGGTATACTTCATTTCTGTATTTTACATGCTCTAAGGTTCGGTTATGCCATCATATATTTAACCATATTTGTAGCATTCCCTTAACCAAGTTTTTAATCGAGTCATTATAAACATTGTTTACTAAAATTATCATAACTCTTGATCCAACCGTTGGATCGTCCTCATTTTTGGAGGGCAATTGGTTAACATCTCCATGAAAAATCCAAGCAGGGGACCGAGAGTTATAGGTAAAACAATATTCGATAATTTAAATGCTGAGATTAAGGTATTCGGTTTTGTGTCTTTTACACGTTTTGCTAGCTAAAACCGATTTAAATACATTATAGGATCCACTATCCTAAGACTTTTCACATCAACTCAAGCTATCCTAGAGAGAGGAAGGTGTAAGAGAGATTACCTAGGCAAATGGAACACAAATGGCTCAAAAATTCTCACTTCGGGGACCTTGGGGACACCTCCAAACACCTTGCAATATATTTTCCAAAACCCCAAGCAAAAGGGTCAGGACTTTGTTTAGAAATGAAGCAAAGAAGTCATATAAAAGGTTTAAACTCAGTTTTGGAAGGAAATAATGGAGCTTACCAAGAAAACAACGCAAAACCTCAAGATCCTTCAAAAGACAGTTTCTGCAGCCTCAATGATGGACGATTTCGGATGGGAAAACGAGCTTGGATTTTGGATTATAATGTATGGTTGGAAAGGTGGTTTCAATACGGTTCTAAGGCCACCAAGTTTGCTCAATTCGGAGTAGTATTGAGGGAGATATGACTTTTCTTGTGCAAGGTCACCAAAATGGACCTAAAATGGTAAAGGTTTCTTTTCTCTTTGGTTTTCTCTCAAAGTGACGGTGGGGCTCTTTGTGAATGAGTTCTATCATTGTACAACAGGTGAAGGTATCATCACAAGCAAGCCACAAGTCAAGTCAAGTCAAGGAGTGGGTGGTGATCAATGTTGGTCAAGTTAAGTATGGACGACTGGCCCTGTAAATCAAAGACGTAAATCCCGAGCCCGAGATGCGTTAAAATCCGTTAAGTTCATAAAAGCCGAGAAAAGGTGGCTCGGGAATGTGTTTCTATCATTAAATCAATGTAAAGCCGTGCATAAAAATTTTAAATTTTTCGAGTTTTCATAATCATAGGGGAGGATAATATTCGGATTATCCTAAGGATATTTTATAAATATTGATTAAATTCCGGTCTTTACAATGGTGGTATGTCCCTATAAGCCTAAGGTGGTACAAAGACCTTAAAGTCCGAGTAACCACTGGAGCTGGAACATTCTCTCGTTTACAAAAGGGGGTGTTACAACAATGGTACCCACAGTTAGCAACCAGAAACTATGCATTCTCATCCTCAGACCACTGCCCAATCTCCATCGAAATCAAAACAAATGTAAGCAAAAAAGCTAGACCCTTTAAATTTGAGAAAATATGGCTCCAAAGGAAAGATTATCGAAACATTGTTACTCAGGCATGGCGCTTGTCTTATGAGGGGTCACATATGTTCCTAGTGATAAAAAACCCCAACTACTTAAAAGACTAACTAAAGAATGGAACAACATAACATTTGGTAACATCTTCCGTCAACTGAAATACATTGAAGATAGACTGTTAGAACTCCAAACATACCCCGGCCATAGCCAACAAGTTGGAAATAGTAACAAACAACTACGCCTTATAAACAAAAAGAACAAAATATTACAATACCATAAAATGTATTGGAGCCAAAGGTAGCTACCACCATAAGGTAGCTACAGGACGAAGAAATAGAAAAATCATTAGAGAAATTGTAACAACTGAAGGAACAACAGTTATAGGGGAAGAAAATATCAAAAGAGAGATTCGGAACGATTTTGAAAAACGATTCAAAGAAGAAAGGATTAACCATAGTCTTTTAAATGAATACCTAGAATTAATAAGTACAGAAATTTCACAACAGGACAATGATTCCCTCACAAAACCTATCACAAATCAGGAAATTAAAAAGGTTATCTTCTCCATAGGAAAAGATAAATCTCCTGGACCGGATGGTATGACTGCAGAATTCTACCAACGATACTGGGACATTGTCGGACCATCCATTGCAAAAGCAATCAAAGGCTTCTTCCATTCCGGGAGGATGTTTAAACAAATAAATCAACATTCATATCTCTGATCCCTAAATGTGATAGCCCAAGAACCATCAACAACTATAGACCTATTAGTCTTTGTTCTACTCTTTATAAGGCAATTGCGAAAATAATTGCGGAAAGACAGAAAATGGTACTACAAAAACTGATCCATCCACTACAAGGAGCATTCATCACAGATAGAGCAATTCAAGACAATGTACTCATTGCACACGAAATCTTCCACTCTTTCCGATCTAAAAAAGATCGTGAAGGGTGGATTGCGATCAAACTTGATATGGAAAAAGCTTATGACAGGTTGAATTGGGATTTCATGTTTGCTGTCAAGACCAAATTTGGCTTTTGTCAGAAATTCTGTGGCTGGATTAGAGAATGCATTCAGACCGTAACTTTCTCTATCCTAGTAAGTTGTGTTCAGAATTGAACACAACTTTCCTTTTTGAGATAGAAATTATTGGAATATAGGAAACTAATCTGTAGGATAGAGACAATTTATAGTATTTTATCTCGATTTCCATAAAGAGGTTAACATATGATCTTTTGTAGTAATTCCCCTGTATATATAGTGGTTGCTCTTCCATCCATTCACCATCTCTGGGTTTCTTATTTAACAGTAACTATTACTTACACTATCAAACATCCTCCATAAGAAACATCCTAGTCTCAATTCAATTGACAAACATCCTCCATAAGCAATTTCACATTGGAAAAATAGCAAAAAAATACCCAAAATTCATATGAGAGTTGCAAATATGCCTTGATTTGTACTTTATTGCTAGTTATAAATGAAGCTTTAAAAAACAAAGGAGACGCCAGGATTCGAGCCTAAGAAAATATTGTAGAGCACTGGTCCGTCTTTGATTCATAACCAAGTGAGCTAATCGACTTTACTTATATCATGCTCCCTTTGTTAATTAAAATTTGATGTTTTACTATTCACGCACGCTTTCTTAGGTGTTAAAAACTATATAAAATATTAATTTTTTTTAATAATTTCATCTTAAGAAATGAATCACCTCCAAATCCCGATAGAATGAACCACATTATATTTTTTAAAAACTATATAAAAAGCCAAGTCAACCTGGTAGGAAAAATAAATCACTAAAATGGACCCCCGATGGACTCTTAAACTTAATTTCGATGGATCCGTGCTTCCAAATGGTGACAACACGATTGGATTTATTATCCGAGACTGGCTGGGTAACCCTATTCATATTGGCCATGTGGGTGTGGTAGGCAGTCTCCCATTGGGAGTGAAGCACTTGCGTTAAAATACGGTTTGGTTAAGGCTATCCCCATGCACATAACTTCTGTCCACATAGAAGGTAACTCACTGATTATTATAAATCACTTAAAAAAAATAACCTACAATGCCCTTGGGATAGCTTTCTTTCTCTCATGTGCCCCGTTGTTGTAAAAGAGCTGCGAATAAGGTTGCACTCATTTGCCACTCTGATAGGGGTGATTGTTTAACCAATGATCTAGGTTATCAGTCAGTTCACTTGCCTACGAAGGACTAGCTAGGTAAGTTCATTTTTCAACCTTCTTTATGTAATTTTTATTTAAAGAAAAAATTATATATATTTTTAAACACTAAAATTAATCAAACAACTTTTTCCGGCCACACAAAAACCCATAAATCTTTAATGGTTCATGGGGGGCCACACGTAAGTTGCATAATGAATGATTAAATTATTTTTTAGCAAAAGAACTTCAATTTTGTAATATTTATAAATAATCACCAAATTTAGATGATTGTTTTCGAAGTGAGAGATGGATGTACAATCTATATCTATACTATCTATACTATATATATAAAGTTGAGTTTTGTCCCATTAATTGCACCTATTAAATGATTAAAAAATAACTTAATATATTTTAAATATTAACATAAAAATCAAAAGGTTGTTCTAGCCTAATGGTTAAGGAATAAATATAAAGTTGAGTTTTGCCCCATTAATTGCACCTATTAAATGATTAAAAAATAACCTAATATATTTTAAATATTAGCATAAAAATCAAAAGGTTGTTCTAGCCTAATGGTTAAGGAATAATTTATATGCATAAGGTCAAATGTTCAATTCTCCTTAACTACACTATTTTTGTATTTTTTTTAATTATATTAGTTTATGCCTTTAACTACAACATTTTTCAAGTTTATAATATATTATTTTTATTTGTTTTAAACCTAAACACATCCATTTCTAAAGCAATTATCATTTTTTTTTGCTTATATAGTTGAATTGCACGTAGAAGTGAGTAAGAAGATAAATAGAGTCAAGTTAATATATTTGTCAAATTTCAAAGATAAATAAACATATGAAAACTTATAGAGATAAAAATTATTAGTAGTAAAATTACAATGATAATATATTAATTAAAAATCTATATATTTATAAAATACTAAAATAGAGGCCAGAAACGGCCTCTGGTGCGATCTCGCGTCCGCGGAATTTTCTGGATTAAAGCGGGATTATTTTTGCTTACGTGTCATATTCTGGATTAAAGTGGTATTATCTTTTTGGGTCACATAAATTAATAAGCCAATATAGTTATGATTTTTTTTTATCTTTTTAGATGAAATAATCTATCCAATACTGAAGAACATTATATCTTAAATATGTTTGTTTTTATAAATATTCAACGTTCATCTGCCAAAATTTGATTTTGCATTATATTGCAATCGCGGGACACAATCCCCTTTGGAAGTCATATGAATTTGGTGCCCGTGGCTCTAATTTTGTTTCTGTTGATTCACTTGATTGATATTCAATGTCTTTGATATCAATTCCTAAGATTTGGACCTCCATTTTCTAAAGAGTGCAACTTGGTAGGATTGTCAGATGATCGTAATTTTATTGTAGGTTTAGAAGTTAGGTTATTTTATACTACGTAGTATTTTTTTTCCTGGATCTTGTAGTTTAGATTGATTTGTATATATCTTTAGTATAAAAGTAGTTATGACTGATTTTTTTAAAAGAAATTTTACTTATGTTTCCTCTACGCTTTTTGTGAAAGAAATCTAAAGACTAATTAACTATTTAAACTCCAATCAAGATATGACAACTGTTTTAAATTTAAGAGCTAATTAAATTAAACTTAATTGATTATATGGTATATTTATAAGGTATTTTCATTTATTCAAATTGTAACGGCCCGAATATAAATATCTGGGATACGTTTCGAAGGTCGGATACCTTCGTTCGGATGTTGCAATTCAGGTACGGGTCGAGGTTTCAAACCTCTAATCAGTCGAAGTATCAAAATACAATTTAAACGAAAATAAAGCGGAAGTACGGTTTAGATACAGAAGCCACGGCAGAGCCGGGTCAAAACCAAAACAAGTGGGTGGTTGTCATTTGTTAAGTTAGAACATATTAGCCGGATTCTTCGATTCGCCAAAAGGTTTCCCCGTCATAGAAGCATGGAGCAACGAGAGCGGTACCTAACACTATCCACGAAGTCAGGCCTGGTGATCGCCTGCGGGTCCTCTGACCGCGCTGAGGCCACATAACATGCCTATGCCTAAATAAAAGATGACTAATGCAGTCCACGATTTAAATCACACTATCATGCCCCTAGTATATATAATATGCGGAAAAGAACTGTAAAGGGCCCAAAACAATGCCAAGTGGCATATCCCTCTCCTACCTCTGCACCCCTTCCCGTTAGTGCAGAGACTGGCCAGTTCGGGCTATTGCATAGCACTCTCTTCGTGGTGGTGCACTCACCACGGTATCATCATATCATATCATATCTCACCATCATATCATATCTCATCATCATATCATAAAATAAATATAAACATGCCCGATGGTGCTGGGCTAACCGTATCATATCAAATCATCTCATCTCTTGCCCGATGGTGCTGGGCTATCATATCATGCTCATATCGACTCGATAGACTCAGGGCACCCGATGGGGTTGGGCTACCCTATGACCCTAGCAAAGACTCTAGGACTATCACAGATAACGGCCGTTCTGTTTCAAACACACAAAGTAAACACATGCTCAGTTCAGTTCAATACTAGCATGATACTACATGGCATGCTTTAATATGCAACAAAACTACACATTACATGACACATCAGGCAGGAGGTCCAGGTTACTGAGTAAGTCCCGTAGGATACTTACCTGTTGATGCAGAACAACAAGATTACACAAGCAAGGGCCCGAATGTAAGTCCAAAGTAATCCAAAAGCAATACACACCTATCATCAAGCCATTTCCATAAGCTACCAGACCAACATTCATACATACGAACCCAAGTTCTCAACATCCTCAAAACCGACCGATAGTAAAACCGTTTTCCAAAATCTTAAATCCAAAATTAAGTCAACTCATGTTCAAGATAATTTCTCAAATCATACTTGGCCAAATTTCAACATTAAACATTTAAGCCTTAAAGTCAATTTCCCAAAATCATGTTATAAAATAATTCCGGCATGTTTCTTATTTCAAAAACATAAAATAAGTTCCAATATTAAACCATCAAAATAATTCTATGCTCACAAATCATATTTATAATTCAAAACCAACAATTCGCTTTAAAGTTCCTAACTCACATGTTTAAATCCTCAAAAAATGCATCAATTAAATAATCAAATCAATATTATTTTAAACCAATAAACAATATATAAAGATAAATTTCCAGAATATTATAATTATAACCAAACCCCAAAATAATAATAATATCCAAATAATTTAACACTTACTATCCATAAGGTCTCAAAACAATAACCATAAATATATATATATAACTCCATATCAATTAAAATCACTTTTAAAACCCCTTTCAAATATAAATATTAATAATTCCAGAACATGTAAGTATATATATATATTTATATATTTTCCTAAAGTCAGAAATAATAATTAATATTACATATAAATATATAAAATATATATCACATAGCATAAATTAATACATACCACATTCCAAAAGTTAAACAAATATCCCAGCCCAACCGAAAATTTATAACCCAGCCCACTAAATGAAGCCCAGACCCGGATTTGATGCTCCAACCCGGATACCCAGACCCGCAAGCCCCCACCCGGATCCAGAAGGGAAGGAAAGAAAAGAAAAGAGAGGAGAGAGGCCCATCCTTTCTGGCCCAAATTCGGATCCCAGCCCAAAGAAAACAAACCCAACTCGGGTCACTGTTCATCACCTCCCCCACCAGGCTCTGTTCGACTGAAGGAAAGAGAAGGAGGGAAGCGGGAGGGCTGCCGGCCACGGCTGTGCTCCGACGACTCAACCCGAAACCAAGGAATAAGGATCAAGCAAGAAAAGGAAGAAGAAGAAGCTCACCGAAGCTTGGGGTTCTCGACGGGAAGGAGATCTGTTGGACTCGATTGGGGCTCGGTTTACCTCGCCGGAGCCGGATCTTCGCCGTTCTTGGCCTAGGAGGAATGTCAATGGCTCAAAGGTGGAGCTTTATAGAGTTTCGAAGCAAAAGAGAGGGAACGAAACCTTACCGAGGTTTGAAGTAGGAAACAGGGCAAGGAGGGTCTCGGGGGTGCGCTCGGGGTGGCGACGAAGAAGAGCTCGCGGCTCTGGATGCTGGGTTGCTCCCTGGGCTGGCAGCTGCGGTTGTCGGGGAGGATGAAGGTGGTGGCTACGTTTCTGCTGCTGCTCGGATGAGGAAGGGGGGACACGGAGCTGCTGGCGGCTCAGCTTTGCTAGCGAAAACAGGGGTGAGCAGAGGCGGGGTGCTGGGTTTGGTGGCTCGTCGACACGAACAGGTTGAGGGCTCAGTGGTGCTGGTGGTCCGGTGGAGCACAGCAACTGTGGGAGTGGTGGTGTTGGAAATCAAGGGAAGCAAGGAGTCCCTTTTGGGGCTGTTGGGACAGGAAAAAGGGAGAGAGAAAGAGGAGAGTTTTATGAGGCTTTAGCAGAGCAATTGGGGAGGAGGGTGTGAGTTGTCCTTGCTTGAAGGTGGAATGGGCAAGGGAGTGCAGAGGTATGAGGTAGGAGGGCAATTGGGGTCTGTTGCACATAATGGGGAAGAAACAAAAGAAAGGGGGGACCAGTTTGGGTTGCAACAGACGGGAGGAAGAGGGAGAGAGAGAGAGAGAGAGAGTTTGTGAGGAAAAAGGAAAAGAAATAGGAAATAAAAGATGCCCTACAATACTAATTCAAACTAGCGTAATAGGTTCAAAACTCGCCCGCCCAATCGAATCCCGACTAACTCAATTTGATTTAAATTTACTAATTCAAGATAACGGAATTTAATAAATTTTCCGATACTCGGAGCTCAAATTAATTTTTATTAATGCTCGATCTCGAAAGCGAAAATCAAAATCCATTTCTAATACCCAATTCAAAACTATATAGAAGTTCGTTTCCGAAGGGTTAATAAAATTCAGTTGCTCGAGGACGAAAATTTCAAAATTTCTAGAATCTTTAAATTCTAAAGTCGAACATAATTTAATATCTTAAGAAAATAATATTTTAAATTTTTCCGGTCTTTACATTTATCCACCTCTAAAAACAAGTCTCGTCCCCGAGACTAAAATCATTTAAAACAATGGAAAGGAGTTTGAAATCGGCGAGTCCGAGGACCACATCCAAGGATCTTGCAATCATCCCAGTTGCGTCTTCCGGGATTCTCACAACATCCTGGCCACGGTCGTGACAACTCCGATTGGTCTAGTCAAGTGTGTAATAAGCGCCCCTATCACATCCTTGCTTCGACCTTTCGGAAGTATCACAACTCTAAAAGCATTATAGCGTCCGACTAGGTCTTAGCAAGAAATCTATAAGCGCCCCTATAAAATTCTTGTATCTACTTCGTGAGACGTCATAATGTAAATCCAGTTCGTAAATTCTCAAAGCGTCTGTAAATGGAAAGGTTGTCATCCCAATCATTGAAAATCTCACTTCTTTAAAATCCCAAGTTGGCCATTTTTAAAACCGCTCGAAATCTGCAAATTCAATGTTTAATCAAGCAAATTTCACACCAAAACAAGTCAATTTCTTTCAAATTAAGATTTTGTCAAAATCTTCCAAAAAACCAAAACAACTTCTCGCATACCAATCAATCAAATTTAGAAGGTAGGAGGTGGAATCATCCACCTCTAAGGGCTAATCCCATATTCTCTTCCTAGGTTCCAAAATCATTTTATCATCATCTTCAACTTAATATGCACATAAATAATCAACTCATCGACTCCTAACATCATCAACCACTTCTCATATGGCAACCTCAACATCAATCATGACAATCTCAACCAATCGACATCTCAACCGTGTAACATGATTACCCATAAAATAAATCATACCCTCCTTTCGGAACACGCCAAAAGCAATAACAAAGTCTTAATGTCATACCATGAGCCATAAATCATATCTACCTCATACCGAAGGCATCACAAGTGCATCATTGAATTCTCATAAATCACGCAAGCACACATGTCAAGAGATCAAAGAGGTTAGGTGTCATGGAGTCAGTACACTACTTCTAGTCAAATCTCACGATCGCATCTCAACATCGCACACTAGTGGAACCAGTCATAACAAGGGATCTCATGTAAAGCATAAATTCACATAGTCATCCTATCCAATCTCTATCCAGCATCATCATAACATATTATCACATTAATCCAACAAAATCATGCTATTAAGATTCAACCAAAAAGGGAAGATCAACAGTATAGCAACATCAAAATGTCATCATGCTTTCCAGACATCATCTTAGCTCATCACAATGTCATATAACGATTAATAGCAGTCATGCACCATCATCTTATATATACACATAAGTCAGATTCATGATCCAAATCAATATTCATCATTTAACATCTCCTGATCATAATGTAACATCATGCTCTCACATAGCAACATATCATAATTTCATGATTCATTCAACACATTATAACATGCTTTTAGAACAACATAGTAGGATAGCAATGGGTCATTATATCATGAGTATAGTTGTCACTACCAATTATGATTCAATATTGTATATCAACATGAAATATCAGCCATATCAAGTTCATCATAGTCGCTATCTAACATCATGCCAAGTCATTTTAATAAATCACATAATCAAGAAAGCTTTCACATCATCACCAGGCAAAATAAACGCAAACCCCGCTCGCTCGATTTCAATTCCTACATCAAAACCAGCCTTATCTAGATTCACCAACATCAGCTCAGGTAACATCCTCAAAAGAAGTCCCAATTCATTTCAATACTCTAATCTCGCCCCTCATTCCACCAAGAACTCTCACTAGCAATCCACCTCTAAGAATCCACTACTATCTCTAACCTCACACTCAAGGCCCTCTCATACTATATCCTTCGTACTCTTAAAAGCCATTTCTTACACTCCCACACTTCCCAAGATTTCACAAGCATCATGCCCTGCTAACCGCACATCCTCTAGTAAAATTCCTCGATCACCGCCTAGCCGACCTTTTCTTAACCATACTCTTATCCGAGATTCACCTAGGGGCTCATCGAAATCCTCAAGCATTACCTCTTAATTCCCGAACCCACTCGGTCCAACCTAAGTCAACACCCCTCTTCTGCAACTTTCCCTTACCACCGTCGATTATTCTAAACACTCAAAACCTTTCTCCACTCTCTGACCGCTCAACCAAAAAGGACCTCACTCACATGTTCAAAGAAGAAGCAATCATGGACATTATTGCACATAAGGACTACATCATATCAACTAGCATCATTAAGCATTGCAACAAGTATCAAAAGTCTCAATTTACCGTCATGCTCGAGATTATCACATAACACCATATATGAATAAAGTCAATTCAAACTAGCAAGTTTCATCATAATCTTAGCTAATAAACAGTTCAGATTCTCGGCATTTGCTGTTCATACTATATAGGAAAGGAATTTAGATCATGCTTAGCAACTCCGAATAGCATCACATCAGTCATCAAGGCACATTAGGATAATAAGGCACCGAATCATATATATCATCATAGACATCGGATAATCAGGCAATAATCATTACCAAGTCATCACATCAACACGAAATTTTCAACATTAAGTTAGTGCAAATCATCATCAACAAGCTCAAAAAGGGTTAGCAATTCGAATATAGAATGCTCCCGCTTGCAAGTCATATCGTACTCAACAATCGTAATCCTCAAAGCGAGCTCGTTCCGTCGACATTGTCGATCCTGAGGCCCGTGGGTTATGGGCCCACGCTTCCGCTGCGCTGCTCTATCGCTATTCGACTTTCCGATCCCTTTTTCCATGCGGTCGCTCATCCAAGGTAACGCGTAGGAGTTTATGTTAGCGAAGATAGGGGAGTGACAAGAGCGGACGACCCAATGTTTCCTTCGGAGACGGAATAGACCAAAGCTAAAGACGACATGACTAGAGACAAGACTCCGACTCGGGAATAGTAACGATGCCCTCAAGAAGTCTATTAGGTTATAATTGTGACAAACACGCACGAATTCATTATGGAGCATATCAGTCGCAGAAATCCACACTAACATGTACCTACCTCGGGGCAACATTCGTATTCATATCAAGACACAGCCAAGTCCTACGCTGATGTTTGTAAAACAAGCTAACATTCTAGTATTCCATGGAAACAGATATGCCAAGCATTCTTCAAGCAAGATAGACGGAACCAGCAATGATCATGATTTGAAGTCATGCGGAATTTAATGAAGACAACGAGCATCATGTATATGAACAATGTAGGAACAGGGTATACACATCAACAATTGAGTCCAAATATATCATGGTAATGTACATTATAACAATCAGATGAAGCGTCATACGAGAACACCTAAGAGTAGCATAGCAATTATCGCATATATGAATAATGTACAAGTTTGGTGTATGCATCATACGAGATCATATAAAGGGCAACATAGTAACTATCTCACAATGATCATATGTTAGGTCAAGCATGGCACGGAATCCTATGACGAGACCCATTTAGAGAGCATAGATCTTACATGATACTAGTGATACATAATGCGATACAAGCATAGTCAATATTCATTAAGAGGAGTGCAACATAATGTTCACGAACCCTGAGGCATCATTAAAAGCAACAAGATGAACATCATGGATGCTAGGTTATAATCATGCTAAGAACGAACCATCATAGAGCACATATATAGTACAATAGTTGTCGCATCATAGAACAAGTACAACACGTGATCATTTAGCGGTTCATATTGGAATCATAAGTCGTACATGATACTAATAGCACATATCGAACAGGTGTACAACCAAAATGATTCAATCAGGTTCATTCCGATATTCATGCGTCATGTATATGCAAAATCAAGATATAGAGTGGTGTGTGATCAAGCGGGGTGTCAAGTCATAGGTTCATGCAAGCACGAGGAGCCATCATAGAGTAATAAACATCTTTACCATGTAAGCATGCTAGGTTTGATCATCACGGAAGGCTAGTCAATCATCGAATTCAACATTAACTCATCAGGACGAGGGAAACATGTTAAGAGAACAGAAAGAGGAACAAGCCACACTATCAGGTACCTAGTTCAAGAGTGAATCAACAATAACGTAGGCAAAGTAGAATTCACTCAAGTCACAATCAAGAGCCCAACATGTTACTAGTGGTTCAATATAACATATGGTACATACATGCACTTGACTGGTTAATACGACGGTATGCAAGAGTTCATTCAATCACATCTCAACGACATAGTGGCACGAGAGGAAAACGCAACAAGGTATAGAGCAAGTCTAAGCAACATGGCAACATGACTAGAATATGGAGACATGAGCTCGAATCAACACATCATATGACAAAACATGCATTCCTCAAGGTTCAATTATAACACATATTCTCCGTTCAACACAACTAATCACACACAATATTAACTTGCAAAATAATCAACAATAGTTAATCTGACGAATTCGGAATAGGTGGGCATGCTATAGATTCTTGTCACAGAATGAATGATAAGCATCGAGGCATCATCGGCTAGCATGCTAAAGAGTACAATCTTATGAGGCATTCGTATAAAGAAGAGTCGTTCACACTATCATGGACCTAACTCAGAAAAGTAGCGATCATATAGACTCATATCATGTGATTCATGTTTTCGATCAATCATACGATCAATATGCCAAGTAAACATGCTATAACAACATACAATCATGATAGAGGGCAAGACACAACATGAGACTTAAGCAATATGAACAGCATGGATACAAGGTGTCATACAACCACAAATTTACATTAAGGATCATCATCATAACAGGTACTGAGGATTACGTAGCATACAAGGCATGTCGACATGAAATCATAACATGTATTCATCAAGTAAGGGACTCACTTCTATCATGATATTAGAACCGAACTATCACACTATCATGAACCTATTCACAGGAAGGACATTAATTAGACGACATCCTAGCATATGACATATTTATTCGTGCTCTAGTATGACGATGCAATATACTAAGTAAATCATGTCGGGATGACTTGGGTATGATAAATGTAGCTCGAACCCATACAATAGTCATTATGAACATAAGCACAATTTCAAACTAATGATCAAACTGTTGATCAAGGAGTAATGCATATAGAATCACATAATCATGAACAGGGCAATCAAGATAACCCGATAGGGGTCCATAAGGGCAACATTGACTCTCCCTAACTGACTCATCACCCATCTTTTCCGTGAGACTCAGATACGACTTTTTGTGGTAAGAAGACGCTAATGAATCGTCATAAGAATTGATAAAGACAACCTCGGAAACACTTACTTTCTAACTTGGAATGACATCAAAAGCCAACTTTCGATACTCTTCCCAAGTAACCCTCATATCCCACCATGATTTCCGAAACACTATGCTTACCAACCCGATTTCCCGTGGAGGAGACCGATATTCGAAGGGAGGACTCGATTGAACTATCAAAGGATTCATAAGGAAAGGGGCGGTTCCTCAAAAGCTGAGCTTAATCATAGGGAAATAAGGGTACTCCCGCTATCTCGTTCAACAATCATCAATATTCATTCAATAGTTAGAACATAACAATCAAATCTTTAGCATATCAAGCACTCAATCATAGAATCAGTTAAAGACAATTGCAATGATCTCCTTGGAGTCTTCCCGACCCATCTGTAAAGAACAAGCTAGTAGTTCGCCTACCCGTTTCCGACTACATCCAATAGGGATGGTCTATCGCCTTTTCTACCCACTCGATCCCTTATTAGTTGGTTCTCCTCTTTTATCATAAGCCAAGTTCATTACTTAGTCCAATTGAGTTAGACATTTTAAGTTCATTTTGCCCCTTTAAAACGCTTTCAAATCTTCGAAATCCATGGGCGGTTTTCCAAAACATACACCCGACCCTTGCGTACCCGAATTGCACAACCTGGCTCTGATACCAACTTTGTAACGGCCCGAATATAAATATCTGGGATACGTTTCGAAGGTCGGATACCTTCGTTCGGATGTTGCAATTCAGGTACGGGTCGAGGTTTCAAACCTCTAATCAGTCGAAGTATCAAAATACAATTTAAACGAAAATAAAGCGGAAGTACGGTTTAGATACAGAAGCCACGGCAGAGCCGGGTCAAAACCAAAACAAGTGGGTGGTTGTCATTTGTTAAGTTAGAACATATTAGCCGGATTCTTCGATTCGCCAAAAGGTTTCCCCGTCATAGAAGCATGGAGCAACGAGAGCGGTACCTAACACTATCCACGAAGTCAGGCCTGGTGATCGCCTGCGGGTCCTCTGACCGCGCTGAGGCCACATAACATGCCTATGCCTAAATAAAAGATGACTAATGCAGTCCACGATTTAAATCACACTATCATGCCCCTAGTATATATAATATGCGGAAAAGAACTGTAAAGGGCCCAAAACAATGCCAAGTGGCATATCCCTCTCCTACCTCTGCACCCCTTCCCGTTAGTGCAGAGACTGGCCAGTTCGGGCTATAGCATAGCACTCTCTTCGTGGTGGTGCACTCACCACGGTATCATCATATCATATCATATCTCACCATCATATCATATCTCATCATCATATCATAAAATAAATATAAACATGCCCGATGGTGCTGGGCTAACCGTATCATATCAAATCATCTCATCTCTTGCCCGATGGTGCTGGGCTATCATATCATGCTCATATCGACTCGATAGACTCAGGGCACCCGATGGGGCTGGGCTACCCTATGACCCTAGCAAAGACTCTAGGACTATCACAGATAACAGCCGTTCTGTTTCAAACACACAAAGTAAACACATGCTCAGTTCAGTTCAATCCTAGCATGATACTACATGGCATGCTTTAATATGCAACAAAACTACACATTACATGACACATCAGGCAGGAGGTCCAGGTTACTGAGTAAGTCCCGTAGGATACTTACCTGTTGATGCAGAACAGCAAGATTACACAAGCAAGGGCCCGAATGTAAGTCCAAAGTAATCCAAAAGCAATACACACCTATCATCAAGCCATTTCCATAAGCTACCAGACCAACATTCATACATACGAACCCAAGTTCTCAACATCCTCAAAACCGACCGATAGTAAAACCGTTTTCCAAAATCTTAAATCCAAAATTAAGTCAACTCATGTTCAAGATAATTTCTCAAATCATACTTGGCCAAATTTCAACATTAAACATTTAAGCCTTAAAGTCAATTTCCCAAAATCATGTTATAAAATAATTCCGGCATGTTTCTTATTTCAAAAACATAAAATAAGTTCCAATATTAAACCATCAAAATAATTCTATGCTCACAAATCATATTTATAATTCAAAACCAACAATTCGCTTTAAAGTTCCTAACTCACATGTTTAAATCCTCAAAAAATGCATCAATTAAATAATCAAATCAATATTATTTTAAACCAATAAACAATATATAAAGATAAATTTCCAGAATATTATAATTATAACCAAACCCCAAAATAATAATAATATCCAAATAATTTAACACTTACTATCCATAAGGTCTCAAAACAATAACCATAAATATATATAACTCCATATCAATTAAAATCACTTTTAAAACCCCTTTCAAATATAAATATTAATAATTCCAGAACATGTAAGTATATATATATATATTTATATATTTTCCTAAAGTCAGAAATAATAATTAATATTACATATAAATATATAAAATATACATCACATAGCATAAATTAATACATACCACATTCCAAAAGTTAAACAAATATCCCAGCCCAACCGAAAATTTATAACCCAGCCCACTAAATGAAGCCCAGACCCGGATTTGATGCTCCAACCCGGATACCCAGACCCGCAAGCCCCCACCCGGATCCAGAAGGGAAGGAAAGAAAAGAAAAGAGAGGAGAGAGGCCCATCCTTTCTGGCCCAAATTCGGATCCCAGCCCAAAGAAAACAAACCCAACTCGGGTCACTGTTCATCACCTCCCCCACCAGGCTCTGTTCGACTGAAGGAAAGAGAAGGAGGGAAGCGGGAGGGCTGTCGGCCACGGCTGTGCTCCGACGACTCAACCCGACACCAAGGAATAAGGATCAAGCAAGAAAAGGAAGAAGAAGAAGCTCACCGAAGCTTGGGGTTCTCGACGGGAAGGAGATCTGTTGGACTCGATTGGGGCTCGGTTTACCTCGCCGGAGCCGGATCTTCGCCGTTCTTGGCCTAGGAGGAATGTCAGTGGCTCAAAGGTGGAGCTTTATAGAGTTTCGAAGCAAAAGAGAGAGAACGAAACCTTACCGAGGTTTGAAGTAGGAAACAGGGCAAGGAGGGTCTCGGGGGTGCGCTCGGGGTGGCTACGAAGAAGAGCTCGCGGCTCTTGATGCTGGGTTGCTCCCTGGGCTGGCAGCTGCGGTTGTCGGGGAGGATGAAGGTGGTGGCTACGTTTCTGCTGCTGCTCGGATGAGGAAGGGGGGACACGGAGCTGCTGGCGGCTCAGCTTTGCTAGCGAAAACAGGGGTGAGCAGAGGCGGGGTGCCGGGTTTGGTGGCTCGTCGACACGAACAGGTTGAGGGCTCAGTGGTGCTGGTGGTCCGGTGGAGCACAGCAACTGTGGGAGTGGTGGTGTTGGAAATCAAGGGAAGCAAGGAGTCCCTTTTGGGGCTGTTGGGACAGGAAAAAGGGAGAGAGAAAGAGGAGAGTTTTATGAGGCTTTAGCAGAGCAATTGGGGAGGAGGGTGTGAGTTGTCCTTGCTTGAAGGTGGAATGGGCAAGGGAGTGCAGAGGTATGAGGTAGGAGGGCAATTGGGGTCTGTTGCACATAATGGGGAAGAAACAAAAGAAAGGGGGGACCAGTTTGGGTTGCAACAGACGGGAGGAAGAGGGAGAGAGAGAGAGAGAGAGAGAGTTTGTGAGGAAAAAGGAAAAGAAATAGGAAATAAAAGATACCCTACAATACTAATTCAAACTAGCGTAATAGGTTCAAAACTCGCCCGCCCAATCGAATCCCGACTAACTCAATTTGATTTAAATTTACTAATTCAAGATAACGGAATTTAATAAATTTTCCGATACTCGGAGCTCAAATTAATTTTTATTAATGCTCGATCTCGAAAGCGAAAATCAAAATCCATTTCTAATACCCAATTCAAAACTATATAGAAGTTCGTTTCCGAAGGGTTAATAAAATTCAGTTGCTCGAGGACGGAAATTTCAAAATTTCTAGAATCTTTAAATTCTAAAGTCGAACATAATTTAATATCTTAAGAAAATAATATTTTAAATTTTTCCGGTCTTTACACAAATTAATTAGATTTAATTAAATAAATTATAAAATTTTATCAAAATATAAAAATTAAAAATGATGTTACCAAATCCTTAATATTAAATAAGAAAAAAGTATTCGTAATTAATATACAAAAAAATATGATAAAGTTTGTGGATTTTAGCCAAAAAAAATACACAACTTAAAATCAAAGAAGTCATGTTAGATAATGACCTTATGTATTTTAGCCACATATAATCCTATATATGTGTCCATCTTAATTGATAAATACAATTAATTTTTATCATTTGAGTTACTTAAGTTATCAATATGAACAACTTAACAAGAATTTTAATATTTAAGTATTTTTATAAGTATTTTACATTAAACTATTTTATCTTTAGTCATTAAGATTGGTTAGATTTAGTATTATACATAATGATAAGATTTTATTATAATTAATTAATTAAATATACCACGTACATCTTTTATCCACCTCATTAACATCGACCCAAGTTCTTTCATAATCTATATCTATATTCTATATAAACTCTTAATTTAGAAGAGTTTAGGATGATGTGTCAATCTTAGAGGCATTTTAAGAGTTTTAACCAATCATATTTTTTTTGCCATTTTTCTTTGATTTTCTTTAATTCTCTTTTTTTTTCTTCTTTATTCCTTTAATTCTCTTTTTTCTTTAATTTTAATAACTATCTATATCTATGCCAAGGATCCCACACCTATAAGCTAATCAAAAAATTACAGGAAGTAAAAAGGAAAAGTAAAGCTTGGAGCAAGGAAAAATTTGGAAACATTTCCAGGCAAGTCAAGCAAGTTGAAAATCAATTGGAAAGTATACAAAATCTACTTTACAGAAATTATGAGCCACAGCTCGACAAAAAAATAACCCAAATCATGAAAAAACATGCTTCTTTGCTAAACTTCCAAAAGATCTATTGGGGACAACGTGCTAAACGAACACATATCAAATCAATAGATGCAAACACGAAATACTTCCATAAAATTGCCACAGGCCGAAGAAATAGGAACTTCATAAAATCAATACTCTCATCAGCTGGAATAGTCCTCACGAAAGACTCAAAAATCCGTGCAAAAATAAAAGACGACTTCACGACCCGCTTCACAGCCTTACCACCAAACCCGAACCCAAACAACCTACTAAACACCATACACCAGGAAATCTCTCATGCTGATAATGAATGGCTCACTAAGCCAGTGACCAATTCCGAGATAAAAAACGCAGTCTTCACTTTGGCAAACGACAAATCTCCAGGGCCTGACGGTTTTCCTGCTGACTTCTTTAAAACCTATTGGCATATTGTTGGCCCTTCAGTTATTAAAGTTGTAAAGGGTTTCTTCATCAGTGGGAAAATTCTAAAACAAATAAATCACACTTTCATAGCTCTCATCCCAAAATGCGATAACCCAACAACCACAAGCAACTATAGGCTTATCAGCCTCTGCACAACGGTCTACAAAATTATTTCCAAGGTTCTAGCTAACCGCCTAAAAAAGATAATACCTAGAATCATACACCTGCTACAAAGTGCTTTCTGCAGGAAGAGCTATCCAGGACAACATACTTATAGCACACGAAATTTTCCACTCTTTCAACATGAAAAAGAAAGGAAATAAAGGAAAGATGGCAGTAAAGCTTGACATGGAAAAAGCTTTCGACCTGGTGAGCTGGGAGTTCCTTTTAACAATTTTAGAAAAATTTGGTTTCTCAAACACATTCACCTCTTGGATTAAAGAGTGCCTAACAACGGTAACATACTCAATATTGGTAAACAATGAACCAACGGAAATAATCAAGCCATCACGCGGAATCCGTCAAGGAGACCCGTTATCGCCATACCTATTCCTCATCTTATCCGAAGTCCTTGCTAGAGGGCTCCAAAGACAAGCAGCGATGCCAAATAGCCATATCGGGATCACATTAACCAGAGGCGGAATTAAAATCCCATTCCTAGCCTTCGCAGACGACATTATCATTTTCGCATCAGCAACCAAAACTGCATGTGATGAACTCAACAAAGTTCTAAATGATTATTGTACCATTTCGGGACAAAGGATTAATAAAACAAAGTCGTCCTTTCAAACTACCGACAACACACAACCAGACACCAGAAGAATTATCCAAGGTGAACTTGGATTCTCACCAACGACTAACTTAGGCTCCTATCTAGGCTGCCCCATCCTAACTGGACGAACCACCAAAACCTCTTTCAGAGATATACTAACCACAACTAAAAACCAATTAGAAAAATGGAAGGCAACCTCTCTTTCCCAATCAGGACGCTGCACTATGATAAAATCTACCCTAGCGGCAAAGCCCTTACACATCATGCAATGTTTTATGCTTCCAACCTCGATTCATATAGAACTGGATCGAATAAACAAAAACTTCCTCTGGAATGAGGGACGAACGCATAAGCCTCTCATCAGCTGGTTTGAAGTTTGCAAAACCAAAGAAAACGGAGGAATAGGAATCCGCAACTCAGAAGATATGAACATAGCTCTGCAGCTAAAGTTACTTTGGAAGATACTGGCTGAACCGACAAACCCTTGGGTACAAATCATTACGCAAAAGTACCTTAAGAACAAACAGATCCTCAACTATGCAAGAAAAGGAAACTGCTCATGGCAATGGACCAAACTAACCAACCTTATCCCAACTTTCAAACAAGGTCTCAAATGGGCTGTGGGCGATGGCAGTAGTATCAACTTCTGGCTGGATCATTGGTGTGGCCCTTGTCCACTAATAGAGACATTAACAAATACGCAAGGAATTGACCCAACAGTTAAAGTCAGCAACTTTATTACTGTAGACAAGAACTGGAATGAAAGACTCCTACAAAGTACTTTCAATTTGACGCTAACTCCAGATTCATTAGAAACCATCAAAGCCACGCCAATCCCACACAACATAAATGACGACAGAATTTACTGGAAATGGAGTAAAAACGGATGGTTCTCAACGTCGGCTGCGATTGAGATGCTACACCAATTAAAATATCACACCAGATCAGATTAAAAATGGATTTGGAGCTTAGATGCCATGCCAAAGGTAAAGACCTTCCTTTGGAAGATAACAAAAAAGGGACTTCCTATGTCTGCTGCCTTAGCCAGGCGTGACATAGGAATACCAACAACCTGTAGCCTATGTGAATCCGGTTACGAAGATATTTCACACCTTCTGTGGCAATGCCCCATCACCCTAAACACAATTAAGAACATCAATAAAAAACCGGGGCAGAACTGACACTACAACAACATCATGGCCAAAACATCAACCCCCTTCTCAGCATAAAAAATAAGATTGGAATGCCAAACTTCTCCAAAATAGCACTTGCATGGTGGTGTATCTGGAACTTTCGAAATAAAAAAATCTTCCAAAATCTACAAATAGATATTAGAACTATTGTATCATTCTATAACAACCAGTCCTACCTATGGTCAACTTCCAACTCAAACAGCGACACCCCTAAGCCTACACGCACAAGTACAAACACCAAGCGCAGGAAAAAGACAAAATGGACCACACCCCCACAAGAATATCATAAACTGAACTTCGACGGAGCCTTTTCCCAAGATGGAACTGGATCCTATGGTTTCATTATAAGAAACCACAACGGTGATATGTTCAGCTTAGGGGCTGGCCCCTCACCCATCAACTCCGTCATAGGTGCAGAGGGGTTTGCGGTTTGGAAAGGTATTAATGCCGCTATTGAATTGCTATTGAATTGCGCATACCTAATATCATCATTGAAGGTGATAACCTCACTATCATTAACTGCCTTAAAGGCATATGGAGCTCCCCAGTTGAAACGGAAATGATTATTTCCGATGCTTTCTTCTCCCTTCGCTACTTTGATAATCTCCAGATTAGTCACGTGTTCAGAGAAGCCAACCAAGAAGCTGACTTGCTTTCCCATATTGGCTACGCTTCTTTTGACATAATGGATCCAACTGTCTCTAGGCTTCTAGCCATCGTCCTGTCGGACGCTCTTAGAAAGTGATTTTCTCTTTCCAAATCCTTTCTGGTTCCAAAAAAAAAATTAACTATCTATATCTATATCTATATAAACTCTTAATTTAGAAGAGTTTAGATGATGTGTCAATCTTAGAGGTATTTTAGGAGTTTTAACCAATCATATTTTTTTGCCATTTTTCTTTGATTTTCTTTAATTATCTTTTTTTCTTCTTTGTTCCTTTAATTCTCTTTTTTCTTTAATTTTAATAACTATCTATATAAACTCTTAATTTAGAAGAGTTTAGGATGATGTGTCAATCTTAAAAGCATTTTAGGAGTTTTAACCAATCATATTTTTTTGCCATTTTTCTTTGATTTTCTTTAATTATCTTTTTTTCTTCTTTATTCCTTTAATTCTCTTTTTTCTTTAATTTTAATAACTATTGGGCTTAATTCAAAACATTGAATTCAATCTAATATAATCATCTATATATCTATATATCTATTCTATATAAACTCTTAATTTAGAAGAGTTTAGGATGATGTGTCAATCTTAGAGGCATTTTAGGAGTTTTAACCAATCATATTTTTTTGCCATTTTTCTTTGATTTTAATTAATTATCTTTTTTTCTTCTTTATTCCTTTATTTCTCTTTTTTCTTTAATTTCAATAACTATCTATATCTATATAAACTCTTAATTTAGAAGAGTTTAGGATGATGTGTCAATCTTAGAGGCATTTTAGGAGTTTTAAGCAATCATATTTTTTTGCCATTTTTCTTTGATTTTCTTTAATTATCTTTTTTTCTTCTTTATTTCTTTAATTCTCTTTTTTTCTTTAATTTTAATAACTATCTATATCTATATAAACTCTTAATTTAGAAGAGTTTAGGATGATGTGTCAATCTTAGAGGCATTTTAGGAGTTTTAAGCAATCATATTTTTTTGCCATTTTTCTTTGATTTTCTTTAATTATCTTTTTTTCTTCTTTATTTCTTTAATTCTCTTTTTTTCTTTAATTTTAATAACTATTGGGCTTAATTCAAAACATTGAATTCAATCTAATATAATCATCTATATCTATATAAACTCTTAATTTATACGAGTTTAGGATGATGTGTCAATCTTAGAGACATTTTAGGAGTTTTAACCAATCATATTTTTTTTGCCATTTTTCTTTGATTTTCTTTAATTATCTTTTTTTCTTCTTTATTCCTTTAATTCTCTTTTTTCTTTAATTTTAATAACTATTGGGCTTAATTTAAAACATTGAATTCAATCTAATATAATCATTGGGCTTAATTCAAATTTATTTACTAATTGTTGAGCGTAATTCAAAACATTGAATATAACTATTGATTATGACACATCACATTTAAACAATGTTATAATAATATTGATATTATTATTCCTGAGTAATTTAAAATATCTATATTTATGTATTATACTTTACATAAGATTTTTAAAAAATAATTTTCTGAGATAATTGTAAGATACATTTGTTGTAAAGTGTTTTTTTTATGATTTTTATCTTAACATTTATTAATATTTTTATATATAATATTTTAGTTTAAAAAAACGCGCCATGTGCGTGGGAATCATACTAGTAAAATACTAAAACAGAGGTCTGAAACGGCCTCTGGTGCGATCTCGCGTCCAAGGAATTTTCTGGATTAAAGCGGGATTATTTTTGCTTACGTTTCATATTCTGGATTAAAATTGTATTATCTTTTGGAGCCACATCAATTAATAAATCAATATAATTTTGTCCTCTCAATTATTTTTACAAATATTCAACTTTATATTTTAATAGTTAGAAAACTTATCCTTTTAGATCAAATAATCTATTCAATATTTGGTCAATTATTCTACGTTTTAGATTAAATTAAATATAATATATCTACATATAAATATGTAACATGATATGCCGAAAGGTTTTAAAAGATGAAGATTTTTTACATAATTGATATCATAAATTAAATTAATTATTACGTTTGGTTAAAATATAAAATAACCGGCTAAGATTTGGATAAAAAAAAATATTAGAAGTTTGAATTACACCGTACTTCAATGAGAAGGGACAAAATGCTTTGGTTTATGTCTAAGGCATCTTCTTTGGGGTTCTAAGAATTGAAGGGTTAGTGTGGATTATACTGAAAAATTAGTATATATAGGACTATATATAGGAGTAAGTGAGGGAGTAATCTGAGTCACTGATCAGTGTGTAACTATATATATATATATATATATATATATATATATATATATATATATATATATATATATATAAGATTTTGCTTATGTTTGTAACTTTGTATGAAGTTTAACAAAAAAACAGTTTATCTGTGCAACTCATTTATTTTAATTTTGATATTCTTGGTATTTATTTGTTTGTTTATCCTGATTAATTTTATTTTGCTTAGGTTTATGTCGGATTAATTAGGTGAGACTAGAGAGTAAAAGTAAGAGTGGCCTTAAATAATAGTACATCAGTACATGTAAGGCCGCTATGCTACTATTGTTTTCCAATCTTAATAAATATAAAATAAAAATAATTCAAAGTACAATATTTGTAAAATACTCATACTAAAATGATAGGTTTTTTATATTAATTGTACCCCTAACACATCATTATTGACTACCTTAATTCAAAAGTATATATTGGTGATTAAGTTAAAATTTAAGTATGAATAATACTATAAATGATAACAATATATATTAAATGGATGCATAAAAAAACTCAAGGTAGTATTAGACTATTAAGCTATATTGTGGCAACAGTAAATAGTGAACATATATTGAGTAAAAATATATTATACAGTATAGCTTAAACCATTTCTTAAAAAAAGTCATACCATTATTCTTATTTAAATAATTTACACCATCGTTATCCATATTGATTTCAGTACTCAATTCTAAACATAAAAGTCATTCTTTAAGTTATTCTCCAAAAAAAATATATAATTGGATAGACATAGATAATAGGTTAAGTTAGTTTCATTAAATAAATAAATAAAATAATTTTCATTTTTTTAGGTCCTTTTGCTAATGTTGATGGCTCTTTATTATAAATAAAAGATAATTATGAAACTTCTAAGATAGAAATAACGATGTTTTGAAAGAAAAAAAATGAAGATGGAAATATAATTTAAAATTAATGTTTGTTTTATAATATACATGCATATGATTAAAACATAATATAAATTATATATGTAATTATTTTTACTATATAGAATAATCATTTTTACCCTTTATCATGTATAGAATAATCCGTATTACCCGAGACCCGAAGTGACCCGATCTGAATGACCCGTTTGACAGGTCTATTGTCAACCATATACTGTACTACTTTGTTTGGAAAAGTTTGTTAGGGAAAAAATATAGATCCATAGAGTCGAATCTGTTTTGGGTCCAACGTGATGAAATTAACAGATTTTATTTACGTTGCGGTTGTTCCCGTCCCTCTCCGTTCCGTATCCAGGGACCAGTATTGGTGCAATGATCTGCTTTGGGTATTTTGTGTGGTGCTGAAGCAATTGGCCTACACGCATAAGAAGAACTTAAACTGATAACTTCACATTGGGCACAAGTTGGTGAATTCAAAGTCAAAAAATAAAATTGCAGCAATAAAAATGGGGCCCTAATTAAACAAACTAAAAGGTTAACACTTATCCAACACAAATTTCAATAATAATCAAGCAATATATAGTCCGATTACACCCATAACTCACAAGCTTGAAAGTTGTTCATTCAGTCAAAAGATAAGAATAATAAACTGAACACGGACTTAAGACTTACCTAGCCCTCAGAGCTTGACACTTGCGATTGAAGATCTTGCAATTTTCTCTTCAACGGGGAAGTGTCTCCTGAAGAGATCTAGCAGGGGGTAATTGTCAAATACAGAGACAACTGCATTAATACTTGACCGCCAAAAACGAAGAAAGAAAATTGAAAAACAAGCGACATAGTTATTAAGTAATGAGAGGAAGGGTATGGGGAAGGAATATGCTTACGATAGGTTTCCGGTGGTGCTACTGCTATGGACAGCACTGACCTGAAAAGTAATGTCTTCAGCACTACAACAAATAGAAGACAAGAGTTGGGCGCGGATGGTTGGTTGATCATCGGTATCTTTATCTTCATCTTGAATGCTGACTCTGAATTTGGTGCAATTGAGTTGATAAGGAGGTTTTTGTCCCGGCTGGAGATGGGGGTAGGTGGTGGGATTGCACGTGGACCAAAGCACAGCAAAGTTTACTTCACTGACTTGCATCACCGATGTGTGAAGAAAACCAGAGTCATCAAAACGAGAGCCTGGATGGAAGATGGGAAGGCCGGAGCCATCGTGTAAGAGTCCCTCCACTGGTTTGTCGAGCCATTGAGATTTACTGCCCCTAATATCGCAAACATAAAGCTCCGGGGCATAATGACGTTCATATGCGGGATGGCAATCTGAAAAGGTAATCAGAAATTGGTCCTTGACCACCATGGCGGTTGAGGACCTTGGGGGCCATATCGCTCCATCATCGATGGTGTGCCACTCTCCACCCAGATAGAAGCCCAACACACCGTAAGGCCCGCCGGAATACCAGAAAACGTAAATCTTCTGCTTCTCCGTTGTGCCAGGAGTAACTCTAACAAGTATAGGATGCCAAGCAGCCGCAGCAGCAACAGGGCAAGGAGGGAATGCTGAAATTCTAGGCTTCACATCGTTGGCGAGGAAACTGAAAACTTGACCAGACCAGCCAAAATAGTGAATCCGATCGCCATCGAGAACCCCCATCCCATCCAAATATACGAAATCGCCAAGTGTGGCCCTCTCCCATCTTCTGTTGGGATGCGAGTAGTCAACGTACTGAATAAATGAATCATACACCTCTTCTCGACAAGATGTGCCATCACAGACGTTGAATAAACGGGAGCCATCGACGAAAAAATCGGAATACAAGAACAAATCATCTAAATCGGGAAGATTGTAAACTCCGATTCGGTCTCTGTCAGTTTTAGCGACTTCCTCTCCGGCGGAGCCGTCTCTACCCTCGATCACATACAACTGATTCCGAACCGGCGGTTTCACACCTGCCTCAACACGCCAGTCGAAGGAGGCGCGGTGTATGTAGATCGGGGTATCCATTGATTCTTTCCCCCCTCTCTCTCTGGTGGTTGTTGCAAACCCTAATTCCCTTTCCCTCAACCTCTAAACATTTATAGGAGACCCAATTTGGACATCCCAAATGAAAGCCAAACTAGCTACAATATACAAAATCCATCTTGTCAGATCGAATACAATGCACTGACAAAAGAAAACGTACACAGTTCGGACGTACCAAAGGGTTGAGTTCCGAC
Organism: Persicaria maculosa; assembly: GCA_963922045.1. Lineage (NCBI taxonomy): Eukaryota > Viridiplantae > Streptophyta > Magnoliopsida > Caryophyllales > Polygonaceae > Persicaria > Persicaria maculosa. The sequence continues at coordinate 9,042,437 of OY998271.1, forward strand.
TTCCGAATACTATATATAAACTCAAAACCCATTCGGAAATCAAATCAAATCGATCGATACAATATGGAGTCGCTAAATAGATCAAGAGTTATGACCTTGATTCTGATCTGCACAGTACCCCTCTGTGCAACAGCGCGGCGCCAAGCATTGACAACATCCTCGGAAGAGAGTGCGGACGGTCTAACCCGCAAAACTAATGTCATCATAACCAACAACTTGGGGGAGGGGCTGCAGCTGACCGTCCACTGCAAGTTCGGGGACGATGACCTTGGTGCCCATTTCTTAGGCGACGGACAACAATACGAGTTTGTGTTCATCCCCAACTTTTTCGAGACGACGTTGTACCACTGCTCGTTCTCGTGGGTCGGGGGATGGGTGGATGGGGTCGTCTATAAAGCCAAGAGGGATATCTCAAGGTGCGGCATGTTCTGTTCATGGACGGTCACCAAGGCGAGCGTCAACGGTATGAACCATGACGGAGTAACCGATATTGTCTACAAGTGGAATTGATTCGCCCGCCCACTTCAAATTCTCTTATATATATAATACTCCATTTTATATATATATATATATATATATATATATATATATATATATAATACATATACTAGTACAATCCCTTCGCCATTATAAAAATTTTTAAGTATAAAAAATTACTGTTACAAAATTAAATAAACTTTTACCATTGAGTCCCTAACAAATTTTGTAAGTATCCTGGTACTATCCACCATGGGTGGAGCCGGGGCGTACGGAATAGCGAAACCAGGGTGTCCCGATGAGTGCGGTGGCATCAAAATCCCCTTCCCGTTCGGCATTGGAGACGGATGTTTTTCAACGGAAGCAGGGTTGTTTTTACAAATGGAACAATAACATACATAATCAAATGTGACAACAGCAGCATCCCATCGATTCCGTTACTGTTTGGCAACGACATAAACAGTAAGGTGGTGAGTATTAATCTTACCGATCATAGCATGTTGGGGAAAACGGGTAGCTAACACTTGATCACGTGTGACTTGGATGGACAAGCTCTCCTTACAAACGAGAACTTGTAATAATATACAAAATATTTTGTACACTCACCACTCTTGACCAACTCACTCACACTACACTTGTGAAGATTCACTCGACTCACAACTCCACACACTACACAACTTTTGGAGACTCACGTTGCATTCCACATTGTTCCAAAACGTTCCACAATTTAGCCCAAAACACATTTTCATGTATTTGAAATATGAATTATTGTCCAAAAATTTAGCATTCGCATTTCGTCCGGGGTTGTATACATACCAATGCTATCGCTATGGCAAGTCTTCATCTAATTCAGCTAACAACACTTACCAACTGCCCAATTTGTGGCCGTTTAACATTTCAGCCACTATGAATATTGATAACTCCACTCCCTTGATGAAAATCGGAATAAGTTTCAAAGGCCTTGACAGTCTGCTTGTGTCAAAGGTCTTGAAGCTTTAACAGTATTGATGAAACACAAAACCTGTTCTATATGATATTATGTTCGAATATTATTTTATGTTATTATATGCTTCCATTATATTGTTATATATACACTAACCTTTCAGGAAGTTTTTCGAATATTATTTCCTTCCTTATGTTGTAAATTGAGAAGATTGAAATCGGAAGATCATGACCTCCGAAAGTTTCCAAAGATAGAAGATCCAGCTCAAGCCATGATCCTCTCTAGCCGTTGGTGAAGATCCTTAGGCGCCGATTTGTTTCAATAAAAAGAAAAGGAAGAAGAAGACAGCTATACACCTGTTGAACACAAGCTTTCATACACTCAAGCCTTCAAGCGAGATCTGTCTTCTTCGTGTGCTCTCTGCTAGTCCTTAAGAGTCTGTAATTTCATTTCAAAGCATTTGAGAGTTACACTGTGAGCTTATAGGATATATTTCGAGAGAGTGTTATACTCAAGAGTTTGTAACTCAGGAAGTAGACACTAGGCGATTGATTCACTAAGTGTAAGAGGATTGTACTAGATAGCATAGAGAGGTGGGGCTCTTCTAGATTGGTCTAGGACTCCAAGGGAACGTGAGTTGACTAGATTGCAATTGTATAGGAGAGAGGCTTCTCGGGGAGCTACTAGGATCCTAAGTCTTGTGAATCAATAAAAGCCGGTTGAATCCTAGGGTTGTGGAAGAACCCTAGGCGGGGACGTAGGTCAAGTTCGTGCCGAACCTCGTAAACAACTCATCGAGTCCTTTACTTATTGCTTTACCTTATTTCCGCACTTGGTTCTACTGTTTAACTTTGTGATTCAGGTTTTCAGAGAAAAGACTAAGTCTAATCTCAAAGGATTTTGCACGAGCTTCAAAAGTCTTGATAATCTGCGAAAAACCGGCATACTCTATTCAACCCCCTTCTAGAGTATTTCTATATCACTTTGTTTTACATTATCGAACCTTCAAATATGTTTGCAGCTGTCGAATGCGACACCAGTGGTCAGGTGTCGGATGGGCGGAACGATGTGACTGGATGCACCACTTCATGTGGATCCTCGGCCCTTGTGAGCAATGGGGCATGCTCAGGCCGTGGATGCTGCCAGGCCTCTATCTTTAATACTATGATTCAGCCTTTGATTTCTGTCGGCAGCCCGTCTAATTATATTTATATAGATGATCGGTGTATCTATACATGCATTTGTCGGGGAGGTGGGTTCTTATAGCTTTACTCTATCCATACCTCTCAAATGGCTGCCAAGGTACGCATTTGTATTAAGATTTGTTCATTCCTCATATGATGGTGTATAAGCCAATCGCCATATTTACACGGGCGACGGACACATTTTTTCGTCGCATTATGTTTAAGGCGACAAACTTAGACTTGGTTTTAATTTGTGTGATGAACTTATGTATGTCCGTCTCTTGAATTACATTCAAGAGACGAAATTAGGTATGTCCGTTAATTTAGGAGACGAACATAACTATGTCCACCCCTTGAATCAATATCATAACCATCTCATGTAAAAAAACGTAGTTTTAAGTGACGAACATATCTTGATGTTCGTCGCGTGAATATTTACTCAAAGCCCGTGGCTTCAACATTTGGGTCTCCTATAAATTTACATAATTATGACTTGCTTTCATTTAACCAATAAAGAACTAAATACATTATTAATTAGCTTCAAACCTTTTATTTTGTTTATATTTATATTAACCATGATAGATATTCATTCCTTTTTTTTACATATATAAATGAATGTGTAGATGAGAGACTGAATCACTGCAAGAGACTAGAGTACTGCGTGAATAAGGAAGGAGGGTATGAATGCAGATGCCCAGAGGGATACCATGCGGGTGCTACATTAATTAGTGATAGATTACATAGATGTCATATTGTATAGTGGGTCAAAAGGCTCAATATTTTGTAACCTATACATATGATTGTCTAATGAATGAAACCCTTAAGGAGGACTTTACATCAGTTTCATGATTCTACATGGTATCACAGCCTAAACCCTAATTTTTCTCTCCCCTACCACTTCCAATGGCCAACGTTCCCCCTACCAAGCCGCCCTTCCACTCCGCTCTCACGACCTCAAACATCAAAAACTGCATCCCGATCATCCTTGATCATGAATCTAGCTCCTACACCATGTGGTCTCACCTCTTCACGACCCATGTCAAGGCTCATAAGGTCCTCCACCATATTGATTCCTCTATCGATCGTCCCGCCACTGAGGACGACGATCTCTTCGCTCAACTAGACACCATCGTTCTTCAATGGATCTTCAACACCATCTCCAAAGATCTATTGACAACCATCCTCGACCCCAACGACAACGCCTTGGGTGCCTGGACCAAGCTTCAGCATCTCTTTTAGGACAACAAGTCCACCCGTGCCGTCTACCTAGAGCACGAATTCTCAAGTTGCAAGCTTGCGTCTTTCCCGTCGATATCCGCCTACTGTCAGCATCTCAAAACCCTGTCTGATCAATTGGCCGTCGTCGACTCCAAACCTAGCGCTAGTCGCCTTGTCCTCTAGGTACTTTTGGGTCTTCCCTCTGAATACAATGCTGCTGCTACTCATATTCAGCAGATGGAACCTCTCCTCACCTTCGAGAAAACCCGGTCTCAGTTGATCCTGGAGGAGACTCGTCTTCACCGTTAGACCACCGACGCAGCCAAGGACAAAACCGCCCTGGTCTCGTCAAGCGACCTGGACGAAATCTATGCACCGCAGAAAAGCCGCAGCAACGACCAGTCCGCGCAGCAATGGGCGGCGGCCGCAGCATTGGTCGGATTCCCCTCGCCCCTCCTAGTCTCCCGTCCCCGACTTCACACCTCCTTGGATGCCCTATGGCTACCCACCTTCGACATATCGCCCACCATGCCTGTATCCTAACAGTCAGCAGGGAGCGGGCTTGTTGGGTCCAGCTCCTCGATCCGCCGGTCACCAGGCCTACCCGTCTTCGTCCGATCAGGGCTACGCTCTGACTGATGTGCATCACGCCTTCTCTTCTATGCAGCTGACACCTCCTGACTCCGCTTGGTACATGGACACTGGTGCGACCTCCCATATGACGAACTCGTCAGGTACTCTTTCTTCTCTCTCTTTTAAGGGTCCTACACACTATATTATCGTCGGCAATGGTGGCCGCCTTGCTACTTCGGGTATTGGCCACGCCACATTACAGACCCCAACCAACCCTTTACACCTCAATAATGTCCTCATTGCCCCCAAACTAGTTAAAAACCTTATCTCTGTCCGTCGGTTCACCATTGACAATAATGTTTCCCTTGTGTTTGATCCGTTTGGTTTCTCTGTGAAGGATCTTACTACGGGGGTTACTCGCCTGAGATGTAACAGCATCGGGGAGCTCTATCCTGTGTCGTCGCCCTCACCGTCCCGTCCGTCGTGTCCAGTCGCCCTCTCGGCATCGTCGTCCAGTTTGTGGTATGCACGCCTTAGCCATCCCAGTGCTGCCGTTTTAGATTTGCTTCGTTCTAAGAGTCTAGTCAAATGTAATAAAGAGCCTCGCTCTAGTTTATGTTCTTCCTGTCAGTTAGGCAAGCATGCCAGAATGCCATTTCAACGGTCTTTGAACACTACTTTTGCACCCTTTGATATAATTCATAGTGACATTTGGACCTCTCCCGTGCCTAGCAAGGAGGGTCACAAGTACTACCTCTTATTTCTGGATGATTATAGTCATTTCTTATGGATTTTCCCGTTGCATTTCAAGTCTCAAGTGTTTCCTATCTTTGTCAAATTTCATGCTTACATCAAAACACAATTTCAATCATCCATCAAATGCTTCCAATGTGACAATGGCCGTGAATTTGATAACAACGACTTTCACACTTTCTTCACCACAAATGGGATCTCCTATCGGTTGTCTTGCACCTACACTTCCCAGCAGAATGGCAAGGCTGAACGGATCATTAGAACTATAACCAACATGATGCGCTCTCTTCTCTTTCATGCATCCATTCCCCTTGCCTATTGGCCTAACGCCTTATCAACCTCATGTTATCTCCTAAACATCCTCCCATCTACTACCCTACAACATCGCTCGCCCACTCAGGCACTATATGGCACCCTACCTAGGTTTTTGCTCAATCTGTTATAACACACAGTACTCAACATCACCCCCTCAAATTGGAGCCGATTGGAGACCCAATTTGGCGCAAAGAAACTCAAGCTGAGCTTGAGAGAGGCCTTTGGTGAACATGTCAGCTAATTGTAGCTAAGAGGGAACAAAAGATGTACACAAAACCCAGATTGAACCTGTTCCCTAGTGAAGTGACAATCAATGTCCAAGTGCTTTGTTCTCTCATGGAAGCACGGATTTGCAGCAATCTATTGAGCAGCTAGATTGTCACAGAAAAGGGTAACTGGCAAGGAAACAGGAATCTGAAGATCACGAAGAATATAAGAAACCCACATGAGTTCTGCAGTTGTAGTGGCTATGCCTCGATATTCAGACTCAACAGAACTCCTAGACAAAGTGGCCTGTTTCTTGGTTTTCCATGAAACCAAGGAATGTCCCAAAAACACACAATACCCAGTAAGAGAGCGTCTGGTGGTCAAGCAAGAGCCCCAGTCAGCATCTGAAAACCCCACAAGCTTGAGACTACTCTGGACTGGGTAAAACAATCCCTTTGAGACAGTACCACACAAATAACGCAACACATGTTGAGCCGCATGCCAATGAGAAAGTCTTGAAGATGACACAAATTGGCTTAAGTGTTGAACCTCATAGGAAAGATCAGGACGAGTTAAAGTAAGATAGAGCAATCTACCAATGAGAGTCTTGTAAGTCTCTGGATTGTCCATTAAATCACCCGATTCAGCTGATAACTTCAACCCTGTAGGAAAAGGAAACCCAGAAGCTTTTGCTGAAATCATGTCATAATCAGTAAGCAAATCAGTGACATATTTACGCTGAGTAAGGTGAGTGCTCTCAGTGGTCCTGAACAACTCAATTCCCAGAAAATAACGAGCAAACCCCAAGTCTTTGATAGTGAACTTGGTGTGCAGAGCCTCCTTAATTGAAGTAATATGAGACAAATGAGTTCCAGTTAGGAGGATGTCATCAACATAAACTAATCCTGCAGTGAACACCCCATTTTTGCTATATACAAACAAGGAGTAATCATGGGTTGATTGAACAAAACCCAGAGAACGGAAAAACCTTGTAAGCTCAGTGTTCCATTGCCTTGATGCTTGCTTAAGTCCATACAATGAACGTTTGAGCTTACAAACCAAGTCAGGAGAATCAACAGCATACCCATCAGGTGGTTTCATGAAAATTTCTTCATCTAGAAACCCATGTAAAAAAGCATTATTTACATCAACTTAACACAAAGGCCATTGGTAGGCTGTTGCCATGGCTATAAGGATCCTGACAGTAGCAATCTTAGAAACAGGAGAAAATGTGTACTTATAATCTTTTCCCAACCTCTGATTATATCCCTTAATCACAAGCCTAGCTTTTTACTTGTCCACTGAACCATCAGGTTTGAATTTCACCCTGTAAACCCACTTAGATGGCAAAGCTTTCTTGTCAGGAGGGAAGGAGGTGACTTCCCAAGTGTGATTCTTTTCCAAAGCCTGGAGTTCAAGATCCATAGCACCTCTCCAACAATCATGCTTCACAGCCTCTTTGTAGAACTGAGGCTCATGAGTGCTCAAGACATTATCCAGAGAGACTGAAAAAGCAGCAGAATCATCAACCAAACCAGAAGCTTGAGCAGTAGTAGTCATAACAAAATCATTATGCCAGGCAGGTGGTTTACCAACTCGTTTGGAACGAGGAGGAACAATAAGTGCTTCAGGAGAAGCAAAAACAACTGAAGGTGGTACAGAAATAATCTCAGAAGAAGAAGGCACTGGTGGTGATGATGATTCAGGAGATATAGGTGCAACTGGGGACAATGAAACAGAGGGCAAAGGAGAATCATGAGAACCTGACTGTAAAGAAGCAGGAGATGAAGCATCCTTAATTGGAACACAAATCACATCATCATCTGAAGAGGTAGGTGCTGCAGGAAATAGGACCCCAGGAGAAACTGATGCAGGGACTTCATCTGTCATTCCTCTGAAAGGAAATTGATCCTCCCTAAAAAGAACATCTCTACTACAAAATAATTCCCTTGTAGTGAGATCAAGTAGACGATAACCTTTTTTATCAGGAGGATAGCCTACAAAAATGCATTTACGACCCTTGACAGCAAACTTATCAGTTCTAGGACCAGTATGAGCAGTATAGCAAAGACACCCCAGAATCCTCAAATGATCATAAGAGGGAGCTTTACCAAATAATTTCTCAAATGGAGTTATCCAATTCAAGGCTTTAACTGGCATAAGATTGATGAGATTAGTTGCTGCTAATATGCACTCTCCCCGGAGAAAGGAAGGAAGATTAGCAAACACAGACAAAGATCTAGCTGTGTCTAACAAATGTCTATGCTTTCTCTCTGCACAACCATTTTATGAGGAGTATAAACCATAGGTCTTTGATGTAATATACCCAAGGAAGCAAATAAGATAGAACATGCTTTATTCACAAATTCAGATCCATTATCAGATCTAATAAATTTGGGTGTGGTCCCAAAATGATTCTTAACATAAGCAAAAAAGGAGTGCAGCAAAGCACAAACTTGATCTTTAGATTTCAACAGATAAGTCCAAGTAGCTTTGGATCCATCATCTACAATAGTGAGGAACATCCTCTCATCATTCAAGGTACAAAACCTGTAAGGACCCCACACATCTACATGAATAAGCTCCAAAACTTTGTAAACAGAAGAACTAACAGGAAATGGGAGTCTGTGCATCTTGGACATGTCACAAGTATCACACACAAAATCCTGAGCATTACATGATCTAAACACTGGCAAATGCCTTATCTTCCCAACAGAGGGATGTCCTAAGCGATCGATTATGAAACATAGACATTGATTTCATGACAGTAGAAGTTCCAGCAAACTTGGAGCTATCACCCTTGGATCTCTGAATGGCACCATCAAGCACCAGCTTGTATATGCCATCAGCTATCCCTCCTTCAGCTAAGATTTCCTTACTCAAAAGGTCATGTATGCAATAGTAGTCTTCAGTGAAATAAGCCCCCAACTTATGAGTGTGAAGTAACTTGTGCACAGAAATTAGATGATGATGAAAATCAGGAAAATATAGCACACCAGTCAACACAATGTTGTTCTTGACACGCACAGAACCAGTGAGCTTAACCTCTCGTCGAGAATGATCAGGCAAAAACACATATATAGGATTTGAAACCTTCTCAACAGTAATAAAATGATGCATAGAACAAGTAACATGATCAGATGCACTAGAGTGAAGAATCCAGGAAACACCATGAGAGTCACATAAGGTAGCATTCATGACAGATGATTCAGAAAAGATAGTACCTGCAAATCCAGAGGTATTGAATGAAGGACCACCATTAAAATAACCAGAGTTATCCACTCCTTTCCCTTTGATAACACGGAGAACCTCCTGACAAACAGCCTGCACAAAATCTGGATTCATATGCACATTAGAAGAAGGAGCATCATCTGACATAGGAGTATCCCTCATTTCCTGACCATTTGTGCTAACTTGAGCAATCACTTTCCCTTTCTTATTCTTCTTTCCTTTATACCAGTCTGGATAGCCAATTATCTCAAAGCACTGATCAATCTGATGGCCTTCCTCTTTGTAGTGATCACAAAACCTTTTCCCTCCAGTTTTTTGCTTCTTTGAATCCTTCTTGGATCCTCCTCCACTGGATCCATTTTGGACAGTAAAAGTAGTTGGTTCTGAGGTAATGTGCACCACCTGATTCTGCCTTTCAACTTGTTGCAACAGATAGTATGCCTTGTTCACAGAAGGCAAGGGATCCATAGCTAGAATTTGGTTTCTCACTTGATCATAGTCAGAATTAAGATTCATCAAGAACTGCATAAGTCGGTTTTGATTTTCCATTTCCAAAACTCTTGACAGAATAGCACATGAACACAGATCTAGATTTCCACAAGTGCAAGTAGGAATTCCACACAGATTATCCAGTTCATCCCAACATCTTTTCAGTTTTGAGAAATAAGCAGCAATTGACACATTCACTTGCATAACACGACCAATCTCTTGTCGTAGATGAAATATAAGAGGAGCATTAGACTGACCATACCTTTCTGCAATCTCAAGCCACAGTTCTCTAGCGGAATTCGCATACAGGAAAGCACTAGAGAATTCTGGCGCCATGGAGTGCAAGATCCAGCACATAACCATGTAATCGCACCGAATCCACCTCTCATAGTCTGCATTCCTTGGCTCTGGCTTGACATATGTTCCGTCTATGAGTCCAAGCTTCTGCTTAGCACCAAGCGCCATCCGAATCTGTCGCTTCCATCCTAAGTAGTTGCCTCCATTGAAAGGAACTCCTGTGAGGCTCATTCCGGGATGATCGGAGTTAGACAGCGACAGCGGATCACTCTGCATCGCATGATTGGGTGCATACGCTTCCAGATTCCTTCTAGAGCTGGATCCTTCTTCAAAAACAGAATTGTTCTTCTGCGAACCTTGACCACTTGGCTTCATGTTCGATCCTTCCTCGAATGTCGTCTTCATTGTTGAAAAGTGCAGCGGAAAAACGATCGACAATACAAAATCTCATAGAATCCTTTAAATTTGCTCTGATACCATGAAGAATTCGAGATTTTGCAGAGGTAATTGAAGAAAATTTCTATTGAAGAGAGTTGATTGTTACAGCTTGCTATTATAGAAATCTAACAACTATATTTATAGGCAAACAAATATCTAATCTAACGATCTAGAATCATCCACGTGGAGCTGGTTTCCCACCAAACTCAACTGCCGTTGACTGAGCGTTGAATCTCCGGGGAGCTCGAGCTCAAAGGTGAACGAAGAAGGTGAAAGTTGAAGAAGGTTGCAACGACGTCGTTTACCATCTGTTTCCAGAAGTCCTTCATTTAACTAAACGGTGACGTTTTGCTTGCGCGTGCCTTGTTTTGCTTCAAATCTGTTTATTAAACCAAACGACGCCGTTTGACTTCTTCCTTTTTTGCGCAATCTGTTATAACACACAGTACTCAACAATGATCGAGTAAAAACACACATAGATCGAATTAATCAGTAGCAAGTACACCTTAATTGTGTCGAGCTATCAATTCAAAGTTCAAACCCCCAATATTCATCATCCACATCATCTAGGAGAATTCAACAATTTCAAATCAGTCCATCCTTATCGCAGGGCCGATTGCGATAATAACCACAAAGTACTAATCTTTCATACAGTTCATCCGCTACAATTCTATGTATTAATTACACATTCAACATCTCATCCATGGAGAAAAAAGAGAGGAAATCGGGAGAGAGGTTTACCCGATCGGTAATAGAGTAGTAGATCCAAGAAGCTCCGGACGTCATTGGCGCCGTCTCCGACTCTCCGATCTGGCCGATGGATCGATGATGACTCCGGTGGTTTAGGGCGACTCAACTTCGGTGGTTTTGGCCTTTTGGGCTTACCTCTCATGACCCGATATAAGTAATCCGACCCGTTTTGGCAAACTTCACTTGTACCAAATTCGGATTTTTTTCGGGTGATATTCAAATTTTAATTGGTAATCAAAACTTGTTTAACACCATATAGAATTTAAGTAAAATAACATAGAAATAATATCTTACATTATAATTTCTTCACAAAATAACTAGATTTTGGTGTTTTATTTTAAAATTTTTTATCAACAACTCTTTTAATGTTTAAAGAGAAAAAATTATTTGTATAAGAAATGAGTAAATTAATAGAACCATCCAAAAGAAATTATGTGAAATCATCCAAATTTGAGATTAAATTTTCAAATAATCATCATGACTCTTTTAATGATTAAAATTGTTAAATTAAATAGATAAATAAGTCAACAAATTATGCAAAATAATCCATAAATTCGAAAAGTATTTTATTGTCAAGCTTTACTAGCTTAATTATTACTAATAAAGATGATATGGAGTGATTAATAGGTTGTGAGTTTAAATCTCCCTCTATATTATAATGGGCCTACTACTTGCCTATGAACAAAAAAAAAAGTATTTTATTGTGATGTAAATTATCAAAGTATAGAAATCACCCTTTATTTTCAATACTATAAGTTAACTACCTATTTTAAATTACGGAATTTTCGCCAAATATCCTTGAGTTTAAGGTTAATTCGTGTGGTGTACGAAAGTTTGACATATTTCGCCAGGTGCCCTTGAGGTTTTTATTATTTTCGCCAAATGCCCCTGAGGTTTTCATTTTGTTCGCCAGATACCCCTATGTCGAATTTGTTAACATTTTGGATGAAAATAAAAAGAAAAGAAAATATTATTTCATTATTATTTTTGTAAGGTATTATTTGCACAATATCATTTAATTATAGTAACTAAATTATCTAATTTTATTTACACAATATCATTTTATACTACATTTTTTAACCAATGGGATTAATTCAAAAGTTTTATGTAATAAAGTTGATATTAACTATACAATATTATTTCATTATGCATTATTACATGATATCATTTTATGCTATTTTTTTAAAATCATGGGATTAATTCAAAACTTTATTTTAAAAAAAAATACATAGTTCTAAATATACGAATACTTTTTTTCCAAAGCAACCAATCTCTCTCTCTATCTATCTCTCTCTATCTATCTAGCTATGTGTGTGTATATATAATAAAAAATATTTTTTTATATATAATAATCTTAATTTTTGGATTTTCACACAATCAACCTAATCTACATAAATTTTCAAATAATAAAATTTTTAAATATTTTTTAACCAATGAGATTTATCTATTGTAACTATTAAATGAGAAATATTTTTGCTTAGATGACATAATCATTTTAATTTTACAATTTCTTCCCAATCAACTAAATCTAGCAAAAATAGCAAACTAATGAAATTTGTACACGTTTTTTTAATCAATCTAGATATATCAAACTATTACATCATAAGCATATATTTTTATTAGGTGTTATAACCACATTTATTTTAGAATTTTAACCCAATCAACCTATTCTACTTAAATCTTAAACTCATGTAATTTTTACACATTTTTCATAAATATTTTAATTATTTTTACTTAATTATCAAATCTATTTTTTCTATTTTATGTTAACGTTTGATAATATTTTATTTAAACTTATCATAGTAATTTTTTATACTTATAAAATTTTATTTTTATTGTCTAAAAAGAAAACTACACACTATGGTGCGAGGATTGTACTAGTTTTCCACCAAAATGTTAACAAATTCGACAAAAGGGCATTTAGCGAAAAGAAAACCTCAGGGGTATTTAACAAAAAAATAAAAACCTCAGGGGTACCTGGTGAAATATGTCAAACTTTTGTACACCGCGCGAATTAACCTTAACCTCAGGGACATTTGGCGAAAATTCCGTTTATATTACTATCCATCCAAAATTGTTCTAAAATATTTGGGTTAAAATATACTTCATATTATATATGTGGTATGCAATATTTTTAAAACTTAAAAAAGATTATGGATGGGCCTTCGAAAACAATCATCTAAATTGGTTGATTATGTATAAATATTTCAAAATTTGAAGTTCTTTTGCAAAAAAAAAAATCATTCATTGTGCAACTGACGTGTGGCCCCATGAAAAATTATAGATTTATGGGTTTTTGTGGGGTTGAAAAAAGTTATTTGGTTGATTTTTGATGCTCAAAAATATAAATTAAATTTTTAAAAAAATTACATAAAAAAGGCTTGAAATTGAACCTATCTAGTCCCTTGTAGATAAGTGAACTTTTTTTCCAATTTGGATGAATTAAAATTTCTGAAAGTCCCTATGTGTTTCGGTAAAAAGAGTTTCAACTAAAAATAATAATTTATCATACTTCTTAAGTTTCTTAAGTTTCAAAACTTTATGGGCTTTTTAGTAATTAACCAAACGAGGCCTTTGAATCTTATTGATCCAAGATGTTATTGATATTTAGTTTGTAAATGTTATTGATTCCTTAACTTATTCAAATTTGAGATGTGATTAAATTAGGATATCTCTTCCCACCACAAATCTTAAATGCATGTTATTGATATTAGTCCCTCCAATCCAAGGCTCCATGTTAACTCGACTCGAGCAACAAACAATTCAAGATGACTTGAATCTAAATAGAAGGTTGATTGCATTAAAAAAAAGAGTCTTTAACGCACACAATGAATTCGTCACTTTTGTGCACAGATCGTGCACGATTCAATTAGTAGGCTACCTCACATTTGCTTATGGAACATTATACTTCATAAATATTAAACTTATTTACAACTATATAATATCAAAATTAAAATTTCGGAAAAACTATATGGAGCGTAAAGGGATTGTTGTCAATTATGATACGAGCGGTCTCTATCTTGTCCAGCTCATCATATATATATATATATCCACATATAACAATTATCGGCCCACATAATATCGATTGATGAGATTCTCAACTATACTTTGATATATCTCTATCTAATACGAAATATCCCATTAGTAATTAAAAAAAAAACACTAATATTCCTCATTGGGTTAGGCTGGGTAAAGGTTGGCAGGCAATGTATCTCGAGTATCACTTATTATTTCATTTATAATTTAAGTTAAAAAAATTAAATTATATTAATATAAATTTTTATCATTAAAAATTATCATTTAAAATTAAATATAATTAAAAGATTGATTATATTAGAAAATGCGCGAAATAATTATATGATATATTGAGTGTTAGACGGTGTGATACAAGTTAGAATTTTAGTTTCATTTCAAACAAAAATATTATAGGTGTGGAGCAGCAAGTTGTTGTTTGACTCGAACTTATTAATCGAGTACTGATCGTTTATATTTAACTTGTTTGGAAATGAGTTAAACTCAAGCTTAATCTAATTAAATTTAGATTCGAGCTTTGAATATGGTTGTATTCAACTCGTTTTGTAAATGAACGAGATGGAGCCGAGTTATTTTTTAAACGGGCTACTCAGCTTATAGAACAACTCTACGTGCTCAAGCTGAATCGAGTCTCGGTTTAAGTCAAGTTTAAAAATGTGTTCATATTGTACTCGTTTGATAAATGAGCGAGCTCTATCGATTTTCTTAAAAAAATTATGAATAATTTTGATCTAAAAAAATATTTATATAACATGGAGTAGTGTTACATAACTTGACTTTAACAATACGGGGTAAAACGCAGCCGTGGAAGAAGACGCTGCAGCGAGACACCGCATACTCCAAAAAGGCAATCGTATGCAATATTGCTTCTATCATCCAATTTATTATTTCTTTCTCCATATATTTTATCATTTGATTTGATTTTTGTCTTTGTTTTATAAATGTTTAAACTTTTAAGAGGCATACAAATTACAAAATCGTGTGGTAACGATTGGTTAGCTAGTGATAATCAAGCTGACGCTGGCGTCACTTTACACGTGTAACAATTACAACCCCAATTTCCGCATCATTTTAGCGATTTATTTTTAGCTAGTGATGATCATCATCACCAAAAACTACTACTCCATCCGTTCAGCAAAACTTGTCATTTTAGCTTCTTTTACAAGTTTTAAGGCAATTAACAAATATACTAATTTACCCTCAGTTATTACCCTTATTTTTTACTTTATCGAAAACTACAACTAACAAACCATCAATCATATCAAGCACATTTTTGTAAAGTGAATGACAAAATACCTACAATAACAAGTTTTTTTGAACAAAAATAACACCCTAAAATGACAAGTTTTGCCGAACGGAGGGAGTACTAATTAATCTCGTTAAAGGATTCTTCTGCATTGAGGGCGGATTTTTAGGGTCAGAGGTGACAGTCGTTCTCTCAATAAAAAAAATAAAAGTTAATATACATATTCATTTCGTCGATAGTTTCGATTTGATATATTATAAAAAAAAGTTATAAACGTTTTAAGACTAAAGCGATATAAATTATTTTTCACATCATTTACAAAATTAATATATTTGTATCATACTTATCATTTGCTAAATTTCGTAACTTAATATTATAATTAAACCGAAAAACTTCAAGTATTGATATTTTTTCAAAAAAAAATAGAGTTTAATTTTCCGCCTCCTCAACTTACTGCTTCAGGATCCTCCACTGACTGCATTCATTATATTATCAATGGATCTCTTGCACACACGGTGTACCAAAATATTATTTGAGGAATAAAAGTACTTAAAAAAATTTTAAAATGTATTTATATTTTATACACTTATATTTATATATTTATAAATTTTTATCATACAAAAATTTGTTTTAAAAAAATATAAAAAATATAAACTAATATAATTTTTATTTTAATTATATATATTTTTAAAACATATTTTTTCATAACAATATTTTAAAGACATGTAAATATAAGTGTACAAAATACAAATATAATTTTTAAAATTTTTTCCGAAGTAAAATTATATCCTAAATAATTTTGTGGAGTATCGGAGATTACAATAGATCCGCACTAATTATATTATACTCCTTCTATTCGTAAAAGCATTTTATTTTGTCTTCGTGTGTAATTCTTAATTAAATTAACAAATATATTATTTTACTCTCAATTATTATATTATTTTTATACTTTATCGAAAACTAAAACTAATAATAATCTAATCACTACAAGGGTATTTTTATAAAGTAGAATCCAAAATACCTATAATGATATTTTTTTAACGAAATTAACACCTAAAATGACATGTTTTGATCTATTATAATATTACAATTTGAATGCCTTGGAGTATTCAGTTTGAATTGAAATTGTAAAATGACAAATGAAATCTTTCAAATTAGGTGGAATAAAATGGGCAGAAATTCACCCGCACTAATTTGATCCATCTTACCTACTCATTTATGGGTGGATGGATGGATTGATACGAGGAAGGTGATTAGTTAGATAGGATGGTGGTGTATCTATGATGGCTCGGGTCGAAACAAAGTTGATTCACCCTCACCCACTATTAATTATACCCATTATTATTCCTTGAAAGAGAGTGAATGTCTTAAATATGGGTGTTATTCGAGTCGAACGAGTCGAATACTTAGATGCTCATATTTTGCTCGTTTTTTGTCAAGCCGAACTTGCTTTTTGTTTTTTATAACCTAAAATGCTGATTTAACTCAGCTCGCGAGATGCGTGAGAAGCTCGAACTCGAGCTCGTTTTTGTTCGAGCTAAGCTCAAGCTCGTCACAAGCTTGTTTAATCGTGGCTGCTCGTTTTTGCTGAAAACTTGTTTTAAGCTCGTTTTTTAGCTTATATGATAGTTGTATTATATAAGCTCATGTTTGAGCTCGTTTTTGAGCTTAAAAGGGCAAAACTGTATTTTATGGGGAAACAGTTAGTTATATGAGTAGCTTGAATAAAGTTTGAGCTCGGCTCGTGAGTTCATGACGAGCTCGGGAAACCTCTCGTATTCAACTCATTTTTTAATGTGAGCGAGCGTGAGCTGAGTTTTCTCGAGCCGAGTATAAGTCGAATTCGAGTTACTCATGTTCATATAACACCCCAAGTCTTAAACCTATCATAAGAAAAATTCTTTGAAAAAATGATTTTTAGAAATAAAACAGTTAGTTTATCATTTTTTTAAGGCTTACCGTAAGGTCAAAATAGTGAATATTAACCCTTTATCAAGTAAGGCTCCGTTTGGTAAAATAAAAACCCACCAGATAACTTATTTGAACCTTTTGATTTTGATATTATATAACTGTAAATGAAATAAATATAAAATTTTAGTTTAATTAGCTTTTGTATTGAGAGTACTATTTCAATTAGCTTTTGTATTGAGAGTATTTCAACAACTAGTCACCAAATCTTTTCGGAGCTTATGATTTTTTATTCACAAGTTTCTATCAGCTACTCCAATTACTAGGTTTACCATATATCATACTAACTTATTAATATATATTTAAACATAAATAATCCATCCGTTTCAGCTATCTCACCAGCTTCAGCTACCCTATCAGTTACTATTCCACTCCAATATTTTATGGTGCTGTTTTAGCAATCAGCCCATATAATCATCAACAAATCTCATAAAAATAAAACCAACTTTAAAATATAATTTAAATATATGAACTTATTATATGACAATTGACAAATGTTCACGAGAATCGTGTGAGATTAGTACTTGTCCATATTTTCACGTATTTTAATCAATTCAGACATTTAATTTATCATTCTCCCGTTCTAATTTGAAAGTATGAAGGAAAAAAATAATAAAAAAAGAAGAGGAAGTGAGGCCACCGGCCACGGCAGGTATAAAAATGTATTGTATCAGCCTCCATTATTGATTTTGTCGGGACATTCATCATACCATGGCCCTCCCCTTCCAATTATCACTAAATTACCAAGCACCACTTGTTTTTTCCCCCCTAAAAAACAACTATTTCTTTTTTTTCCTGTTGAAAAAATGACAATAAAAACTACCTTAGGTATTTCGAAAGTTCATAATATACCCATGATTTTTGAAGAAGTGGCAAGTTCATTGATTTTTTTTTTCTAAATTGAGAAATTTCGTTGGTTGCTTAGTCTAAGACATAAGTTGAGTGTATTCTAAGACATAAGTTGAGTGTGGTTTCAGCTTAAAATCAATTGACAATAAAAAGAGTAATGCACTAGCTTATTTACTAAGTTGAGACTGTTTGTCTGCGTTAATAGCTTAACATATAAGCCAAGTGGGGTTCTATCACAAAACTAATTAATAATAGGAGTAGCCGGCTACTAGTTTATATACTATGGTTTGTTTGTTCATATTTTCAATATGAGACTCTTTGTCTCTTCACATCTCTCGATCAATACATTTTCTAGACATAGTATATTTATCGTGTGATTTTTTTAGTTTGTAGTTATACTTTCAATGTGAAATTCTTTTGGCATATTTACATTTCAATAACATTTCACGCTACATAGAAAGAGATGATCTACCGATGCTCAAAGGTAAAAGTTGCGGGCCGCTATGATATTTTGACTAATATGATTCCGTAACCAAATGAAACAAAGTTAACAAACAAAAAATTTCAACTAAGAGTATAACGTGGATTTTGATAATACCTTATGACCTAAGTTTGTTATAATGGTTTGGATCGTATTGAATGAGATCAAAGTTTATGAACTTATCTCGATTTTTTTCATAATTTAGGACCATGGATTAGACTGGGATCGAAAATTTTGACCCTGACTTTTTTCGATTCATAGGTCAATAATTCGATTAGACCGTTTTCCTTAAATTCTATACCATAAATTATACATCATAAACTCTTAACCTATCTTTCTTTTTTAAATACCATCCCCATATTTAGAGTAACAAAGCAAACAAACATTCATATATTATAGAGAATAAAAGAATCAATGCAACACAGTTGAATTCCTTATTAACAATGTTATTTTTAATATATTATCAGTCCAATATTGAAATCCAAAATTTATTTTTTAGAGAGTAAGGACCAGACCGGAAGTACTACAGTCTATACCAGGTCTGTTAATTTCGGTCGGGTCCAATATACGAGCAACCTTATACCCTGTTTGGATGATGAGATTTGAAGGGATTTTTAAGAAGAGAAGTGTAGGGAAAGTAAATTATGTGTTTGGATGAACAATTTAAAGGAAGGGAAGGGATCTTAAATTCGAGTAACTGCTCAATTTATTGGGATTTCACAACCCACCAAAAGGGTGGAATTCGGGAGGAAAGTGAAATTCCTCTCATTCCCTTCACTCTTTTTCCCCTTTTCAATTTCCCACCCCTCCCTTCCCCTAAAAAAACTCAGTTGTCAAACACACTGATAGTGTCCACGTGAGCTTTAGGGGTATTATCCGATTTCTTTAAAACAAATATGAGCACCAAAAGGATTATGCAAAACATTAGGGTACCATACAAAAAAAATAATAAGAAAAAGAGGGGGAAAATGTAAATTGATTAGTCCTCACTCCTCCTCATCCTTGTCATCTATCTAATCGCTATAAAATCAATTATTGCTTATTAACCCGCTCTTTAATATACAATGCTTGCTGTTTTCCCCAATTTCGCTTGATTTCTGCAATCTTGTTCATCGCATCTGAATTTTGGAATCAAATTCGATTTCGAGCATTGAATTTGAGTTTCTGTTGTATTTATTCTTAGTTTATAGCTGTCCATCATTTCATCAATTTCGTTAGGATCTTTGTAAAATCGCAGGCCTAGGGTTTTCGTTGTACTTATAATTCCTCCACGCTGATAAATCTGTGTAAAATCTGATCGATTTTGTTTATTTTGAAAAAACCTAATTAGTTCAGATAGAGATTCGGTTTCTTCCAAAAAAAATTGTGGTCTGTGGATATGACGATTGGAGATTTGTCCCCGCCGAAGAGAGAGAGGAAGTCGCGCCGGAGCAAGCAAGTCCCCGACGAAAACGCTCCGTTGCTTCCCACCAAACACAGCGCAGGTGAGGATGCCGGATTTGATGAGTTCGACGGGGCTTCGTTCCCTGGCGCGGTGTTTAACCTCTCCACGACCATCGTCGGCGCCGGAATCATGTCCTTGCCGGCTACAATGAAGATGCTAGGTCTCGGTCTCGGGATTGGCATGATCGTGTTCATGGCGTTCTTGACTGAGCGCTCCATAGCTATGCTGATTAAGTTCAGTCGGGCTGGAAAGGCTTCTTCCTACGGCCATGTTATGGGCGATGCTTTTGGTAACACTGGAAGGATCTTGTTGCAGGTTGCCGTTATGGTTAACAATATTGGTGTTCTTATTGTGTATATGATCATCATAGGTATTCATTTCCTCTCTCTTTGTGAATTATGACTTGTTAGCTGTTGATTGTTAGCTTCTATATTTCTGTAAATAATGCTATGGATTGACTGGAAATGCTATCCATGACTATAGATTTCCCTTAGGAGATTGTTGCATATAATGCCCTCTGCAATTAGCTTTGTTTGTCCAAATCTTGGTAGTGTACCAAGAGATCAAGTTAGCAGGTAAGAGAATTGAGGGTTCAGATATTGGTATTTTATTAAATTGGTAATATAGAGGTGGTTAAGGACCTTGTACTTACAGGGGAAAAGATAGGGTTGAGGTTGAGGCCAATCTAATCAGATTGACCTCAACTACTTACTGGTATATGGAGCTAGTGTTTGATTGAATGTTCTTACACTGCTTAAAATGGTCTTGATGTTTGTTTGTAGGTGATGTTGTTTCTGGGACATCATCTGATGGGATTCATCACTCCGGGGTTCTAGAAAGCTGGTTTGGAGAACACTGGTGGACTGGTCGATTCTTTGTGCTTCTTTTCTCAACTCTTTGTGTATTTGCTCCTTTGGCATGCTTCAAACGTATAGGTATACTTGTTATATCTTAATGATCAATAAAGGTTATGATGTCATATTGTCAGTTGTCACTGACTCACTGATTAGTGTTTCTGGTCTCTACCAGTTGCTTCATGCTAGAACTTCATTTTTCTTTTTTTGAGGTTACCATAACTGGTGAGATTTTGAAGCTGATAGTTTCGAGTATTCTGTGATTTCTTCATTGTATATTTGAACAACCAAAAACAATTTTAGGGTGTTTTGAGTTTTGACTAATATTCTGTTCGGTGTTGCACTTGCATGATCCATCTATTTTATAATATCTTTTCCTTTTTTTTCTAATTTTTTTGCGATTTGAATGCACTTTAGGATTTATCAGAAGAAATTACTTATGCATGCTATGGTCTTTTAATTGTGGCTGCAGATTCTCTTAAGTTCACATCTGCATTATCAGTTGGATTGGCAGTTGTATTTCTTGTCATTATGGTAGGAATTGCCATATTGAAGTTGATAAGTGGAGGTGTCGCAATGCCTAGATTGCTTCCTGATGTTGTTGATTTAACATCGTTCTGGAAACTCTTTACGGTGGTTCCTGTTCTTGTTACAGCATTTATCTGTCATTACAACGGTATGTAAATCATCAGTTCCTTCTTCTTGAGGTTTAAAGAAATTACGTCATTTGCATAAGTGAAAAAAAACTTGAACTAACATCAATCTTAATTTGAGTTCTGATTTCTGCAAAGATAAGCTAAAGTAACTTTGAGATGTTCCACATGCTTGTTTTTAAATCACCTCAGTATTGGCAGCTTAGTAGTGTTTGTTAAAACAGCTTTAAAAAGAAAACATAGGAAGGGGGTGGTCAGTTACAAGCATTGTCTATAGAAGTTTACAAACGTATTGCCAGCCACATGTTTGATTATTTTGCCAACTGCTAACCATATCTATAGGCAATGAATTGATTTTTTTTTTTTTACCAATATTGCAAGTTAATGTTAAATGGGTCTTTTCGCCTTCAAGAAGCTGTTTGAGGGAAATTTTATTTTTGTCACATTTAGAGGGGTTTACACACTGAATTCCAGTTAAACTGGTTGATTTCTGATGTCATCTTGTTTATTTCGAGCACGATGATTATGCTGCTTATGACTATTTGATTAATGACATGCATGATGACTTTGAATTTCACAGTTCACTCTATTGACAATGAACTCGAGGACTCTGCTCAGATACACTCTGTTGTGCGGACATCACTTGCCCTCTGTTCCTCAGTCTATGTAATGACGAGTTTCTTTGGGTTCCTCCTATTTGGTGACGGGACTCTTGACGATGTCCTTGCAAACTTTGACACCGACATTGGCATTCCATATGGTTCCTTGCTGAATGATGCTATCCGTGTTAGCTATGCTGCACACCTTATGCTTGTCTTCCCTGTAGTATTCTATCCACTGAGGTTGAACATTGATGGGCTGTTATTTCCCTCAGCAAGGCCTCTCATTTTGGACAATAAGAGATTTGCGTTTGTGACCGCTGGGCTTATATCCCTTATCTTTCTTGGAGCGACATTCATACCAAGCATCTGGGATGCTTTCCAGTTCACTGGAGCCACAGCTGCAGTTTGCCTTGGATTCATTTTCCCTGCAGCTGTTACCTTGAGGTGAGCTGCTATTTATCATGTCCCTTACCTTTCTTGGCCCACACTTGGTTTTTTTGAATTTAGTTTCATCTCTTGCATCCATTTGTTCACTTGTTAATGGATATGCTTGATGTTTCCAGGGACCGATATGGAATTGCAACAAAGCCTGAGAAATACTTGAGCGTTCTAATGATAGTCCTTGCTGTATTCTCCAACGTGATTGCTATTTATAGCGATGCTTATGCTCTGATAAAGAGGACCCCAACTCCCCGTGAATGAGCTTCCCTTTACGAAGCCAGGTCTCGCTGCCTGTATGGGGTTGGTCGCTTCAGCTCTAGAAGCACCAAAAATGAGCTGCACGCTCTGCCTCGCCTACTAGCGTGAATAAAAATAAAAGCAGCCTGATATATCAACATATATGTTTGATATTCAATTTCGCTTACTTGAAATTGCGTTGATGTATCTCGTTGTTTTGTTAGGTTTGAGATGAATTAGAAGACATACCTGTAAGATTGTTTCCTATTCGCCTGGACAAACAATGTATGATATATATATTCTCTCTAATGATGTATAAATAGAACGAAGACTCTTTTTTGGTTGCCCACTTTTCATGCTTTGCTTGAGAAATAAGATGCAGTATGCATGTTTGTGTTTGTTTATGGTTATGAGTAACATGGTTGGGTATCCTCTGATTATATGAACAATGGTTTTACCATTTTTTTACCCGATTTCATTACACCGATGGTGTAATAATGAAGTTCTACTGTAGTTTTACTTGTTATGGCCTCGCTCATGCACTGCATCGGAAACCTGTGGACTTCGCAGGTAAGAGCCTTGTAATAGGCCTGTGAATTCTCTGTGCTTCCGAGGGACCACATATGGCGCGGGCATGATCCAGTTGATGTTGCAGTTATGACAGGTAGATTATCTTCTAACCTCATTTGTTGTTAATGTTGACAGGTACCCTTTGTGTTTGTTGCTGGATTTGATGATATATCCACAGTTTCTAATGATCATAACTTTTTGTGATTCTTTGTTTGTTTACATAGATAAACATCAGTTGTAAATCTGACCTTAGATAGATCCCAGTCTTTGCAGCACCGGACTAAGGATGTACTTGATTTAAAGAAAGTGTTGGGCATATATATTGGCCCAAATAATTGTTAATTTGGATGTTTACTGTATATTTGTGCAGGCTAAATGACAGGTTGTCTGTAATATAGGAAGAAGTAAGATGCATTACAAACATACAACATATTTAGTCCTTGTTTGTATTGAGTAGGAGGGAATAAAAGGAAAATGTAAAATTTGTATTATCATCACCTTTTAAAAGGGTTAATTATTATCTTTTCTTACCTAAAAACAAATAAATGAGGTGTTCAAGTATAACAAGTTTAGCTTTGGTGCCCTAAGTTTTGTTTGTATGTTTGTGTTGTGGTCTTAGTTTGAACTAGCTAGGTGAAATTAGTTTTGCAGGATGGTGTTGCAGCCACTGGTCTTGCAATTCCCAGCGGCCAGTGCGTCATCTTCAGTGTATAATCCGACCCCGGAATTCTGCTACACTTCCAAAGACTGCTAACGTGGTGTTTGGGGCATAAGACTTCCAAAGACTTGTGCCCTAAACACCACGTTAAGTTACACAGATTTGTCATGATGTATTGACCTGCAGAGAAGTTTGCTACCACTTCCAAAGACTTATGCAGGGTCATTAGATATTGGGTAAATTACAGAAAATCACCCGCTAAATATTAATTTTTTTTACTTAAATCACCTGCTAAATTTGAAATTACACAAAACTACCCGTTAAATAAGATCTTAAATTTGCAAAATTTTACTAAATATGCATCTAATATGTACAAATGCGGATGTTCAATCCCTCAAAAGGGTATATTGGTCATTTACAAACTACAATATTTTTTCAAAAATAAAACCTTGACATAATTTTATCATGAGTGGTGATTTGTTAATAAATTGTATTTAAGGGGTAGTTTTATATAGTTTTTAATTTAATAGGTGGTTAAGTAAAAAACTTTATATTTAATGGGTGGTTTTCTGTAATTTACCCTTAGAAATTTCAGTGGTATGGGGTAGGCATCGAAAACTCGATCTCATGTTGAACCGATTCTTGATTGTATATATCCATCACGCCATCAGGGTGATTCATAGTCACTTATCATAATTGCTAAAAAAACACAAACCACTCCCAAAAAACAATTTGATCGATGAACATGTACTCTTTGATGATCCAACACGTAATACTCGTTGCCCTTTCCTTAGTCGTTTCCCTTGGTTCTGCAGCTGCTTGATCATCTTCCGTCCAGCCACTGTGCCATTCCGATGAGCGCCATGCTTTGATCTCATTCAAGGCCTCCTTCACCATCCATAATTCCTCCTGTGATTATTACAACAATTGTGTAACTGATTATCATGTTGCAAAGACTCTTTCATGGAAGAGTGGAATGAGAGATTGTTGCCAGTGGGACGGAGTCACTTGTGACCCCTTAACTGGTCACGTGATCGAGCTCCACCTCAGCAACAGCCTCCTCAACGGAATCTTCCCCTCCAATAGCACCTTGTTTAGTCTTCGCAGACTGCGCCACATCGACCTCTCTTTCAACAACTTCTGGTCACTGATACCATCAGATTTTGGTCATCTTTCTGACCTTACTTACCTGAATCTCTCCTGGTCATGGTTCTCCGGCCAAGTTCCACCGGAAATCGGCTGGCTCTCTGGCCTAACTACCCTTGATCTCTCTTACAATGATGACACATTAAGTATGCCTAACTTCAACATTGCCATCGCCAACCTTACCGATCTAAGAGAGCTCCATCTCTCCGATGTCTTGATCAACATCGATCTGCCTCCTATCATTGCAAACCTCTCGAAGCTGACATCTCTCAAACTGGAGGATTGTGGCCTACAAGGGGACTTCCTGGCGACTGGCGTTCTCAGCTTGCCAAAGTTGCATGTTCTCGATCTGGAAGGCAACTCCGGGATGCATGCTGACTTCTCGGCATCTGCGATGCAGTGGACAAGTTCGCTCGAGGTAGTCGACTTGTCTTAATGCAACTTCACGGGCAAATTGCCATATTCAATTAGAGATTCATCCAATTCCTCCTTGATATCATTGACCATAGAGGGATGTGGATTTCATGGGGGTATTCCTGGTTGGATGTGGAACGTGACAGAGGAGATTGATCTTAGTGGCAACAAATTTTCTGGCTCCCTGCCACGAACGATGAACACGGTTGTTCTAGAAAGATTGTCATCTATCGACTTCGACACGAACAACATCATTGGGACCATACCAGCTTGGCTTTTCACTCTGCCATCACTGAAGTCCTTGAGCTTGGAGGAGAACCTGTTCACGGGGATAGATCAATTCACCATCACTAACAGCTCTGCTCCCTCTGTACTGTCTGAGCTTATTGTTGGTCAAAACCAGCTCCGAGGACAAATCCCAGAAGCCATCTTTGAGCTCCGCAACCTCCAATCTCTATTACTTGAAGGGAACAACTTGACCATCACTATCTCGCTCAACAAGCTCCATGGCCTCAAGAATCTGACTATCCTCTCTTTATCTCATAATAATATCTCATTCATCGATGACATAGGTGCAGAATCCATTTCCTCGTGGCCTAGTTTTAGAATTCTACAACTTTCCTCCTGCAACCTTGACCAATTTCCGATCTTCTTAAGAGACCAGGAAAATCTTGAAATATTGGACCTCTCAAAAAATGTCATCCATGGTCACGTACCTGAATGGTTTGGGGGAATAAATATGATTTCGTTAGAGGTCTTAGACCTTTCTCATAACTCCCTAACCGGTGGATTGGAGCATATTAATTGGAAAGGGAAGAAGGGATTTATCAACTATTGGTTTTTTGCTTCAAACAATCAGTTTATTGGAGAGATTCCTTCCTTTTTATGTCATCTTACTTATTTTGAGGTAGTTGACATTTCTCAGAACAACTTGACCGGCAACATTCCAAGTTGCATTGCATCCCTTATCCGTTCGCAAATAAGTGTGCTAGATCTAAGCCAAAATCAACTTCAAGGTGTAATCTCCTCCACTATCTTTGACAATTGTACCCTGAGCCTGATGGGTTTTCAGTTGAATGGAAACCGGTTGGAAGGGCCAATACCAAAATCTTTGAGTAATTGCATGAGTTTACAGTTTATTGATCTTAGTAACAACAACCTCAATGGTACCTTCCCTCATTGGTTAGGTGTTATTCCCTATCTCGAGGTGCTTATCTTGGGCTCGAACAATTTGCAGGGTTCTCTAATGAGCTCAAATACTACGAGCTCATTCTTGAACCTGAGAATTCTCGACATCTCAAGTAATGATCTCACCGGTGGCTTACTAGGTGGTTTTTTGATGAGTATGAAGGCAATGATTGACGTAGATCGCATTGCGTCTCAATACATGGACAACGAAAGCAGTCTTATAGCAGGTTATAGTGATAATGTTTATATTTATGAAGATTCAATGAATGCATGGTTTAAAGGATTCAATCATCGACTTGATAAAATCTTGAGGACCTTAGTATCAATAGACGTCTCAAGGAATAGGATTGAAGGGTCCATCCCCGAGGCGATTGGCGATCTTGTCTCCCTTCGGTGGTTAAACCTAGCTCACAATAACTTCAGTGGTCACATCCCACCATCCCTAGGCAAATTGAAGTTGTTGGAATCTCTAGACTTGTCATTCAACGGGCTAGATGGCAAAATTCCCAACGACTTGGTAAATCTTAACTCTCTTGAATTCTTCAATGTCTCGGAGAATCATCTAGCTGGGCCAATTCCAACAGGCAAACAGTTTGATACATTCTTAAATGATTCCTATCTTGGGAATCCTGGGCTGTATGGTGGACCTTTGAAAAAAAAGTGCGGAAAACAGGTTGAAGTGCCAAATACAGCATCTGTCGAAGGAAACATTGGTGAATCTTCAAGTTTGGATGTATGGGAGATTGCTTTGATGGGATTTGGGTTTGGGATGTTTGTGTCGTCAGTTTGGGGATACTTCATCTTTTGGGAGAAGAATTCTCCCTGGGTATGCAAGTTGATCCTCAAAGTACAAGTGTTCATCATGCTGCACCTGATAAGAGGCGCTAAATAAAGGTGTATCGGGTCTAGATTTCCCTCTATCAGTTAAGTTTCCCTATTTACTTTCCTTGCAGTAATGTGTAATGTATAATAAAAAAGACTTAAAGTCATGCTCAGTATGATATATAGTTTCAATGCATAATGAAGAACCAATATATCAATGTCTATGAAGATTGATGCGTTTTACCTGCTAGATATTGAATTATAGCTTCCAATCTGGTCAGTTTGTTCTTGGTTTTCTCAATTTTTATGGTGAGATTTAGTCTTACTCTTATCTTGGACTTGAGTAATGTATTGCATTTGTTTAGTTTCTGATTTACCTTGAACAATGGCTACACATATGTCTATAGAGTACTCCATTTAAATTGTAATAAATATATTCCCTTGAGTGATCTCCCACCAAGCATCACTACACTGGAGAGGGACAAACCTAATCTGCTGTGTGGATTTGAAGTACGCATATTGCCTACGATTAGAATGACATAAGAGGCATCTAGCAACACTAAAGATTGGGACGCATTTTGATACCGCAAAGTGATCTTCGATATAGCAAACAAACAGATGCTAGCAAAGTGATCGCAAATCTTTATCCACCCGCAAAGGGAGCTATTATAAAAGCTGCTGGAATGCTGTAAGCAATCAGATTGTTTCAAGGAGCACTTGTATGCCTCCTTTTAATCCTTAGACTTGTTTATCTCTTTTTTGTACTTTCTAACCAGTGTTCATTAATCATATTGCAACAATCCCTCCTATTGCAGCACTTCATTACAGACCACCTAAAGCTTGGAAATTATCATAAAGGGCGCGAGAAGACGAAGCAAATGTGGTCTGATATGGTTGAATGGAGGAAGGGCTTTGAGACTGAAATTATCATAAAGGGCGCGAGCATTGTCTTGAAATTCAAGTTAATTCGGCTAGGGATCTTTGGTAGACTTTTGATTTTGAAGATTTTAATTTAATTAGGTGTTTAAATCGAAATTTTTCAATAGGTACTAATCTAAGCTTTTCGGGGTTTTGGTTTTCTATTCACAAGTTTCCAACTTAAAAGCTACCTAACAGCTAAGTTTAGCAAACACAAATAATTCATCAACTAGCTTACTAATATATACTATTTAACACAAATAATTCATCAACTTTAGTTACCCCCATCAGTTTCAACCTGAAACTGATGCGTGGAAGGAGTCTGGTGATCGACGACGATGGGATGATCCGAGATGGTGGCCTCGTCATCCTCCTCATCCTCGATACAGGGCCTCTGAGACTCGCTCGTAATACAGACGCTTCGCTTGGTGGTTGGGGCTCGGGTGCCATGGCCCCGCTCCGGCTTGGTCCACTCACACTCTTTCGATCCCTTTGAAGCATGATGAATGGATGATGAGAGATGATCGAGATGGAGAGATGATGGAGATGGAGAGAGATGGAGAGATTAGTAAGAGATGATCGAGACTTCGAGAGATGATGGAGATGGAGCGATTAGCGAGAGATTAGAGAATGGATGATGAGAGATGAGCGGGGTTGGTGTGGGACAAGTGGGTGGGGTTGGTCGGGTATTTATAGGTAAAAGGGATGGGGCAAAACCGGGCAAAGGGTGAAAGGAAAAAGAACCCAACGGTTAAAAAAAAGCTATTAACTGTTAGTTTTCTGAACGTTGGACCCGATGAGTTCGACTCGGCGGGTCCAACGACTATTTTTTTTTGAAAATCAAACCGGTTTTATTGTTGATTTTACATTTTGACCAATTTCATGATGTTACAAATTTATTATTTTATAATTTAGTAAAATTATTATAGACAAAAAAATTACTAATTACAAAAACAATTAAAAAAACATTTTCTACAATTAGGTAAAAGTAAAACAATGAAAGAAAAATAAATGTGATTTTGTATAATAAGTTATTAGGTTGGACATGTAAAATGTTATTCTATAGTTAGATTCAACAAAAATAAATATTGTTTCATTATTGGGCAACGATAATTCTTTAACAAGAAAAATTAACTACGAAAACAAGATGATTTTATTATTAATCGTCATATAATAACTTACAAGTTACAACCGAATAACTAAACAACTACGCATTATACACATGACAGCTGATAGATTAATAGTCACACACCAAGAAATCAAGTAGACTGTAGACAACGATAAGTTGATAAATTTAGGGTTTTCGTAGGTGACGTTGTGATTCAAAATACTTCTTTGAACTCTTGTTGCTCACTCTATTTATGTTTGGCATATTATACTATTTCTATTTGGCATATTATCACTATGTCAAATTACATCTCATGCGACGGACGAAAATCGTCGCCTGAAAGGCATTTTCGCCGCTGGATGTCTCAGGCGACGGATGTCCGTCGCCTGAACGTCCGTCAGCCCAATGTCATCCCTAGAGGGCTCAGGCGACGGATGTCATACGGTCCGTCACCTGAGTGCCTTTAGGCCACCAAACTTACGTTCGTCGCCTAAATACATTGTCAGACCCCAAGGGCTTTTCAAGCCTGCCCATTAACTCTTAGGCGACGAACCTATACTAAGTTCATGGTCGCCTGAACCGGTTGGGAAATGGTAGAGGGATAAAAGAAATTGCTTCAAGCCACCAACGGGAAAGGAAAAAGTTCGTCGCTTGAAATGGTTCACAAGAGGGCAAAACATCTAGGCGACGTGTTTGTTTGTAAGTTCGTGGCTTGAGTTTGTTTAAGCCACAAGTATTTTTTAAAAAAGATGTGATGTCCGTCGCTAGAATGCATATAGATTTTAAAAAAAATAATCGCAAATTGCTTTTTGCCCCCTGTTTTTATACCGAAAATTTGCAAAAAAACCTGTGCATTTGTTTTGCACGAAACCTGTAATTCAATATCCGAACAAACAATCCACACAACTCAACGAGATTCCAAACAGACAAATTATAAACACAAACACGAAATTCCATCCTTCAATCCACACAAATCCAAACAAATCCAATATCCCTACAAGGACATTAACAACCTGCAATTCAATCCAATATCCCTACAAAATACAACCTGCAATTCAATCTACACAACCACAAAATACACAAGCAATCCGAACAATATATGCCAAAGTAGTAGACAAGTCCAAAAAGGTACATTATAATATAGAGGATGGTTGTGTGATACCTTCTACTGCTGAGAGGAGGGCTGAGAAGACACAAGAGGAGCGTCAGATGGTGCAGACGGTTGTGCAACTGAGGTGAATGACGGTTGCGAGCACGCAGCTCCACCTAGGAAATCAGAAATCCTCTTCTCCAAGTCTGACATGCGCGACTCCAGCGCTTCATTCACAGCTCTAACTTGCCCCACTTCCTTCTTTGCTTCCGCAGCCTCCTCCTTCGCTGCTGCAGCCTCCTCCTTCGCTGCGGCAGCCTCATCCTTTGCCCGCTGAGCTTCTAGCTTCGCTTCCTCCACCTCCTTTTGCCTCTCGTCCGCCCTTGCAGTCCACGATCCCCCCTTTTTCTTTGGGGGCCGCTGACTAGCCGCACCCATGCCTTCATGAAAAGGATATAGTCATACGTTTAAGTATAACACATACAAATCTGTTTATAAGTAGAACATATCTATATACGCAAGTTTTCATATTTGAGGTACACAAATCTGTTTTAAGTATATTATATCTATGTAGCAAGCTTTGAGGAACACAATCTGTTGCAAGTTTGAAGTTGTATTGAAATGATGATGTATATATGCAAGTATAACACAATTTGTTTTATTTCAGTTTATGTATTATCCAAATAATCAAATGGTTGTATCCATATATGCAAGTTTTATTTTTTTTCCCTAGATTATGAGGTTAGTTCAATAAAGGATATACCTCGGACTTCGGTTCCCTTTCTCTCGCCGAAGCATTCCAAGATCATAGCTGTCTGTGTTTCGATGGGGATTGGGTCCAATTGGCTAGGGTCGTCAGCCTCTCCTTCCTTAGGTGCTAGTTCCTCCGCAACACGTGCCTTTAATTTTTCTTGTCAAAAGAAGTGAGTTAGGCCAACTGATCAAAACTAAATTAACTTGACCAATTAAGTAAAATTTGAACAGAAATAAATGGATTTTCAGGAGCTAAAATGGATTTCAATGCAATAGAAAGACAAGAGGGGAGAATATGAAAATATAATCTGTACAATCCTGCAAATATAATAATTCAAATGTAATCATGAATATAAAGTCATGCAAATATAATTATTCATACATAATCAGTAAAACTTTATACCATGATCCACATTAAAGCCTTGGAATCTATCAAAACCAGTAATATAAGTATATAATTATAGAAAATCAGTAACTTAAAAAAAAAATCAGCAAAGCAATGAATTTGCAAAAATTAAGCATCACACAGCTCACAATTACAGTTCAAGAAGATGGGAGCGTGACAACAACCTTTCCTTTAGATCCAAGACACAACAAGAACACCAAAAGCCGAAACTACACAGATTGCAACTTTCAATTTGATTTCAAGTGCAGCTGCGAAAATCAGAAATTTCCATTCTAGATAAAAACCACTTCATTTAGAACAAGCATTTAATCGAACAGGTAGTCTGCAAGCAATGAAACATTGAAACCAGCCTTCTAGTGCAAAAACATCAGACAGACTCACAATTGAAAGCAATATTTTCAAGAAGCACAAAAACAAAAAAGAAAATGAGCAGTTATATCACCCACCTTCAGTAGAGTAATTCATATTTTAATCATTCATATAAGTTTCATATACTTGTAAAACTTGCTGATTTTATACATGCATATATAATCATTCATATAAGTTTTAAAAGTTTTATAACTTAGGTACTGATTTTATAATGTATGTACTGATTTCCAAAAGTTTTCAAAGTACTGATTTTTAGTTTTATGATTTATAAGTTATAAAACTTACCGATTTCTAAAAGTTGTTTGATTTCTAAAAGTTTTAAAAGTTGTTTTTAAAAGTTTTATAAGTTTGAAAAGTTTTCAAAGTTTTAAAACTATAACTAAGTTATAAGTTTTAGTTTTATAAGTTTTAGTTTTATAAGTTATAAGTTATAAGTTTTAGTTTGATAAGTTATAAGTTATAAAACTTACTGATTTGAGTGATTTCTAAAACCTTCTGATTTCTAAAAGTTTTAAAATTTTCAGTTTTATAAGTTAATAAGTTAAAAAAATTATTGATTTCTAAAACTTACTGATTTGTAAAAGTTTTATAACATAGTTTTATAAGTTATAAAATTTAAGAGTACTTAATGGGATCATAAATCTTAATGAGTACTTAATGATTTATAAAACTTAATGATTTCTAAAACTTAGCTTTAGTTTTATAAGTTATAAAAGTTTTATAACTTAGGTATAATTTTAATTTTTTATAAAACTGAGTTATAAAAATTATAAAACTAACAGTCATCATAAATTAAAGGGTGAGTTATAGACTTACAACACAATCCTTTGCATTTGGACACTTTTCGTAAGAATTAATGCAAGCTTGTGCCACTCCTGCGCGATCACGCTTCTGAATAAGCTCTGCAGCTCGGAAGCTCATGGGAACGGGGCCGCTGTGGTGGTTGATGGGATTTGGGTTCTTCGTCCTATTCATCTTGTTTCTCTCGCACATAGCCTGAAAGAAGAAAAGGATGAAATTATCAGTTATAAATGTGTGAAAATATACGAATAAGTTCAGAAAACACACGAGGGTACAGATATAACCTGTTTTGCTTCGTCAAGGAACTCATTGTTGATCAAGTATGTCCACTGCTCAGGGTGCTGGACAAACTCCAATGGAACTTCCTCTCCGTATTCCTTGAAGTGCATATGACAATCGTATTTCCACGCCGAACAGGCTTTGCTCGCTTTCTTCTTCAGGAACACCTCCATGGGATCTTTTCTCAATTTGTCCTTCGGTAACTCCTCCTCCATGGGATCTGGTTTTGGAAGTTCATAATACACCTAGAAGCAAGCAGGTCACAATTAATCTTGATGTGTAAACATAGGTATACAAGTAACTTATAAAAGTTTTGTAAACAAATTTTTGTTAATTTAAATGTATATCTATGTGTAAGTAACTTATACCTCCAGGTAATCCTTTACTATGGCTTGTTGCTCTTTCGTGAGTGCCAAAAATGTCGAGGCCAGCATGGGGACTTTATCCCTGACAGCACACCCAAGGTCCCTGATGAATGTGCTATACATCTCCCGGGTGTTAGGCCCCTTGTGGAACAGAGAGTACTCAATCTTGAGCCTCTTCCCCCCCTGTGGCCTGCATCATTTGCGCAGTCTTGTGGCTCTTAATTTTGCGCACCTTACTTGGAAACCATATGAGTCAGAAGCAAGCCATATGAATCAGAAGCAAATTAAGAGCCAAATAAACGATCTGTGAGAGAAGCAAAGTAGACAGAAACACAAACCAATCCACCAAAAACATAACCATTTAACCCATTGCAAACTTTTAGAAATCAGTACTCTTAAAAAGTTTTAGAAATCATGAGTACTTTAGTAGACCACATAGAGTTTTGATCAAGTGAAGTAATTTTATTCCAAATCTAGTTTGATGATAACCTGAAAATTGATATTCCAATTCCACTGGTTAATTTAGAGTTCCTCTTAATGATAGATATACTGTTGGCCAAAGAACAAAATTACAAACACTAATTGAAGACATACAGTGGAGTAATTTTATTCTAAATCAAGTGAACTAATTTTCTCACCACTTCAACTAAAATCATTCTCGATTTATATACAGTGGCCAAAGAACTAATTTTTTCACCCTAAGCCATACAGTGGCCAAAGAACTAATTTTTTCACCCTAAGCCCCAAGAAAATCAGGCAAAATGCACCAAAAAAAAAATCAAAACACGGTATATACAGTGCAGTTCTTCCCTTTCTGATTTCTCATAAATTGATAATTGCAATTTGATGAAATGGAGACAGCCACGAACATAATTTAACAAACCCAAAATAAAAAAAAACATACATAGAAAAACCCAAACCAAAATCAATCCACACACTCACCATTCTTGCTCCTACTTCTGATGGAGCGAGGGCCCTCCGGCCTGCTCACTGGTGCGAGTGTAGCGGAGACGATGGCCTGGTCATCGAGAGGAGGCGGCACCGGGGTTGCCGACTGAGTGTGAGCATCCTCCAAGGAGAGGAGAGGAGGAGCCGAGGGAGAGGGAGTTGGAGTGGGGTTAGGGTTTGGGGTTGTCGTAGCACCAGGGGCTGAAGAAGAGGGCCTTGGAACCTCGTCATGCAGTGGTGGAGGCGTCGGTGTCGGTGCAGACGAGGACGAGGGAGAGGGAGATTTCCTCTTCAGGGTACTCTGAACGAGTCGAGCTTTTGGAGGCATTGCATAGGTCAGGTCGAGTAGAGGGAGAGAGTAGAGGGTGACCAGAGATGGGAGAGAGGAGAGGCGATGGGTGACCGGAGATGGGAGAGATTAGAGGGAGGCCGAGGAGACGGATTTTGGGGCTTAGGGTTTCACAGGGAGAGAGGAGAAGATGAATAAGAGATTTGGGGCTAAGAGTGGGCCGGCCCTCTCATTCTCGATTTATATACTACGCCTCATTCAGGAGACGGATTTTGACCAAGTTCCTCGCCTGAATTATCCCGACCACCACAATCATTAAGTCCGTCGCCTGAATGAAAATTACGAGGGAAATTTTGAAATTTCAGTGAAATTACGAGGGAATTCTTATTTTCGACTGGGGCGACCACAATCATACTTAGGCCACGGTGATTTTGACCAAGTTCCTCGCCTGAATTATACTTAGGCCACGGTGATTGACTAAGTCCGTCACCTGAGTACTTTTAGGCCAAGAAGATTGACTATGTTTGTATATGGCAAGTAGGTGACAAATTGATGTAGATCACCTGGCTGTGTAAATAGAAAGTGCGGTATCGGTAGAAGTGATTTCGAGCGTCCGATGTCGGAATCCTTATTATGATACCTTTCCGGATAGGGAATCGCGTCACGAGTCAATTTTAGTTTCAGGGCTCAAAATTAGACTTTTATGTTTTTCCGTCAATTTTAGTAATTTCCGTTATTTTATTTTATTTACTTCGCAACTAGGGTTTATGTCACATAAATATCTTAAGTTATAAACCGAGGATCGTGATTACAAGAGGTCAAACATATTGTCAACCATCAGTTTCAGTATCCACATTCTCTTCGTTGACTTGTTCTTCTTCGTTCACTTGTTGTTCTTCATTGACTTCTTCTTCTTCTTCTTCGTCTTCATCTTCTTCTTCCTCTTCTTCTTCCTCTTCTTCTTCTTCTAATTCTGCGGCTTCATCGTCTTCGTCGTCTTCTTCTTCCTCCAAGGGAATATCAATGTCGAGATTAAGACCTATAAGTTATGAAAATATGTGAGAACCAAAACGTATAGTTTATTAAAACGTCTTAACTATAATTCTAAGTTCAAACCTTCGAAACTAATCATTGGGCCCCACTCTTGATATGGTTCTTCAGGTTCAGTGGAAAGATTATCCCCACGTGTTGCCAGTGTTCGAGGATCGTAAACGCCTCTATGGGACATCACGTTCACAACTTTCCATGTCTCACCCGCCTTTGGATCATCTACGTAAAACACTTGCCTTGCAGAGAGTGCAAGACAGAACGGGGAGTTCTCATACCAGCTAGTGTTCGTGTCCACCGAAAGCAAGCCCAGATCTAGCTTGGTGCTACTATTTTCAGGATCAGTGTCAAACCACCTGCACTGGAACAACACAACTGGCATGCGAGTAACATATAGTAGTTCAACCACTTGCTCGAGTACCCCGTAGTAGCGTGTATCCGCTGTTTCCACCATCACCCCTGAATTTTGCGTCCTCAAACCTTTATCTTTTCTCCATGACACAAACTTCACCCCGTTGACAACACAACTGGAGTACAATTTGCATTGCATTGGCTTTTTTGCCAAGTTGAGAACCTCGGGTTTAAGAAATGTGTCTCCGTTCTCGTGCAACTGAGCCGCCTATTTGATAGAACATGTCAGTATAGAGTTTGGGAAAATAATACCTTATGTTAACAATAGAACCTCACACATCCTTACCCATTTGTGAAAATACTCGAGAAAATGTCTTCTGTGCCTCCCCTCATTAGACTCTGGATATTTCTGCTCGTACATCTCCGCATGTGCTGTCATGAAGAAGTCAACATCCCGGCAATCAGTTAACACCTGCCAGTGCACCTCTGCAATCATATCATCACCTAACCCTTGGCCACGAGTGATTTCACCTTGTGGACACACGTGTTTAGACACAACATTAGTGTCATAGTTCGAGGCCTCTATAGCATTTGCCTCTTCACTACCCTCATTTCGTAGCCCTAGGTATAGGTTGCAGTATGTAGTCGCCTCTTTGAGCGTGTAACGCTCGGCAACTGGGTAACAATAACTTTTGACGTTGGCCTTATAGTCGCCAAGTTGCCTAGAAAAATCAACTCATTATGATGATGTCAAACCAAAGCCAATTCAACCAGGGACTTTGAAAGTATTAGCATACCTTTCAATTGGATACATCCACGTATAATGCACAGGTCCAGTTTCAAGCACCTGTTGCGGCAGGTGAACCAGAAGATCCACCATGATTGTACAAAAGTGTGGGGGATAAATCATCTCCAAGTTGCACAAAATCTGCACTATCTCATCTTCCATCTGATGTACATCCTCCCTTCTCAGCTCCCTAGCACACAGTTTCTGAAACCATTTTGATAGCGCAACCAATGTCTTCGCAATACTAGGTGGAAGGTATGCGCGAACGAAAATGGGAAGCAAACGCTGGAACATGACATGACAATCATGGGTCTTCAAACCAGTGAACTTTCTCTCTTGAATGTTGACCTTGTTGTGCAAAGATCCGGCGTACCCATGCGGATACTTGACATCAGCAAACCACACGAATATCTCTGGTATGTCCTCCGGCTTCACTAAGAACGGCGCATGAGGGAGTCTGCCATCTCTCCTTGGTGCCTGGCTTTTTCGCACCCCTCTCCGCTGCAATGCAACTCGAGCTTTAGGACCATCTTTTGTCTTCCCGTCAATGCTAAGAGTGGTTCCGATGATGTTATCAAATACATTCTTCTCAATATGCATAACATCCAATGCATGTCTCACTCGAGTATATCGCCAATACGGCAATCTCCAAAAAGCGCATTTATGAGTCCAGGAGACCTTATTAGTCGCACTGTACGGGGCCTTCAAAGCAGGGTACGAGCTAAGGACAGGGAAGTTGATCCTGTTGCAACAGATACAAGAGTAGTATAATGAGATGGATGGTGTATAATTTTCAAGTAAAGCAAAGAAGGAAGAGTGTGTGTATAACAATCTCTTACCGATTTATTGTGATAGAATTTGCTCCCCGGTCCAAGAATGAGGCCGTCCTCTTTCCTCGCATTACTCGTTGAATGCCATAGCGGCGGATCTCCAAGGGTGGTTTCGCGAAAGCCATCTTCGGTGCCCATCATAAACCATTCTTCCCTGATCATGCGTTGCTGCCGTGTTATCCAAGCAAGCAGGGCACGCTTTATACCCCTTTGTTGTCGTTCCTGCCAACATCCCTAGACCAGGAAAGTCGCTGATAGTCCACAGAACTGATGCTTTCATGGTGAAAGTAGACATCGAGTGCCGAACAACTGTACACACTCCAGTCTGCCATAGGTGCAGAAGCTCATCGATCAATGGCTCCATGTACACGCTAAGACACTTACTAGGAGACTTCGGTCCCAGAATCAGCAACGCCAGCATGTTGAATTCCCGCTTCATGCACATCGATGGAGGCAAATTGTAGGGCATGACAATCACGGGCCAGGTGCTATGGAGACTTGATTGTTGCCCAAACGGATTGAACCCATCAGTGGCAAGTGCAAGCCTAACATTCCTCACGTCGTCAGAAAAATGCGGATACGTTCTTTCGAATTGTTTCCATGCCTCACCATCTGCAGGGTGTTTAAGCCATTCTGAATCTCTCACCTGCTCACCATGCCATCGCATTTTCTTCGCAATGTTCGGCTCCATGAAGAGTCTCTTCAGTCTTGGGGTCAAGGGAAAGTACCGAAGGACCTTTCTTGGAACCCTTCGACCACTGTTGCCCTCGTCAGTCTCCCATCTCGAAGTGTTGCACTTAGGACATGATTCTAGCTGTGCGTACTGCTTGTAAAATAGTACACAGTTGTACTCACAAGCATCGATCAGCTCATACCGAAATGTGAGGTCCATAATCACACTTTTCATCTTCTTCCAATCAATTGGATATTGGTTTTCTTCTGGCAAAAACTTCGAGAAGTGTTTGCAATTCAGATCCATGCTTCTATCTGTCCATCCACACTCTGACTTCAACTTCATGGAAGTTAGACATGCCTCTAGAACAGTCCACTTGCTGCGGGGATACAACGGTGTTTGAGCCGCCTCTAGAAGCCTCTGATATTTCATATAATCATCATCGACGACATCTTCGAACGCGGGTTCTTCAGTAGTCTCGTCAGCATCCATGTGTGCATTGTACCCAGCATGATAAGGAAAGGCATCATGTAGAATATCCATAACAGGACCATGATCAGAGGAAGATGCCCTCTCATCCAACATCTGATTTCGTCTCTGGTCATTTCTCACATCAGCTGGTCTCTCTCCATGTTTGTCCCAGACTGTATAACTAGACCACATCCCATAGCTGGCCAAATCTGAGTGCATCTCATCTACGGTAACCCATTCGTTATTGTGACACTTTCTACATGGACAAAGGAAATGAGTCGTCCCACTCCTAATCGCATACGCTCTGACAGCTTCCATAAAATTAAAGATTCCTATTTGATAGTCCGCGTGAGCGTGAGGGAGTTGCATCCAACTTCTGTTGCCCATTATCGTCCTATCAATATCAATTTCAATCTCTAAAACACATTCTCAATCCACATTATAAAATGCATTCTCAATTTTAATCTCAACCTATACAACATTCTCAATCAAAAATACATTCTCATTCTCATCATCAATTCCAAACCCCATTCTCAATCTAGAACATATTCTCAATCCATATGTTCAATCTAAAATACACTCTCATCATCAACTTCAAAACCACATTCTCATTATCAAATCATTCTCATCATCAATTTCAATCACAAACATATATTTCAAAACCACATTCTTATTATCACATCATTCTCAATCAAAAACCTAATATATAGACATATATGTAATCAACACAAAAAATCCAACATAAATAATCCATTTTCCCATAACCTATCTTAATTGAAACCACATTCTCATTATCACATCATTCTCATCATCAATTTCAATCACCAACCTAATTTATAAACATATCCATACAAAACATAAGATATTTGAACATACCTTACTTAAAAATGGAGGAATGAAGTTGATAAATGGAAAAGACCTACCTAGAAGGTGATTAGGGGAGTGAAATGGCAAAGAGATGGATAGGGAAGACACAAATGGAGAAATGGGGAGCCTCTGTAATTCGTGATTCAAAAAGAACATTCAGGCCACGGACATAGCCCTAAGTTCCTCTCCTAAGTAAACAGTATTAAATGACATCCAACCGCCTTACTTTTTTGGCATACCTCAAGTGACGGAGATATCCCTAAGTTCCTCTCCTGAGTGAACAAAAATTAAATGTGCCAACTGGCCCAACTTCCTCGCTTTTTGGCCCTAACTCAGGCGACGGACATAGTCCTAAGTTCCTCGCCTGAGTGA
This sequence comes from Persicaria maculosa, assembly GCA_963922045.1. Lineage (NCBI taxonomy): Eukaryota > Viridiplantae > Streptophyta > Magnoliopsida > Caryophyllales > Polygonaceae > Persicaria > Persicaria maculosa. The sequence continues at coordinate 9,082,642 of OY998271.1, forward strand.
ACAGTATTAAATGTCATTCAACCGCTTTACTTTTTGGCATGACTCATGCGACGAACATAATCCTAAGTCCCTCTCCTGAATGAATAGTATTAAATGAACCCCACTGGCCTACTTTTTTGGCCAACTGGCCTATTTTTTGGCCTAATTCAGGCGACGAAAAAGGCCCTATGTTCGTCGCCTGAATGCTATTCTGACAGAGGTTGTTGGGCCCTATGCTCTAGCCACCAATTTTCTTCCTTTGTTCGTGGCTTAAATATGTCTGTCGCCTGAGTCAACGTTCAAGCGACGAACATTGTTCCTTTTGGTGGCCCAAATAAGATTTCAGATGAGTTGGGAGGTCCCGTCAGTTAGGCGACCACAGTCAACAAGTCCGTCGCCTGAGGGTCATTCAAGCGACGGACGTTCATGGATCCGTCGCCTGAATTGCAATCTGGCATAGTGTATATTAAGTTGGAATCTGAATTCTTCCTGTCATGTATTTTGATCAAAGATGAACTGGTATCTCAGTATGTTTTCTTTCATGTTTTATTCAAATCTCGATTTGGTTTCAGTTCAAGTGTTTGCAGTTAAATCTTTGAACAAGGCATCTTTGAGCACGATTTGGTTTCAGTTCAAGTATTTAACAGTATAGGACCAATGTAAACAATACTTTTTTTTTAATGTTTTTGTGGTTGTTGACAGTTAAAGATCTCTTCATTAAAGTCCAAACTTTTTGCATTGAGTTCTCACGGATAAGAGAAGTTGCGGGATTGTTCAGGCTAGACATTTGAGAAGCTTGAAGATCACTGAGCCCTTTAACTACCCTCCCGTTATCAGGCTCAAAGATAAGGGGTAAACCTCTAGACTACTAGCTTGTTTTGTTTTATTTTTATTTTCTTTATTTCATCATCAAGTCTATTAAACTAATATCTATGTTTCTAACAATCCGTTTTGGTTTATTTTTTGAGGACTTGCACTTGTTTCATTCTCAAATTGTTCACTCTATTTTTATTATGATTAAGTTTTTTGTTGCTATATATTCTCATATCTATATACTAGTAATAAATTATGCACTCTTTATTTATTACTTGATTAAGTTTTTTGTTGCTATGCTATGCACTTTAAGACCATTTAATCATAACGATACGTGTCATATTTACTTCATTTGGGCATTTTATTTGTTCTCTAATTTGCTTTTCTAAGTGTCTATATTTGCAAATTGCAATGTTCATTATGTAGGAATGAATAAGTTGGATTGAAAGGCTAAATAGTCATCCTGTAGTAATAGGTTCTCATCTTCACTTGAAACTCCTGCATTGTAGTATGAAGATTTAGAAGCTACCTCTTTCTCTGAGCAAGTTGTGAAGCCTGCCTGGTAGTTCTCCTCTGCCCGGTACCCTCCATTTGTTCTCTTCTGATTTCTCTGTAACTGTCAAGTTTCTATTTAGTCTTCCACTTCTTCTTACTTCTGTTACTTCTTTTTCCTGTGAAAGAGAAAAACAGGGAATAGTAGTTATTAGGTTAATTCTCTTTTCACAGTAAAAAATAGGGGGTAACAATAGTTATTGTATACGTACTTATTAGACTTCACTGTATTTTATGGATATATTGGAGAGGCTCTTCACTTGAAGCTCAAGTTTTGAAATGGTTACTTTGCCTGGCAATCTGTAGCAGTTCAACTAACCCAAGAGAAAACACTTTGATTTCTTTTGAGAGAGAAGTATCCCAGTAGGTAAATTGGGGTTGGTTTGGTTCATTATGGGTGGCGTAGGCATTGATCCCTTAATTGAGCTCTTTTAATCCTTTGTATATTTACAGAGTTCATTGCTTATACTATTATGTTTTCATATGATTTTAGGAGGAAGAAAATGAAAAAGTTCAAGAATATCTTAAAAAACCGGCCGCATCAAAATCTAAAGTGGAAATTGAAAATGTTGTGTTTGAGAGCCTTATGTATGAAGATGGAAAACCTAAGAGGCAGTTGGATTTGGGTTAGTTGGATTTGGGTTAGGAGTGAAAGAAAGTGACGTTTTTTTGGTGTTCTATTTCTTGAGACAAACAAGACATGGTGCCATAAGCATGAACAATTCAATGGAAGTGGAGCATTTGAAAGCAAAAATAACAAAGATGAAGGTAGAGAATGATGCAACTTTGACAAGCTTGAAAAGGGAAAATCAAGAGCTTCGAGCAAAGGTTGATCAATCTAACCAAATGATACTAGAAGCTCTCAATGCAATTCGTACCGGCAAAGTTGATGAGTTTATGGAGGCTACATTTGACGTGGCTGATTATGAGGTTCTATTTATTTTCATAATGATTTGTTTCAGTTTTCTTAATCCAATTTTAGCTCCTCCCATTTCTACCTCTTTTTATTATTTTTGTATTAAGGTTTCTTCTACTAGTGGTGATTCAGAGGAAAGCAATCATCAAATGTGACTAATAATCCTTGAAGAGGTATAAGTTATTAAGTTGTAATCTTAAAGCTTAGAAAGTATTGTTTTACATTTGATTTGTGGGGTTTCCACTGTGTTGTAGTTACCGTAAGAACTTTCTGCATGCATTTGTATTTATTTATTTATTTATTTTTCTAAATGTCATGACAGAGTAATAAGTGAGCAATATCATACTAAGTATCTCTATCTTCCATTACATTTGTAATTTCATTGTGAAATCATAATGTTTTAAAGGCCAAAGAACTTGGGTGGTCTATTAATTCAAACTTTTTTTTGCTATGTTTTAGACCTCATTTTGTGAGATGCCCACGTTTTTCATATGGCCATGCATGCTTTCCTACATGTAAAATATCAATGTGTCTCAAATGCTTTGAAATTGATTTATGAACATAGGTTATTGTTCTTTTCAATCATCAAAGAACAGGGTTCCCATTCTGTGCAATCGCCAGGATGAGCTTAAGTACTCTTCTTTGTTGCTGATGCTAAACAGAGGAAACATCCCTAAAATGGAGGATATAGCAAATCTTCTAGCTACTCGTATCATCTTTCATATGGGAAACAAACCGAATCTTTAGATCGATTACTTTTTGGTGTTGATCCAAATAGTTTAAGTTGTGATACTTTTGCACGATTAATATATTGTGCAAATCAAGTTTCTAATTGTTAACTTCTTAGAATATATTGGACAATGTTTCAATGAAAGATAATCATTTTGCCCAAGTCTTTGGTTATTTTTTCTATGGAGCAGTGATTATATATATGGCAACAGAGGAGGAAAATATAAATAATTAAATAAATAAATAAGTACCAATTTCGACACCCTAGGGCGTCGAAAAAGGCTGATAGTAAAGCAGTCATAAGCCATTTTCGATAGTCTAAGGTGTCAAGATTGGCTAGAAGGTAAATATTAAATGAGTCATTTTTTACGCCCTAGGGTGTCAAAAATGGCATGCCAATCTCGACGCTTTTATGCAATGAAATGGGTTCCGACATAAATTCACGTTGAAATTGACCGATGACCATTCGTGACGCGAAATTTACCAACGCTTTCTTAAAGCGTCGAAATTAAATTTTTCGACGCTTTATGGCATCAAGAATGGCCAGTAAAAGCGTCGAAAATGGCCCGCTTTTCCTGTAGTGATAGAGATTACAAGATACGGATAGATACAGATAAGATTTTATGTTAATATGATAAATGTTATCTAAGAACAAACTTATCCAATCCTAACACCCTTGCAAGCTCAAGGACGAAGACCCAAGAACTGAGTAGTGCCGATAGCCTTGGTAAAGATGTTTCTAATTTGATCCTGAGAGCGGACATGTCTGACGACCAAGGAACCATCTTCTACCTGTTCGCAAACAAAGAGTAATCAATCTTGATATGTTTGCTGATGAAACACAGGATTGGCCGACATGTAAGTAGCACTAAGATTATCACACAACAAAATTGGAGGTTGCACAACATGAGCACGCAACTCAAGAATTGAGAGATTTCTATGAAATGCTTGATACTGATTTCATTGATTTCATATACATTTATTATACACATGTTTTCCTTGATCTCAAAGGCTTCGATAGAGTCATAGAGATTACAAGATATGGATAGATACATATAAGATTTTATATATATGTTGATATGATAAATGTTATCTCTAAGAACAAACTTATCCAATCATAACAATATGACATACTATAAGGAGCTTGTTTGGTTTGTAATTTACTGTTAGATCTAATCCATGGAATACTCATCAACCCAATCCAATGAATGTAGTGGCGGATGGTAAGTAGGGGCAGTGCGCAGCTGCCCTCCAAATTTTTTTTAGGTATTTAATTTGAGAAGTAAATCGGGAAAAAAACCCATAATTTTTAGGAAAGAGAATCTCCAGAATACCTTCCTTGAAGAATTACCGACAAATCCATGGCTACTTATCATTCATTTTTTTAGGTATTGATTCTGATGACATACTCATGATTTTATCTCTATGAAGAGCTCAATTCAAATACTTTTTAAGTTTCTATTATTGTTTGTTTATTTTTTTTTGAAGGGGTTTAGGCTTCAAAATCAGACCTCTGTTTTAATATATATACTAGTTTTATTACTTGCTAATTGCGCGATTTGTTAATAAATTTTATTATATAAACCATATTCGAATTAATATAAATTAATAATTCATATAAAGTAAATATATAATCTTCAACTGTGTTATTTTTTTTAGATTGTAAACACATGTTTGAGTCTAGATTAATCATGTTTGTTCTTTTATTTTCAAAATAGTTATAATGTATTTTTTATCTTGAGTCTGGATTTTTTACTTTTTAATAAAACATATTAAATGATAAAAAATCTTACGTATTAAATCCAAAAGAAAAAGGAACATAACACAAACTCCATATGTAAATTCAATCCATTTTTATTTTTATTTACAAAAAAAATAAAAATAAATATTGATAATATTTATAACAAAATAATCAAAATATAACTAAGTAAGATATGATAATAACTTATTAATTGATGTAATATTGGATAGATTGTTTGATCTAAAAAGATAAGTTTTCTAACTAATTAAGATATAAGGTTGAATATTTATAAGAATAAGTGGGACCATTAATTGAGATGACAAAATTATATTGGTTTATTAATTGACGTGGCTAAAAAAATATAACACCATATTAATCCAAAATATGACATGTATGCGCGCGAATTGCTCCAGAGTATGACACGTATGCAAATCGCACCAGAGAAGACTTCGGGCCTTTGTTTTAGTATTGTATATAGATATATAGATACTAGTACTTCTTTCCTGCGCTTTTGTGCGATTTGTTAATAAATGACATTTTATTATATTAAAGTTATTTTATTAAATTTTATGTGAAGGTTATTTAATAAAAAATTTCAGGCACTCATAAATTAACTTAAAATACAAAAAATCATGCAAAATAACTTAAAAGTAAAATAATTTAAATTTTGCTAAAAACAATAATAGGTTTTATAACGACTTAAGATATGACGTTGAGAATTAATATAAATATTTTGATGATAAGATTTTACTTTTCAATAGATAATTAATTAGTGATGAAATCTTATCATTAGATATAATGAACTAAATAATCAAACTTAATGATAAAGATAGAATAATTTAATGTACAATATTTATAAAAATAAATCATGGTAAAATGATAGATTTTGTAACCACTTAAGATATAAGATGAACACATAGGATGACACGTGCATAAATAGAGGAGTTCATTGTCTAACGTGGTTTAAATATATTGGATCATCATTAATTGAGGTGTTAAAAATTCAGGTCAGATTACACTAGAAAATGACACATAAACGAATCACACCAGAGAAGAGTTCAGGTCTTTGTTTTAGTACATTATATAGATATATATAGATATAGATATAGGCATAGTTATTAGGATCGCGATTCGGATTGGTAGGATCGTACGATCCTACGATCCTAGAAAGTTCTTGATCTGGATCGTTGCTAAATACTTGTTTGTGATAGGATCGGGCTAGGATCGGTCTAGGGTCGTTAGGATCGGTCTAGGATCGTAAGATCCTATGCAATGATGATTTAAGGGTATAATTTGGGCTCAATAGTGAAATCTATGCTGGGATGACCCTTATTTTTTCCTAGCCCATTTCCCTCCTTAGTGTGAGTTTTGAATTTGTGAATACTAAGGGTTTTTTTTTTCTCACTCATTCCTTCCTCTTAGAGATCAAGAATTAGTCGGTCCTCAACCCTAAAATTCATTTTCTTCATATATCGTGGTTTATGATGAACTTGGATATGATTATTGAATAATTTTATGATATTATATGGTCTATTGTACCTTTTTATTAGGACGTTAACCTTGAACTAGTATGAAAGATAAATAACATTATTTGAAGGGTTTTTTTTTGCTTTTTTCATTTTAAAATCATGATATTTGCATTATTTGGTGTGGTTAATTTATTTTTATTATATTATATATTTTATTTTACCTTATATTTGTAGGATTTTACGATCATACGATCCGATCTTATGATCTGATACTAGGGTCCTACCTCGATCCTAATATATAGATGTATAGATCTTCTTCAAAAATATTTTTTTTATTTTATTTATGGGCGGGTTTTAATTTAATTAAAATCTTTGACACATAGCTCGTTCCCATTGACCAAAATTGCGTGGACGCCTCCCTATTTTTTTTATTTTTTTTTTTGAGAAAAAGAAGCCCCTCATCTCATTCCATATCTCTGTCCAACCACACATTAACATCTAAAGGCAATGAACTACGCGAAAAAAACAAAGAAGAGCTTGAAGGTCTACTGGTAGCCAAACAATGGGCTGCCATATTGCCCTCTCTACGCACATGTGACCAAGAGAAAAAATTAAAACACCTAGCTAAGTTCTTGATGGAAGAGATGAGATGACCAAGAGTACCTCTGCCCAGGTAGTCACTCTTCAATTTCGTAACCAACGCCAAACAATCTGATTCAAATATGACGTTCTGCAGTCCCCTCTCCCTGGCGAACTCGACAGCCCATCGGACGCCCATTGCCTCTGCGATTTCTATCTCCGTTGTATGCTCAATCTCCCTCTGCCCCGCGTGTAAGAACTCGCCCTCTGCGTCTCTTCCGATGAAGCTAACGCTGGTCCCCCTAGTTGTCGAGACTGCAGCATCACAGTTGAATTTGATGAATCCCTCCTCCGGCCTTTCCCATTTCCGTTCACCCGGACTAGCTTCAACTTGCCTCACGGACGACATGTGATCAACATAGCTCTTGAACTCCGCCATCTGCTCCTTTGCCTCCCTGAAGACCTCATTCGGATCGTATGACACTCCCTCGAAGATTCTTATGTTCCTGGCTTTCCAAATATGCCACACCAACATTGCCCACCATTGCCTCTCTTTCACTGTTCCATCGAGGAAAACCGCCATGAAGACCGACTTAACATCATCTGCGCCATGCCAGAATTTTGCCACTGCCGGGGCCTTGCTCCAGATCCTTTGCGCAGCCTTGCACTCAAACAGAGCATGAAATCCCGACTCTTTTTTCCCGCATAAGTCACATAGATCATCCTCCGTAATTTTCCGCCGACACAGGTTCGCTTTGCACGGTAGAATCTCCCGGGCTGCACGCCATACCAACGAAGTAACTCTCGGGATCATTCTTAACTTCCATAGCGCCTTCCAAGCCCTCGATTGAGTCGACGAGTCCACCTGTCCAGCCCCCTCTTCCTCCGACAGCCGCCTCTCATGAATCATATGATAGGCTGAGCGCACAGTGAACAATCCATTCTTACTGTAGTACCACACCATATGATCATCACACTCATGATCCACCAATCTCATGTCGGCAACAATCTCCCTATCACAAGGAAGGAGCACCTCATTTACCTTAGTTATATCCCACCTTCCGCTGTTCCAGTCTATGAGATCAATAACTCGCATCTCAGGATCCCCTCCCAAGGAGTTTCCAGCCACCATAAAGCTATTAGGTCTTGGGATCCATCTATCATTCCACACACTAATGTCAGCACCATTCCCGACACACCACACCAGTCCTTCTCGTAGCACCTCCTTACCCCTCATCACGCTTCGCCAAGTGTAGCTCGGTTGGTAGCCCACTGTCGCCTGCAAAAGCTGTGTTCTGGGGTGGTATCTGGCTTTCAGCAGCCTCCCAAGCAGCGATTCAGGCTCTTGAATGAGTCTCCATGCCTGGTGAGCCAGTAACGCAAGATTAAAACTCTCAAGGTCCCTAAACCCCATTCCCCCTTTGTCCTTTGCTCTACACATCCGACTCCAGCTCATCCAATGGGTCTTCCTCTTTCCCTCACTTTCACCCCACCAAAAATCACATAAGAGCATTTCAATCTCTCGTAGAAGCCCAGTCGGCAATAAAAAAACATGCCATCGTATAGGTCGGGATAGCTTGGGCTATCGACTTGATCAAGATTTCCTTTCCCGCCCTCGATAAAGTTTTCTCCTTCCAGCCTTTCAGCTTCTTCCAGATGCGCTCCTTTAACTGCTCGAATATTACTTTTTTCGACCTCCCAACCATCGTTGGTAATCCCAAATAGCGCTCGTGCTTTTCCACCTCCCGGATCCCCAGTTGCACCTGAATAGCATCCCTCCTACCCACATCCACATTCCGGCTAAATGACAATTCTGACTTTGAGAAATTCACTTGTTGTCCCAACGCTGCTCCATAAGTATGGAGGATATCCTTAACTTCTGCACTTTGTTGACAAGTTGCTCTCAAAAAAAGAACGCAATCATCCGCGAAGAAAAGATGTGAAACAGACGGTGTCGTGGGGGCAATCTTGATCCCTTGGAGTCGGCCTTGTGTCTCACTGATCCTGAGCATTCCGGACAGCCCCTCGGCGCAAAGAAGAAACAAATAAGGCGACATCGGATCCCCCTGTCTCAGCCCCCTAGCCGGGGTGAAAGGAGGAGATGGAGCTCCCCCAATCAACACCGAGAAAGAGACTGAAACAACGCATCCCATCACCAGCCTTACCCATCTGTCCTCGAACCCGAACTTTCTCATACAATGCTCCAAAAAACTCCACTCAACCCGATCATAAGCTTTAGCCATATCCAGTTTCAACGCCATGTAGCCTTTCTTCCCCCCTGTTCGAGTCTTCATATAGTGGAACATCTCAAAAGCAGCAAGCACATTGTCGGAGATTAGTCTGCCTGGAACAAACGCACTCTGGGTAGGAGCAATCAACTTCCCAAGTACCTTCTTCAACCTATTAGTGATAACCTTCGAAACAATCTTATATAAAACATTACATAGGCTAATAGGGCGTAAATCTGTCATTTTGCACGGGTCCGACACCTTCGGGATCAAAGTTATAAATGTGTGATTCAATCCCTGGGGCATCGGCTTTCCATTCAAAATGTCTAGTACGCACTTAGTGACATCCTTCCCAACCACATTCCAACTCTTTTGGTAAAAAAGAGTTGGCATGCCGTCGGGGCCCGGTGCTTTTGTGGGGTGCATTGAAAAAAGGGCAGATTTTACCTCTTCTGCAGTGAAGGGACGAAGGAGCTCCCGGTTGTCCTCTGCCGATACCATAGGCTCGATTCCTTGAGTGGCCGCTGAAGCATTTGTACTAGCATTTGACTCAAAGAGTTTATTAAAATAGGTCATTGCAATCTCCGTCATCCCCTCCCTCGAGCTCTTTTCAACCCCTTCATCATCCACCAGCCGACATAGCTTGTTCCTCTTTCTCCTCCCCGATGCCTTGTTATGAAAAAATTTGGTATTCCGATCCCCACATTTGAACTCATTAGCTCGAGCTCGTTGAAACCACATGACTTCCTCCTTTTCCATAAGCTCGCGCTCTTGTCTTTCTAGCTCTGTCCTCTCCCGCACTAGAGTCCCATCCATTCCCTTCCTCGACATCTCACCCAGCCTCGCCCTCACCTTAGACAGTCTGGACCTTACATTCCCAAACACATGCCTATCCCAATCTCTTAGGTCCATTGCGCACCTCTCAATCTTTCCCATGATGCTCCCATCCACATGTGTTGAGCCCGGATTTGACCATCCATTATTAATAATCTCCATACAATCCCCATCCCCTAGCCACATAGCCTCAAACCGGAATGGTCTCCTTCCACCCCTGCGATCCTCGTCATGATCCATCCCCGTCAAACACACTTTGATCGGCAGATGATCCGACTTACACCTGGTCAGATGGCGCACCACCACTCTCGGGAACGCCTCCAGCAGTTTCTGATTTCCGAAAGCCATATCGATCCTCTCTTGGATAAAATCCTCTCCCTCTCTCCCATTGTCCCATGTGAATCGGTTTCCCGTGAACGGTATCTCCCTCAACTCACACCCTTCTATAACCTCCCTGAATTCAATCAGCCTCCTAAAATCCGGCATGTTCCCCCCTTGTTTGTCCTGTAAGCCCGTGTAAAGATTAAAATCACCAACACACAACCATGCCTCATGAGGGTCCTCGTATAATCGCTTCATAAGCTCAAATGTTTGACGCTTATCATCCTTACTCGGCCACCCATATAACCCCGTCAATCTCCACTCTGTCTCGCCTCCTACCTTAACCATGGCATCTATGTGATGTTGGGTGTAAGACACTATCCTTACGCTGCTCCCCTCTTCCCATAACATAGCCAAGCCGCCCGATCTCCCCACACAATCAACCACAAACATACACTCATACCCAAGCTCCCTGCGCACACTCTCCATCCTAATTCTATCACTCTTCGTTTCCATCAAAAACACCACTTTCGGGGCCTCCCTTCTCACTATTTCGGCGAGTTTTGAAACTGCTCGGGCCTTCCCCAATCCCCGGCAGTTATAGCTTATACAATTCATTGACCTCGGCGGGGGACTCCGTCCCCGGCCGATATGATTTTGTCTTGCTCGCTTGTCTCAGTCTTCCTTCTCTTATTCAACTCCTCCCCTCCCTCATATGACCCAGACCCATCCCCCATTATAATGTCCCTTTCCCCACCCGCATGGTCCACGTCCTTATAAATGTGTAAATAGAATAAGTATACAGATTCGGTTCCGGTTTTTTTATTCGGTTGATCCCCGTCGCCCACCCGCCTCTTTATTTTCTCTCTTCTTCATCTCAGCAGATTGGGTGAGGTGTCCACTCCGGATGTTTCGCCCGGCTCTCCGTTGTGATTTGTGAACGGTCTAGCACTTCAAAAGACTTACGCCCAAAACACCACGTTATACAGATTTGTCATGATATATTGACCTGCATAAAAGCCACTCCCAATCTTAATTGGTACGTGGTGAAAGGTGAAGGCGCACTTAAAACAATTAATTAAGTGGACAAGACCCCATTAAAAATTTCAATAGTATAAAAAGCCACTCCCAAACCTTAATTATATACATCCGTCAAGGGATGATTCATAGTCCATCACTTACGAAATTGATAAAAACACAAACCACAATCACTCCCAATCTTCATCAGTACTAATCAAATACTATTCCATGTACTCTTTGATGATTCAACACGTAATACTCTTCGCCCTTTCCTTAGTCGTTTCCCTTGGTTCTGCAGCTGGACCCTCCTCCGTCCAGCTGCTGTGCCATACCGATGAGCGCCATGCTTTGCTCTCATTCAAGGCCTCCTTCACCATCTACAATTTCTCGTGTGCTTATGACGACAATTGTGTAACTGATTACCATGTTGCAAAGACTCTTTCATGGAAGAGTGGAATTAGAGATTGCTGCCAATGGGACGGAGTCACGTGTGATCCCTTAACTGGTCACGTGACCGAGCTCCACATCAGCCACAGCCACCTCAACGGAAGCTTCCCCTCCAACAGCACCTTGTTTAGTCTTCGCCGACTGCGCCACATCGACCTCTCTTTCAACTACTTTTGGTCATCGATACCGTCAGGTTTTGGTCGTCTTTCTGACCTTACTTACCTTAATCTCTCCTACTCATTGTTCTCCGGCCATGTTCCACCGGAAATCGGCTGGCTCTCTAGCTTAACTACCCTTGATCTCTCTGGTGGCGCATTAATTATGCATAACTTCAAGATTGCCATCGCCAACCTTACCGATCTAAGAGAGCTCCATCTCTCTTCTGTGTTGATCAACGCCGATCTGCCTCCTACGATTGCAAACCTCTCAAAGTTGACATCTCTCAAATTGGCGAATTGTGGCCTACAAGGGGACTTCCTGGCGACTGGCGTTCTCAGCTTGCCAAAGTTGCGTGTTCTCGATCTGGGATTCAACTACGGGTTGCGTGCTGACTTTTCGGCATTTGCAGTGCAGTGGACAAGTTCACTCGAGGTAGTCGCCTTGTCTTACTGCAACTTCACGGGCAAATTGCCAAATTCGATTGGAGATTCATCCAATTCCTCCTTGATATCATTGACCATACAGGGATGTGGATTTCATGGGGGTATTCCTGGTTGGATGTGGAACGTGACAAAGGAGATTGATCTTAGTGGCAACAAACTTTCTGGCTCCCTGCCAGGAATGATGAAGACGCTTGTTCTAGCTAGATTGTCAACTATCGACTTCCACAAGAACAACATCATCGAGACCATACCAGCCTGGCTTTTCACTCTGCCATCACTGAAGTACTTGTTCCTGAATGAGAACCTATTCATGGGGATAGATCAATTTGCCATCACCAACAACTCTTCTCCCTCAGTACTCTCTCAGCTTTCGATAGGTAATAACCAGCTCCGAGGAGAAATCCTAGAAGCCATCTTTGAGCTCCGAAACCTCCAATCTTTATTTCTTGAAGGGAACAACTTGACCGCAACCATCTCGCTCAACAAGCTCCATGGCCTCCAGAATCTGACTGCCCTCTCTTTATCTCATAATAATATCTCATTCATCGATGACATAGGTGCGAAATCCATTTCCTCATGGCCTAGGTTTACGTTTCTAGATCTTTCCTCCTGCAACCTTGACCAATTTCCGATCTTCTTAAGAGACCATGAAAATCTTATAATATTGGACCTCTCAAAAAATGCCATCCATGGTCACATACCTGAATGGGTATTGGAAATAAATACGATTTTGTTCGTCTTGGACCTTTCTCATAACTTCCTAACCGGTGGATTGGAGCATATTCAATGGAAAGGGAATAAGAAGAGATATATCAACTCTAGGTTCTTCGCTTCAAACAATCAGTTTAGTGGAGAGATTCCTTCTTTTTTATGTCATTTTACTTATTTTGACGTAGTTGACATTTCTCAGAACAACTTGACTGGCAACATTCCAGACTGTTTTACGTCCCTTATCAGCTCACAAATAAGTGTGCTAGATCTAAGCCAAAATCAGCTTCAAGGTGTAATCCCCTCCACCATATTTGAAGATTGTACCCTGTTGAGGGGTTTTCGGTTGAATGGCAACCGACTGGAAGGGCCAATACCAAAATCTTTGAGTAACTGCATGAATTTGCAGTTTATTGATCTTAGCGACAACAACCTCAATGGTACCTTTCCTCATTGGTTACGTGTTCTTCCTAATCTCGAGGTGCTTATCTTGGGCTCGAACAATTTGCAGGGTTCTCTAATGAACTCAAATACTACGAGCTCATTCCTGAAGCTGAGAATTCTCGACATCTCAAGTAATGATCTCACCGGTGGCCTACTAGGTGGTTTTTTCATGAGTATGAAGGCAATGATTGAGGTAGATCACAGTGACCAACACCCAACGATTCAATACATGTATGGCGAAGCCGATGTTATGGTAGATGGTAATAGTGATGAGTTTATGTATGAAGATTCAATGAACGCATGGTTTAAGGGATTCAGTCATCAACTTGATAAAATCTTGAAGACCTTAGTATCAATAGACGCCTCAAGGAATAGGCTGGAAGGGTCCATCCCCGAGGCGATTGGAGATCTTGTCTCCCTCCGGTGGTTAAACCTAGCTCACAACAACTTCAGTGGTCACATCCCACCATCCTTGGGCAAATTGAAGTTGTTGGAATCTCTAGACTTGTCTTTCAACGGGCTAGATGGAAAAATTCCCAACGAGTTGGTAAATCTAAACTATCTTGGATTCTTCAAGCTGAAGTGCCGAATACAGCAGCTGTTGAAGGAAACAATGGTGAATCTTCAAGTTTGAATGTCTGGGAGATTGCTTTGATGGGATTTGGGTTTGGGATGTTTGTGTCGTCAGTTTGGGGATACTTCATCTTTTGGGAGAAGAATTCTCCCTGGGTATGCAAGTTGATCCTCAAAGTACAAGTGTTCATCATGCTGCACCTGATAAGGAGGCGCTAAATAAAAGTGTATCGGGTCTATATTTCCCTCCATCAGTTAAGTTTTCCCTATTTACTTTCCTTGCAGTAATATGTAATGTATAATAAAAAAGACTTAAGTCATGCTCACTATGTTATATAGTTTCAATGCATAATGAAGAACCAAGATATCAATGTCGGTGAAGATTGATGCGTTTTACCTGCTAGATATTGAACTGTAGCTTCCAGTCTGGTCTTTGTTCTTAGTTTTCTCAATTTTTATGGTGAGATTTAGTCTTACTCTTATCTTGGACTTGAGTAATGTATTGCATTTGTTTAGTTTCTGATTTCCCTTGAACAATGGCTACACATATGTATATACAGTACTCCATTTAAATTGTAATAAATATATTCCCTTGAGTGGTCTCCCATGAAGTATCACTACACTGGAGTGGGGCAATGGCTTGATTGGGTTGAAGCAGGTCTTCAGGTCTGTAGACAAGGATACAACATGCATGTTAAGCTGTTTGCTTATATCATATTTACCACAGGTTAGCGCTGTCAACTTTGAAATTTACTTGATCACAGCTTCCTGCAGCTGTTTGCTTATATCATATTTACCACAGGTTTCCTCCTGTCATTTTCTACACACCGAAAGAAATATGGGGACTTGGTTATGTTGTCAATGGGACACATCTTGATACCGCAAAGTGATCTTTGATATAGCAAACAAACAGATGTTGGTGTTACCCACTTCAGGAGTGGTATGAGTTGTGAACAAGATCAGCTTATCCAAAATTTTTATCGCTACATACAAGTATGTTTTCGCTTCCTTTCTACTGCATTCTCCTCTCAACCTACAATCGAATTGACCTTTTTTTACCTGATTTCATTACACCAATGGGGGTAATAATAAAGTTCTACTGCACTTGTAATGGCCTTGGTCATGCCCTGCATCAGAAACCTGTGGACTGCGCAGGTAGATTGTCTTCTAACCTCATTTGTTGTTAATATTGACAGGTACCCTTTGTGTTTGTTGCTGAATTTGGTGATATATCCACAGTTTCTAATGATCAGAACCTATTGTGATTCTTTGTTTGTTTACATATATAAACATCAATTGTAATCTGACCTTAGATAGATCCCAGTCGTTGCAGCACCGGACTAAGGAAGTAAGATGCATTACAAACATATTTAAACTATAACAAGTTTGCCTTTGGTGCCCTTGGTTCCCTAAGTTTGATATCTTTGTGCGCGATAAGCGACTATGTTTTCTGTGTATGTTTGTGTTGTGCTATTACTTTGAACTAGGTGAAATTAGTTTTGCAGGATGGTGTTGCAGTCACTTTTCTCGCAATGGTAGGCAGTACATCTTCCGTAAATAGAAATACGAATGCATATTGTACAAGGTTTGATCACATAAAAATCATTGCATATTGTACAGGGTTTGTGTGATTTATATGGGGAGGTGAATATATATATATATGCCTGTTGATAAGTTGATTGCATTATTGCATTATGTTTCTGGTTTGGTGAGATGCAAAATAGTTTATTTGATTTTGGTGAGATGCAAAATAATTGACCTTTTTTTGCAAGTATGCATCAGTTGAATCTCTTTCAACCTGAGTTTCTGCTTGTGTAATCTGCAAATAAAAAATACTTCATTGTCATTTAGCTTTAATGAAATGTTGTGTCCACGGATGTTGAATGTTAAAAGGATAGATCTTTTTCAAAAGACACAGTCCAAAATCAAATTAAAAAATACAGGTTTTGTTACCAGTAGGCCTGGACATGGTAAGCACTAAGCCACTAAGCACATCTTGGGTGTTGACTTGGCCCCATTTCTTATTGGAACTGATCCTTTAGAATACATTAGACATGGAAGATCAAAATCAACAGAAAAAAACAAAAAAAAAAAGGGAAGAGAAAGAAACAGGCCAATGTTTGTTGTGTGTTTATGGTTCAAGAAAGAACAAGAAAATAACCATAAACATACAACATTAACTCTGTAAATTTTTGTGTGTTTTAGTTGCTGTCGGCGGTGTGATTGGATCATGGATCAGAGTACTTTAGCAGGTTTGGAGAGTATGGATGATCTAGACAAAGGAAGGTCCTTGAAGAAGGCAGCGATGAGCGCGTCTAACAAGTTCAAGCACTCCTTGTCGAGGAGGAGGAGGAGCAGCAAGGTCATGTCCGTCGAGATTGAAGACATCCATGATGCAGATGAAGGCCAGGCTGTTGAGAATCTGCGCCAGGCCCTCATCGCCGATAACTTGCTTCCTCCAAAGCATGATGATTATCATATGTTGCTCAGGTCTTGCCTTTTCTCCTCTCTCTTGCTGACCATTTTGAATCATGTGCTGATTTTTTCTTACGAAACAGGTTTTTGAAGGCGCGGAAACTTGATATTGAGAAGGCGAAGCAAATGTGGTCTGATATGGTTGAATGGAGGAAGGCCTTTGGGGCTGAAAACATCATGGAGGTATATATAAGCTTATATATCAGTCTATTTTCGTCGCAAGCATTGTCTTGAAATTCCAAGTTAATTCGGCTAGATTGGATCTTTGGTAGACTTTTGAGTTTGAAGAACGCGAGAAAGTGTACGAGTATTACCCACAAGGCCATCACGGTGTGGACAAAGATGGTCGTCCTGTTTACATAGAACTGTTGGGGAAAGTGGACGCGAACAAGCTGTTGGAAGTGACAACCATGGATCGCTATTTGAAGTATCACGTCCAGGAGTTCGAGAAGACATTTGACATCAAGTTCCCTGCGTGTTCCATATCCGCTAAGCGACACATTGATCAGAGCACAACTATATTAGATGTGTCTGGAGTGGTATGTATACAACACTGATAGGACTTTCTAATTTGATGCTTTACCACACAATGCAATAGTTTGAGATACATTGTTTGTTGCTATAGGGATTGAAGCACTTTACTAAGGCCGCGAGGGAGCTGGTTCAGCAGCTGCAGAAGATTGATGGTGACAATTATCCCGAGGTGCTAACTTCATTTCATTGATTGATTTTGATTTTGATTTGGATCGATATGGTTGTTTTTATTCCAAGATTTTTTCGGCGTTGTTGTTGTTGTTCAATGTAGACGCTGAACAAGATGTTCATCATCAATGCTGGTTCGGGATTTAGGCTTTTGTGGAACACTGTTAAGGGCTTTTTAGATCCGAAAACCTCTGCTAAGATCACAGTAAGTGCTCACATTTTCTAATCTGAAAATTGATTGAACATTGTCAAATTTGTCAGCATGTCTTTATCTAATAGTAAGAAAAACCATCACTCCGAAGGTTCTTGGCAATAAGTTCCAGAGCAAGTTGCTTGAAGTAATTGATGCTAGTGAGTTGCCTGAGTTTCTGGGAGGCACTTGCACATGTGCCGATAAAGGAGGTTGTATGCGCGCAGATAAAGGCCCTTGGAATGACCCCGAAATCCTCAAGGTTCTTTAAATTGTCTTTGCCATTGTAGAACTTGAAACGTATTAGTTCGCAACCAAGCATACTAGTTTTGTGCCATTTATGCAGTTGGTGCTTCGCGGTGGAGCCAAATGCAAGACGCATTCGAATTGTTCTGCTCAATTTGATGATGGCATGACGATACCAGAAGACGACGTTGCATATCATAAGGTCTTTTATTTATTCACCATCATCTTGTTTTCTTGTCACCTATTATTACTATTACTGATCTATCATAATGTTGATCACTAACGGTATAGAAGGATGAGCCTTGCTATGTCGAAGTACCAAAGAATGTTCAAGATGCAACTTCGTTCCCTTTACTTCCAAGACGCCAGGTTGAGCATACATCTGCTGTTAGTCGACATGTAAGTGTTTATTTCCAAATTCATCTTAGACTAAGACCATCTCCAACAGATTCTCCAAAATTTCTCCAAAATGAGGAAACAAAATGTATATTCTTCAAATTATTTTTGTTTCAACTCCAAAAGTTTTCCCTTTTCGAAGATTTGGAGAATGCTGCAGATTTAGGGAAGCCTCCCTATATTTTCTACTGCTTTCTCATTTTGGAGAATGAGATGGGAAATCGATCTGTTAGATAAAAAACACCTTAAAATTCTCCAAAAACTCCAAAGTCCCCAAAATGATCGAGAAATATGTTGGAGATGCTCTAAGACGTCAATATATGAACGTTATTTTGTCGCTTGAATTAGAACATGACAATGGCAGGTGCATCTAAGCCAGAGTTTCCAAAAGGCTTGCAACTATGGTAGCTTGGACACAATGGTAGACAAGCCTATTAACAATTGGGAAAAAGTCATGGAAAACGACAACAAGTTTGGCATCACCAAAGGTATATATGTTCTTCCTTGGGCTTTCGACAATCCCTTACACGCAACTTGAACAAATCTAGCTCTACATACAGGCGATTACTACGACATGGATGGATACAAGGCGTCGGATGGAATCAGCAACCAAATAGTAGCAAGCCTGATGACGTTTGTGATGGGGATTGTGACGATGGTGAGGCTGACGAGGAACATGCCTAAGAAGCTGACGGATGCAACGATCTACTCGACGCCCATGTACTACATGGAAGGGAAAGGAGGGCATTCTCCGGAGCAGCTGACAACACCAATGATCACCGATGCAGATTACATGACTGTCATAAAACGCATGGCTGCGTTGGAAGAGAAAGTTACTGCTATGGCCATGAAGCCTGATGTGTTTGCCGAGAAGGAGGACATCATCAAGAATGCTACTTCTCGTGTGGATTCCTTAGAGGAAGAGCTTGCAGCAACTAAGAAGGTAATCAAAAAATGGAGTGAAACAAGTTTTTTTTTTAAATCTCATAGGTTTATTCTTCTTAATCCGACGCTCCAGATTTGCCCACTAAATACACAATAAGGCTTGCTTACAAAGAATCGCCTTATGATGTAATATATGAGCAAATCTGGACATCAGATTAAGAAGAGCAAACTAATGAAATTACAAGTAACTTCTGTAGAGTGAAATTATTCACAAGTATGATTATTCGTATGTAAATAGATATCTGTATTTATAATAAAGTTGATGTATTTATAATGTTTTGGAATTTGTAGGCTCTAGAGGATGCACTAGCACGACAGGAGGAGCTATTGCAATATATTGACAAGAAGAAAAAGAAGAAGAAGCTGGTAATTAATAATTTAGACTCTATTATATTTCATTATTTAATCCTTAACCACTTTGATAATTTGTTGTTTGCTTCATCCACATTCACATATTTTTGTTGATCAAAACTTCAATTTTCGGTGCGTTGTGTTGTGTGTGCAGTTTGGGTGGTGAAGAAGAGCATCATCATCATCATATATATTCATATAAATGATTCAAAGTAACACACACTACAAACAGGAGGATCGGAGCAAGAAGCATTTTTTTGATCTTTTTTTTATATTTAATTTTAATTTCTGATTGTAACCCACAAATTGAAATTCCCCATTTGTTTTGTATATTGTTGTTGTATGTTGAAACAAACCGCGCCCATTTTCGTCCTCGGATATCCTATTTATCTTGACGGTTAAATTAATTGAGGGATTTGGTGAATGAAAAGTTTGGAAATTAGAATGTTCTAAATATCGGATATATTAGATGATTTTTGGTACATTTTGTAAGATATTTTCTAAGTTTATTTGATAATTTTGAGATATAAATTTTCTTTACTTAAATAGTTTTTTCCCTCTATATAGGTATATAAATATAAGGATTTTGGCTAAAAAAATGAATTCGATAAATCATATATATCCCTGAATGTTATACGTAGTCTTATCTTTCAATTGATGTAACACCAATAAACGATATTTAGACCCATATACATAAATTAAGGACATGTTTTAATTTATTGCACTGTCAGATCCATATTAGGCATTTGAGTCGGGTCATTTCGGGTTTCGGGTAAAACGGATCTCAGGTAGATCCGGGTTAACTCGAACTCGGGTTTGACCCGATTTCGGGTCAAATCCGGTCAATTTCGGGTTGGTCAATTTTTTTATTTTTTTAATAAAAAATCGTATTTTAATGATTTTATGATAACTTCAAAATGTAAATTTAAAGATGTGATTGTTAAGTTGTTCTTTTTGGGCTCTATACTTATTAGAAGATATAAGACCCGGGGTCTTAAGAGACGCCAGCCCATGCCACCTAGCCCTCTCAGATCCGTTGTTCTCACTTGGAGCCTGAAAAGGAAGAGCTCTTGTGACATAGGTAGGGCTTGAATCACTTATAAATCACTCCCAATATCCTTATGATACCCGATGTGGGACGGGGGTGTTACAGAAGATGTCATCTAAGCTCGAGCGCTGATCTAAAATATTTGATTTTTACTATTACTCAATATTTTTAATAAAATTTATAACTCTATATAATATCAAATTTTTAATTAACTTTTTGAATTTATTCCATACGGATTAGTAATGACTAATGAGTATAAATTTTTAATTAAAAATTTTAATATTTTATAGAGTTATTTTAGCTTTTTAAAAACATGTTGAAAAATAAAAAATAAAATATTACCGATCGGATGAAGTAATATACAATACAAATAAATATAAATGTTAATTTGAAAAATAAAGATCAAGTGTTTGTAATTATAAAATATAATAAATTGGTATCTTCATGAATAATTTTAATAATATATAATTATAAATTTATTAATTTTAATAATATAATAATTTCTAAACTTACCCTAATATGACTTTGAGATTTTCTTGGTTTTTTTATTAATTAGTCAAAGTTTTGTTTTAACAAATTGGGCGGGTCATCGGGTCACCGGGTCGAAACCCATTTGACCCAAAAAAATGTCGGTTTTTTGAGTTTGGGTCCAAAAAATTTCCCGGATCAAAATTTTTAGATTTTAACCCAAAAAATTTCGGGCGTTTAAATCGAGTTACGTTTTGACAGGTCTACCACTATCCTAAACTATAGCAAAAATTTAGAATTATATCTTTCATAGTTTTTTGAACCACTATCCGTATTCCCGGGTAAACCGGGTTCGGTCCGGTTCGACCCGGTTCATTCAGTAAAAATAAGCGGTACTTCTCCCCCAAATCCCAATTCACCCCCATCCACTATCCTCGAAGATTGCCGCCGGTCGTCCCCAAATCTCTCCGCCTCGCCGGCCGTAAGTCTCAGGTTCTCATCCTCTACCTCTATCTTGTATGTGCCACGGTCCCTCGCCTTCAAATCCCAATGGTCGCTGGCGCTACTTACGCTTGAGGTAATCAGTTAATCATTTATCGAGCTTGAATCCCTCAAATCCATGGGCTGAATTGGCTTGACCTTTGATTTTCATAATTTGCTGAATTCGAAACCCTAAATCTGCGTTCATTTGGGTTTTTGTTTTCTTTGATTTTGATTTGTTCGTGTGGATTTTGATTTGCACGGTGATTTGAGGACTAAGGGATGATATTGAGAAGTGTTTTAGAAGAAACCTTATGTCTGTGACCAAGCTCATTCATCAATTGTTTTTTTTATATATAATTAACCACTCTAGAATTAGTTTTATGTCCGTGGGTGATAAAACTGATATGATTTGATGTTGTGGTTCATTTTGCTGGGCTGAAGGCAGTGGGAGTGACTAGAGAGTGTTGCTTACCTTTTTGCTATTTCGATAATAATCTGACTGGCTCCATCAATTTGTATCAAATTCATTGCCAAATACAACTGTAAGCAAGTGAGCTTGTGTTATGGTTTTGTTTCATTAGCTGATAATTTGCTGTTCATCAACTCCCACCAATTTTGCATCTTTTTCTTCTTCTTCTTTCAGTTGTGTTTGTTTGGTACCGAATTAAGCCAGCTTTCAAATGAATGTACTTATTCAAGATGCTTTACTTCTTGTGAAAAAGGCCTAATCTTTGTTCGTGGGTAATTTTTTTTTTTTGGTCAACTGTTTGAGTATATCTTTACTTCTAGTGATTTTAGCTGATCTTCCTGTACTATATTAACATTCAATGCCTGGCCAGGATATAGGATTCGGCTTTGATGGACTAATTTAAATGTTACTGTTATCTGGATATTAGTTTCCCTAGGATGCATTTAAAGCATTCGAAAACTGACTGATTGTTCACGCTATGTGGAGGATGGGAAGAAAGCGGATCAGAACTTGCACTGAATATATGGTGAATAACAAATCCTGGGTGAAGCATCAATATGTGAAAGTGGAAGGGGTTGTTCACTGAGATTGGTTTTAGTTCATCTGCGAACAAGAAGTTTTTTTTTGGTATTGGGATTGATGTTAAGACAATTAATAAGAATTTTGAAAATTTTCTAGATGTGCTAGATTCCAATATGAAAAGATTGCCATGATATAACACTCAGCTTCCCATTAGTTTCCTTCACATTTTTTGTGTCAGTGTCTTCTTACTTTGTGTTGTTTACCCTTGGGTATTTGTTGTTTGTGTGTTTATTTTGTAGCTCATTACCGGGTCACTTGAAATACCCTCTTGACGTAGTCGGGAAAAAGGTGCGTACATCTTGACCCCATACTCTTCTTTCAGCGGGACAAATTACATTAGAACAAACAAATGGTTGAGAACTATAATGAAACAAGTTGTAAAGGTTGAGGACTGAAGATGGAATCCATCTACTGGATTTTGAGTTGTAAAACTAGATTGGGTTTTGGAAACCGCTTCTTCTCCCTTCCCGCAACTAGATGAACATCCATCTCAAGTGAATTCCACCAACCATTTCCCTCTTTGTGTTATCCGACCCATATTTTATTCCCCACCCTATCTTATCGCCATCCCTGGTATGTTTCTCTACCAGATTGCTTTGGACCTGAAATCCATCGCGTGCTTTTGACTTCCAGTCGTTCTAGGCGGATATCACTCTAGGGGTTTGGTGTTGAACTCAGAAGTTTAAGGCATCTGATTTTTAATTTGGGTTCGAAATTGGGGGATTTGGGCTCGGTTGAGTTCCGTTTACTTCTCCATGATCTGTGCTTTCTGTTTTCAATTATTCAATTTTCTCTCCATTGTGATGCAATTCGTGTTCTGAATTACAGCAAGGAAACCACACTTGCTAACTCCACCTAGCTACAAGGTTTTCAAACTCGGAAATTTTTGGAGTTGGTTTTGTCCAAATTTCCCTTCTCACTGGAATCTGGTTTTCAATAAGCGAGCTTTGCTTGGCTTTATGTGTTGATTGCTTATAAGGACCTTACAAGAAGTTGACAACGAATAATATTTACTAATAAGTGGTTGAGAATGTAGTCTTGGCTATTATTTGCTACCATGCCATTTTTCCAATTCTAGCAGAATAGCATGGTGCTAGAATTGGAAAAATGACATGGTGCAGATTTCAGTTTGTTTCGTTTTTCTTATGTCAGTCAGTTCTGTCTTACTTTGTAGTTATGGGTCAGCATACATAGCATAAATGCTTAATTCTGTCAAACTTTCGTATTTTTTTGATCCCTCTGTGTAACAAAGCCATTCTGTTCTTCGTAAGGACTTAGCGGGCGAGTATGGCTGAGAAGAGTAATCAGGAGAGAGATCAACTTTCTGATGCACTGAATGATCTTTTCGCAAGCGTCTCCACCATGGTCAAGTCCGAGCTACAGGTACACATATCTGATCGCGCTCTAAAAGGCCTTTGTTACCTTTCATGATTGGTTTGAGATTCCTAAATCCCCGCAGGGAACCAACAATTTGCTTGAGCTCTTGGAGAAGATGAACATCAAGGTGGCGGAAGAGTACAATGGCTTTGGCGACGTTGCGTCTGGTTTGAGGGTGTTTGTGGAACATCTCAGGGCCAAGAGTGGAAGCTTCAACGAGTATGTTCAGCAGATAGACGCGATAGAGAAGCAAGTAACCGAGTTTGAAGCTGTCATATCTTTGCTCGACAGATATGTCTCAATGTTGGAAATGAAAGTGCAATCTGCACTCCAACCGCCCTCGTCCTAGCTTATTGTCTTCTACTTCCCTTTTTGATCCCTCGTAAACTTTGTGGACTTTTCGGAAATTCGTATAGAGTGCTCGATGTCTGTGTTAACTCCAACCGATCATGCCCTATTTGATTCGAGTGTGTACAATATGTGCTGTGGGCATTTGAAGGTGCATCGATAATGCTTTTGCTTAGGGGTGGGCGTGGGACGGGGCCGTCCCGCGTAATTTTTGCGGGACGGGATTAACTATTTTTTTTCGATCCCGCGCGGGCCTTGTCCCTCACGGGACGGGACGGGACGGGACGGGACGGGCCCTGTCCCTCAAATAAAACATATTATAAAAATATAAAATTACAATATATTTTTCGGGTTTCAAAAGCGTAACATATATAACTTATAATATTTTTATATTTTATAATTTTTCGTATATATATATACATTAAACACGTTATACATATAATTACACAATATATATTATATACACACATAAATATACACTGTAAAAATATTTTTTTTATCGAAATGAATACACTGTAAAAATATACATATACGTACAGAGTTACATAAAAAAAACATACACGTACAGAGTGTATATATACACCAAGCTAGTAATCACTGTATGTATGTATATATTATATTCTATATACAGTGTACATTGTATAGTGTATACACTATATATAGTGAATACAGTGCATAATATATATAAATAAATAAATATATTTATATTTATATATATATATGCGGGACGGGACGGGATTTGCGGGATAAAAAAATCCTCGTCCCGCGTCCCGTCCCGCATAATTTTTGCGGGACGGGATCGGGACGGGATTCATTATTTTTTTTTCAAATTCCACCGGGACCGGGACGGGCCCGGGATTTGCGGGATTTGTGCCCACCCCTACTTTTGCTCCTTTTTGTTGAACTTTAGTTTTGATATTGACAAACTACATGAAGTAAATCGAAGAACAAGCCAATAAATTTCTTTGGTCTCCTTTAAACACATAAATTTAGGCTCTCAGCTAGTTTTTCAGAGTTTTAAGTGTTGATATTATAAAGTTTTAAATAAAATAAATATAAGATATAAGATTTTATTTTAATTAGCTAATTTTCAACAATTATTCATCTAAGCTTTTTGGAGCTTTTTATTTTCCATTCACAAGTTTTCATAAACTTTACTTATCCCAAATTAATTTCAACTATTCCATCAACTACCCTTTTTCCAAACGGAACCTTATGATTCTTTTAGTATTTCGTGATATTTACAATACTTCGTCTCAAAATATGTCTTTTAATTTTTTGAACTATATTACATATAAAATTTCAATTTTTTTTAAATAATTTCATTTCATACTACTCATCTTACCTTTTACTATAGGAGAGAGTACTCTTATTTTTTAGTTTATTGTGAAATAAAATCAAACACAAATATTTTGAGATGGAGGTTAAAATGAGTAAACTACTAAAACCACCTATAAAATATTGTTGTATTTACAACACTGCCTATAAAGTTGGAAATCATATAAAATCGCTCTTTTTTTAAACGAAAAAGAATTTGGCAGATAGAGGGGGACACGCCCTAGCCAAGAGCATCCAGACGGATGAGATCCGCAAGCTCTGAATCGTCAGGGATCGAAGGACTCAAGAAGTCAATATCAAGGTGCGATAGACGGTCGGCAACTCGATTGACTTCTCTGTAGATGTGGCGAATCTGGACTGAGGTAAAACAATGCAGACAAATGGAGGAGTCAGAAATAAGCATTTCAATCTCTCCCGGGACCAGGGTGGACGAGCACCCTTTAAGACAATTAATAAGAGTGAGATTATCTCTTTAAATGAGAAGATGGTTTAGGTGGAGTTTTGAGGCTGCTTGAATGCCTTTCCAGAGCGCGAACATATAAAAATGTGAAATTATTATAACATTATTAATCAAATTGAACCTTAAATATATTTATTACTGTAAAATATTTATGAATAGAGTAATAATTTAGTACTCTGTACTAGTGTAATAGTCGTGCCTTGAAGGCACGAGATTTTAATCCATTTTAATTTTAACATCATTTTATATATCTATTAATATTGTATTAATATATACTTGTTTACAAAAAAATATGTATAAAATGTTTTTTTTATTTATAAATTAGTTGGAAATAGACACAATACAAATTTTGAAAATGATTTAATAAGATAAAGTAGTAATAATAAAACTCAAACACACAACCTAATATAATTTAAAATAAATATATAATTATTATCATTAGGATAAAACCAAAAAGGAAAATATAAGTTGTCATATAATGGTTTAAAAAATTCTTAAGCACATGATTGTGTAGATATTTTTAAAGTTATGTAGATTGTAGATATACATAACTTATATATTCATTATTTTTATGAGAAAGATGTCTAGAATGAAAGAAAAATAAATAGTTAAAATAAAAGTAAGATGGTAAAAAAAAAACTAAGGTCCTAAAAGGTAGAAAAGTGATCGATCTAACTATCTAAGACGCCTCATCTAAACGGTAAAATAAGTAATGTTTGTAAGTCTTAAAATATTATTTATTTTTCAATATCATTTCAAATGTCTAAAATAAGTAAACTATTAAAAAATATTTTTTTGGCTCTAATTGATTTTTATAATTAACTTTTCAAATCGAATGTTTACAAATTGATTATTTTTACTGATTTCATAAAAAAAAATTGCAGGTCTTAAAATGTTGAAATTATAATAAGGCCTTCTAGGTTGTATAAAATAAATATTGACGTCAAATATTCATTTTGGGATAACTATTTTTTTTCAATATTTGAAGGCAAACAAGCAAACACCCAAAGATTAATCATAAAAGAGTGTTTCTTTATTTTTTTAAAAAAAATGATAATATATGCAAATTTCACATTTGCTTTTCTCAAAGTTCTTCACTTTTTGTTTGTAGATCTTAAAATGTTATTTTTTTTGTACTCCCAATAGTCATTGAAAATGTTTAAAATAAATGTAATTTCTGTCTAAAAAATCTTATGTTAAAGATTTATATAGATGTCATGTAGAATGTGTAGATTCAGTATAAATTTAAAATATTCATTTTGGATAATTATTTTTCTTCAATTTTTGAAGGTTAACAAGTGCAAAAATAATTTCTTCTTAAAATTAATGACTTTTTGCTTCTATCTCCAAAAATATTTAAAAAAATTTCAATAAAAAAAAATAAGAGGTCTAGACTGTATAATAAATGTGAATTAAAAAAATTTATTTTTGACACAAATGCATTGAATAATGCGTTACAAAATATATTAGTATGCTTATTTCCATATATATAACCACGGTAAATTTGTATCTATTAACATTTTAGAGATGATTGTGATGAATTTAAGATGGAAAACATATATTTAAACTTTTAAAAAATACAATCGACCAATAAAAAATTAAGTTAAGTGTAATTCGAAAATGATTGCGATAAAAATAAAATAGGAAACATATATTCAAAAATCCCAACAATAAAACCGACCAATAAGATAAAGGCTAGCCGATTAAAAAAATCAACTTTATTTGTGGGCGTGCCACATTAGCTAAACGCTAACAGATTTAGTAATATTAAAATAATTATTAATAATTATTAATAGAAATAGATATATAGATGATTATTGATTAATTATTAATAATTATTAATAGAAATAGATATATAGATAGATAAATAGATAATAGATACTCCGTAGATAAACTCATACACTCTCTTTTCAGAGCCTTGGCCCGCCGCCACTATCCTAACCTAGGTTTGTACTGCCGCCCTCGGTTGCCGCCACCTCCAACACCCTCCTAGCTACCGCTGGTATCCCTCGGCTCACCGCCGCCACACGCAGATCTCCACCGCCTCTCAACATCCTCCACAACGTCCTCCTCCTTTGTTTCTATAGGGGTTTTGCTTCAATTAACCCAACACTTTGTTTCTCTCTGGCTTCTCCATCTTCATCTCCGGTCGATGGTTCTTTGGCCCGGGAGTCCATCGTTTCCCGCAACGTCGTCGGCTCTATCGCCATCATCTGATTCCGCCTCTGGTTTCCACCGCCTCGGAGTTGCCCTCGGGAGTTTGTTGGATGTAGGTCTGGCCTTCCTAGGCCTCGTCTGATTCCACCGCCTCGGCTCCGCCCTCCCTCCGCCCTCTTGTCTACGTTTGCTGCGGTGGTGTGCTTCGCCGGCCCTCCGTGGCTTCGTCGCATAGTTCGTCGTCTGTCACTCCCCATGGTTGCCAGCCTTCACCTTGACCCATGGGTGATAGCGTTTTACCAACGCTTCTTTCTTTTCTTGGATAAAAGAAAATAAAAATACACTTTTCAATCTTGTTGGCCTTTGTCCTTTTCTTTTTTATTGTTGTTTATTTTTCTCCTCTTGCTCATCTTGTCCATCTCTAATTTGGCTTGTCCTTGTACAACCTATTACGATCTTGTTATCGTCCTCGAGGGGTTAAGACAGGTTTTTGGGGGTTTAAATGAACAATGGTTTGGTTAGGTTTTGGGCTTGCAGATTGGTGTGCAGTGTTGTTCTTGTTGTCCTGCAGGCTTCATGTGAACGATGGTCGATTTGCTATGTTCGTAGACGTCTGCGATCGATATCTGAAGGCTCTGTTGGAGTCCATAATCTGAGATGTCCGCGAGGTTCCCCAGAGTTCTCTGTGTGCGTCTTCCCTTTGGCCGATCAGTTTGTTTGTTCTGCTAGCTTGTAGTTTCAGTGTAGTATGACTTGTACGTTTTTTATTTTTGTCATTTGCTTCATGTTATTTCTTTATGTCATTTTCTTTAGTCATTTGCTTCTGTAAGTTTTTTTGGTTGTACATGATGGTTAGTCCATCTATCGGCTGGTCCAGTCTCTCGGTTTCTCTAGGCTTGTCTGGAGAACCGAATTCTTATCTTGCTTCAAAAAAAAAAGATACTCTGTAGATATTACTTCCTCTGTTAATTAAAACTTGTCGTTTACTATTCATGCATGCTTTTTTAGAATGATAAAAACTATATGAAATATTAACATTTTTTTAAATTTGTTTTTATAAATTCATAATTACTAGTAACAAGTATGAAATTATTTTAAAAATGTTAAAAAAGTTAATATTTTATATAGTTTTTAACACCTCAAAAAACGTGCGTGAATAGTAAAACGTCAAGTTTTAATTAACGGAGGGAGTATGATTTATGTGGCATTTTTATTTTTTAAACATAAGAAGGGTAGCCCGTAGCGGGTAATATTTTGAAATAAACCAATTTGTATGGGTGGTTTTCTGTAATTTATCATCAAAATTTTCAGGCAACTCGTATATATACAGAAAGGATTATTGTACGGAGCTTCAAATCTCTCCCCCACATGGCAACCTCCATGGCTCCTCCTTCCTCTGAATCCTCCACCTCCGGCACCAGAACCGCTACCGCTTCATCCAACTCTCAATATCCTCCGCAAGAAGAACCTTCGACCAATACCTCCGCTTCGGATTCCCCTGTCGCTATGAAGCCGCCTATGGGGCCACCGCCGCCGAAAAACCCTAAAGACGACGATGTCGGAGATCCACTGCCGGAATCCGAAGACCCCGCAAATGAAAATAAAAACGAGGGAGGTGAGAGCGAAGAGGAGGGCGGAGGAATGGCGTCTAGGGTTGAGAGGAGTCAGCATAGCCGGCCGCAAGCTCCGTATAAAATTCCGCCGTGGAGTGCAGCTCCTTGCCATTCTTACTCCTTGGAGGTTCTCAAGGATGGCGCTATCATTGATCAGCTCGATGTGTGAGTTTCTTTCTTCCAGTAGTGCAGTTTCTATGATTGAGCTGATGACGATTGGTTTGTAACCTTCAATTTTTTTTTTTTGGTTATTTTGTTGCAATTCAGTACCAAAAAGGGCGCTTACATGTTTGGGCGAGCTGATATCTGTGATTTTGTTCTTGAGAACCCTACGGTGTCACGGTTTCATGCTGGTATGGCCTCTTTGTTTGCTTTTCTGAGGAAGTTTGCTTGACTATTTGATTTTTCTGATGAATCATAGTGTGGATTTCACCCCCTTTTTTAGTTATTTGTTCAAAGGGGTTAATGTGAGGATTAGTATTAGGTTAGAGAAGGACTAAACACTCCACGATTCATCAGTTGTTCTTGTGTTTAATATGAAAAAAAAATATATAACTGCTGTAAAATTGAAGCTGCTTGTTGCCAAGACCTTCCTCATGTTTTTTTAAACAATTCAAAGCAAGACCACCCTCTAGACCTATAAAACTTTTAGGAAATGCTAGGAAGATAGAAGGAGTAGTTTTTTTTTCCAGATGGGGAGGGAAGGAGTTCTGGAAGTCGCATCTCCCATGTTTTGTTCCTTTTGTAGCTTAATTTGTTTCAATTGATGGCCTATTAATTTCAATACTAGTTTATGGTGAATATATTACAACTATACAATTTTCTTATGGTACTAGTTCTCCAGTTCAAGGAGAGTGGTGAGGCCTTTCTATATGATCTTGGGAGTAGCCATGGTAGTTTCATCAACAAAAAACAGGTTTGTTCTAAATACCTTTTACTCATTTTTTCCTCCATGGACTACCTTCCAATGTCCCAATAATTTATTTCCTTTGTGCAATTTCTCTCTTTTAAACCTGCTTTAGAAGAGAGATGTCTACAGATTAGTACAGCATAACATGATACATTGCGGTTTGGATCCATGGAGTTGAACTATTATAGTGATAGAAATTACTAAACTCTACAAGAATTAAATAAAAAGCTAAATAGATTTAAAATCTCAAGTGTAATTAAGTTTGCCATGTCCACCGGAATCGAAGTTGTGGCCTCATCATATGGAAATCTATAGTTAGTAGGCATGTGATGATTATATAGTTACTATATTAAATATTAAATATTATGAATTCATTTCTCCAGGTGAAGATTAAAGTTTATGTGGAGCTGCATGTTGGAGATGTCCTTCGTTTTGGCCTGTGAGTTATTTCCCTTTGTATATTCAACGCCATTTCCTTTGACTGCATTCTATGCCTCTTATGGGCGGGTTGATTCAATGAGTTTATTTTTGTTCTTGTGGAACATTGAATTCTTATGTCAAGTTCTGAACATAATCTTCCATTTTGAATAATTGTCTTTTTTTATATAAAAAAATTCCCTTTTCAGATCAACTCGGCTGTATATATTGCAAGGACCAGCTGACTTGATGCCTCCGGTAAGACAAGAGCATCCTTTGTTATAATTTTTCATCCAGTGCGACCCTTTTCTTTTGCCAGCATCTTGCTAGAAAGTGTATACTGTTTGCTCTTGTCAAACTCTGCTTTAGATGGAAAAAAGCACTTGTTGATCAATGATCAGTGATGCCCATGCATAAATTGTTGTGCTGTCTGTAATCTTTTACGTAGTATTTAATTAACATTTGTGTTAATGGCAACACTGTTCTGTCTCATTACTTGTTTACTTGTATTTGATTTGCTATTGTTGATCATGCTTTGTATTTTTATGTGATATGAATGTTTTTATTGTATTTTTAATATAGGAAATTGATATAAAGAGTATTAAACATGCCAAGTACCAACAAGAGAGGCATGACCGTCAAGCTTCTCTTCGTCGAGCACGAGAAGAAGCAGCTCTTGCTGATGGTATTTCATGGGGAATGGGAGAGGATGCTATTGAGGAAGATGAGGTTTGTACAAGCACTCATTTTTCTTTGGATAGTTATACTGTATTATGTAGTAGCAAGCACTGTTTGTGTTTTGTCCTAAACTGCTAATTGCTTGATCAATGTCACTTCTCCATTTTTTGAAGACCATGAAGCGATAATATGATCGTTTATATTAACAGAAGGAAATCATTACTTTGTGCTTTTCATGATATGGTTCATAGGAGGAAGTGGAGGAGCTAACGTGGCAAACTTACAAAGGAGAGCTCACAGAAAAACAAGAAAAAACGCGCAGCAAAGTTTTGAAAAGATTGGAGAAGGCAAGTCACTCTTTGTTTATAATCTCATGTTTTCCATATTTGAGGGGCTGGGTGTTGGGAGAAGGTAGATGTTATATGATTATACTACATGCCATGTTTCAGTTCACAAAGCTCAATAGTTTGAGATGTGTAAAGGTGTTAGATAGGGAAAATTGCTTGAATCTGATTATTTGGATTCCTCTATAGATTGCACATATGAAGAAGGAAATGGATGCAATTCGTGCTAAAGACATATCTCAAGGGGGATTGACCCAAGGACAGCAGACACAAATTGCTCGAAATGAGCAGAGGATATCCCAGGTTTGTACTTACTACGAGTGTAGCCAGGAAACTTTTAGCTAAACTGATAACTGATTTGTTTGTTACGTTGTTAATTACCTGATGAAGGATTATTGATGGTCAATATGATTGCCTGCTTAGTCTTTTGTTTAGCAAAAGATGTTCTAAATGCTTTTGATTTCTGTTTCAAATGATGTGTAGCTTGTGGAGGAGCTGGAGAACCTAGAGGAGACACTAAATGATAGTATCAGAGAAAGCGTAGGTGCTCGTACTAAGGGCATCTCCTATGGTAAGAAAAAGACAGCAACTGAAGAGGAAGAAGACTTATTGAGGTATTTTGAAGATGAGCCCCGGCCCCACCTTCTTTTTTCTTGTTATATGAATTCTTAGTTGATCTTGTGGGATATATTGGATAACATCTGTTGAAGAATTGGTATCATCCAAGGAATTATGTTCCATATAATAATATATGACACTTGATCCTAAAATCTCTCTTTGTTAATTCAGTGACGAGGATGACTTTTATGACCGAACAAAGAAGAAGCCATCTGCAAACAAATCCCATGAAAGCCAATCAATTGAAACTGCCGATACACTTCTTGATAAGAAAGAGGCAATCGTGAAAGAAATGGAAGAGAAAACAAAGTTGCTTGTTGATGAGAAGAACAAGATACCTGAACCCCTGGCTCAGCCAGAAACTGGAGATGCACTTGATGCGTACATGTCAGGGTTATCTTCTCAGATGAGTAAGTCCTTTACGGAACACAACACATTGTAGTAACAACATCTATTTCAATGTTTCATTGACTACTTTGGAAGGGCCTGGAGTTTTAACATCAAGAATTTTGTCACATTGTGGTCCTATTATGCTTCTTATTTGCAGATAACTATATAATCTTTGTTGCTCATATTTTCTAATTTCCGATGCTTCATTGACAGAGCATGACACAGCAGAGCAACTTCAAAAGCAGCTGTCTGTTCTCCAGGCTGAGTTAGATAGAATCCTCTACTTGCTGAAGGTGGCTGATCCAACAGGTGAAGCTGCTAAGAAAAGGCAGTCAACCGCCCAACAATCCAAGTTCACAGAATTTCAGCATACACAATCTGTCGCCACGAGAGCAGACAAATCTCTTCCACAGGCTAAGAAAATCAGCAAGCTTGAAAAACTTCCTAGTGATTCAGCTAAGAAGGAGGTTGCTTCGGATGTGACTGAAGAATCTGCCAAAGTAGATGTAGCTAGCAAAAGTGATAGCAATGCTGAGGGCAGCAAGCCTAAATTATTTACTGTTGAAAAGCCTCAGTGGCTTGGGGCTGTAACTGACGGGGAGAGAGGAAAGAGTCAACAAGAAGAAACCTCAGTTGATACGCTTGCCGGTGATGACTTTGTTGATTACAAGGACAGGGACAAGATATTGAGCAATAAGGTGGACTCTGGACTTGAAAATGCAGCTCCTGGTTTGATTATAAGAAAGAAGAAGCAGGTTAAGGAACCCGAAGATGGTTCTGAAGAGTCAACCTCACCCAGAGAGGACGAGATGAAGGTTGAAGATGCCGTTGCCCTGTTACTGAAACACAAGCGGGGATATCAAGACTTGGATGAAGATGCAAATCAAGAGGCGGGATCTTCGAAAGAAGATAAAAAGCGACCTAAGAGAGTGCTTGGCCCTGCCAAACCTTCTTTCTTGAACACTGAAACTGATTATGAATCATGGGTTCCTCCTGAAGGTAAATTATCTGGCCTTCCGTTATCTTATGCTCATTGCATTTCATGAATTCTTTGTTCCTGTTCCAACATCAATCTACAACTGCTTTGTGATCTACAGGACAATCAGGTGATGGGCGAACCTCATTGAATGATCGACTTGGCTATTGAACTAACAAGCGAGTGCATAGCTGTGTTAACCAGCAGAAGTGATACAAATACATGGTGAGTGTCCGGGGATTATACTATGTACATCCTCAGATAGAGAGATCACAAAGCGGCATTTAGGATTTAATGAGTTGGAACCATCTATCAACTATCAACATGACTTCGGAAGACCGTCAAACAAGGTACATGATCTATGCATTCTATAACGTATATCGTGCCTAATCAAGGCATGGCCATTGACCATTCACGTTAGATTGTGCTGGTGTTGTACCTTAACAATCACCGAAATTCGACTTAGAAAAGAAATCCAAAGAATTTTTCAATTACTGGCTTTGCTGGTGTGCTTATTTGCAACCATGTAGAATCGAGTTTGAATCAAAGAATTACCACATGAAGCTATTGAACAGCTATTTGAGACGATAAAGGTACGTCGTCATTGATATGGTGGAGGCATTTGGTATCATACAAACTTTGTAATGTTTGGCGATTTCGTGAGAGGCAAATCAAGTCATGGATTAAAGCCAAAGCAATACTCAATGATGTAGAAAAAATGCCATCGTTCTCAAAAGGGTATAACCAACCAGAAAACAAATAGTTGCCATACAGCAATGATTTCATTCAAATTGTCTTTTATGGATCCGATGAGGAAGCAAAATTTGGTTA
The DNA here is from genome assembly GCA_963922045.1 of Persicaria maculosa. Lineage (NCBI taxonomy): Eukaryota > Viridiplantae > Streptophyta > Magnoliopsida > Caryophyllales > Polygonaceae > Persicaria > Persicaria maculosa. The sequence goes on from OY998271.1 coordinate 9,117,409, forward strand.
TAAGAAATCATAATGGAGATGGAGATGTAATTAGCAAGTGAATGAGATCAATTATGTAGTGATTGTGTTTGTGAGACTATATTTCTTGTTAAGATGGTTAAATTTAGAATTCCCTTGAAACTATGGTTAAATTTAGTGTGGCTGAGCTGAGCTATTTTAAAAGCAATCTCTCAAAAATATAATGGATAATATCATTTATGTTTTTGGTAAATTATAATGGATAATATAATGATGTAGATTGAAATGATATTTACAATACTAAACTTGACTTGCAATTCCTTTAAGAAGTTATGATCATCATTGTTCTAGGCGGCTAGAGAGTGACAAATAAATTAACGAATATGGACCACCTTATTTTACTTTTTAAGATTTTACAAGGCAATAAATTCATATATTGAATATTTCTAACCCATATCATAAAGATTTAAAGTTAACATGTTATATTGGGAAAAATCATTGAAATTTAGATAATCTTTCTAAATATAAAAAGATACATTACGTTGATTTTTTTCGGTACAATTAAAAATTTGAAAGATCATCGAGAGGCTAACGGATTGACAGATAGACTATCCGTCATGTTGCACGCACTTTACTAAAAGACATAAACTAGACAAACGATACATTACGTTGATTTACTTTATGTGCACGAACCCAATATCTTACTGTATTTATATTTAAAAAAATATCACATTAAATTTTCATCAAAAGTTAATAAATGTGTTTGACAAACCATTATAAACTAATTAGAGTTGAAAAATGTGCTTAAAATCGTTCTAGCTCGGGTGTATTTGAACTCAAATACATTTTGATTATAATGCACTTATAAATATAAAATACTCGAATAGTATTTGATTAATACATTTTACAATATGTTTAAAATAAAAATAAATTTTAAATAAAATACCTTGTAAAATATAGTAATCATTAATCAAACAATCACTATTGCGTAAAGTTTATAATTATATTATAAATATAATATAATTGATTGACACAATTTACATGTTTTTATTCAAAATTTACATGATTGTAAACACATTACAAAGAGTGTTACTAAACATCATTCACATGTTTATATTTATAAGTGTATTATAATTAAAATGTATGAGAATTCAAACACACCTTTATAATTATTTTTATTTTTTTTAGAACAAACAATCCATTTAGAAACATAGTTTTTCTAACTTATACATTTAGACAGATTAATAAACTTTAGCTGGAAAATATTTTAGTTTTTTTAATATTGCTTTTCAGAATCTTTCCCTATTGAACTTATTAACTCATATCCTTAAGACATGGTTTATATAAGTTATAAATACAATAAATATAAAAAGGATTTATTGGTCATATACGGGTGTGTTTGGATATCAATTGTACTATGATGTTTATAATATATAGAAATAGATAAGGTGGTGTTAGATTATAACAAATTTTAAGGTATTTAAATTAAAGGTGGGTTTTGGATTTTACGATGGATTAATTATAATCAATTATTTTATTTGAATTTATGTGATTATAATGCAATTAAATAAATTAAATGTGTTTACCTCGATTCTTACAAAGTATACAAAACGGTCAAAGTGAAGATAAAATTAGATGCTTTCTTTGCTTCTTCCAGTAGTTTACTGGTAATTATTGTTGCAGAAAAACAAAAACAGGGGTTAATGTTAGTCTGAAAACAAAAAGAAATGGAGGAAAAATAGTTGCATGCTGCAGATATGGCAAAGATCTCGCACGCGTCTACCCCAAGAGAAGCTCTTCCAGTCGATTCCCTTTCTCCCCAAGTGCTCTTTTTCCTCCTACAATCCAGGTCAACAATCGACCTACTCTAAAAGGTGCGATCTTTATTCCTGCTTTCAGATCGATCCGTTGCATATCCCTGCATTCGATTTCCGATCTACCCTACTTAGGGTTGCTCCTACTGCTTTGTACGATTCGATGACTACATCGCCTCTGACTTGGCCAAATTTGGATACCATGATTGATCAATTATGGCTAGGGATTGGGGATTTGATTTGACCTGTTGTAAATTTGGGGGTTTTGACTGCTTGCAGGAGATGATTGGGAGGGATGAATCAGCTGAATCTGGGTCTGGAAATTTTAGGTCACAGCTGGTAGAGATGAGCTCTTCCTCTGAAGAAGATGTTAGGGCTAGCCAGGTGTCTTATCCCATTCCCAGCAGCAGTGGATCGAGGAATTCAAGCCCATTAGGTCGATGCTGTTCGAGGAATACGAGCCCTTTAGGCAGGGCAGGTTCGAGGAATACCAGCCCTTCGAGGCAGAAGGTGGTTAAAACCAAGCCGCGTGGGTTGGATGAGGAGACGGTGGCGACCTTCAGCAAGGCTGTGCATCCTGATGTTCAGATGGAAGATAATATATGGGCCATGTTGCCTGAGGATTTGCTGAATGAGATTTTAGCTAGGGTTCCTCCATTTATGATATTTCGGCTTCGATCCGTTTGCAAGAGGTGGAACTCAATTCTGCAAGATAGTAGCTTTCTGAAGTTTCACTCGCAGGTGCCATCCCATGGGCCTTGTCTCCTTACATTTGGGAAGAACGCGCAAACTCCTCAGTGTTCGGTCTTCAGCTTCCCATTGAAGACGTGGTACAGGATTCCGTTTACGTTTTTGCCATCATGGGCGTTCTGGTTGGTTGGTTCTTCAGGCGGCCTTGTCTGTTTTTCGGGACTTGATGGCCTGACTTTTAAGACATTGATATGTAATCCACTGACGCGAGCTTGGAGAATATTGCCAAGCATGCATTATAACCAGCAGAGGCAATTGATTATGGTTGTTGATCGTAAGGACAGTTCATTCAAGGTCATAGCAGCTAGTGATTTTTATGGCGATAACTCTTTCCCTACCGAAGTGTATGATTCAAAGCTGAACAGTTGGTCACTCCATCAAATTATGCCCGCTCTTTGTTCGTCAAAGATGGCTCTATGTGATTCAAGGTTGTACATGGAAACCCTGTCACCACTTGGGTTGATGATGTATAGGCTTGACACTGGATATTGGGAGCACATCCCTGCTAAGTTTCCTCGGTCTTTGCTGGATGGCTATCTGATCGCTGGTACAAAGAAGCGCCTGTTTCTAGTTGGAAGGATGGGGCTTTACAGTACCCTCCAGAGTATGAGAATCTGGGAACTAGATCATGCTAAGATTCAGTGGGTTGAGATCAGTAGGATGCCTCCCAAGTATTTCCGTGCTCTCCTGAGGCTATCAGCAGAAAGATTTGAATGTTTTGGACAGGATAATCTAATTTGCTTTACATCTTGGAACTTGGGGAAAGGTCTGCTATACGATGTGGATAAGAAGATTTGGTCATGGGTTGCTGGCTGTGCTCGCCAGTCATACAACAGTCAAGTGTGCTTCTATGAGCCAAGATTTGATGCTTCTGTACATTGATGACACCCACCCTTTCTTTATGTAGATGTTGGTGCCCCAGGGAAGTATAGGTTGGCTCCCCGCTCCATTTTGACCAGCATCCTGCTCTCTAACTTCAAAAGCATTCCGTGGGTCTTATTATGCTCACCAGTGCATTGCCCTTACAGTTATCGCAACTCTTTAACATGAATGTGGTTGGTCTCATAAGTTGCATCAGCTTATCCTATCTTATAACTGAGTGTCTCAAGTTAGAGATAGCCCTTGGAGTGCAGCTCAATGATGAGGGCCATATCAGTCTGAGACAAGCTAATTCATTTCCTGGACATCTACTACTCAGATTGGGACTTCTGAACTAGGTTTATGTGTTTATTGCTTTTGACTTGTGGGATGGGTGGCAGTTTAATGTGTTGAAGGAAAAGCTATTTGGGTAACTGCATTAGGGGAAAATGTAATGAATAGTTTTTTTTCTCTCACTAATTCCATATTTCCTCGTCTCTTTTTCTTTTACAGTAATAATAAAAAACTTTTTATTAATGCAAATATCTCTTTTGAATGTTCCTGTACTGCTCCCTATTGATTCATGTGGTGATTATTTTGTTTTTCTTTTATGCAGCTTTGACACCTTTCTTATTTATTCCGTCTTTCTGTATACTTATCGCCCACTTTCTCACTCCCTACCGCAGACAGACAAAGTACACAACAAACTTACCTTCTATGTTTTATACCATGGTGTACTTTGAAGCAATGTGGCTGTTCTTCTGATTCAAGTTTCTTTAGACTGTTTTATGTCCTTTGTTATCTTAATCTTTACTGTATCATAACTCATAAGTATTTACCGATTTTCAGCATATTTTGAGGAGTCATTTTTCTTTTTAGTGTAGACCATTATTGTAATTATGTATGATTGCATTTGAAGCTATAGAATGTGGGAATATCCCTGTCAGATGTTCCACCTGAACCTGCAGGACGCAGGTTATTACATGGAAGCTTATGTAATTTATTCGTACTCTGTAATCATCTTAATTTTCTGTGAATAACTGGCTATCTGCCCAGTACAAAGAGCCGGGCTTGTCCAGGGATCAATCCATTGCTTCGGCTGTTATTGTTCATCCGATTTCAGTGCTCCACTGTTGAGGTACAACTTCTTGATTTCCAGTTGGGCGATTATGGATGGTTTGCAAGTGACTGTCATCATTGTTGGAGCACAAAATTTGGACCCCTGCATACTGAAACAAATTGTAATGTTGATGGTTCTGCAATCAAATCAGATCCTTCATCCTTTCTCAGCTGAGCACTTCTTTTTCTCCTTTCTATGCTCTTCTAGTTTTCTGTAATCTAAATTACCTTGTTAAGTGCTGAAACTTTTAGGTTCCTTCTAGTTTAATTTCTAGTTATATATAGCTGAAGTTCAGCAATCTTTTCTTGAGTCATGACGAAATCAAGTTGATGTTATATCTTTTGTAAATGGTTGTTTGTCAACTAGAAGTAGAGTTAGTATTGGGTGTAACTTTATGATGAGTTTTCATAAGGTGCAAGTTGGTTTATGGTCTTACACAATCCTCACACAAGCAAACCAAAGCTAAAGAAACTAAGAAAGTGTGGTAAAGATGCTTGGCATTCAAATGTAAATTTATTGTTGTGCTAACTTATAGATGCTAATCGGAATGCAGTCTGTAGCATCCTTGCTGTAGCTGCTCTTTGCTATGATGGCATTGGAAGCTTGAGTTGGGTGGTAGGAATCCCAGAAGAGGTACTGATTTCTATTGGCACATGGTGGCTGCAAAGGAAGGCAGGTTATTTCCCCTCCATTCCTTCCATTCCCACAGCAGGCTCTATTGATCACACTGAATCCTACACAGAATCCAATATCATGAATTCGTTTATGTATCAGGCAAGTTGTCCTCCTGTCAATTTAACTAGAAATGTAGTTTGTTGATATTTTTGCAGTACCATAATTAGCAGGGTTGGTGACCATGTCGGAGAAGCGATCATAAATATTCTGATAAACAAAAGTGGATCCTGGAAGACTAGAAGTGAGTGTGCTTGTGAGCTGAATTAGACGTCGATTGAATTGAATCACCAAATTGTTGACGTCCACAACACAGCTGCCCCCTTGTGCTGTTGATAGTAAGCTAGGTATGCACCCAAGTGGGCCTGTTCCTACAACCACCATTTTTCTTGCACCTAGTTTGTACAGTCTCTGTCAAGCAAATCGGTTAGGAAAAAAGATTAACAAATGATGCACCATTGTGAACTATGACCCTGAATGCTTGTGGCAAAGTTAACATTTAACAAACCTACAATTCTTGATCTAATGTCAATCAGCAAAACTTGAGACTGATATAAGATTGCAGTTAGATATTAAATACTATGGACTTCAATTTGTGATATCTATTATCTAAGCTTGAGGTTTTTACTTGTTCATCTAAGTTGTTAGCATTTAAGGGTGGTAAGTCTTAGACCAATGATCAGTAAAATTTTGATTTATTGCTAATTTGACACTCAAAAACTGTTTCATAATGCATTTTTGTAGGAGAGAACTTACTGAGAGTTGGTCAGACAGTGTGTTAGCGAGACGGTCTGCATATGCTTCCCCGGTGTAAATTCTGCTGGAGTCATATCTGCTGGGTTGAAGGTAATTGTTGATATAGTCGTTACCCCCAATGTTGATGAGGAAGATTGATTTCGCAAGGTACTCATCTAGTTCTTCCTGAGTCCGAGAAAATCTTGGCAGTTGTACCCTGGCTGTCATTTCAAATTGCGATATTTGCTCATTAAACGTTGTTCTTTGTCCCTGCAGTATAAGTAGCAACATAGTATTGAATTAGATGTTGAAACCCATCCATGCTTCAATTGATGATGCATCTAGTTCTCTTACTTAAATCAGATGCTTCTCGACATAATATTTACTGATCCTTTTCAATATAGATTTCCTAAGCTAATCTGACGGATTAGCTAACCTGCATGGTCTTATATAACAAATACCTTAGATTATGTTTTTCAACTTACATAGTGTTTTCCAGTCTCATCTAGAATCCCAGCTGCTGCCGATGCATAGTTGATGCCTCTCAGGATGCTTCTTCCCATCATTATAGTAGAGAAATACGACGGTATGAAAGGCAATCCAAGATATTGCGCTTTTGGAGGAAACAAATGAGGTAAACAAACCAAAAAGAGGGTCAGATCTTCTCAATCTTGATTGCATTTTCAATCCTAGTATCCAATTGATTTGAATACTATGAGGATGGATCATGTCCTAAGAGTACTAGAATGGCAATTTACCTCCATAATCAACGACGGTGAGGCCATTGCAGAACCGGCCTGTGGGGCCGCCAACGTCTATCCCATAGGGGTAATAGTTTGCCTTTGCAGTTGTGATCATGTAGTTGTTGTTACCGTTATCGATCAGAGAGTCCCCAAAGATGAACATGGCGGGAGTGAGAGGCTCCCTATCTTGAGCATGGACGATCCCCAGAAGACCGGAGAACAAAATGGAGAGGAATGGGGTGCACCTCCGCTTCTCCATTGCTCTCCGCTTGCACTTTGGCTCTTCTTACTTGCTCCATCTGCTCCTCGTTGCTTAAATTAAGCTCGAAAGAGGGAGTGGAGTAAGCCGGTGGGTCAGGAACCTGTTTTCCCTTAAAGCATTGTTCTACATTTACTCCTTCACTGTCCCTTGCATCTGTTTTTACTCGTGGACCGACCATTCAAATGCAATGCTTGGCTTGTTCTTTTGCAGAAACAGTATAAGAAAGTTTTGAGAGAATGGAGACATGTCAACATTGAAGGTCGATTGAAGTTCGAATCAGGTGCGTACACCCAAGTTTATTTATGATGAGATTAGTGTGCTTTTTTTGCTTTAACAAGAACTGATTAGTAAGGCGACAAATGATAGTGAGACATGTCGGTTCGTGTTTCATTGATCTTCCTCGAGAAAGGAAACACAATACAATAAACATAGAGTCAATATTTAACTTGTTGTATTTTTAACGTGTAAATAGTGTATAAGTGTATAACCAGCTATAAAAAAAAAATTTAAACTTGCGTAACTTCTTACCAAATTCTCAAAATAAGTAATATAACCTATGGTTTCGAAACTCTCGAGATGAATTATAATATGTGAATGACAATTTAAGTAAAATATAAAATTAAAGTGATTAATACACCTACAATTTTCAAACATTCATAACTTTTTATTCAGATGTGGGATTAAAACGTATTATATATCAAAACGAAGCTATCGAAGAGAAGAATACAAATAGGTTATTTGTCAGATGAGTGGGAGGCACGTGCCCCTCATGCCCCTGGCTCCACCCCTGTGTATACCTGTTCATTACCCACACATTCAAGATCCTGGCATGTATCATTTCCAAATTCCAACTAGGACTGTAGAAATGGCTGAAACCGAGGTAGGATTTTAAAGTGTTGAATAGTGGTTTTGAATTCATCAATGAGAATCAGAAGTTTGAATTTTTCTCTACCCCTGTTGAATCCTAAATAGTAAAATCTAAAGGAATGATTACTTCTTTTTCTTTCTCACCTTGTGTAGCTGGTTTCAACATTTTAAGGTGTTAATCTTGGTAGCTTGATTTGTTTTTCTTGCATCCATTGGCACAGAGCTTGTCGTTCAAAGATGTAATATCAGGTAGAATGATGGGAGGTACCGCCATTGAGCTGCTTATCGACATCCACAACTAGCCAAGAATTCGCAATGTTTCGTTGAAGTTCATAACCCCTAAAGTTTGTGGTATTTTATGAAATTCATTTCCTTTCTTTTGTATGTTTGGTGGACTGTCTGAAAACTTTGATTATTGCCTTATTGGAGAGCTATGAAGAGGCATTAAATTGCAATGCAGGTGGCGAAGCAAGTCTTGTGACAGTACAGAACCTGGCGCATCGTCGTTTTCATGGCAGGGTATTAACTTTCATCTTCAGATCCACAGCAATCTTACACTAAAGAAGCTGTTTCCAATGGCGTTATGGGTCTCGTTGCATGCGAAGAATTCAGGTATGGTTCCCCGCCTTATTTCGGTTGAGTGTCGTGCTAGGCTTTTACCGTCGTATGTAGTGTTTCGGAAAATGGCCGCCTTCGAGTTTGCATCTCAACTACTCATACATCAATAATGCTTTACGAGTAATTACACTCAGATGGAATAGGTCTCCTGTGGTGTTAGAAGATGAAATCGAATGTAACGTTGTTGGATCTTAGGAATGTTCGGATTCGTAGCATGAATTTCGGTTACAGTGATGCTAATTACAATGTTTGCCGTGCACACTCGTTGAGTGTATCGAGGGCCTACGCAGTGTTGGAATGCTCGTGAAACCACGTCAAACTCGGCTGGAGACACTGCCGAGTTTCAGGCAAGGGAACGATGGGGCCTAAGAGAATCCGCCAGAGATCAAGGAGGATGATGACGAGCATGGATGCTCCCAGTGCGTCGACTGCCACCCTCGGAAGCTCCCACTTGTCACCTGCTCGCTCATCAATCCTGCGAAAAGGGCTCGATCACTTAATAATACATTGATGGAGCTAGCTAGCTACCATTGAAAGCAAGTGAAATGTACTCAACATACCTCATAAACATAGGGAAGCTAACGAGGAAGTAAATAGCGTAAAATAACGACCCAATTCTGTACATGGCTTCTCGATCCCCAAACTCGTAATACGGGAACTGCGCTTGTATCAAAATATCCATAGATTAAGCTCATAATTCACCCTTTACCACAAAAGTTACCACAAAAGTTTAAGCTGTTGTTATTTTCCGACGTACAATATATAGAAAATGGTAAAGCTACATACATTAGAAATAGCAATAGTCTCCAACCAAGCAATGAAGTAAGAAAGAGACAATATCCAAGAGGCCTCCATAAGCCATTGGAGTTTCGGAGGGAAGTCGGAAATAAGATGTCTGAATATCCGAAGGGTCATATTTGATGTAACATGGTAGAACAAGAAGCAAGCATGGGTCATTAAGAAAGTTGAATGAGGTACCTACACCATTTAATTAATTAGATAATAAACTTAAAAAAATAATAATTAAGTGACTAATTAAGTAATTAAGAGGGGTAAAAAAGGCATAATTAACTTACCCCATTCATCTTCCAAGCAGGGAAAGTGTAGGAGGCACCCAATAATTTGAAGAAGTAGTGGGTACAAAAGTAATTACCCACATAACTGTATATCGCTATCCATACATTTGCCTGCCACGTACCCCATCTTATTATTATTTTTTAATTAATTAACTAATAATTGGGGAATTTAATTAATTTCTAGTTTCTACAAATGCTTACCTTCACCCAATATCGATCCTTCAAGGGAGTGCCCTTATCAGCCTGCAAGGTCCCGTTTAGTTAGGAAATATAAATGTTAGGATTATTGATTGCGTTAGATGTCGAAGGATTAGGGTCTCAATTGATTTTACGATGCTATTTATTTAGCGAGTTGTCTGATTGGTTGCAGTAATTATGTTATTCAGTTATAGACTTAAAGTAGGTTGTTAGGGCTATTATTCGAGCCGAATGTACTGATTATTGCTTATTCATAGTCAGTTCGTTTATAAACGAGCCAAGCTTTAAAATTGTGCTCATGTTCGGCTTGTTTAGTAAATTTACGAGCTTGAGCCAAACTTTTTTCAAGTATTAAGCAATCTTATTTACTCTTGGAATTCACAAAATTCGAGCTTGAAAACATGCTCATACTTGGCTCGTTTAGTCAATAAGCGAGTTCGAGCAGAGTTTGAACTACTCGGCTCATATAACACCCCTAGGTAGTTATTTAGTTGCATGCATTGGTGTATTTTTTTTCATAACTTAATACAACTGAATAACTATTTAATACAAATGAACAACTCAATGCAACCAACCTTACCTTTCCAACTAAGAGAAGAGGTAACAAGAAAGAAGGCAGGGCGGAGACCAGTCCCACCAATGAGTACTCCAGCTCCTTGAAATTCTACATGACAAATTAATTGAAAGAATACTCAAATCACTTAGGAAATGGAAAATTTTTAGGGAAATTTACAGAAAACTACCCCTTAAATATGGGTGTTTTCACTTAACCACCCCTTAAATTCAAAATTACAGAAAACCACCCTTTAAATGGTTTTTACTTACAACTCACCACCCTTTCATCTATTTTCATTAATTTATCATTAAATATATTATATTTTAATATTTTTAAACTTAAATTTGATTATAAATATATTCAAAATTTTAATTTAAGGGTTCGATTATATTTTATGGATAATTTTATTTATTTTTAAAAAACAATAATGAATATAGCCTACAATTATTATCTTAATAATTATATTTAATTTATATGATTAATTGATAACCTATTTTTTTAAAATTTAGGTAAATTTAAAGAAAAAAGTTACATATAACAAATAAAATGGATCAAACTCATATTTTAAGTTGAAAATTATTATCTATTAGTATTATTTTTTAAAAATAAATAAAATGATCACTAAAATATAATCGAGCCCTTTAATTCAAAATTTGAATATATTTATAATCAAATTTGAGTTTAAAGACATTAAAATATAATATATTTAATGATAAATTAATAAAAATAGATGAAGGGGTGGTGAGTTGTAAGTAAAAACCATTTAAAGGGCGGTTTTCTGTAATTTTGAATTTAAAAGGTGGTTAAGTGAAAACACTCATATTTAGTAGATAGTTTTCTGTAAATTTCCCAAAATTTTATAACTCCGCAAAAATCGAAGAGAGGAGTCAGCGTCAATATCCACCTATGTCAACTCCTCTCTTCGATTTCACTTCAATATAATGGTAACTCTCCATTCAATTTTTATTAACATACACATCGTTTTTTTATACGAAGAACCCACTTTTTGGTGGCAAACCCCGAACACGTGACCCAATCGGTAAGAGTCACACGCTAAGTAAACCATCAGGTAAACCGGCTTACGCTGATCGACTCGACCCACTAATAGAGAGCAAGACAAACATTGGATTTTCACCAAGGAAATGGGCGGAGGCAGAGATCAAATCCGGACCTCCTTATCACCTCTTACTCCACAACATTAGATCACCCCAAACTGGGGCTTATCATACACATTTATAGTCTTCAAAAATAAACATTGGATTGAAACTAAAGTATGAAGGGCAAAATGATGATTAAACCTGGTATAATTGGAAAGGGATGATGATTCCAAGGAGGAGAAAGAGCCAAAACGGTGTGTAGAGGAGGAAGAACATCTGACATCTCCCCCCATCTCTTGCTCGGATTATCCGCTAACCACCCAAGCTTCCGACTAGGAGCTGATTCGGGTCGGGTCGACCCGCCCAAATCAGCAACAACAAGTTGAAGAAACAGAAAGACAAACTGTTGGATGTTCCCATTCCTGTATTCCTTATAAATTCGACCTTCAAAACACCTGAATTCCACTGCCACATTTTATAGCAAGTCGACTGCTTTAGTGCAACCGCAAGGCACTCTGACTGCATTTCTGAATTCTGATATCAAATACGCGTTTCCGATCCTCATTTTGTTCCGGTTTGTACGTTTACGTATACACTGGCTAATTAACAGCTTCGCTTTAATGGTTCATTCACGTATACACAAGCTTATTAACAGCTCGGCCGGAGCTAAGCTATGTTACAAGTTATTAATTGTTTGATTTAAATCCCGCTAAACGCAACCGGACACATGACCCAGCCGGCAAGAGCCGGCTTGCGCCGACAGGCTCGAACCCAAACCTCCTTGCTTCTAGTTCCAATTGTAGACGATAGACGATAGTGCGTATTTACAAAGCTGCAACCCAATATATTCTCGAACTCGAATCTGTTTGGTACTTTAACCCTATAAGAACCAGAACTTGTACAAATACAGGTTTCTGGTGTTTTTTGGGGGGAACCTATTGCCCTTATTTAGCCTTTTTCATGCTCCTACACTATATATGTATATATATTCTGAACTCTCTTTGATTATTTATATAGTACCTGCAGCTGTTCAAAACTTACATGAAGTCCCCAGCCGAGGTATCTGCCTGAAGCCAGCGTTATTAGATCTGCGTTTGACGAACGTCGGATGCAGGAGCCTCTGGAACTTCCCGAGGAACGCCAGCCACTCCTCCTCGGCCATGTCTGCAATCTTCACGTAGCTCGGCACCGACCGGAGCTGCTCGTGTATGCTGCTTCTGTTGCTGGAAGAGATGCCAGCCACGCAACTTCCAGGTGCCACAGCTAAGTGCTTCCAGCTCCTCTCGCTTGGCCTCGATGCTTTCATTGACACTGAGAGCTTTGACATGGATGAAACTTGAGCCACTGTTTTCGGCATGGCCTTGATGGAAATGACGTCTTCTCCCAGGAAATCGTCTTCATCGCTCTCATCCAACCTAAAAAGGGAAGTTCCTTCAGCATCTGGGCGTTGAATCTTGAGTTTCTCTATTGCTCCGTCTCCACAGTCTAAATCAAACAGAAAGTCGTCTGATTCTTCAGTATTGAGAGGTACAACAAATTCTCTCGCCTTCAGTAGATTCCTGGCCTCAATGCATATCATCTCAAGCTCACTAAGCCCTCCATCATGACCCTGAAACTCCCTGCTCATCATTTCACCAATCTCAGCGAGACAAAGACCAAATTCTGCCGCTTCCTTTAAGAAGATTGTGCAGAGAATCAGGACACGGAGGCAGGCCTCTCGGATCACTGGAAGCTCCATTCTCAGCATGTCAGAGTCACGAAAAGGGTCAAGGTTTTCTATGTACTCAAGCTCATCCTCTGAGAAGGGAATGGAGGCTTGTGGCCAGTGGACCCACTCGAAATACGGATCCTCCAGGTCCTCTGGGAGGCAAAGGCCATGATCAATCGGAATAAGATCAACCTGATCAAACCTTCCAAGCTTCCTGACCAGAAGGTTGCCCGCATGCCTATCTGTGTTTAATATGCGAACATCTAATATGCCAATCCTGTGCACAGCTGAAACAGGATAGCTAGAAGTCCCATAATCACTAGCGTCAAAATCATGAGGGATGAACTGTTGAAATGATGCCATTTTACTTGTCTTGCTCTCGTTCTTTTTAGTTCCGTTAACACCGCTAAAGTTAACATTGAAAATAGAATGGCTGGCCTTCACAAGAGCTGTTAATGGTACGTTAGCGAAACTATCATGGTCCAGAAGATAAGCTGCCACTTCTCTAAAACCTGTTTCTCCTACCCGTACAGAATGTTTTAATCCTGGGAGTCCGAGAGCTTTCCCCACAAAACCCTTCGGGTTGTTTGGAGCAAAAGGCTCTTCATCAGTTGGCTTCACAATCGCAATATTCAACCCATCACAATTCTTGAAAAAGTAAGTGCCTCCAAGACCGCCAGAAATTGGAACGGGATCAATACCACACTCAATGGCCTTGACAGCATCCCTTACCAGCTTCCTTGCCATGGAGGAATGGCTGCAGCACCCGATGATTTCAATTGGACCACTCTGATCTGTCTCTTGGATGTCACTACCAGAAGGGGACAGGCATGGGGTGGAAGAGCTTCTCTGGATTCCGTTCCTCGTCAGGAGAAGTGGGACATCATTTCTTACTGTGCTCAAATCGTTCTTCAAAACCAAATCTCCACAAACCAACGATGTCTCTTCAGTTGGCACATTTAGTGCAAGCTGCAATCTCCTCTTCACAGTATGGGCATTATCACTTGAGTCCAATTCTAAGCCTACCACACAACCAGACTCAGTTTGCACGAACACACGTCTTCTTCCAGAGTTACTTCTCTGCATAGATGTAAAATTGTGATGCTCACACTTGAGTGGCCCTTTCAAGGCTGCAGCTGCCATTTATGTAATCTCTGGCAATGGTGAGATATCAATGGAAGAAATGAGTAGCAAACACCTACAGCTACTCCGGAACTGGGACCAGTAGGGACTTAATCCATCATGCATGTGCTGAGCTCAAGTGTTTCCATATCTGGTTACAAGGGATTGTAGATAGTCAGATTCTCATTGACAGGTGATATTCAACCATCTGATAAGAATCACCCAAAATTTTATCAAATGTAAAAATAAATATTAAAAAAACAGCCACGTTCAAGAATATGGCAGTGTTTGCAGCACAACAATATTTCAAAAATAATTGAGATTCATAACTAGATCAATGTACATATAGTCAACTCCTAACAACGCTTTTTGCAGCAAGATATGAATATCCCAAAATTCAGTCCATAAAAGTACAAAGAGTTATTCAATTATACATTAGATTAGGATAACAATTGATAATGACAGACTAAGGAAAACTATCTTGGAAATATCACGGAAAAAAACAAGAGGACACCTGTATACACCTTCCAATCTGCAAAAGAAAAGCAAAATTCTTGAAGGAACGCAAGAAAATGAGCCGATAAGAGAAATGAACTCCTGCATCACATACAAAACCAAACCATGGACCTATTGGACATTTACCAAATTTGCTGCAAGGATTTCAATCTCCATCACAGACGGACAATATAAGTCAGATCGGGCAACATACTAGCAAACATAAATAAAAATTAAAAACCATACCTGTTGTGCATTGGCAAACACAATAATTGCGAAACAGTTGCGTGCACAAATACATATATAACACACAGAGAATGCTCTCTCTTTGGAGACATTTGATACCCGTTGCATTATCAACGGATACACGCAAAGGGCATGCACAAAGGAAGATTGTTCAATTCAATCAGCTTAACATCACATGTCTAGCCCCCAGGGTAACAAATGTTCATGCCCAAGTCATGAAACAGGAACGGCATGCCTCATTATGTGTAACATTTAAGACGTGTTCCTCATGACTTCCACTTTCTCTACCTTTTGACCAAAGATGAACCACCTAAACCAAAAAATTGTATCGCTGGATCTGTAATAAACTTCTACAAGTAAATAGAAAGTACAGGCCTTCCTTTGCTATGTAGCCAAACAATGACAGATCCATCAAATCTACGGCAGATTGCAACTGGCAAGCAACATATGTAATTAAGCACAATTCCATATAGACACTAATCGAATCTAAAGATACCAATCCCGCACAATCAAACGCACATATTCTAGTCGATTTCGTAAAATCGGAACCACAAATTACTCGCACAACAGTACTAACTTATTACTGTAACAGTAGAAAGAAACATTCACGATTGATAATCTCTCATAAGAACAAGATCGTATAGTGATGATAGTTAAGCACCATTCCATATAGACACTAATCGAATCTAAAGATACCAATCCCGCACAATCAAAGGCACACATTCTAGTCGATTTCGTAAAATCGGAACCACAAATTACTTACACAACAGTACTAACTTATTACTGTAACAGTAGAAAGAAACATTCACGATTGATAATCTCTCATAAGAAGAAGATCGTATAGTGATGATAGATTCCTTCGAATAATTCATAAAGAAACAGCGGTGAACAGCACCATCACATGCAAAATGAAGGATTCAAATAAATCCAAAAGCAGGAAAAACAAATCGTCATTTTCAAGAAACTATCATCAAAGAGCAATTCCGTACTCGTTTTTTCCATCTCAACCTTCCAATTCAGACAATGACGATTCGCCATCACGCTTCTCCCATCACCGACAATTAAATAATAAAAAAAAGGAAAGAAACGGAGAGACGATCCAAAACTCACCGGGGGAAACCACAGATCGGGGGCCGGCCGGAGACGACGGCGAATCGCGAAGAGCAACCGCCGGCCAAACGCCCGCCGTTCCGACCGCAGAGAGCGAATAGCGTGGAGAAAGAGAGTGAGAGAGAGAGTACTGGCCGGAGAGCATCAAGCGAGAGAGAAGAGAGAGAGAGGGATGGAGATCGAACGGTGGAGATCAACGTTCAGCAAATCATGAACGGCCACGATGGAGTGAATCGAGAAGCCAAGTGCCCCTCACTGGCGTCGCTACCCTTGTCAGTTTCTCTCTTTCCCCGCTTCCTCTCCCGCTCTGGTAAAGATTCTTTGAACGCCCTTTTTTTAGCAGAACGGAAGGGCAATATAGTAAATACAAGTCAACTGAACTATGAGCCACGTGTATGTGGGCTCAGTAAACAGTGACGTGGCACCCGAATAAGTGGGGTCGAGTAATTCTTTTACCATTTTTTTTATTCGACGGGGGAGCATTTTACTGCGGTAAATTCGCCGAATTGAGATTTGGCTTTGACATAATTTTTAAGATAAGTTGATGTTTGTAATTTATATAGATAAATTTACGTTTGTTTAACATAATTTCTAAGATATTTTAATTTTAGGGTGTGTTTGTATTCCAAGATATATTAAATATAATGTAATTATTTTAACTCAATGATTATTTGAATAAATTGTTGTTTTATCTCGATTTTTACAAGATTTTTATTTGTACAAACAAATGCTC
The DNA here is from genome assembly GCA_963922045.1 of Persicaria maculosa. Classification (NCBI taxonomy): domain Eukaryota; kingdom Viridiplantae; phylum Streptophyta; class Magnoliopsida; order Caryophyllales; family Polygonaceae; genus Persicaria; species Persicaria maculosa. The sequence continues at coordinate 9,134,147 of OY998271.1, forward strand.
ATATAAAACGAGGTAAAATAATTATATTATAATTAAAATGAAATGAAATGAAATCTTTTTATAATTTGAAGGTTGATTTTTGGGATGCTTGTAACCGAAGCTTTCTTGAATAACACCAACTTAATTGATCATGTGCCGTGGGCCTCGTAGGAGTAATAATCTATAGTGGGATTAAATTCGTATATGGGCTAGTTACTAAAGAAAACAATGGAAGCTGAACATGGGCTAGGGTTTGTTCATAAATCCCAAACTAATTAATCACCGACTTCACTTTTAAAAACAAAATATTTTATAACATGTTTAAAATAATATCAATTAATATCTTTTATAAATGTTCTTGTGTATTTTGTTAATAAATTATATTTTACGGAGTATTATATTAATTATATTAAAATTATTTTTTATTAAATTTTACGTGAAGATTAAAATAATTTATTTGAAAAAAAATCAATTATAAAAATAATAGGTTTTGTAACGAATTAAGGCATGAGGTTGATAATTAATATAAATATTTTGATGCTAAGATTTTATTATTCAATAGATAATTAATTAATAATGAAATCTTAACCTTAGATATAATGAACTAAAATAATAAATCTTAATGACTAAAGATAAAATAAGGGAATTGATAAATATACCGCTAATTTTTACTTGATATACCCCTAAACTTCGCAAGTTGTTGCGGAGGAAGTTCTGCAACATATTGCGGAATATGGCAAACTCTGGACCAAACGAGGCCCAAAGGGGGGCAGTAGATTAAGATAGAGTCCGCTATTGGTTGCGGAATTGAGTCCGCTACTGATTGCGGGATAGAATTTGTGTTAAATGTTGCGGAATATCTTGATATACTCATTAACTGAGGTAGTACACGTAAGGTTGTTTTGAGGTAAAACACGTACGTTATCGCGATAAATTAAGAAGACTTATACTCCCTCCGTGTTAAAATACATGATTTTTTAGACCCTTGCACGTTAATTAAGAAAACATATTTATACTTAAATCTCATTATTATTATAGAGATGTGAGTTCTTTAATTTACTTACTATTGTATTTTTTTAGGGGTAATAATTACCCTATAAACCTAAAAACTCATGTATTTTTTACAAAATTCAAAGCAAAGGCCATGTATTTTAGGACGGAGGGAGTATTATGTAATGAAATAAAAATAATACAGAATAAGTTTTGCAAAGTATAATGGTCGTACATATGAGAGGTCTACACAAATAAAACATAAGAAAATCACAAATAAAAAAGGGGGTCCATCTCAAAGCCGATAAGGACAATAGATGTCGATGTTTCTCTTGAAGGGCTCATCCCATCCAATAACACTTAGGTGTCAATGTTGGTACCACTCTAGGTAAATGGATGGGAGGGGGAGTTCTTACACAATCATACGTGTGGAAATAATAGATAGTAGCAGTGAACATACTTTTTAACCCTAAATAATACATAAAAATATATTTTATTAAAAAAAAGTGCAGCTGGCCTTTTCGATCGCCTCATTTTTTTTCCTTCTCCGCGACCGGCACCGCCACCTCCGTCGCCCACCTTGGTCAACCGATCCGCCATTGTCGCCTCCATCGTCGTCATGTCCGCCTCCTCCTCCACCGTCCTCTCCAACACCACATCCTCCATCGCCTCTCTCTTCATCACCACCACCGCCACCTCCAACATCATCATTTCAGCTGCTAGCGTTAGTCTCCCTTCTCTGTCATCGACACCGCCACCTTCGCCACCAGCCTCCCTCAATCGACCCACCCTCCTCCTCGTCGCCCTTGCCCCGCCACCTGCTCCACTGCACTCTCCAGCGCCGCCCTTTACGCCACCTCCCTCTCCATCTCCGCTACCACCGCTTCCGTCCTTACCATCTCAGCCGCCTCCGTCATTGCCCTCTCTAGCGTCGTCGGTCCCCCACAACCAATCTAGACTCTCTCTACCTCCACCTCTGGCACCACCATCACCGTTCCACGTTCGCTGGTGCCACCACTGTTCTCTCCCCTAGATCTACTCTAGTCTCGACGTTTCTCCTCTCCTCCACTGTTCTCTCTCACTTTCCTCTTGCTCTCGATCTCTCTCGATTTGCCTCACATTTACTCTCTTTGTCGCCTTCTCTCTCGTCGTGCTCTCTCTCACGTTTGAAAACAGAAACAATTGAACTTCTCTCTCGCTCTCATAAATGAAAATATTTGAATGCTCTGCCATGACCTACAAAGCATCTTGAAGAAGATGATTTCCGCAATAGGTTGCGAAATCCTTTTACCTTCCCCTAAGGTCGTGTTTGGTATGGTTACCCATGCATTTTGCAATAGGTTGCGGAACTCACTCTGCAACTTGCAGAGTGAGTTCCGCAACCTATTGCAGACTACAACAGGTTGTGAAGATTAACGGTATATCAAATAAAAATTATCATTGTATTTAGCTTTCCCATAAAATAATTCAATGTACAATATTTATAAAGTAACTATTGGTAAAATGATTGTGTAACCACTTAAGATATAAGATGGATACATAGGATAACACATGGATCAAACAAATGAGATCATTTTCTAACGTGGCTTAAATATATTGGATCATTATTAATTGACGTGTTAAAAAAACCTAAGTCGGATTACACCAGAAAATGACACATGGATGAATTATATCAGACGAGAATTTAGGTCTTTGTTTTAGTATATTATATATTATACATATAACCTAAGTCAGCTTACATGTATACATAAACTTTATTTTGAATTAAACTCATTTGTTATGTGAAAGATGAAAAAACAATTGGGGGGGGGGGAGGAAAAAATGGGGGAAATGTGATTGGTTAAAAAGGATAAGATTAAGATGGATGTGACACGTAAGCGAAAACTTTTTTGTTTTAAGAGTTTATATAGATATATAGATATAGATATATAGATTTTAGATAAAAAAAAATATCTTATAAATTGTGTCAATCAAACATTCACTGTTGCATAAAATTTAGAATTATATTATAAACTTAATGTAATTGATTGATATAATTTATAATATATTTTATTTCAAATTTATGTTATTTTAAATATATTGTAAAATGAATTAATAAATAGGAAGGGTGTTTATAATTATAATTGTTATTAAAATCAACTTAAAAAAATGTTTCTTAATCACAAAACAATCAAATTGAAATCAAGAAACACTCCACGAGCAAAAGAACACATACAAGTGTTGACGTGGTTCGAAAAACCTTACTTCGCAGAGCCTTGGTGCAGAGACTCACCCAATATCGACTAAATGAAAGGGTTGAAAATAGATCTCGGTTTAAAAACACACGAGCCACAAAACAACCAAGCAAAGCCGACCCTTTTAGAAACAAAGAACATATAAGAACAAGAGATGAACACAAGAACATAAACAAAACATGTGATAAGAATCCCTATGATGCTATATCTCAACTTTGTCATCAGAAGTCTAATTGAATCTACGAGATTTGGAGCAAGTAGTGCCTTCACCATTGATCTCTCCTTCCTCCTCTTATCTCTCTCTTTTTCTTTTTTTTTTGAACCGAAAATAATTTGGCTATAGGGCCAAGCCCTATAAGCCAGTCGTCAGGAGCCAATGAACTGTGGAAAGCAAAGTCCAGATGCGATAAGCGGTCTGCAACACGGTTTGCTTCCCAATAGACCTGACGAATCTCAATGGAATGAAATGGGCCCAATATAAGATGTTGGACACTTGGACCCATAATATTGAACCAAGCCATATAGAACATGAGCCATCCAATTACTTGATGTTCTTGCCCTTCCAACCTAATCTAAGACCCAGGGTTGGCTAACCACGAGTCATGGTTACTCATCGTTTCTATGAGTTAGTTCTTTTTTTTTTTGATTAGGTAATAATTCGGCGGCAAAAGCTCACCCGAAAGCATCCTTACGGATGAGGTCGTAGAGACCTGGGTCATTTGGGATCTCACGTCCCGTGGCAAAGCGGCTAAGGTGTGCAACCTTATCAGCCACTTTATTGCCATTACGGGGCACATGAGAAAAAGAAATTCTCCGAATCTCGTGAAGAGACATTTTGATGTCAGCCATGAGAAGCTCGATTTCCCAGGGACAACTACAGTTGTCTCAAAGGTGTTTAATAATAATTAGAGAATCACCTTCAATCTGAAGATCAGTGATTTGTAGTTCTTTAGCCTTCTGAATCCCTAAATATAGCGCAAGCGCTTCCATCTCTATCGGAGAATGGTGGCCAATTGTCTTGTGACCAATAGCCACAGGCACACCAAGCCAATCTCTAATAATATAACCGCAAGCGCTACCAGTCTCCGGGATACTAGAGCCATCAAAATTGAGTTTGTAAGAACCAACTAACGGTTTTCTCCATTTACACTCTTTGGACTTGTTACTACGAATAACCTTAGTAGAGTGCGGCCTGCTGGGCATGGGGCCGCCATCAAGGCTTTCGCAGAAAGTAGAAGCGGAAGCCCACTGATGTAAGTTTGTATTAACCATGGCATGGTATTGTGCCTGATTCGGAATGGGAGCATTAGAGAAAGATATTTGATTCCTAAAGTACCAGGTGGACCACCATCGGGTCGCCAATAAGCACTTCTGTTTCATGTCAAGTTTTTCTGTAATGAAGTTGATAATCGGCCTAATATCTCTAGACTGTTGAACTAACGTTTGGATATGGTCCTGATCCATATAGGACAGGATGTTATGGAGAGTATGTTCCTGACATTCTAAAAACAGATGTAAGTCATCTTCGATGGCGTCATTACAAAAAGGGCAAGTTAGAGGCACTGAGACCCCTCGAGATGCCAAACGAGCTTTAGTAGGGAGACCGTTTTGACAGACTTTCCACAAAAAATTCTTTATCTTTGGAGGAACGTTCAAATTCCAGTACCACATGTTGCCGCCAGACGCTGCTCCATAGTTTTGGGTAATCATATTGTACGCGCTAGCGGTTGTGAACCAACCATTCTTATCAGGCCACCAATATAGCCTATCTTCAAAGGAGTTTGTAGGTAGCCGAATAGAAATTATTTCGGCTACTAGTGCAGCAGGAAGAACATCCAAAAGTTTCTCAGTCCACCATTGGCCACCCAAAATATAGTCACTAACAGTTTCTTCCCTATTCGAAATAGTAGGGCAGTCAACCCGATTAGCAATGGGAGTCATATTGACCCAATTATCATCCCAGAATTTAACGGATTTGCCATTTCCAATAGACCAAATAAGGCCTTTTTTTAAATTACTTATAAGCGGGCATAGTTTAGACCACTGCCAGGAGCTTCCACCCTTCTTTCTGTAGTAGAGAAGGTTTGTTCCTTTCTATGAGTTAGTTCTTGAGCCTCGTTACTCTCTGGTTCACTAAATTAATATTCACATTTTTTATTAGATATGAGGCGATTGCACATCACTTTATTTATTCTAATAGTTTGTAGTTTTTGTGTAACCATATTATCACCGTGCACTCATTATCTATCTGATTATTTTCTAAAATATATAGTTTGTCTGTTTGACTATTTTTTAATTTATTTTTTATATTTTTTGACCAATTAAGAAAAATTCTCTACAACTTGTTGCAGTGAGGTGTGATTAGGGTTAATTAATCCACCATAATATACTGTGTAATTAGCGGTAGATTTATTTAAAAAAATTGCTATAGACCATCCCTCTTACAAACATCCCAAAAAACAAGGTCCTATTACATGCACGGCCAAATTATCGTCAAATGCACTGTCATTCACCGACTTTCAATGTCGACAAGTGTTTTTGATCGGGAAAAATTTGCCGATACGGGAAGCCGGTGTTGACAAAATTGACAGTTATTTTACCGATACCGGCTTCCTGTATTGACAAAATTTTTTCAAATAAAAAAAGTTTGGTGATACCGAAAGTCGGTGATCACACTGTGTATTTGGCGATACGAAACCGCGCGTGGAGATGTTATTTCAATTTCACTATGTAGCTCAATAGCTGGGCCTGTTGAGAATTTATGCAAAATCCGATTTGATGTTTCGGATCAGGCCCAAACCCACAATATCACGTCAGTGTTATTTCATCAAAAAAACACAATAATTGACAAACCATAAATTTATATGCATTTCTTGCTGATTGTCGTTTGCCGACTTCTCTTTGCATCGGATTCTCGTCTCCTTCATCGGCTCTGGTTCTTGGTAACATAATACTTGGTTCTCATCATGATCGTTGTAGATTTTTCGTCTATGTGTTGATTACACCATTAGACCATCCAAAACGATTTTGATTAAAATATACATATTTGTAGAAGATGTGTAAAATACACATCACTTTTTAGTAATTTGCTACGTTGATGAAATGTGTATGTTTTACACACCATTCAAATACAATTCAGTTAAAATAAAAAAGAAAAAAAATAATAAAAAAAATAAACCAATAAAATTATTTTTTTTGTAAAAGTTAATTTATACACATAGGGGAGCTGGTGTCTCTTGAGAATATGTGATAGGGGATCATGGTTATTAGGATCCCGATCCGGATCTTAGGATCCTACGATCCTAGGCTAGCTTTTGATCCGGATCTTGTATAAATACTCTATACGTACTGCTAGGATCAAGTTAGGATTGGTTGAGATCGGTTAGGATCGGTTGGGATTGGCTGAGATCGTAAGATCCTAGTAAGATCATAGCAATACTTTATAATGTGAAGTTATGTGCTATTTTTGTTTGGAATTTGGGATTGTAAGCCTACAATAAAGAACATGGGCCCCTTAATTTGTATTTTTTTAAGTCTATATCCTAGGTGAACCGTCCAATTTGTTTTTTTCCATACTTTTTAGGGTTCGTTTGGTATAAAATTTTAAAAAGGAAACGAAAACGAGGTTAATGTGGTTTATTTGTAATTTAAAATATACTGGTAGAAATTTTAATCATTGTCTGACCCTTGGTACAAATTAAATCCCTAAGCCTCATTCTAATTCATTCATTGTCGATCCTCCTAATTAGCTCCACTACTTGAAAATAAATAAGAAATTAGGGCAGCAACGACAAATAGTTATTATTGTACCTCTTAAGAATAAGAGGTTCTTGACTAATTATGAATGTTAAGTGATTATTATTAGACTATGCTGGCTACTTGGTTTATTTAATGGAAAAACGATTAGTTTTATTAAAAACAAGGTATTTGTTTGGTATGGTTTGTTTTTATTTTAGTATTTATTTTATTTTCTCTTATTTATAAGATCTTACGATCCTACGATCCGATCCTAGAGCCTTGCCTCGATTCTACACTAGGATCTCGATCCTAAAAACCTTGTAGGGGATAGTATTCTACATTTATTATAAAGTGAATCCAAGTCTTATATATAAGTGGGTGGACTATTTCTTTTGATGTCAATCGGTCTCACTCGACTTGGTTAGCGCGTGTTGCGTTTGGACTTGTGATCCCCACGTTGTATGACCCACTGTAATTTAACAGTGTCCTCAAATTTGCACATTAAATGATTAAATGTGTACATTTGTATAAACCTAAAACAACCAACTAAGTTAAAAAATGTCTAAAAAAATACACATTTGCACACAATATTTTGGACGGTTTTAATGCCAATTAGACTTATTTCTGGAAAGACATTGATCTCTGTTTATATCAACTGACATTTTGTATGTCTCTTCAAATGAATAACAAAGCAGTGATTGATATGAATTGTGTATATTAAAAAGAACATGGAGTACAAAGTTATTGTTTGTAAATTTAACAAGTCAAAAAAAAAATGCAAGTTAGAAACATATGTGCAGGAGGTAGGGGCATTTATTATTTATTTGCTATACATGCATATATATATAGATGTAGTGTCACCCTGAACTAGTAATGCAGTAGGAACACCAAATCATGTGACCAAACTTAGAAGGTGAATCATCACTACAGTTATTGTAATTAGACTGCATTTACTTCTCCCTCAGAAACTGCCCTACCTTAGTACCTTGCCATTCAATTTTCCAATTTTTAATTATATAAGTTGCTACCTTTTCACTTTCACCCCCATGGTTTTTTTTTTACCTTTTTAAGAACTCCATCACCACCCCCACCTACTTTTTCATCTTGTTTTAAACTTGTTAAGAAATGCAACATTATGGTAATTAATTTAATGGGTTTAGAATATGTGCTCGCAATTAAAAATAATAATTTAAAAACGTCATATTGTCAATGTATTGACTTAAAATGCATTTTTTTTAAAAGAAGGGAAAATGTATGTTTGAGACGGTCCCGATGGCAGAGTTGTAGGGATATTCGATGGGCTTCATCTAGCCTGGGAAAGAGGTTATCGGAACCTCGAAAAGTGATGTTTGAGAAAGATTCCCTGCTTGCATCTATGTTGACAAAAAGAATGATCAATCGGGATTGAGACATTTAATTCCAACATATCTTCAGGAAAACGAACACAATCGCCGACTCTCTCATTGAACTTGTCTTTTCTTTGTCTTTTGATTTGCATTTATTTTCTAGCCCGTCGAAGGACATGTTGCTTGTTCTTGAGGAGGACATGCATTGGGGAAAGACTACTTACTATCTCACCTGTTTGTAGCTCATTTTGGTTTTTGTCACCCTGAGAGTGTTTTTTTACTCAAAAAAAGGTGGATAATGTGGTAACACATTAAAAAAAAAAACTAATTTCAGTATCTCAACATTTTATGAGATAAAAATATCCTATTTTTTATACAATTGTGAATATATGTTAATTTACTTCATGTTCATTGACAAAAATCGAGAAAATGGATGAGGTGATGACCGATTGTGTAAGGTGGACCATATCGTATTTTATTCATGTTATGTTATATGCTTTTTTTAGATATTTATCGAAGAAAAATAAAGTATGAAAATATTTTCATTTCTTACTAATATAATAATATGTAGAATATTTGAATGTTACTTCGTAGTTTAAATTTGTGTATATTTGTAACTCACCTAATGAAAAATAAATAAACTAGATGTAATTCCCCCTCCAAAATAATACTAGTGCAGTAGTAGAAACTCAAAAACAAAAATGTAGTTAGCCCCAACACCTTGCATGAATGGATTAACAACTGAAGAACAACAAACGATTTTACCAATCAGCTTATGCACGACTATTTACAAAACAATTGTAAAAATCATTGCAAATATATTAAAACCAATTATCAGAAAACTAATACATTCATTACAAGATGCATTTACATCTATATCAAAAAGATCAATAGATGATAACATTTTTATAGCTAATAGAATATTTCACTCGTTCAAAAATATAAAAGGAAATAGTGAATGGATGACAATAAAACTTGACATGGAAAAACATGTGACAAAGTTGAATGAGACTTTCTTTTCAAAGTCCTAGAAAATTTTGGATTTTGTCCGAAATTCTGTAACTGGATACAACAATATGTCAAAACGGTCTCATTCTCGGTCTTGGTTAATGAAGGACCATCGATTCCTTTCGCCCCAGAAAAAGGACTAAGACAAGGCAAATTACTTTTTCTTTTTATTTTAATTAGGAGCAAAGATACTAGCTAGCCAACAAACTACAAGAAATGAGCAACAATACAAAAGATGAAATTGGATATAATATCACAAGAATGGGATCTAGAATCCCCTTCCTATCCTTTGCAAACGATATGATGATATTTTCCAAAGCAAAGCAGTATGCTCAATCAAGAAAATCATACTATTAAAGAGTAGTATGAAGCACCAGGACATAAACTTAACTTTTATAAATCAACCTTTCAAACTACGCCCAGGTGACGAATTTCAAACAATCCAACATACAATTAACATCATAAAAGTACAATAGACTTGACAAATATTTAGGATGTCTTATCATCAATGATAGAGTGAATAATTCCACATTTGAAGAAATTGTATATAAAACAAAAAACCAACTAACAAAGTGGCGAGCAACTGCTCTATTACAAGAAGGAAGAGCAACACTAATTAGATCAAACTTAGCAGCTAAGTCAAACTTTATAATGCAAAACTTCATGTTACCAAGAACTACACAAATAACTTGATTAGATTAATAAAGGGTGTGCTATGTACACCCAAAATCAAAGTTTTTTTTTTAAAAAAGAAAATAAAAAATAAACTCTATGCCTCTTGGGTCACAGATGTGTGACTCAAGACGTGAAGGGTGTATATATATAAAGAGAAAAAATAGTTGTGCCTCTTGAGTCACACACCTGTGACTCAAGAGATGTAGGGTTTATTTTTTTTTAAAAAAAAAAACTTTGATTTTTGGGCGTAGTTAGTAAAAAATTATGGGTGCAAATAGCAATCTCATTAATAAATATTTCTTCTTGAATAAAGATAACTCATATAAACCCTTTATTGTATGAGACAAGGTATGCAAAAGGAAAGAAGACGGTAGAGCTAACATACACAAAACTAAAGATATGACCAAATCTCTTCAAATGAAATTAATATGGAAAATTCTAGCGAGGCCAGAAACCTCATGGGTACAAACAATAAAAAAAACAAATATCTAAAAGAACAAGATGTTCTTAGATACCAGAAAAGAGGAAGTGCCTCATGGCAATGGTTGAAACTAAGGACAGTAAAAGATGAATTTTGCAAGGGATTAATCTGGCAAATAGGAAATGACAGAACAATAAAGTTCTGGAAAGATATACGGCTTGACAGGGAACCACTAGAGAGAAGACGACTACCAAACATACAAATTGACGAGAATGACATCATTCAAAATTTCATATATGAAAATCGACAATGGAGAGTAAATGAATCAGCACACTACCTACGCATGAATTAGGTAAAAAAAATTGAGAATGTATATATATCAGCACACTACCTACGCAATTTGAATTTGAAAGTGAGTTGAGACAAGGACCTTGGCTAATATAAGGGGATTTTAATGCAGTTATGAGATCATGTGAGAGGAGGAATGGTACAACGGTATCAACATATGAAATTTCTGATTTATGGGACTGTTGTGTTCAAATGGGGATGAGAGATGATTTCAATGTGGGTCAAGAGCATACTTGGTTCAAAGGCAAGAAATCAACTAAGATTGACAGAGTTATGATGAATGACTGTTAGGACTCATCAGGGTTCTACTGCAAGGCTAATTACCTTATCCCTAAGGCATACTGTGACCACAGTCAAGTGGTAGTTGAGGTTCTTGAGCAGCAAGCAAAGAAAAAGGGCCCCTTCAAATACTTCAATATGTGGGGACAACATGAAAGCTTCCAGCAACTGTTTATGGATAACTGGTCCTTCACTGGCTGGGGTTCAGAATAATTCATTCTATGTAAAAAGCTGAAAAACCTTAAGGCTTCGTTAAAGGAGCTGAACAAACAACACTTTTCTAGAATAACAGTCCGAGTCATGGAAGCTGATGAGGAGTATGACAAGGCCTTTCTAGCACTAAGAGATGACCCTGATTCTGATATCCTATTACAAGAGCTAGAAGCTGAAAAAAGAAAGGTCAGGAGACTACAAGAGGCTGAATTTAAATTCAATTCACAACTTGCAAAAGCCAGACACACCTTCCAAGGTGATAAGTGCAACTCCTACTTCCATGGTCTGATGAGGAAAAATATGAGAAGGAATCATATCAACTCCTTGACCAAAGAAAATGGGTTGGAAACAATGTCCCCGGATGAGGTTGCTTTACAGTTTGAGACTTTCTATAAAGGACTTCTAGGCACTTCAAGGAACACTAAACAAATTGAGGTGAGATTTGTCATGGATGGGGGAGTTGTTATAAAGAGTGACAAACATGAGATGTGTAAGACCCGGGGTCTTAAGAGGCGCCAGCCCATGCCACCTAGCCCTCTCAGGTCCGTTGTCCTCACTTGGAGCCTGAAAAGGAAGAGCTCTTGTAACATGGGTAGGGCTTGAATCACTTATAAATCACTCCCAACATCCTTATGATATCCGATGTGGGACGGGGGTATTACAATCTCCCCCACTTAAAGCACTGACGACCCCGTCAGGCCCAAGGGACTGCCCTCCGGGAGGAGCGTACCCGAGCATACTGTCGGAGTACCTCCGGGCCCAGAGTCGGCTCTGATACCATCTGTAAGACCCGGGGTCTTAAGAGGCGCCAGCCCATGCCACCTAGCCCTCTCAGGTCCGTTGTCCTCACTTGGAGCCTGAAAAGGAAGAGCTCTTGTAACATGGGTAGGGCTTGAATCACTTATAAATCACTCCCAACATCCTTATGATATCCGATGTGGGACGGGGGTATTACAAGATGCTCATAAAACCAGTCTCTTCAAAGGAAATAAAGAGTGCTCTGTGAGATATTGAGGATGAGAAGTCTCGGGCCCTGATGGTTTTGCTTCAAAGTTCTTCAAACACACCTGGGCCACCACTGGGGTAGAGTTTTGCAATGCTATCAAGGCATTCTTTGTCTTAGGCAAACTCTTAAAACAAATAAACCACACTAATATTGCCTTACTTGCCAAACATATAAATGCCATCAGTGTGGGTGACTTTAGACCCATCTCATGTTGTAATGCTACTTACAAAGTCATTACAAAAATTCTAGCGGGTAGACTTATGCCTGAACTACAATCACTTGTGTCCCTAACTCAAATAGGATTTATAGAAGGAAGGGTCATGGGGGAAATATCATGTTATTGCAGGAACTGATTAGAAAATACTCTAGAAAGAGGATCAACCCTAGGTGCATTCTCAACCTGGACCTTAGGAAAGCCTATGATATGATTTCTTGGCAGTTTATTGAGCAAATGCTCACTCACTTAAATTTTCATCCCCTATTTATCTCCTAGATTCTTGAATGTGCTACCTCTACCTCTTTTTCTTTAAATATTAATGGGACTATGTATGGTTACTTTAAAGGTAAAAAAGGACTAAGACAACGAGATCCTATATCTCCTCTACTATTTGTTCTTTCTGTTGACTACCTCTCCAGGGTGCTCAAGTGCAGGTCTAGGCTCCCTTCTTTCAAATATCATCCAAAATGTGGAAATCTACAGATTACTCATCTAGCATATGCAGATGACTTGATCTTACTATCAAGGGGTGACAGAGAATCAATGACAGTGCTACTTGACTCCCTTGACCACTTTACTACTGTTTTTGGACTGGAGATGAGCCCCTCCAAATCCTCTTTTTTCATGGCTGGTGTAAGGGAGATGGACAGAGACTACTTGGCCACAAGAGTTGGGTTTTCTCAGGGAGTTTTTCCTTTTAAATATCTTGGCATACCTATCTCCTCAAGAAAACTAACAATATCCTAATTCTCTCCTTTTATGGATAAGTTGTTGGCTAATATCAGTTATTGGAATTCAAAGACATTGTCTTATGCAGGGAAGGTGGAGCTAATTAGAGTTGTTCTTTAAATAATTCAGGCTTTTTGGTTTTCTATACTTCCATCCCCTTCTACTTTAATTGATAAGATCAATAGTTTATGTGCTAAGTTTCTCTGGAAATCGCATAGGGTGAGGTGGTCGGAGGTATGTTTACCTAAGGCTGACGGTGGTTTAGAACTCAAAGATCTCAAATCCTGGAATACAACCTTCCTGTCTAGGCTACTCTGGGATATCGTAAGAAAAAAGGATAGCCTATCGATCGGATGAGTGCATCACCAATTTTTGCAACAAGGGACCTTATGGTCCTGGACTGTTCATAAGACTAATGACCCTCCTCTGATTAAAAACGTTTTAGCTATTAGGGATGAGTTACTATCCTTTGCAGGTACAATGGAGGATGCTTCTCAACTTCTAAGTACATGGTGCCATGAAGGAAAGTTCAAGATAGGTGCAACCTATGATCATTTCAGAAGAAAAGCTCCAAAGCCCCCATGGAAGTTTGTGGTTTGGGATCCCATTATTGTCCCAAAACACTCTTTCATTTTCTGGCTAGCTACTAGGAGAAGACTTGCAACAAAAGACCTTATAAAAACAAGAGAAGTCCGCCTGAATTATGTTTTATGTAACCTTGAAAATGAATCACATGAACATTTATTTTTTGCTTATAATTTTTCGGCTCACATTTGGATGCAGGTGAAGGGATGGTTGGGATTATGGAGAAGAATGACGACCTTACAAGGGGCTCTTAAGTGGATGAAAAAGGAAGCCAAAGGAAGAAGCTGACAGTCTAAGGCTAAAAGAGTGGGTCTCGCTACAACCATCTACTTCATTTGGAAAGGAAGGAATGATAAAGTCTTTGAAGATAAAACATGGAGCCAGGAATAAATCCTTCATCTTATAAAAACACATGTGTACAAGGTCCTGAGTTAGAGTTTCTCACTTCACTTCAACTCTGCGCCTTCATTGCAAGATGGACTTATACTGGGTGATCATGCTCGGGAGGTCTGAATGGAATTTGTGGGCTGCAGAAGATTCCAACCTTTTGCCACCTTTATGCTATAACAAGCCTCGGGGTTTAAACTTCTGATCTATGTTGCCCTTGAAAGATGTAATATAAAGCACCATTGCAACTTCGGTACATAAAGGCTTGTACATTGTCGATCAGGGTGCTCAAAGTTGCAGGATGTAACGACCTTGATGGCATAGCCGAAGGGGTTGCTACGTCTTGCTGCTTTTGAGGTGTGTGTCCGACTTCTGATAGTCATATCTTGATGAGACTGGAACTGCACATGGACTTAGTCCGTTATCACCCTTATAGTTTACTTAGGATGTGAGCCTTACTCACTACAGGCTACAAGAAAAACATGTCTTGAATGTAGCCTAGGGTCACTACAACAACTTTTGTATATATTTAATTTTTCATTAATTAATATATTTACCTTAAAAAATATAGGGAAAATGGATGGTTCTTTACGACCAACGTTCTAAAATACATCACGAAATATAACACAAATGAACAAAATAATACAAAATGGATATAGAAAATAAAAGCTGCGCCAAAAATAAAGAACTTTATATGAAAACTTCATTTGGATGGAATCCCAACCAAGACAAGATTGACAAGCAAAGATGTTGCAATATCTACTGGATGTGAATTGTGCAACCAAGTTGAGTAAACACCAAACCATCTATTCATCAAATGCGACCATACCCTAAACCTCACAAGAAAGATGGACTCGGAAATTGAACAAATTCTAAAAGACGTTGAGATAGACAACAATAATATAAAGGAAAACATTAATCACATATTTGAAAAACTAAATCATAAACAAAAGTGATATTGACCACAACTTGATGGAGCATCTAGATGAACAGAAATAGAAAAATCTTTGAGCATAACAACTCTACAGATGGAACGCATAAAATTAATTTTGATGAGAGTCACAAGCTTTCGAGGATTGCATCTACAGGATTCATTATATGTGATCATCTTGGGGCACCAATTGGCCGTTGCCGCAGGAGGTGCTCAATTTGGTGTGACAAATGCCTTGGTGTCAGAAGCAATAACACTTAAGCTCGACTTACAAAAGGCGAAGGAGTTGAGACTCCCACATATTATGATCGAGGGTGACAATTTGGTGGTGATCAACGCCCTCAAAGGCTGCAAATCACGCCCTTAGGAGATTAAATCATCATCATCAACATCCTCCATATCCTCAAGCAATTTGAGGTGATAGATATCTCTCATGTCTTTTAGGAGATCAGCCAATGCACGAACCTCATTGCTCACCTCTTCCAAACAGATGACATAATGTCGCCACTCCATGATAGTAATCTGTATATCTACATCCAGAAAGATACCATTGGTTAATAATCTAACAAGACTAACCAACTTTAATTCACATTATCGTAACTTTATTTGGATGTAACTTAATTTTTCCCCATAAATATAGTTTAGATGGGTTTAACTCGAGTCATATCTTTAAGATCACCCAAATACCATTTACATAACACAAATTTGAAGATCAAATATACAACATTTATTGCAGAAACCATATATCATCACCACCAACCGAATCAATGTGTGCTTGTCAATCGTCTATGAAAACGAATTGAAAGTCCACATCGATATCAATAATTCAAATGGATATTAATTGATAATAAGATTCTGAAAGAGGAGGTACCTATCTCTGAATTGGACCCATTTGGTAGGTTGGCCTTGGTGGAAAATTCCATTGTCAATCTCATCAAAATAAAATAAAAATAGTCCAAATTCCAAATTAAAAAACGTCTGTATAAAAAAAGTATATATATATATATATGGGTTCTACTTTTTAGAACAAGGTAAATTTTCTTTTTAGAGCAGGGACAAAAATACCCCGATAAGTAAATTAATTTACACAAACCACCCCACTGATTTGATTGGGAAATGATTTATTTTTCTATTAATTGATTACGATTCCGTTGGTTTTTAAATTCATTCTCGTTAGTTGGGCATAGATTTTGGAAATATGTGGAATATTGGATCCCTCCCGATTGTTTGATTTGGTTTCATGAACCAATTATCGAAAACTAGGGCAAGACTTTGTTTCGTGAATTCAAAACTACTCTATCGGCTGGAGTGGTGAGATAACAACTAATAAAGGGAACTTGCAAATTCTTTGAGTTCTGTTCATTACTTCATCCCCAAAAGTGTAATATTAGTGGTTGATTCATACCATGATGCTGCTATTATCATAATTTATGGAACATCCTGTTGACCGTCTTCTTTTATACACAAGGGCACATATTTTATCAGGAAATGTCTTTGAACCTCGTGCATTGGATGAGCTTTTCCCACAATGGAAAGAGGAGGTGCAATGTCGAAGCGACCAAACCTCAAAAGGTCGTTGCGACCAACACTCATCCGGTCGTTGCGACCATACTTTATTTGGTCGTTGCGACCCTATATATTTTGAAAAAAAAAGTGGTCGTAAAGACCAATTAACATTTGGTCGTTGCGATCACTTGACTATGCGCTAAACGGAAATTTAACCCTGCGCTAAATAGAAATCTTTATATATATATATATAGTGACCAAGGTTAGTCGTTTGAGATGGGTTGGAGCTTTAAGGGATCCAGCTTTTGCTTTTGTGGGGTGAAGTTTTTTTTAGTTCGAAAGCTACTCATTTTTCAAATCATTAAACCTATGAATTACGGAGTAATTAATTTGCCTTTTTAAAGCACAGTAATATTGTTACTTCCTAATTTGCTTTTTTTTTTAAATACTATCTCTTGAGTATATTAAAAATTGTCCAATGTTTTGCATTTGCACGTCATATATTTATAACAGTTTTTCTATTCTGTATCCATTTTTGTTTTAGAAAAAATATATATTTAATTAACATACATTAATCAAATTCTAAATTAGATTCTATCTTTTCCAATTAAAATCTTATCATATACCCCTATGACATATGATAAAAATATCGTGTTTATAATCATTGAAGACATGAGACATATCAAACCTAAAGTTGGATTTGAAAATCACAGATCATCTACAAAATCGAATATTGATGGCACAGAACTCAGTTAATATCGTCCTCAATTTCACATCTAGTTGGTGGTTACTGGTTGTTGAGATTGTCATAGGACAGAAAGAAGAGAATGTTATCTTGGTTTTTTAGATCAAAAGATTGGCAACAAACAGATCGTCATATATAACAAGAAGAAAATAGATAAATATATCAACAAATAATAAAACACCGAATAATATATACAAGAATAAGATGGCATGATGTTGCAACAAACAAGCTAGTAATGATATAGCGGTAGCAGTGTAAGACATCTAATACGTAGTATGTTTGTTGGTAGAGACAACACGACGAATCCACGAGAAATTAATATGGACACTTCATATCTTAACTCAATCGTCAACAAACTCTTACACTTCTCAAATTCACAACCTCTCACATAAAAGATTAGTACACAACTTTAAAAAATGTCAGAATTATAATCAAACAAACAATAAACATAATTACTTCTAGCCTTCTAGGTAGTATAAAACGTTTTTTTTTAAATGTATATTGAATATCATGAGTCTACAACCTATTGTATAATCTAAAGCTATAGGGATATATAGATTCATAAAGTAATTAAATACTACATTTCAAATCAATGCATTAAAAAGGGAAGTAATTAATGACATGCTTTCCTATGCTTAAAGTGAGCCTTATATGTGTGACATTGCATACCTACAATGACTAATGGGCTATACTGATCACATAGTCAAAATATGGGACCATGTATAAAAATCCCTTCCTATGTCACGTGAGGGTGGATCCCAACTCACGTGCCTCACATTGCTGTTTATCACTAGCACCCTGACCGTACCATAAGGCACTCAACACCCATGAGGACAAATCTCACTACTATATCCATTTTCATTTTTTTTATTAGGTAATACTTCGATGGCCAGACAGACCTGGCTCATCGAGAGACCGACAGAGTTGGCAGACGGCAAACCATCAAGCATACAATCTAAAATAAATGGTGCAATACAAAGGTGACAAATAAACAATTACATCAAATACTAATGTTCTTTTTTTTCCTCTAAAAATGAAAATTATTTCGACACGTAGCTCGCAATTGAATCCTTAATTCATAATTATAAAACATGATCGGATTGTCAATTGAAATAACCTAAATAAATCTTGATTTATCTTAGTGTTTTTTGTACATTGTGAGGAGTTAAACTTGGATGGGAAGTGAAATTCATCCCATTTTGTGCACCATAAAAGTAGTAAAAAGGCTATCTAGAAGTAGGAGAACAAAAGTTAAGACCTTTATTTTTTACACAAAACACTCCTTAAACATTCCACATTTTTTTCCCCAATAAACCACCCATTGAATAGGAAAATCAAAATGGAAACAAATAAGATTTAGAGAAAACCTATAGTTAATATATCTACTATGCTACTAGCTACTTTGTATTATCCCGTAGAATTCCATTCACAAAGATAAAAATCTTTACGATAGCTCACTTTGCTGAATCGAATTTCAGCTATTTTTTAAAATTTATTTTTCCCCTATATATACAAAAATAATTTTATTATGATTTTTGCATATTATTATTATTATTATTGTTGTTATTATTATTATTATTTATGGGTGATTTTGTAAAATTCTTATTTAAGGGGAATTTATGTGAAAAATGTGTAAGGGGTAATTTTGTGAAAAAAAGGTCAATTTTTATAATGAATGAAAATAGCAAAAGCGCCAGTGATCTCTGCAAAAACCCACAAGCACCCCCTTCAACTAGCACAAGGCATGTTTTCCCATGTGGCAATCTATGCTTGTTGGATCTGTTCTTGACTTTTCTCCATAACCCAAACTCCAAACACTCCCCTAAATCTTCTTCCACAGTTCCACTTCCTACTTTCAAGATTTACCCGATTTGCATCTTCTACTCAAATAACTCATCCCACCCTCACCAAATCTCACCTCATTTTTGTAGCAACTGTACAGTAGCAGGAAAAATCAAGATTCAACAAGAAACTGTGTGAGAGAGTCCAAACTCCAACCACTCCTTTTTTTTTTATTATTATAGTAATTTTTCTTATGGGGAAGGGAAATGGTGGTAGTAGGAGATAAGTAGTTTCTACTTTTAATTCAATTTTGGGTAGTAATTACAGGTTGGAAGAAGAAGCTATTGCCCTTATTGGGAATTGGGGGTTGTCTTTTTTCATCCTCAGCAGCTCTTCAGTTTCATCCATCTACCTAATTGCAGTACTTGAAGCTTGAATTGGATTCGAAACACTGTTAAATTGAACTGCTGAAGAAGAAAATTTTCCCCTTTTTCTTTTTTTTTGTCACATAAAGGTTGTGTCTTGGTGTTGGTGCGGTGGAGGAAGATGAAGGGGGAGGTGAAAGGAGGAGTGGGGAAAGTAGGAATGATGACCCGGATGAAATGGGTCGGGTTAGTGGGTCTTTTCCTCTCCGTTTTCTCTCTTTCTACTCATTTCTTGCTTGCCAAGTACACTGACTATGGCGGCTTCTCTGAATCTTCTTCCGTTACCGTCTTTCAGGATGCAATTCCCCGCACTACTGTAAGTTGATCTTGTTTCCCCCCCATTTATTTGGGTTTAATTCCTGGAAATTTTGAATCTTGGTATCCAAATTTGCCAACTTTGGCCTTTTATCTGGTTTTTTACTTGTGATTTATACATCTAGTTAATGCTTGCTCTATGAATTCCAAGTGAAATTCCCACTTTTTCTTAGTTGCCCAACATTTGATTCTGAATGATCTATCATTGAGATGCATTGAGCTTGATATGGGTGGGGTATGAACTGATGTTATGGGTAACTTAGGTCTGGCCATAGAACTGTAATCTTTTTGGATCAAGGGAAATTCAGACTCAGATCAGATGTGGCTCTTGTTATAGCTTCAGATGTGATAATAAGCATGTGAAATTCGTGTGTGGTTTGGTTTTATGATTCATATTTCATACTAGCTGGTTTAAGGTGTTGTCCAGAATGAGGTGGTCCTCTTTATCAGATGTCACTTCATGTTCATGGAGCCTAAACTGTATGGCTGTATGTGTTTATCAGAGTCCTCCTCGGAGAAGACTGTGGGGACCGATGCCGCAGCTTGCGTTTTTGCACCCATATTCGAATCCTAGAGGACAGTATACTGGTTAGTCTGATTGATCTCTTGTACAGATTTAGCCTTGGTTGTTTAAATCTGTTGCAATTCGGCAATGCGGTTTCTTCTCTACTTGGTATGGTGTGTTGATCTGCTTGAATTCTGACAGCGCCTGGCTTGCAATCGACGGGCTTTGTCTTCGTCCGGATACAGGGCGGCTTCCATGAGATAAGAACAGCGGTGAGGATTAGTCGATCAGATATCTTTGGAGATTTTGTCGTTGATTTGTTTTAGAATGTGTTTGTAAGCACATGTTAATGCTGTTTCTTGAATTATCTCAGATTTGTGATGCTGTTGTGGTTGCGCGATTGCTGAATGCTACTCTAGTAATTCCCGAGATCCTATCAGCCACGAGCAGCAAAGGGATCAGGTTTGCTTGTTATCCTGATTCGAGTTTTTTGTCTAGGGGGTGCAAGTAAATCTAATGGCTTTCACTTTGCATTGCGCAGCTCTCAGTTCAAGAGTTTTGCGTATTTGTACAATGAAGAGCAGTTCATGGCAGCATTAGCAAAGGACATCAACATTGTAAAAACTCTTCCGAAGAATCTGAAGGTGGGTCGGAGGAAAAAGGAGATCCCAGCATATAAAGTTTCTAACTCAGCATCTCCGTATTTCTATTTGCACCATGTTCTGCCTGTGCTAAAGAAGCATTCGGTCGTCGAGTTAGTTGTCTCGGATGGAGGGTGTTTGCAGGTACTTGAATCTATTTCACCCTTGTGTGATTTTGTGTCTGCTGCAGTTTTGCAGTTGAGGTAATATGATTATCCAGTTTACGTTTCTGTTACGACAAATTGTTTTGCAACTGTAACTTGTAAGTTCATCTGTGATTTTTAGTGAACTTACATAAAAAGGAAATCAGTGTGTTGGTTGATCTTGATCTGATACGGTGATCAGTATCATAAACAAAGCACTCCCTTCGTTTCATCTTTTTTGTCCCTGATTCTACTTGGCCCGATCTTAACGTAGGCTATCCTTCCTCCCCATCTCGAAGAGTATCAAAGACTAAGATGTAGGGTCACATATCATGCCCTTCAATTTCGTCAGGAAGTGCACGAGCTCACCACCAAGGTTTTGAATAGGTAAGGGATGTGCCTCTTTTGCTTTTTCTCGCCACTAATGGTTGATTTGCAGATTTCATTTAACCTTAAGAGTTTTTTCAGATTGCGAGTACCTGGGCAACCGTTCATTGCTTATGAACCGGGGTTAACTAGGGAGGCTTTAGCTTATCATGGCTGTGCAGAGCTGTTCCAGGTGACCATCTTGTATTTCTGAAGCTGCATCTCTTGAGTCTGATGGCTTACTAACCAAACATACTTGTTGCATTCAAGGATGTACATACCGAGCTAATCCAACACAGGAGAGCGTGGATGATAAAACGTGGGATCATCAAGGAAAAGCTGTCTGTGAATTCAGCGGATAACCGGCTCAAAGGCTTATGTCCTCTTATGCCAGAAGAGGTAAGACATGCATATCTCCTTATCCAAATTTCGGCATTCTCATGGTCTAATGCTACACTAGATAAGACAGTAGGAAACGAGAAAGAAAGAAACGACATATTGTGATTGTGTTATTTTTGCCCATTTTCCTCGGCGAAATCCTCAGTGGCCTAGTAGTAAGGCCATGGAGGCTATGCTTGGTATATGCAAATGTTTTGGCTTTTATAACCAATTCGTAAATGTGTCTGAATACGTCTCTGAACAATTCTCTTCTATCGATGTATAGTTTGTGCTGGTTCGTATAGTGGAATTTTATAACTGATACCGAAACTACATGGCCTAGTAAAGCCCAAAATTTATCCAGATTTTGTTCCTCTACAGATCAGTATCATTCTCCGTGCATACGGGTACCCAGCAGACACAATCATATACATCTCAGGGGGAGAAGTGTTTGGGGGCCAACGGATTCTAATCCCGCTCCATGCCATGTTTGACAATGTGGTTGACAGGACCTCGTTAAGCACTAGTTTTGAGCTTAAGAAGTTGTATGGCCGGGAGTCGGACCTTGTCATTAGTCCTCCTAGTGAACCGGATCTCGGTGTGGAAGACACAAAGTCAATCGCGTGGAAAAATGCTGGCCCAAGGCCTCGCCCGCTGCCTCCACCTCCAGCTCGTCCCAAGACGTACAACATTGAAGGATGGTGGGGATGGGTAGCTGAGAGCGACAATGAACCCGACAGCACTGTTATTGAGCTTAGAACTAATGCCCATAAGCTTCTTTGGGAAGCAATCGACTATTTGATTTGTACCGAGGCTGATGCATTTATTTCCGGATTTGATCTTGATGGTAAGGGGCGACCGAATTTCGCCAGCCTCGTCATGGGTCATCGGCTTTATCAGTCAGCAGCTTATGTGACATTCAGGCCTAACAGGTGAATCTTTCCGACTACTCGTATTTCAACTAGCAAGTCATTTTTTACGGTTATCCATGTAGCGATTTGCCAACTCGTGTTTCGTTTCAGGAAGGAAATAATAAAGTTCATAGATGAAATCGAAGACAGTCTGTACCAGGCAAACCGAACATGGCTCTCTTCGGTACGCAAGCACATGAGAGAAACTCTAATCGACGGGTTGGTGGGGTCATCGTCGAGATTGAAACCCAAGTCGTTCCTTTCCCATCCGGCTCCAGAGTGCTCCTGCTCGAGTAATAACTACTCGTCAAAAGCTTCCAAAACCCTCACAGCTTCAGAGAATGCGAGCCTCAAAGCCGCCTTAGGATCTCTGCAGAGTTGTCCTGCCTGGATGAAGGGGAGTTCCTTTTCGAGTTCATTGTCAATCAACGAAAAGGAAAGCGAGGAGGAAATCAATGACTTTATAGAGAAGTGGTCGTCCGGGGCGTTCTTCCGACGATCTGGTGGCGGTGCTAGCGAAGCAAATGGCAAAGAAGACGCACCATTGGACGACCAAGACGACCTTGAAGGCGGGGAGAGATGACGCTAACGACAACAGAGTTATCAAGTTTTGAAAAAAAAAAGCCGAAAAACGGGTAGCCACCTCTTGACACCATGTAAATAGGGTCCTTTGCTCCCATTGTGATCCAATTCATCACAAGCCGTAGTTTCGACTTTTGAACTATGGTTTCCGAGTATTCCGCAAAGAGGAGCAATTCTCTCGGTAGGCGTTTTCAGCTGGCGTTTGTCAAATGAGTGGCTCTTTCGTTCGATATATAGAGAGGAGTTAGGGTGCGAAGCTTGTCGCAGGGGCGCTCGGATTGAGAGCGCGGTTCGCGGGCTTTTGTGATGTGTTTGTCTGAGCATGAAGCAAGGTTGAGATTGTTGCAAGTAGTGTTGTTATAAGGAGAAATTGATTTTGTAATTTAGTTCATTAAACCTGCATTTTCTTTAGTATAATGGCTCAAAGAGCAAAGAAAAACCATGTGTCTTTACTCTTTTGCTAACAAACTACAGTAATTTTTAACCCAAAAAAAACTCCTCTTGTCAGATTTAACACATATATACTGTTGCTGACACTGACACTAATGAAATCATGTGTCTATTATGTAATCAGACTAATTAAGATTACAGTCAAATTAATCTGTTTAATCCATTAATGAAAATAACTAAAGCTGATCTTTCATCTTCTCGATTTACCCGACACTAGTTATGTTTGAGAACCGTTATACCCACCCTAAACATAATTTCAGTAAATTAAAAAGATAAAAGTTAAAAAGAAGAAAATGTAATACTACCAATTTCCATAATTCACTCTGAAAAAATGTTAAAAAAAGGGTAAAAACGCCTTTTATTATAATTTGGGTAACTTAACGATGTGCTTGCACGTCCTTAAGGACGTGCAAGGGATTATGCAGCCACCCGAGCCCGGACGTGCAAGCCCGTCTACAAAAGACGAAGAGGACGTGCCTCTTCGTCTTCCCTTCTAGTTTGCCTGAGAGAAATCGAGAGAGAGAGAGATTGCCGGAGTGAGAGAGATTGCCGGAGTGTGAGAGAGAGAGAGATTGCCGGAGTGAGAGAGAGAGATCGCCGGAGTGAGAGAGAAGAAGAGATCGAGACAGAGAGAGAGATGGAGCCGGAGAGAACGAGGGTGGCGGTGGAGGGGGTGGCGGTGGAGCCTGTGGCCAGGGGTGGTGGTGGGGCGGCGCCCATGGAGGTTGAGGAGGGTGGTGGTGGTGACGGTGGTGGTGGTGGAGCGGCGGCGGCGGCGTCCGGTAGTGGTGGTGGTGGTGATGGCGACGGAGTGGTGGAGGCGGACCTATTACCGCCGCGGAAGCGGCGGTCAGTAGAGGTTTCGCAGGTCCCGACCCCACCGGTATGTTTTTTGATTTATTTATTTTGTTTGATTTATTTTTATAGTTTTATAATATAGTTTATATTTTAATATAGTTTTATAATATAATTTGATAGATTATTTTAGTATATAGTTTGATAGATACTATATAATTATTTAGTTTTAGTATATAGTTTGATAGATATTATATAGTTTGTATATTTTGATAGTTTTAATGGAAAAACAATAAAAACGATTAATATATATTACAAGATATTAAAACATATTAAAATATATTAAAAGACATTAAAATAAAATAAAATAAAAACATTAAAATATATTAAAATGTATTAAAATATATTAAACTACATACAAATAAATTCTAATTGAAAGACAATAAAAAATAGATTATATAGTTTTAGTATGTAGTTTGATAGATATTATATAGTTTGTATATTTTGATAGTTTTAATGGAAAAACAATAAAAACGAGTAATATATATTACAAGATATTAAAACATATTAAAATATATTAAAATACATTAAAAGACATTAAAATAAAAAAAACATTAAAATATATTAAACTACATAGAAATAAATTCTAATTTAAAGACAATAAAAACATTAAATTTCATAATAACAGGCAGGGAGGCTCATGAGGGGTGATGGTACCCTCCGGCCTGTTACGATCGCCGGCCGGGCAGCGGTCAGCCACATCCCAGAGGAGACGGTACCCGACATTCCGACAGCCACAGTCGACGATCTGCTTGCGTCTGCAGAGCGGTACCAGCAGTCGATGGGTACCCCCCGGCCGACGAGCACGACAGCTTCTGGAAGGGTCTGCCAGCTTGGGATCCTTCTGGCGATGCGATGATGGGGTTGCAGCCTTCTTTAGAGACCGCTGATGTTTTGAGTAGCTGCATTACTGACGTAGTCGTTGGGCGACGGGGCGACATGGGTAGACCGCCTACTCGTGTTCCACCCACCATTTCGGAGGCATCTACTTCAGCCGTTCCGGAGACTTCTACTTCAGCCGTTGCAGAGGCTTCTACATCCGGCACCCACGAGGCCGAGCCTTCGACCTCCCCCACACCAACGGCGATCTCCTTGGCCTCTGCAGATGATGTGATCCCTGACGTCGTTGAGGAGGCTGTCGACGGTCAGGAGGGGCAGGCTCAGGGCCAGGGGGGCCCACAGGTAGAGCCCGAGCCCATACCTGCGCAAGCAGCCGCCCCGGCTGTGCAGGTCGACCCTTTATTGCCGCCGGGAGAGCTGCTTCTGTCTTACAGACATCACCGCGCGTATCAGGTGTGGAGAGATCCTACTATGGAGCTGCCGCTGCTGAAGTTCCACCACCGGGCGACTCACCTGCAGCCTTTCGATCGCTACATATTTGAGGGCCCGGGGACCTGGGTGTAGGATCTGATCCCATCCGGCATCCCGCAGCTGAGGTCCCTCCACTGGGAGTGTGTCGACGAGTTTACCTGCACAGCCTTCTTGGAGCATTGACACCCGGAGACCAGCTCCTTCCATTTTCCATGGGGCGAGATGACCATCACGCTGCACGATGTTGCATGCCTCATGGGACTTCCGATCGATGGCCTCCCTTGTACGTCAGATCTGCCCGCGGGCGCGTTGATCCCCACCGTCGCGGAGTACTACCAGCTCACCCCGCAGGCCCTGAAGTCATACAGACACGTTGGCGGGCCTCCAGTGACTTGGTTGACTGACCTGTGGCAGCAGAGACACGGCCCGCTCGTCGACCCCGCCCCCGCTGATGACCCAGAGGCCGCGGCTGATCCTGAGCAGATTAGGCTGCGCATGCATGTGGGAGGGGGGCAGCCCCAGGATGACCCTGCACAGCGGCGGTTTCTCCACATAGGTTACATGGCCATCGCTCTCGCCGCGACTTTGTTTGTGGACAAGTCGCAGAGCCGGATCCCATGGAGGATATTCGGCCTTATTTGGGACATCCCGCGTACGGCCACCCTTGCATGGGCAGCAGGTGCCCTCGCATCTCTTTACAGGGGCCTAGGCGAGGCTACCCGCTCCGGTGCGAAGGGTATAGATAGCTGCACGCCGATCCTACAGGTACGAGACCGCTGAAATAGAGTTATAGTTTCAAAATATTTATATTATATGCTAACGAAATTCTTTTTTGTGTCAAGGCTTGGATATGGGCGTACTTCCCTCGCTTCCGAGGTGATTTCTCCAGCGACCCGGCTAGGAAGGCGGACCCTCGCTTCTACGCGAAGTTCATCGGTCCGAAGGCGCCACAACGCATGAAGGACGCCGCGAAGCTGAAGAAGGTGCGGCAGCTGCGGGACGAGGTGGACCGTCTTACCGTCGCCGACGTATGTATTCGAGACTCTATCTATATAACTTACATTTCTTAACCGTGAATTACGCCTGATTTTTTTAATTATAGGTCGAGTGGATGCCCTTTGGGCGTGATCTGGACTTCGACGGTCAGTCCCGTCAGTCCACCTATCGGGGCACCATCACCTTCTGCGGGGAGGAGGAGCCGTATATGCCTGATAGGTGCCTCCGGCAGTTCGGACGGGTCCAGGGGATCCCGCAGGACGTCATCGCGCCAGATCAGGTCTCTCGCGACACCACCTTGAAGAACGCGAGGTACATCGTCGTGTTTGCCCACAGCCACAACAAGTGGCGGGATCTGCAGGACGAGAGTCGCTTCTACAGGCTGGCCGAGCACAGACGCACCAGCGAGGATTGCCAGGCAGGTGTCACAGCAGATTACATGGCTTGGTACGCGTCGCAGAGCCGGCCTTACGTGTTGCCGACCACGCCACCCCATCCTGACCCGCCGGCGCCCGTCCACCCGATCGGCTTGGATCCATGGGTGGACCTGCCTCAGCCTCCAGCCATCCCTCCGACGTTGGCGGCCCGCTTGCATGAGATAGAGGGCTATTGGAGGGCCCTGTCTACCGACCCTCGCCTTGAGGAGCTATTAGACGAGGTGACGGGTATTCTGCATCAGGCTGTCAGCAACCGACCTGGACAGTGATTTTTTTGTACTTTTGTAGTATTTATCTCTATATTATACTTTTATATTATTATACTTTTATGTTATTATACTTTTATAATACGGATTTTGTATCTATCTCTATATTCCTATCTCGAGTAGACTCCTCTCATTTCTTCCGAGTCATATTAAGCGTAAACATCAAGAACGAAAACGAAAACGAAAATGTTAATATGATAAGGTGGTCAACGACGTTCATTTTTCCGAACCCTACCTAACCCTAAACCCAAACCCTAAACCCTAGCACGTCCTTAAGGACGTGCATTTCTACTTACCATTGACGCAGCAGTGCCTATTTGAAGCGAAGGGAGACAGCTTGATTCCGCACTCCAAAACAAAGTCCGACTTGTTTCGATATATTCATTCACCGTTAGAATCGTTATGGCCGAGCCGCAAAGCAATCCTCGTCTCCAAGTTTGCCAGGTACGGATACGTTTCGTATAGTGAATATATTGCGTATTCCTTCCGTCTTGTTCATATTCCACTAATGTTAATACAGTTTCGAGACTTTACACCTGAGTTCTCGGACCCAAGGGTTTGGAATGACCGTGACGAAATGGTTACGCATTTCAAGGAATTGGGTCGGAGACACTGCATGATTTTAGTAATCAAGCGGTCTTGGACGGGGGCGTCGAATCGTCCAGGCGGGGTTTTTCTTGCTTGCGGGCAGTATGGGGAGTACCGACCACGCGGGAGGAAGCTCCGGAGCACGCAGTCGAAGATAAACGGTTGTCCATTCTCTCTACACGGACACGAAGCTCCGCCGGGTCATTGGGTTATGACGGTAACCCACGGTGTTCATAACCATGGGCTTCCAACGATCTTGAAGGGTCACGCCATCGCCGGACAGATGACAGAGGGGGAAAAGAAGATGGCCAGGTGGATGAAGGAAATTGGCACTCCTCCAAAATCCATTGGGTACGGATTGAGGCAGTTGGATGAGACCAGCGCGCGTCACGTCAAGGAAGAGCCTTACCAACACGCTCACCATGATGGTCGCCGAAGAAAGAGGTAGTCGGACGATGACCCAGGATACCTTGCACCATCTGCGGGAAAGAGGGTACTACTACGAATTCAGACGACATCCGGATGACGACAACGTCTTGAGCGACCTCTTCCTGGCGCATCCCGACGGGATCCGGCTTCTCCGAAGGTTCCATTACGTCATCGTAATGGACAGCACGTACAAAACAAATGCGTAACTTATTTAATAACGATTACATTATTGCACATATAGCCAATTATAAAATATTTTACATGTAACATATTTACACTTGCAGATATGGGATTCCATTGTGCGAAGTGGTCGGGTTCACACCCTCAGGCAATACTTACTGCATCGCCTATGCCTTCATGTCGAAAGAGAACGAAGACACATACGCCTGGGTGTTGCGTCAGCTTCAGAACTTGCTTGGGACGGTTCAGCCTCAAGCTATCATGACTGATCGGGAGCTAGGTCTCATGGCGGCGCTGAATGTTGTCTTCCCCGACGTCCAGCATCTCCTTTGCTGGTTACACGTGACGAGAAGATGCGAGGAAGCTGCTCTGAAGATCACGAAGAATTTAAACCACGCTGGCATCTTTAAGGGCAACTGTTGGGGGCTGTTCGAATCGAGGTCGGAGGAATCATTCAACCGACGTCGTCGGGCGCTACACGCTGCATGGCACCCATTCCCAGGTGTGGTGGCGTATTTAGAGGCGGTGTGGCTTCCACACAGCAGGAGCATCGTACGATGCTACGTAGATAATGTCTTCCATCTCGGCACCCGTACGACAAATAGGGTTGAGGGTCAACACAAGGTTCTGAAGGAGGCACTTCACTCATCGACTGGTGACTTTTGCATCGTGATCGATGCAATCCATAGAGTCAACGATTGTCAACTGCATGAGCTGCAAACTGCTTTGGAGATCGACCGCTTCAAATGGCCAACAACGGCGTATAAAGTCAACCTTTTCGATGAGATAAAGACTTTAATCTCCAAAAAGTGCTTCGATTATCTGTACAAGATGTGGCAGGACGTCGTGGACCAAAAGGTTCCTCCGGTATGCACGGACCGACATTGGAGGGTTTGTTACGGGATCCCATGTGTCCATGAGATTCAGGGATACGTCAACTCCGGTACTCCGATACCCGCCGAGGAAATCCACCCGTTCTGGATGGATTTGTCATGGACTGACATCGACGACACTCCACTGCCGTATGAGCTGTCATCTTCATATACGGCTTCCAACGATGTATGCGAGGATGAGCTGCACCCACCCTCATCAGCAAGCGTCCGAAGGAAGGGGAGGCCTTGGGGGTCGAGGAATGCCTGCAGAACCAACCCGTTGCCATACGAGGAGGTAAGGGAAAGGTTTGAGAGAGAAGAAGCGCGTGCTGCTCGACGTGCTGCTCGGCATCGTCCACAAGCGATCTCAGCTCGACGTAGACGTGATGATGTGTTCGGAGGGTTCAACTGGGGTCGAAACAACGTTGATCCCTTCATGCTCGGTCATATTGAGACGGTGAGGGACACTGTTGGAGATGGTCATTGTGGCTACCGTGCTTTGGCGGCTTTGACATCACCGATCGGCGAGACTGCTTTCCCGGAACTCAAAACGTTACTATGCAATCACTTGGAGGATCACGCCGATCTGTACGCCGGTTGTTATACGGGAGGGTACCAATTCCAGCAGTTCGTCGACTACCAGAGATGGGCGGGAGCTGTGCATGGTGATAGGAGACGGTGGATAGAGCTACCCATTATGGGTTTAGTATTTGCAATGGTATATCAGATTCCTCTCGTCGTCCTAGCTTGGCATCATCCGTTCACATGTCTCCCCATGACCTCGCCGACACCTGCTAACAACCCTCAATCAGCAACCTTTGGTGTAGCCTGCATCGGAAACCAAGACCATTTTGCCGCGGTACGACTTCAAACGTCTTCTTTTATTACCTATTCTTGCTTTTCATATATATGTCAATACTCTAACTCTAATTTTTCGTTCTCATAGATCTGGTTGCGTCGTAACGCTCCTATTCCGCCGCCTCCGCCAAAATGGGTCGCACATCATCATCCGAGCGTCGAAGGATGGGATGCTCCGTTTCAAGCTCAGTTTGAGAGATTTCGAGCCTTGCGTGTCGAGTCCGGCCGCCCTTTACTATTTTCCTAGATTTTATTCCACAAGTTTATTAAAATTATGAATGTAAACTTTTTTTTTCCGTTCCTTGTAACGTTATTCGCATATTATCCGAATGAAAACCTTAACAAATATTGTTTTCTATTTAATTTTACCCGAAATCCTTCAACTCCACTAGCTAACACTTCAATTTTATCAATTAACATTACAAAACCCTCGGAAATCCTAAACCCTAAACCCTAAACCCTAAAACCCTACTAGGGTTTGCACGTCCTTAACAACGTGCGAGTATTGCACGTCCTTAAAGACGTGCAAGAACGTTGTTAAGGACGTGCAAGCCTTTGCTAGTGGACGTGCATAGTCCCAGACTTGCACGTCCTTAAGGACGTGCAAATCCTTAATCCGGATTTACGGTGTATATAGCAACACCCGTAACTTTATTGAAATTTCTGCGCCGAACGGTCACATTCTTGTAAAGAGTGAGCGCACTTTAGCGGAACTCCCCAAAATCGGACGCTGCTTCACTAGGGCTTCGTTAATCCTCCCAAACTCCGACCAGCACTCGCCATGAAACTCCATCACCGGCCACTCCCTCCCTCCCTCCTCCTGTAGAGAAAGGCGGAGCAATGGCGGCGACGCCGATATCTCATCGTCATCATCTGGAGGAGGAAGATTACGACGGCGAAGAACTCACTCCCGGAACCACAGATGGCTCTTCTCAAAGAGGTTTTTATTCCTCTTTCGTTTTGTTTGTCTTCGTCTCCTCTCTCTCTAGGATTTTGGATTTCTTCCGTTGATGTTTTGGTCTGTGGTTAGGGCAGGCGGGAAGAGCGCCGAGCGGAGGACGAACAATTCTAGGTCGAAACACTCCGAGACGGAGCAGCGTAGACGAAGCAAAATCAATGAAAGGCAAGTTCTAATGTTTATTTATTCTTTCTTCTTCCTCGTTTTTCATCTCCTTTTTGTTCTTTCTCTGCATTATTGGGGAATTTTGTGATTTGATATTGTGTTTAGACTACTGAATAATGCCTGGATGTTTACAGAACTACCTTCCGATTATTACTGGTGATGATAACTGGGCTTTAATGGCTTATAGTTTTCTTTACAGTTCAAAAATACACTTTTACATGTCACATAATTTGATGGAGTTTTTGAGATTGTTCTGTGTAATCTACATGAACAAGATGCCACAATGTCGAAAATGTATAATTATGAAATTGCAAGAGAGTTTAAAATGGCCTACTTGATATAAATCAAGCTAGATTACCAGCTAATCGGGTGTAGAATGTGTGGTAAATCATATATATGTCGGGGGATATGTATTAACATGAAGTGACTGAAAGGTGGTCTTCTTTGACAATTCTTGTTGAGGAGAGGTTCCTTAGAATTGAGTAGCACAGCAGAAATTAATTGCTGTGGCAAACTTCGTATGTATGTAATGGAATTATTGATCTATCTAGGGTCCTTGTGGATGTCATATTGATACTTCTTGAATTGTTGAGTTGGACTTTGATGTTTTCTTGTGCGACTTCCTGAGAGTTCTTATCAGAAGTCCTTTGCCTGCAGTTTATTTTACGGACAATAATAAAACATCTTCAAGGAGTTGCCTTTGCCAATTAATGATGTTTTGGAGACGATGGGAGGGTTATAAGAGACTCTCTAGTTTATGTGCATGTTTTTTTTTGTCAATATAACGATGTTTTTGTTTAGATTGAATGTAGAGCTATTTAAAGTCATGATGATTTGAGAAATGTCTCGAGTCTTTCCTCTTGGCATTGCAAGAATAGACGCAAAGGTAAATATTTTTTGTTTGTTCTGGGAATCATTCTGATGTGGGACATAGAATTTGATGTTGAGTGATGTTTAGCATTTGACATGAAATGGAGTGGATGCACCCTCTTTAGTGTTTAGTATTATTGTGTTGAGTTTGAGCTGAATAAATTGTTAATTCGTTTCTCAGGTTCCAGCTATTGAGAGATCTTATCCCATCTAATGATCAAAAGAGAGACAAAGCTTCCCTCTTGTTGGAGGTGAATCTTCAACTCCACCATCTGCATTTCCATTTACTAATAAGGATGTTATGCTGAGGAAAAGGGGTATATGTAATATGTGCAGGTTATTGAATATATTCAGTTTCTTCAAGAAAAGATTCAGTCGTATGAGGGTTCATATCAAAGGTGGAATCAAGAACCAACGAAGCTGATTCCATGGGTAAGGAAATTATCAAAGTTGTTGTGATCTCGTAATTGGACAATGCTCATTATTTGTCATTGCTTTTGTTATACAATCATCATAGTATTGTCAAGCATCAAATCAAATGACTCAAATAGATAGCCCATATTTTAATTTGAAGATATATTGATCCATATAACATCCACTACAATGTCTTGTGTTCAACAAAGTCTGCCTTTTGCGCCAACTTATCTCAGTATCACATGTATGGAACTTGAATACCTAAGATCAGTCTGCTTGATGCCCAAATGATGAGGTTCCGAGGCTGATATTTTAAAGTCCCTTCTTCTACCTCCATGGCTATTTTATATACCATGGTATGTAGGGTTTAATTAAATGGATCCAAAATCAGATAGAGGATTATTTGTGATAATGACTCTTAAATGTGTATTATATAATTGGCTTTAAAATATTTGTATGGCCCATGAAGTCACGAGCCAGCCGTTAATGCTGCTATTTTTCTTATACAGTGTTGATCAGCTGCCTAATATCACCATCACGTGCGTAATTTTGTTTAAATATTTTGTAGATGAATCTGGTTGAAATAGCTAGCTTTTCTGCTGCTTAAAAGAGCATTTCGCCCATTGTCTTATTTTCTAAAATTGGCTCTCTTCATTTTTTCTAACTTGCAGCGGAGCAATCATGGGCACGAGGAGGGCTATTCAGATCATTTTCAAGTAACAAAATATGCCTCTGGTCATGACAATAATATTATTCAGCCACTCGAAATGCAGAGCACATTTGATTGTGACTTCGGGGAGGATCGTGCATATAGAGTGTCAGATCATGTGACTGAGACAAATTCTGCTCTGCCCCCAAACATGTCATCGTTACCAACAACTATATACTCTTCTGGAACAAGCATATTACCAGTTGAGAACCTTGTTTCGCAGTCTGAACCACATGTTTGGCATGCTCGATCATCTGCTGCTGATTGTTCTATTACAGGAAACAGACTGAGTGAGCAAGACAGAGCACATGAAATTAGCTTGATTAATACCTCCAATGTGTATTCTCAACGGTGTGTTCTTATGACTGAAAACTTTAATCGCTGCTGAAGCTTTACCGTGGAATAATTTTCTGTTTATACGTTTTGAAGATGAAAACATGATCAGTCATAATTGTTTACTTATATGCATGGTCATATTAGGAGATTTCTCTTTTTTGCAAGTTTCAAACATTCTATTCTTAAGCCAGTAATGGCATGTTAAAGTTCTCTTGATTGGTTTCTGTTCACAAGAGGTTTTACTTGTGAACTCACTGGTTCATGTCCTGCACAGATTGCTGAAGAGTCTTACCAAAGCCTTGCAAACATCTGGTGTGGATTTGTCACAGGCCAACATCTCTGTGCAGCTTGACGTTGGAAAACCTGAAACTAGTAACCATACACTTTTTTCGTCTGCTCATGGGGTATGTTCTTTGTGCTCATTTCATCAATGTACTAATTTCTGGTCTACTTATCCTCAACGAAGTATCAACCTTTAGAATAAGCATGTTTTATTAGAACTTTACAATGTTTATGTAAAGTCGTTGAACCATCATAAAGTTGTGTGTTTGACCCCCAGCAAAAATATCAATAACTGCTGTTCTCCATCGCCACAGTAAAAAACAGCAATGCCAACTCACTCAATGTTTTTCTTCTCATCTCAGCATCCGGGGAACAGATCATCAACTGCTCAGCATCTGATGCATTACAAGGAGGGCAATGCACAAGACTCTAACTAGTCTAGAAAGAGATTCAGAGCATAGGATAGCTAGCTTCCTTATTATCCTTCGTTCCATCTTGATACCGAGAAACAAATACAGTTGCGATATGTAGAGAAGCATTGAGGACGAGAACTCACTTTTTTCACGAGATTGCTAGAATTTTACACCCATTTTTGCCGTGGAGGGACAGCACACCTGAGGAATCCATGGCAGAGGGATGTATATTTTTTACCTGGGTATGGTATCTTCGATGCAGCAGTCTCCCTCAACTCGTCAACATTGTCATATCTAGTGGTATAAGCGACAATGGATTGTTTTGATAGGAGAAAGCCTTTACCACTCCAGCTCCCGCCTATTCCAGGTTACCGCCTTCCCATCTGTTTTTAACTCGCCAATCTCGTCTCCGTGTATGTGGCATGTTTGTTATATATTCAAATATGTGCACACCAATGTTATATGATCTAGGGGACTTCTGAATTGGTTAGGTACTTAGGTCTATGAAGATTCATTGCAAAGATCTAGTAACGGTCGAGACTGTACTTGTGTATGTTATTTTCTCTTGTATTCATATTTTGAGTTCAGTGCTATCTATTGCCAAATGCCAATTTTATGTCACGTGAAACTGAGCATAGAAAATAGTACTGTACATGTTTGGCTGGAAATGGGATGTGAGTTTGGAGTCATTTGACAGCCCAACAATGCAAGAAATTGGCCAAAAAAAAAATGACTGTTGGGTGTGATGACGTGGCCCAAATGTCCAAATAGCCTCCAAAAGCAAAAACAAAAAGAGGCAGAGCTGAAATCACTCACTCATTTATATGGCACCAAACATGAATTGAATGCCAATCAAGTGCACCGATGAATCATTCAACTCCTCCCCATTGATTGATTGTGTCAAAAACAGTATATAAACAACAGCCACCCATGTGTTTCTCTAATTCATTGTTGTTAAGATGCTTTTGTAACTTCCGAAGGGTTGTTATGTGAGCCGAGTAGCTCGGACTCGACTCGATAAAAACTTGACTCGAGCTCGTTTATTTTCTAAACAAGCCGAGTACGAGCACATTTTAAAGCTCGGTTCAAAGCTCGATTCGCTTGATTTAAGATTAAATAGCTCGAATTTTGTGAAAATTTTAAAATTTCCGGTAAGTTACTATGTTTTGAGCAAATATGACTGCTTAATACTCGAAAAAAAGCTCGGCTCGAACTCGACTTGTTTCTAAACAAGCTGAATATGAGCAAACAATACTCAACTCATTTGGCTAGAATAACCCCAAACCCTGAAACTCATATGTTTGATATATCACATATGTGATATGTGAGTTTGATATATCACATATGTGATATGTGAGTTACCGATAAGAGCTCTTCGTTTTCAGAGTATAAGAACAATAGGGAATTGCTATTTGCTGGATTTGTTTAAAATTGGTGCAAGAAATGAATACTTCTATTTGCATATGAAGTTATAAACTGTGCCTGGAAACACTCTTCTGATCAAGAATCCTATGATGACAGAGTTGAGGCTTTTCTATACAAGACCCTGTCTCTATCCTTTTGGAATAATTTACGTATAGATCGATTTATTCGTACACTTGCGAGTTCGAGCGTCTAGCGACAAACATGTTTCCTACGTAAAAAAAACGACCTTCGGAATATTGGTACCTCTCATGTGAAGGCTCGAGTTCAGCTTTACTATATGGTGATGTCCACGAGCTTATTCGCAATCTGCGCGTCTGGATCGGGACTAAGGGCAAAACAACCTCATTCGGATTTGATTCGAGAGGGAGGATCATGCAGTTTGCAAGGGCTCATGTGATTTTTCGAGGCACTCATACGGATTGGAGTAGAAGTAGTCCTCCTCCTTAGGCTTGTCCTCGATCATGGTTCTTGTGCGCGGACTTCCCATGCGATCTGCGTGAGCTTTCTTCACCGAGGAAGAGAACTCATCCCAACTTAATGACCCGTTGGTGAATTCGTCGATCAGAGGGACCAGAAGCTTCCGGTCTAGCGTGATCGTTCTCTTGAAATCCAAGAATCTGAATTCACACATCAAGAAGATTAGGTAAGAAATCAATGGAAGTTTCGACACTCGACAGGATATCTCATAGCCACATCACCAGTGCAGTTACCTTCGGTGGCCTTCGACAACCTTAGCCATATTGCCGTCATACGTGGGAATGAAGATGTCACTCTCTAATGAGACCATATAATCCAGAGCAGCCATTTGAGACGAGTGATTCAGGAAAAAGCTCAACTCCTCGGGATCCAAGAGTGTCTCCTTCCGGACCTGATCGAGAATCAAAGGCGTAAACTTCAACATTCAACGAAAATGTCCAACTCATCGCACCCAATCGAAGTAAATTGAAATCACAACTAACCAAGTTCGGGAAGGCGGAAGCTAATGTTGCCATTCTCCTACTCCCACCATATATCTCTCCAGATGCAATGTAAATTTGGATGTTTCGGTCGATACCCAGTGCACTGAGGGTCAAGGCTGTTTCCTCGGGTGTCAACGGGCATAAGCCTTCTCGCCTCTTCATGTCCGAGTCTATCACTTTCTCCTTCCACCAAGGATACGCGTACCTGTGAACCAAACGAGCAAGATCTTTAGGCAATCCAATCACTCTTTATCGGTTCAACTCATTATAGAAACGGACTATTCAGCTAGCTACCTCATTCTTGTGAGTTCTTCTGCTTCTTGTTCCGTGCAACCATAGGTGCACCCGGAGAAGGCCAACATGTCCATCTCGTATCTGAGATGAAGTACGAGGAAAGGGCCATTGCTCTTGAGAATACTTATAACCTTTCTTCCTAGTTCTTCTATCTGTGAAGTGAACTTCAATGCATCGAAGTTAACTCTGCATCGCAACTTCTGGATATCCAGTGGAAGCCCGTTATTGGCAAGCCGAGTATCTGTTTTGCTCAATTGTACAACCTTGTATTTCAGCACAAGAGGAAGTATCTGTCCATAAAAAACCAAAAGAATTCAGTCTCTTTTCCTCCAATGCATTCAAATGCTCGGAAACTGAGAAATTTCTACTGATTCTGTTCGCAAATATGATAACTAAACCTGATTTTGATAGTAGGAAATGTTGGACCAGCTAACAGGTTGCAATGAGTGGTAATGTCCCAACTCAACTCTCCTCTTGAGCCTAGGCGGCAGCTCTTTCAGTATTCGCACTTCATCACGCAATGTGCCAATGAAATGATCAATGTCGAATATATCTTGAAAGTCACTGTCACCCATCACGAACTATATCACTAAGAATCGCAATCCATGGCAATCAAAGAGACTTTTCTAACGATAAGGAAAGGCGAACAGCTGTACCTTGGATCAGCCCAGAAGGAAGTTTTATCCAATTCCGGGACGATTAGAGTCACATTGAGGTATCTGGCAATGGCAACCATGTCACATATCTGCAAGAGGGTTCAGAATTAGGGTCACAGATTTGCCTGGTAGACAAATTTCGAGCGAAAAAAGGGCTGCATTTGGACTATAAACTTACAGCTGCCCTCATTTGGTTGAGTCCACCATTGCAAGAAACCATGAGATAGCCATTGTTCTTGTAAACCCCTACACATTTTGGTAGCAACTTCAACATCAGAACCAAACAAACCAAAAGATTTCCACACAGATCTAACACAGTAGAGCAAAAAAATTTAATGCAAATCTCAGCACTAACATATCAATAAATTAGAACAAAGATTAAAGCAAATTGAAAAGATTGGATCTCAAAATGAGCCAATTAGACCAAACCCACAAAGGGGGAAGCAGGAAAACCCCACAACAACAATCAACATCAGATCAATGTTTCAAGAAATTCAAGAAAATGAGCAAAAGATAAGAACTTACTTTTGGGGGGAAGTGCAACCTTGGGGGAGGTATTGAGCTGTGCAGCCATGGCTGAATCCATTGAAGAGGAAGAAGAAAATGAGGAAGCAAGGGGATTCAAGGAAGAAGAAGAGGAAGTAGGCCAAGCCTCCAACAATTTGGGCCTCCAAACCTCACCCAAAGCCATCAATTGAACAACACAAGTCCAAAGCAACACAGTAGTCATTGCCCTAAACATCCACATCTTCATCCTAGATCTATGAACCCTCAATTTCTCAATCTTGCTGGATTGCCTCAAAATCAAGCCTCTCAAACCCATCTCCACCACCACACAATCTCTCTCTCTAATCTCCTGCTCTGCCTTTGACATCTTGCTTGGGAATTAAATTAGATCTATTCAATGGATTTCATCTGTTCTCCCCCCCAAAATTTCTTGAAGAATGCAAGGCAAAATTAACAAGCCAAGATACATATGAATGTAGAACAAAACTGATTTTATAAATAACAATTTAAAACAAAAATAAAAATTTGGTCTAAGAAATCATTATCATGAACTATCCTGGAAAGGGAGAACAAACACAGAAGTAAACACCTTGCAGCTCTAAATAAGAAAGGGGAAATAAATTAAGAAAATCCTCAGAATATTAATTAGTGTTTGCAAATCACGACGAGTCTCCCAAAATGGTCAACTTCTCTTGATGAGCTAATGCTGAAACCAACAGAGCTTATATATATAAATATATATAAAAATATATATTGCTTCAATTCAATGGCTCATAAGAAAAATTCAAAGAAATGAAGCAAAACCCAGATGCTAAACCACCAAAACAGATGAGATCCAGGGAAATGGGGTGTGAATTGGGACAGATAATGGAGAGAGAGAGGGAGGGAGAGAGAGAGAAGGGCGTGAACTATCAAGTGTTGGTGCTTAATTTATTGTGAGTTATGGTATGGAATTTGTGAGAGCCCAAAAAGCGTCGGTGTGATGCATTTTTTGGAAGGGATGGTTTACCTTTGAAGGATGGTAAATCATTTATTTTTTTATTTTTATTTGTGTATTATAAAATAAAATAAAAATTGGTAAATCATTTATGAGAGATGCAAGAAGTCATTTTTTGGGGCCCATCTCATTTGTGCCCGTTATAGGGCAAAATTTTGCTCACATTGGATCAAGTTTATTACCACGAGACATGTGAATGTAACATTCTAAAATTTATGATGCAACCTTCTTTTTAAAAAAAAAAACATTTGGTCTATATCATAGACAATGTACTACTTTTATCCAAAAATAAAGGATAATGTACTATACAACTTATTGGATTTGAATAATTTGTAGTAATTATCGTGCAGTTTATCTCATGTCGTTCACCCTTGTTTTTTAACTAGTTATCTGGATTGTTTTATGTTTCTTCGTCAAGGTTGAGAAGAGTTAGTGCTGATGATTGTTGAGACTTGAGAGTCGTATCTTATTCATGTTTCCTTTTCTCTAAATTTTTCTTGATCATACGTTCATTAGTTTGTATGCTTTTAGTTTGATTTATTCCTTTAGGTAGTTTTATGCTCGTATTTGTCTATTTTCTATAAAAGTGATTAGGTCA
Organism: Persicaria maculosa; assembly: GCA_963922045.1. Taxonomy (NCBI): domain Eukaryota; kingdom Viridiplantae; phylum Streptophyta; class Magnoliopsida; order Caryophyllales; family Polygonaceae; genus Persicaria; species Persicaria maculosa. The sequence continues at coordinate 9,174,357 of OY998271.1, forward strand.
CTCGGAACCAACCTCTCGATGTAGTCAGAAAAATTATACGTATATCTCAACTTCTCCAGACTACTATGAGTGGAACAGTGCATTGTTATTGTAGTTTTTGTCAATGATTTAATGGGTCTGTCAAAAAATCCTCTCGATTTGTCTAATGAATGCGCACACCTTGACCTTCAAATTTTGCCTCAAATAGGGGTCATCATTGTTGTTGTTCATTCAAATAAAAGAAAAATATACTAAAATAAATTGATTGTAGTTTTTGAATTGAATACATAATAATCCTTTTTTTACTATAATCGTCCAACTTAAGTTAAAACGATGGAGAAGAAGATATGTTTGTAAGAAACTCTTTTAACTTTTCAATTAGAGATCTAAATTCATATCGTTATGATCGAATGGTTTTAGCCGGGGAAATAGCAAGACTTATTCCACTTATGATCTAGTTACTAGTGTAACTTATTTGAATATTTATGTTTTTTTTATATAGATTTCTAAGTTCATGATATTCAAGTTTTTTTTATACACAGTTTATTCCTTTCTAACTTTATAAATATGATAGTACACATTTTTAATTCAAGTTAATTAAAAATAAAAATAAAAGTAGTCGAAAAATCTATATGAAAATGCTTTAATTAATTAGATACTTGTATTCTAACAAGAGGCGATTAGAACACTCCACCTAACATATATATGCATTATATAACACATATATTGCTTTGGGCTTTTGCTATCTTTATGGCCACTAATAACAAGTCACCGACGATAAAGGGGTGTCACTATATTACACTAATTAATATTTATATAGATATATTAAAAATAAAAAAAAAACTCTTCCTCCTTTTTGAAGTGATATAAAGAGCATATACAACTTTTATAGTATTAAATACGTCAATGTGAATAAAGAAATGCTAGAAAGTGAAGCTGATTTTGGGAGGACTGAAATTACATGGTATTGAGCGAGGTAATTAATAACAATCAACACCATTATATTAGAACTAATTGACAAACTAATCCCTAAAACATGGTCATTAGTAAAGCCACTTTTTAGGCACTTTATGTGAAATATATATACACATAATTAAATTCAATTATAAATGGGTGACAAACATAAGAGAGTATATTTTTTTAAGAAAATGACCCGAAATAATACAAACTTTTGGTTATGAACCAAAAATAATACAAATTTTAGAAACAATTATCCTTGGTACAAACTATCATCTAATAAACCGATTTTGATACCGCTTGTCTTTCCGACCACAATTCCGACCATGTTGCTTATGTGTCACCAAGGAAAAAATTTCGGGCTCAAACTGTAATTTGCAACTAATTTAGGAAAAACTATGAAACTAAAAAAAAACCACAAACTTCATTGTTATTGTGCAATATCTTCCTCCCCAAAGTGCCCCAAAACAACCACTGCTACACCACCACCACTTTCGACCACCACCGCACCCAAGCAACCACGCCACAAAATCTCCACCACCACCATTGCACACCCAAGCAATTAACCACACCACTACTAGGAAACGATCCCGATATGATTTTGAAATATATATTTTCTAGGGTTTTTTCAACTTCAAAACCTATGTCTTGAATTCATCCTTATTTTGTATAGATTATGCATGGAAACCAACTTGAATATGAATTATACACTAATATTAGAGTAAGGAAGACCTTGTTCAATTTGTTGTTTATATGCTTGGTTTTGTGGTATTTCAGGATTTTTTCCGTTCAGGTTCGCCGTTGTGTGAAGGGCGAAGTGACGTGAAATAATCAATCTCGCCACTGACCTCACCTTTTCCTGCGCTAGTTGGGCTCTCGAGTTAAGACCAACGGATGACAACATACCGATGAGATGTCACCTTAGCGCATGAGGCAACAAGCTCTTCGTCATCGTTGTGGGTCTTGACTCTGAGAGGTTTGTGGTGGCGTTGTTTTGGGGAGCTTTGGGTGAGGAAGATGATGAACAATGACAATGGAGTTTGTTTGTTTTTTTCTTTAGTTTCACATTTTCCTCTAAATTGGTTGTTAATTACGATTTGAGTTCGGATTTTTTTTTCTTTGGTGCCACGTAAGCGACATGGAAAGAATTGTAGTTGGAAAGATAGTTACTATTAAAATTGGTTTATTAGATGATAGTTTGTATCAAAGATAGTAATTTCTAAAGTTTGTATTATTTTAGTTCATGTCCAATAGTTCGTATTATTTTGGGTCATTTTTCTATTTTTCATATAAAAGAAATTGTTGAAAGAGTAGGAATTTAACTAATGATCAATTAAACATGTCATATAATGGCTGATAAGGTTGCACATCTTTGCTGCTCTGCCAATGGTCTCAACATCAACAACAACACATGTCTCCAAAGACCTTATCCGTAAGGATATTATCGGGATATCTTTCGCCCGAATTATTACCTAATGAAAAAAAAGGACATGTCATATTTGACCAATTATCTAATTAATTAGAGAAATAGTCGATGAAATAGTATTAATTTGTTTACTTGAACAAGGAATTAAGATTGATGTGGCAAACTAACCACCCTCCCAAGAATTAATTAAAAGTTTATAAGAGGGAAGTAACGGTCGATCAAGTCTCCATCATGATTGATATGTATATATGTTCCGTCCAAATAAGAATTGCATTTAATTTATATATTTTTCATTTGAGTTAGTTTAATGTGATTACTTCTCTCACACGGCCGGATTAAATTAAAGAAGGGATTATTCCATACAAATTAGTACTAGATCGAGTTATAAAATGGAAGACTTTGAATGATATAAAATGAAAAGACTTTTTATTATTGAATGTGTATTTTAATAAGCTAAAAATTATACTAAAATATTAACTTTTTTTAATATTAAAAAAATTAATATATATTACTAATATTTATTTCATTTTTTAAAAATTAATATTTTATATAATTTAGCTCCCTAAAATAGTTCAAACATCTTTTTTTAGAGGAGGAAGTACGTATGTTAGAATCGATTAATTATTCATTCATCCGAATTAGTAGTTTAGAGTTGTAGTCTATTTTACGTTATATAAATTCAATACTCCGTATATACGTACGTAAAATAGCTCCATTTTTAAAAAATTGAGAAATTTGAAATTTTCTGGTTTGAATCGATAAAAAAAAATTGTTCCTTAACCTTTCTCACTAGAGTAATTAAGGAATAAGCATGATTAATATGAAATAATTTTTTTTAAAAAAAATGCTTTGGCCGATGAGTTTAGTTATAACGGTTTTAAATAAGAAGTGAAATTGAAAAATATTTTTCTTAGATATACATGATTTAAGTATTTTTAAATTAGATTATGAAATTTACTCATTTTTTTAGAATTTTCTTTTTTACATAAAATATCTTTACCCTATAGACAAATCATAATTACAATAGGGTGGTGATGAAACAAATAAACGTAATCTAGAGATTGGATAACAAACGTGCAAGTAATTTAGGGAATATGACAGACTTTAGTTAATTAATGTTGAGACGTAGTTTTTTGAGATGGAGGTCCACATGATCGACATTTTCATACAGTGCTTGGGAAAGTGTAGAGTTTAGGGTTTGGTTGCACATTAAAAAAAACAATGGAAATTGAATTATTGGAAAATTGAACTTGATATAAAAATATTTGGATGGATTTAAATTTTTAAAAATAGAAATAAGGAAAGAAAGAAAAAATTACACAAGAAAACTTGTGGAAGTAGAATTTATCTAATCCCCTCTGGACAGGAGAACGTCCTCCAAATATATACTACCTCTATTTCACAATATATGTTCTTTTGATTTTTGGCACGCTTTTTAAGAATAAAAAAACTCAATAAAATATTATTTTTTTTAATTAGATTTTTTTATCTAATTGGATACTTAATACTAATAAGTATCAAATTATATAAAAAATTTAATTAAAAAAATAATATTTTATAGAGTTTTTCGCTCTTTAAAAATCGTGTTGAAAAGTAAAAGGACGTCTACTGTAAAACGGAGGGAGTATTAATCTAATTACTTCTTGAGTTTTTGAATTTTTTGGGTTTTTCATTAGGTAACCAAACGAGGTCTAAGTATACTACAAATGTCACGACTATTTTTTTTTTTTTGAACCGGAAAAAATTCAACTACCGGACATGCCTAGTAAGTCAAGAGGCCGAAAAGATCGGCAACGGACAAATCGTTATGAAAAGAAATGAAAATTACAAGACCAAACAACAGAGACCTAAGCACCACAAACAAACTAGAGAAAGAAGCCCGGAACTAAAGAAGGCGAACAATATTGGAACCGGGACAATGTGTGTCATCACTCCTAATGGTTGGTAGAGGCAAAGCAGGAAAACCCTGGGGAACAAAAGTGGAGACCTCAGATTCGGACTCAGTCGATAGCGAGCCATCAGATCTCGATCACGTCCACGACCTCTCGCGCAATTGCAGAAGAAAGACCACAAAGCTCAATAAGATATCACCGTTAGAAACAAGCAAACATAAACTCTAGAAAAGGTCGGGACAAATCTCTGAGAAGGTTAATAGAGAGTTAGAAAACGCCACCAACAGTGGCGTCCCTAGAACCCTTAACAAATGTCACGACTATTTGTTAAGGGGCTTTTAGCCTATTATACACATCGTAAATCTTTCGTCAAATGAACAACATCAACATCGATTTTTAGAATCTATAAGCATTTTTGTTTAAAAATAGTTTGTCAACACTTTAACGACTTAGGAAATCGATGTCGGCAAAGAAGATAAAAAGTCAGCACCATAAATAGTTTGTAAAAATAGTTTGTAAAACACAATCAAAGAAGATAAAAAGTCAGCAACATAAATATTAGTATGACTAGACAAAACTACAAAATCTAAAATAAGCATCTGTTCCCTTTGTTGTAATAGTACAAGAAATTATGATCATCTTCCGATAATAAAGACTTTGACGCATAGTATTTCAGAAATTTTCCCTTCTTCCCAAATTCAAAGGGGCTAAAAAAAAAACTGTTTGCTTTAGGTATACGCTTTGAACGCCTTAATTGTTCAATTTCTTTATGACTCAACAATGGCACTGCAAAGTCATCTTCAACGTTAGATGCAGAAATATCAGGTACATACAAGGGAAGTACAGGTACAAGAGTGGGAGAAGGTAGTGTAGAAAGCACAACACCATCATCACCAAACCTTAACAAATAATAATGCTTCCTCACACCCCTAACATGACAAATAGAACTTCTGCGAACATCTGAAAAAACTGGTTCAACAATGTTATCAAAAACATCATCAGCAACAAACAAAATCAACAATGGAAAAAGCCACGTAACAAAAATGGACAAAACCCTAAATAGTGAGAAAAAAGAGGGAGACAAGCGACAACGGACTACAACGACAGTGCACTAACCTTGTAATGCTCTGCAGATTCGGTCATTTTACAGTATCGATGAGATTACTGTGAAATGATGAACAACAATAACCGAAAAGGTAGACATAGAGTGAAGAGGGAAATCAAAAAGAAGAATAGTACAATGGGAACTGACCAGGTGGATAAATGTTTAATATGGACTGTCCGTTGACCCTATACTGAATTGAGGGGGGAAATTGGGTCTGCCCGTCCAATTTCCTCTAATTAAAATGTACTTTTTATTAGCTAAATTTTAAATTAAAATGGAAAGAGAAGGATTAATTAGTATAATTACTAATGTAGGTGATAGGACTTGGGAGTTGGGAGTGCTTTATGATTCATCAAAGCTTAATTAGTTGTTCGATCACATAACAGCCTGCCTGTCACCACCACCAATAATTAATTTTATTCTAAAACCTAACAACCAGTTTAGACTGATTTGGTGGAATCAAAACACTAAATATTGATATTAAGAAAATCAATAACCCACATAACTTACATCCATATCTTTCATTCTTTTGTGATAAAAAAACATCTTTTATTATTTCAAATGTTGAATAATTCAATATTCTCAATAGCCACAAATACAATAGCTCTTTAATTTATGGAACATAGTGCACATATATAATTAAGCTATGCCTAGTTGAAATTTCCTTCACAAATCACAATGTAAAGGTACAATTCAACTATTATCATTAAGATCAAAGTCGAGTTCAAACAGGTAGGTCGACAAGTCGACAAACAAAAAACTGACGTTAAACATACAATTTAATTATTATCATGGAATGTCTTTACTCCGTATACGTTAATTTCTTTTTCCACCTATTGCCTTTTTTTCATTAAGAATGGTTGTATTGGATTGTTTTGGTTGAGTACGATCCCTATGGAATTTATTTCCGTAAACTACACTTTAGTACAGTCCTGATATGCATATATAGAGGCGACCAACAAAATATGTCCACGCCAATATAGAGAGATAATATATGAAGATTTAGTGTGAATTAATATATCAATTTTTATAACTTATGTCCTAAGGAGTAAGGATATAAGTTAGAAATATCGATTATATATATTATACCTTTAGTGTTAGAGATCAATAATTACGAACTATAGGATTTCAGTCAAACTAATTAGCATGTTTTTGAAATGTAAGAGACACTAAGTATCATTTTAGCCACCTACATGGATCTTATAATGTCTAGATTCGACTGGCCTCCATCAATTCAACACAAAATGTCGAATGAAATCTCCCTTTTATAATTAGCTGAGAACCCTAAAGGAAGTTATCGAAGAGGTATGAAAAATATCACAAAACAAACAATATTCCATATTATCATTTGAAACTCCATCGGTATTAAGCTTTAGCAAATCACTAGATCGAAGGTGAAGGTGGTGACCTAATGGGAGATATTTTGTACACTGTTATAAGAACCTTTTTCACATTACACATATATATGGCCACATGGGTGTTGAGAGAATGGAGAATGTGAAGAGATCAAAAGAGTCCATATTAATAATATGAACAAATAAGTCTTAATATATAACCTAGCAGACTACTCCTCCTAATTGCAGTTGGTTTTAGGATGGAACTCCGCTCGACTTATGGGCTAGACTAATAGCACATGGACACACGTATGCACATGACCTCCGATCCCGAGTCCTAATGGACTTCAGTATGGTATCAGAGCGGAAAAGACAAACGGTCCAACTCTCGATCCTGGGCTAGCAAAAAAAAAAGAGAATGAGATGCTAGACTAGACATGGCCACGGGTCACGGGTCGGGCGGGTCGACCCGTGACCCGCCGGGTCAATGACCCGTCGGGTCCGGGTCAACGGGTTGAAGGGTCATCTCGAGTTAAGGGTTAGGGTTAGGGTCGGGGAAAAGTGAACCCGTGACCCGGCGGGTCGACCCGTCGGGTTGACCCAATGGGTCAAAAATTTAAAAAAAAAATTATAAAAAAACTAGAATTTATATTTATAATTATTATGAATTTTATTTATTCATAATATATAAATTCTCATGCATTGCATGTTATGAAAATCCTACCCACCCTTTGGTTCTTTTATAGACTTAGCACCCTCCCCCTCCCCTTTCCTCTAGTTTTCAATGTGGGATGGGATGTGGGACAAAAATAAGTAGAAACTAAATCATATCTTCAATCTCGATCATTCGGTTTTTTCATGTCAATCCATACTTATAAATTTTTATCATATACAAACACTAGTACTACACTTTATATAAATATTATTTTTTTGAAAAATATTTTACGTATCAATTATGAAAGATTAAAATAACGAAAGGGTAGCAAGAAAGTGTGAAGTTCAACACAATACCTTAAACATTTGTGTTATTTGGTAGCTCCACTATGAAATCATGATATATGATACTAAGTTAGGAGTCTTTATGATATAATTTCAAAGAATACAAATATTGTTGTTGATAAAGTTGTTACACATGTATGGTATCCTTAAAGTCGATTTTCACTTATTTTGAAAATGTTATAGAACTTCGGATTTTCAAGCACAATAATGAAATATATTATTGGGCAATATTTTTCAAATGTGTCTTTTCATTTTATAACATGCAACACAAATAGGTAATTCAATAACATCATCATTATGTGTATACACAAAATGTGGCTAATTCAACTTTAAACGAGAAAGATTATCATATATCTATATGAAGATGAGCCTAGATTTGAAATCAACAACCAAGAAATTAACATAATGCAAGTAAAATAAAACACTTATGATTAATCAATAGATCAACACAACTATCAATTGAATTAAATAGAAAGATTAATCCAACAAATTTGATATAATGTATCATGATGTTCCATCACCATGTGTTATTCATTTCATTAAATCATAAGAGGTAAAGACTTTAATTATATTATATGTTACATCATATAATCCAAAGACTTAAATTACATTATATATTCCACCATATAATCCAAATACTTAAATTACATTACATTTTACATCATATAATTCGATTAGTCGAAACATCAATTTCTACAATTTCTTTCATATCCCATTTTTCTGTCCCACATCGAAAGTGTGCTATCTACCTCTATTTTCTCTATATATATCTTCTCATATCCCTACTTGTCATTCCCACAATCAAACCTTTTCTTTCCCACATCTAAAGTGTGATGAAATGATGGAGTGGAATGAAGGTATATATATATCTTCCCACATACCATGTTTTGTCCACCTTAAATCTTTCCATTTCGAAAGTGTGGTGAAAGTTAAAAGTACTCGATGGGTTGAGTTTTTTTTTTTTCAAACCAAATTTTTTTTTAAAATGGTTGATCCGGCGGGTTGACCCGCCAAACCCGGCGGGTACCCGGTTCCTTGCCACGTGTCCCGACCCGGCGGGTCAACCCGTCGACCCGCCGGGTGATCCGAACCCGTCGACCCGTTGAATTTCCGGGTTAGGGTTCGGGTCATGTACCCCGGGTTCTCGACCCGGCGGGTCGGACCCGTGGCCACGTCTATGCTAGACCCATTGTCCAAGTGTCAACTAGAGGCGAAAAATGACCCTAGCTGCACTTGTAGGGGCGTGTTGAGAGAATGAAGAATGTGAAGAGACCAAAAGAGTCCACATTGATAATATGAACAAACAAGCCTTAGTGTATAACCTAGTGGGCTACTCCTTCTATTGTCAATTGGTTTGAGGATGTAATCCCGCTCGACTTATGTGCTAAGCTATTAGCGCATAGGCGCACATATGCACACGACCTCCGATCCCGAGTCCTAACGGACTTCAGTAATGGGTAATCCAATTTTTTAATATATTATATTTATAGTGTTTAAATAGGGAATGACGACTTAGTTACAAACCGTTATTTTCGATTAATATTATACATTTCACAATATATATGTCGGGAAATTTTTCTTTCAAAAAAAAGAAAAACAATGTTGACTAAATGTTTAAATGTATATATTTGGTGCGTCTAAGCGTTCTTCTTCTTCATTAGGGTTCTATCAGTCAGAGTCAAGAATGGTTGGGGTTGAGGTAGTGTGTACGAGATGACTCTGTGATTGGGAATGAGCTTCCTTCATCTTCACTGTCGACATGAAATCTTGATGTATCGCTAGCTAGCGGTGCTGGTGTTTGGTTTCGTCTGTAGTCTACGTCCCCAATGTGCAGTGGTGGCTACAGGCGGGGTGTGGGGTGCGACTGCCCTTCCGTCGACGGAAATTCGTAGTATTTAAAAAAAATAAGGTAAAAAATAAAAAAAATTGTGAAAAAAAAACACAAAATTTGTTTAGTTTAGTTGATAAAAAGAGGAAAGGAAGTATAAATAACTCAAGAGGTCGTGTGTTCAAACCTCATTCCTTACTTTTTTGCACTATTTTTTATTCCTACCAAATTTTCATATTATTATTCATTATGTTACACATATATTTTAAAAAATTCTTCTAATTTTTATTCCTATTAAATTTTTTTTACTATCAATGTCATATTTAAACCACAATTTATAAGTTTTTTTTTTCATATTTTTCAATCCTATCAATTTTTTTACATTTACCAACGATAAATTCTTTAAAAAATTTATAATTCTCTTTCAATATTTAAAAAAAAATCTTAATCATGCTACACACAAGACACACATATATATTATTAAATTATTGTATGAATTTTGTAATAAAATATCCTATTTATACCTCAATTTATGTCAACTTGTCGATTGTCGAGTTTCAGATACATCTTATCCAATTCTTAAGTTAATCACCGAAATATCCACCAATAATTATTGTTACAGAATAACTGAATAAAGAGTATATGACATGTGTCGATTACAGATGGCGTCATGCCCCCACACGGAGTCCTACTTACTGTTTTTTTTTTAATTTACTGTATAAGATATCTTTGTAAGACGACCGATCTTTGGTTTTACTTTTGGCAGTATTACCAAATTTTTGTCATATATTTCAAGAAAATAGAGTACATTATTTATTTATAATTAATTTGTTCGACAAATGCTCGAATTTAATGGGTCAAAATGTCCAAATCATTAATTATAAATCAATGTATATACTTGTGTATATATATTAATTGAATTTTGAAAGAGCGATTATACAGGTTTTTTAGCCATAACCATGTCATATAATAATAATAATAATAATAATAATAATAATAATAATAATAATAATAATAATAATAATAATAATAATAATCAATAAATAAATAAATAAATAAATAAATAAAAGAGGTTGGTCTGGGCAATTGCGATTCTGTGGCAGAAAATGTGGCCTTCTTTGGCGGCAAAGGTGGCTGCCTGGCTTGGATGGATGGTTCTCACATGAATAATGAAACTTGCCAGATTTTATTCAATTTATTTAATCTCAATTCACATTGTTTAATTAATGAAAATACAAAAAGTAGTTAACGAACCAATAAAAGAAGGAATATAATATCACTTTTTAATAAAAGACATGTATAAGTCACCACTTTCATAAGTTAAACTTCAATACAAACGAAAACAACAACGGATTTCATTTTAAGAAATATAATAGTAATTATAATAATAATAATAATAATGGAAAATGGCAAAAAATAGTCTAATATTTAGGGATTGTTGCGCTCAATAGTCTGAACTATTTTTGATGTTATCAATAGCCTGAACTATAAAAAATACAGAAAATAGTATCAAGTATTTACTTGGTTGGAGAAAATAGCCTCAAGATACATGCAAATTTAAATAATTACCTTCAAATTCAAATTAATTAAAAAAATTGCCTTATATTGCCTTTAAATTCAAATTAATTGCAAAACCTCTCCAAAATAATTTTTATTTAAAAAATCATCACGAGTAATATAAGTTAAAGAAAATTGCCTTAGGTTGCCTTTAACAACGGTGCTTTAAGGATATAAGTTACAGAAAATTAATTGAAACAATTTTCTACCAAATAAAGTATTAATCCTAAAAGAGTAATATTAAAAAAATTAAAATAATTTAATTTGAAAGAATTTTTCTCAGTTAGGCTTCTTAACATACATGTCCTTGAGTCATAGGTTAAAAAATTGTAATAATAAAAAGGGTAAATTGCAACTAATATCCCAACCTTTAGGGATAGTTGCTTTCAATATCCTAATCTTGTAAAATTTCACAAAATATCCTAACCTATACCATTAGTTGTAATTAACACCCTAAATAAGTTTCTTAAATTAGAAAATTATCCACATCAAACAAAAATTACAAAAAATCACCCCTATTCATAAAATATTTTCAATGAACCCCTAATACATTTAAAAACAAATGAGAATTAAATAAATCTCTTACAATTTAACACCACCCGACCCACCATCCAAAAATAATTATAATAGATATATATATATATAATATACTCCTTTAAAATATAATATAATTACTTTAGCATTTACTCATTTAAAATTTTAATATAATCAATCAAAATAATTAATTATTTATCTAAAAACATACATTATAATTAAAATCTAAATTTATATAAGTATGTCTCGATACATGCCAATTTGTGCATCCATTATTCCCTGTATATTATTTGATACGATATATAATGTCTTTTTTCTTAATATTATGTTATATATACTAAAACTAATACATAACATCTTATAATGTATCACACATAAATTTCATGGTATTAAAAAAATTGATTCTATAAGAAATGTTTAACATAATAGTTTTACAAAAATAAAATAAAGTAGATTTAAAAAAATAAATGGTAAAAGATATGATAACCATTTGCAATAAATAATTATATAATAAAGCTATATTAAAAATAATATGGTAAAAAATAATAATTTTACCATATTATTTTTAATATATCTTTATTATGTAACTATTTATTACAAATGGTTATCATATCTCATACCATTTATTTATTAAAATTTACATTATTTTATTTTTGTAAAAGTATTATGTTTAAGATAAATAATTAATTATTTTGAGTAATTATATTAAAATATTAAATGAGTAAATGCTAAAATAATTATATTATATTTTTAAAGGAGTAGATTTTATATACCTGTTATAAATATTTTTGGATGGTGGGTTGGGTGGGCTTTGTAAGAGATTTTTTTAATTTCAAATTTTGAAATATATTAGGAGTTTATTGAAAACATATATGAGTGTTGCCTTATATTATATTTTAAAAGAGTATATTATTTATATATATATTATAATTATTTTTGGATGGTGGGTCAGGTGGGGTTAAATTGTAAGAGATTTATTTAATACTCATTTTTAAAAAATGTATTAGGGATTCATTGAAAATATTTTATAAATATAGGTGATTTTTTGTAATTTTTGTTCGATGTGGGTAATTTTTTAATTTAAGAAACTTATTTAGGGTGTTAATTGCAACTAATGGTATAGGTTAGGATATTTTGTGAAATTTTACAAGGTTAGGGTATTGAAAGCAACTATCCCTAAAGGTTGGGATATTAGTTGCAATTTACCCTAATAAAAATGCCAATAAAATCATGTGTTGTATTTAATATGATCCCCAACCGTTTTTTGTAAAATTTCTACAAAACCATGAAACAAAAATATTATTTTTAAAAGGAGTTTTCTAACTTATTTTTCTTGGGATATAGGATAAAAATCCTATTTTGGAAAATATTTTTAAAATAGGTTTTCTATCCATGAAACAAAAATAATAATTTTTTAAATATTTTTTAGGGCATATGTTAGAAATATCTTTTTTTTAATTAAGTTGTCTTTTTCCTCAACAGCTTTTCTATTTTAAATATCTAGAGAAACATTTATATTTTGGAAAACAGTGTAGATTTGAAATTTTTTGTTTATTTTCCTATTTTAAAAAATAAGATGAGATAACTTTATTTATTTTGTTCTAATCTCTATTTTAAAAAATAAGATGAGATAATTTTGTTTTAAAATCAACTTTATTTAAATTAGAAAATCGGTTGGAGATAACAGGAAATACACACATATATATCACTTTTCCAAACTTAGTTTCGGTAGAGGTTGCACTCTCGTCGTCCTGAGTATCGAGTTGATCATGGCCGTGTCTGAGGCTTTCGAAGATCCCTCGCCTATGTGGGGGAGAACGTCGCTGGTTCACACTACATCAGGAGACGTCACTTTTCCATTTGTGGGTTTCTGCTACCGTTTGTACGACGGCGAGACGCTATGGCGGCTTGTTGCCTCCCCGTGATCTCGATATTCACAGTTCATCTCTGAGTCTTCCTCGACTTCTATTGGACTGCTCTGATTGTGGTTATGTTCTGTTGGACTTGGATCTTTTGACCCTACCTTTTATACACTTGTCTTTTTTTTTTATCTCGTTTGAGGATGATTAGTCCATTTATCGGTATTTTTTTACCTCTCGATTTAGCAGACATTATCGATGTCTGCTATTTCAAATCCTTGCCTCTCTCAAAAAAAAATATCATATATGCATCTTCAGGCCTTGGCTGTGTGCCTGTGTGCAAGTCAGACTTGTACATAAATGAAGTATCCAAGAAGAAGATGGATTTTTCGACCAAAAAAAAAAAAAAAAAAAAACAGAGAAAGAAGAAGATGGATTTTGCCAGCTCGATAGGAAGGTATATATAAATCCATCATTGGTTGGTAGGTTGATATATATTAATTATATATTTTAATCACATGATGAATAGTAAATTTTGTATTTTCCTATTTTTGTACTAATATATATACAAGCTACAGCTATATATGCACACTTTATTTTTAAGGTGGGAAATAATAAAATAATAAAAGTATTCCGTATGATAAAGACGTAATGATTGTGGTTAATTTTACAATTTGTTTTAGTTTAGTAATACTGTTGTTGTTGATGATAATTGATAAAAACATCATTCCTACAAGCTCAGCTCTTATTCGGCTTTCTGGTTTTGTGTGGAAGCCACCATCACCAACCATATATACATTTCACATATTGATATTGTCCATCACTCCCATGTTTGCTTTATATTAAAGCTCTTGCCCTTTTGTTAAGGGGATCATATATGTATATATAAGTGTATAAATGGATGCACCTAAGGTTCAATACCTAAGTCGAGTGAGACCTTAATTTATCTTTCAATACAAAAGAAATCGTGGATATTATGAGGAAAAAAAATCCTATTATTGGGTCCGAACGAAATGAAATGAATCACTGTATTTTAAGGGTGGGCATAAATCTCGTAAATCGTGATTTTGTTCCGACTCTGATAGGATTTGGAGAGAAAAAAAGTAAATCTTATCCCACAAAAATTGTGTGAGATGGTATTTAGGACTAAAATTCTTCACCCCGTAAATCTTGTTCAGTTTTGCATATATATTAAAATATATATATAATTAAAATTATATTCTTAATACATATACCCATTTTATATTTTTTTTAGTAAAAATATAAAATGGGTATAAGCTTGTTTGTTAAGTTGTTATGGGCTTAGTTCATTCAACACCGTTAACATCTTCTCTCCACAAGCATAGACTTTCAACTAGATTTGGTAACATTGATATTCAAGTGGTGAAAAATACTATCCATGATTCAAAATATAGGTCATTTTACTATTTGACACGTTTTTTAAAGAGTTGAAAACTCTATAAAGTATTAATTTTTATTGATTTTTTAAATAATATTATAATATTATTTTTTAAAAATATTTTTTTATAGAGCTTTTATATCATTGAAAAACGTGTTAAAAAAGTAAAACGTCCCATATTTTGAGACGGTGCGAGTAAATTCAACAAATTGTGATTTTGTAGATATTTTTATAATCTTTTTTATTTTAGAGATAGGGTCCGTCCCATCTCGCGAGGCAAAAAGCTCGCATCGATTCCAAAAAACAAATGAATCTCGTTCTAATTTCATCTTGTAAAAATTATGCGAAAAAGGATGCTAGATGACTCTAATCATGTCTAATCCCATCCCACACTCTAATTCTGTCTAACCCCACCTTTGGTGGTAAAACCCAAGCATGTACCAAGTAAACCAGTTTACGCTACCAGTCTTGAATCCCAAGAAAAAGGGCGAAGATAGAAATCGAAATCGGGACCTCTCAATAACCCGCATCATCCTTTACCATTGAGCCACCGCATCAAGGGTGTGTTTGGATTCCAATTCATTATATTTATAATGCAATTATAATTATAAACACTTAAATAGTGTTTGGTTACTCATTTTATAATGTATTTAAAATAACGTAAATTTTAAATAAAATACCTTATAAATTGTGTAAGTTAATTATATTAAGTTTACAATGTAATTATACACTTTACTGATTAGTAAGTGTTTAATTAACACAATTTATAGGATATTTTATTTAAAATTTACGTTATTTTAAACTCATTATAAAATACACTATATATAATCAAATACTATTTAAGTATTTATAATTATACTCCCTCCGATCCATAAAAAATGACGTTTTAGCATTGGTAATTTGATCCAAATTATATGACGTTTTTGTAAGAGAATTAAATGTGTTGCTGCAATTCATCCCTATCTTATTTAATTGGAAGGATTTTGGCATTCCATTACCAATTAAATGTTGCTGCAATTCCCTCCGTAATTTGATCAAGTGTGGCTTTTGGAGTACATAACGATGAGTAATTACTTCTTATTTCAAGTGTGAACATGTATTTAAATTTGATTTTGTGGCCCTACATTAATTTGATGAGTAATTAGTCATCGGTAACACTCCCTCTTTCATGGGGATAAATTACACACCAATCATTTCTTAATTCTTGTGCTTTTGGTTAAAACGTCAAATATAATGGATCGGAGGGAGTAATACATAATGCATAAAACTCAAACACACCCAACTTTTTCTTGTGTATATTAATTAGATTAATTAGTGCCGGTAGCAAATTAATTAAGCTTTAACAAAACAAAAAAGAAGCAAATTAATTTAAGCTTATAGCGGCTGCTTGTTGCGTTGTTGGTTTTGTTGTGAGTTTTTGACTTTTGATACATAGAAATTTATAGGTTGACGCGTTTGGAATTTTCAAAGTTACAAGGATATTGATTTTATTCTTTTTGATCTTGGTATTGATTTTAGGGGGAATTGTGTTATAGGCCATAATTATGGCCTTTATTAGGAAAATGTCCACCCTTTCCCCCAAATTAGCAAAATGTCCATCTTCCTTCCCTTGCCCCTTTGCCCCCCACGCGCGCCCCTGTGCCCCCCTCCTGTTTCAGCACATTTGGTTTCAGCAAACCCTATTTCAGCGTTTTTTTTTTCGCGCGTTGCTGAAACCAAAGTTGCTTAAACCGAAGTTGCTGAAATTGTTGAAATTAGTTTTTTTTTGCGCGTTGCTGAAACCGAAATTGCTGAAACCAAAGTCACTGAAACCGAAGTTGCTGAAATTGTTGAAATTAGTTTTTTTTTTCCACGCGTTGCTGAAACCTAAGTTGCTGAAATCGGAGTTGCTGAAACCGACGTTGCTGAAACCGGAGTTGCCTCATTTCAACACCAATTTCAGCAATTACAACACCCATTTCAACAAATTAAGAGATTTCAGCGACAATTAAGAGATTTCAGCAGTAATTACAACATCACAAAATATAAGATTTCAGTAAATTAAGAGATTTCAGCAAGAGCATTTCAGCAATTACATTCATCAACAATGAAGAGATTTCAGCAGCGACAATTAAGAGATTTCAACAGTAATATATTACAACATCACAAAATAAGAGATTTCAGCAAATTAATAGATTTCAGCAAGAGCGAGAGGCAAGAGATCGCCCCAAAATGTACTAAAACCATCTACTGTATAATTGAAGGAAAATGTACTAAAACCATCTACTGTATAATTGAAGGAAACGTGGCCATCCCTCAATTTATGTTCCTAATTAACCGATCTTATACATAATTCAAACTCATACGCTTTCACCAACAAATCCAATTCCAAAATCAGTCTCACGGTGCTAATTGACCGACGACGACGGCGACGATGGAGAACGAGGGAGGACGTTGAGATCCATCATCCTTCGTCTTCGATCTCAGAGGCGGATGTTGAAGAGAATCTCACTAATCGTCATCTTCGACGGAGATCCGATGCATCATCCTTCGTCTTCGATTCAGATCCAGCGCCTCTCTTCTCCTAGGCCGATGTCGACGATCGGCGAGGTTCCTGGAGAGCCGATGCACCGGAGCCGCTGCTGATGAAGGAGAAAGGCGGCGCCGACGGCAATTTCCTCTTCAATTTCCACACCGGATATGATCTTCATCTTTGCGTGCTCCACACCGACGGCATTCGGAGGCTATGATGTCTAATCCGATCGAAAAGGAAATCAGATCAGACGAAGGCATCTCCACACCGATTGCACTGCCGATTAAAGATGAAGGACTCGGATCTTCCTCGTCATCATCTTCACCGAATCTAGAGCGTCGTCGATCTTCGGATCTGTTGTTGGCGCCGCTTTGGAGAGAGTCGTAGAGAGAGCTCGAAGAAGATGGCAGAGGCGACGCCTCTTGAGGGAGAAATTAGAGGAGAGAGTTAGGTTTAGATCCGAGGGGTAAAATTGTCCATAAAATTATAGATGGACAAAAACCTAATTTAATGGACTTGGTGGACACTCCTCCAATAAAGTCAAAAAAAAGGCCAGTCCAGCAAATTTTTTCTTGATTTTATTCGAGTGTTACAAATTTTGAGCATCTAATTGGGCAATCCCAGGCTTCAAAAAAATATAAAAAATAATAATTAGGCAATCCCAAGAGATTTTTTTGTTTGGGCCCAATAAGATCTCAAACTGGGCCCTCTTGTTGGGTCCAATAAGATCTCAAACTGGGCCCTTTTATTGGGCCCAGTCAATCCATCTCCAGGTCCCATACAAATTGCTTGGCCCTTTCCTTGTTCTCCCGCCTTCATTAGGATTTAGGAATGACCCGCGATTTCGAAATTTGTTTGGCCACCGACAAGCTCGTTTATCAACTACATAATTAAATGTTAAATTTCTACTGATAAAACCTGTATATTTTCTTGTGAATATAACCTGCATAGATAAATTCCACCCACAAGTTATTGTTTTATTTGAGTTTACAGAAATTGGAGTCCTGCTTAATTGACACTATCACCAAACTTTTAGACTGCGTGCTTGCCACTGTTTTTATTATCACATTTTTATTTTACCAAAGTCGGCCAGTCGAGGTACTATGTCGGTATGTATGTCAACTCTTGAATTACTTCCTCTTCTCCCATCCTGAATTCATACCTTTACTGCCTTTCCTCTTTGGAGGAAACCAGTAATTGGTACCAAAAAGATGACAATAGCAAAGACAATCATCATCTAAGGCTTAACAGCCAAATTCGAGAAAACTCTTTTGATTCAGCAACAAGACTTAACAGCCACTGTATGATCTACAAAGATTACATCAAACAAAACCCATGCCAACAGATAGAAAAATTACAAATCGGAAGATTAAAAACAGATTATTGTATCAAAACAACTCTTCATCATCACCTCAGCGTACCAAGCTCATCACTACTAACCATAATCTAGATAGATTAAAACTTCAAAATAGTTGTAAAACTCCATCTCAAAAATATTCAAATGAAAAACATTCTGACATGATAGTCATCAGCTCACATACACAACCAAAAACAATAAAAACTGAGATACACAAATCAACCAAATACCAGCTTACCCATAATTTCTTAGACAATACTATCTATATCCCAAAGCTTCAACCTGATTACCATCACAGTACAACCATTTTCAGTAATTTCACAAAGCAACTTCACTACTGGTTCTACAAAACAACCAAAATTTTAAAGAAAATTGAAAAGAAAAAGAAACCGACTATCAATCAAAAAATAAAATATATCACTAAATTTATTAATAATAACAGTTACAGATATAATTACAAAACCTATCCCTATATCTCCTACCAGTACAAAAACAGCCTAAACTATACTCATAGACTCACCAAGATATGGACACCTCAAACACAACTTATCAGAAGTAATGATTGCCTTAAAGATAATAAGACTATTTCAGAAAACATTTTAACCAAGCTGATTATGCATGAAAGCCACGACAAAAACTTATCTCCAACTGTCAATAATTTTATACACATCCACTTACACTATGGGCTTAATAGCATATCCAGTGGGCTAACACTCATTCTTACCAATTTTATACACATCCACTTACACTATGAAAGACAAATATGGAGAAATATGAAATATCCTAACAACTATAATACGTACAATCATTCTCTTAAAAACATTAATCATAATCAAATAAATAAACCTTACCATAACCATAATAAAAAAGAAGACTTAAATAATATCAAAAAAGTACTAACAACAAACTCTCTAAACAATTTAAATAAATAAAATTATAATATCCACTTCATAAATTTATACATTTTAAACTTCACTAACCAAATAAATTATAAAATAAAATCTGTTATTATTAAATTTTGTTCAATAAAAATTATCAGTAATTATTTTCTCAACAATACTAGTCATAATTTGATTAATAGATCCACTCGTAACAACAATCAATTTAAACTATTGTTAAAAAACATGGATGGAATGATTATAAATAATTTAAATGATTTTAACCGTGAACCTATTTATAATATTCATTCCATGAAGTTAAACATATCGTGCTTCATCAACCAAGTAATTTAAGAGATCATTTTTGCCACTATTAATAGTACTAAACACAACTATCTCAAACCTATCGAAAAAGTTAACATTCCGTCCCATCAATTACTTTGGCCCAATTACCCTTTTCCAAAGATTAACGGCACAAAAAGTGGATTAACACCCCCCTTACTCAACAAAATATGGTATAACCTACAACACTATAATCCAATTTGGTATAAACACCATCAAACTTACATACTTACCACCTATAACTATCATAACAGGAAAAAATTTATCCTGAAAAAAATTTTTGGAATCAATCACAATCAATCTAAAAATAAAATAGAGAATATAACCTCTTTACCTATCAAAAATCAAAAATTCAGATTTACCAAAAAGATAAAATTTTGCTATATTAGAAAATGGCTCACAAAGCTAGAATATTTAAAAACGGTTTTTAAATGACAAACATAGCATACTGGAACATTAGAGGGGTTCGAAAAATTAATCTTTGGGAAGACCTAGCCTACATTCGAAAAAGAAATAATCTAGATATTTTAGTTCTCACAGAAACAAAATCAAGTGAAGGACCTAATGAATCACTCTATAAACGAGCAGGCTTCAATAACGCCCATTATATCCCTTCTAATAGAACCAAAGGTGGAATTTGGATCCTAATTAAAAACTCAAAATTTACAGAATCAATCAAAAAATTAATGAAAACAGATAATTATATTATTTACCTTGGCAACATTAGCAACTTTAAATTCATAATCTGTTTCATTTATGCACCCTCCAATCAAACTGAAAAAAATACCTTTTGGACTGAACTAATAACAAATATTCGGAAAGAATCTTTACCATGTATGATAATGGGTGACTTCAATGAAATTGAATCTACTCAAGAAAAAATAGGTGGCGCACCACCACATATTAAAAGATTTCAAAGAATTGAACAGATCTCAGAGGAATTAGATATCCATACAATTCCCTATACTGGAAGCCCAATCACATGGAGAAAAGGAGAAAACCGTATAAATAATACCTATGAACGATTAGATAGAGTTATGATCCATACAGATATCTCAAATCAATTTCAAAATTTGTCAGTACACAACCACCCCTTTACAACCTCTGACCACTCTTTAATATCCATATCTATTGGAACAAATAAATTAAGAGCTGGATCACCATTCAGATTCGAAATGTCGTGGACCAACAATGATAATTATAACAAATTAGTTAAATCAACTTGGGAAAATAAACTACACGGATCATTCATGTTCACATTACTACAAAAACAAAAACTACTCAAAAAAATACGAAAAATTGGTGTAAATCACACCCTAATAACAATTTTCGTCAAATAAAAGAAATTGAAGACCAACTCCTTCTTTTACAAACAAAACAGACCATCGGAACTTCAACTGACAATACAAACAACAAATACAACAGACTCTTAAACACACGGGAAGCCCTTATGGAATTCAATAACACTTTTTGGAAACAAAGAGCCAAATCAAACTTCTTGAAATTTGGAGACAGAAATACCAAATACTATCAATCCATAACAAAAATTAGAAATTCAAAAAATATTACGCGAAATTTTACAAATAAACATGGAACATTAATTGAAGACGAAGATCAAATAAAAGAAGAAATTACCAAAGAACTAGCCGAAAGATTCATCTTAAATAATCCGACAAGCAATAACAACACACACTTTCCTAACTTAATAAATCACACCATCACTAATTCTGAAAACCTTGCCTTAACAAAACCTTTCTCAGATAAAGAAATCAAGGATACCCTATTCTCAATGACATATGACAAAAGTCCAGGCCCTGATGGCTTTCCACCAGAATTCTACAAAAAGTACTGGGACATTGTAGGTAATCTCTTATGTAAGGCAATCAAATCATTTTTCTATTCTGGAATCCTCCTCAAGGAAGTAAATACAACTTTCATTGCTCTTATTCCGAAAATAGATACACCTTCTAACATCAACCACTACCGACCAATCAGTTTATGCAACACTATCTATAAAATCATCTCAAAATTACTAGCTAATCGTCTGAAACCGATCTTACCGCATATCATAAATCCTTTTCAAGGAGCATTTATACAAGGTAGAAATATCCAAGACAATATTCTAATTGCTCATGAAATTTTCCATTCTTTCCACAACAAAAAAGGGAAATTAGGATGGATGGCCCTAAAACTTGACATGGAAAAAGCCTATGATAAAATAAACTGGAACTTTATTGAAACAATTTTAAATAAATTTGGTTTTGACCCTAAATGGATTAATTGGGTTATGACTTGCCTTACCAAAACAAGCTTTTCCGCCCTAGTCAACAACTTACCAGGACATACATTCCAAACGCAAAGAGGAATAAGACAAGGAGATCCCCTTGCACCTTATATTTTCGTAATAGTAATGGAAATACTGGCAAGAATGCTACAACAAGAATCCCTAGAATGTGATCCTTTAATTGGTATTAAACTCACAAACAATAGTAGTCCTATCCCTTTCCTCTCCTTTGCTGATGATACACTAATCTTTGGAGACGTGCCGATGAACTAAGTCTATACACGATTAAAAATATCCTAAACAACTTTTCTAACTTATCTGGATTAACCATCAATTACAATAAAAGCTCCCTACAAGTCTCCAAAAATATACAACAAAATAAAGCACAATCTCTCGCCCAACAACTAAATATTTCTATTACCAAAACGATGGAAAAATATCTTGGAATACCACTCATTAGTGGAAGAGTTTGTAATGCTACCCTTGATGATGCTATACTAAGTCTCAAAAAACAACTCTCAAAATGGAAATCAAACACTCTCACAGGTCGGTAGATCAGTACTAATTCAAGCTAACCTCAACTCTAAAACAAATTATTTAATGCAATATTTCCTTCTCCCTAAAGGAATTCTCAACAAAATTGATCAAATAAACAAAAATTTCTTTTGGAACAAACTTCAATCTGATAATTATCACCCATTAATCAACTGGGAACACCTATGCACCCCCAGGGCATCAAATGTCCTAGTACTTTTTGTAGAATCTCTTATAGTAAACCTTGGCATCAAATTAAAAAAATTATTTATTATACCGGACCTAACAGACAACGCCTCTGAAAACATCATTAACACCAAAACACTCAATAAAGACTTCTCTGACCTTTGTTACTTATGGCACAACATATGGGAACTCAGAAACAATATAATCTTTCGAAATAACAAAAACAAAAACATCATCAACACGCTATACCAAACAATTGATAACATATCCTCTTGGAATAAAGAAAATAATATTTATATAAAACCTAAAATCAGTAGACCTCAACATAAATTATTTTGGAAACATCCACCTCCTAACACGATCAAAATTAATGTTGATGCCTCAGTTAAAGTTAATAATGAAACTCAAATTGGTTGCATTCTGAGAAACAACTACGGTCAGGTAATTCATATATACAAAAGCAACATTAGAAAATGCTCTATTATTTTAGCAGAAGCTATGGCTATATATGCAGGTATAAGACAGACAAACGACTTGGGGATCAGAAGAATCATTATTGAAAGCGACAACGCAACCATCATCAATGCCATCAACCACATAATCAAAACCCCATGTGAGATAGCACAATTAATTGAAGAAATCAAGTCTCTAGAAGAAGACTTCGAATCGATCAGTTTTCAGCATTGCTACAGAGAGACAAATCAGGCAGCCGATTTCCTTGCAAAATCTCCTTTAAATGGTAATATTATCCTAGAATCTTACTGTTACAAGTTCCAAAACATCATCTTTTCTCTTTGCATACTGAATTGCTTAATCAACCAAAAAAAAAATTTGGGCTCATTTTGGAGTGACCAAATATGCACATCTGAGTGTGATATGTGCAAATTTAAACCATTTGAGAATGGTTCAAAGCACGTTATAACCCTGTACCATTCCAAACACCGTAAAAATTTCTACTTCTGGGAAAGCATTCACAGGAATTTAACAAGTTCCAAACTTGTTTCATAGAGTTTCAGGATGCTCGGTCCTAAAAGTAGAGTAATCCAGGGCAACAAAAACCACCAGAGAGCAAGTTCACACACATTCAAGTCTGTGCATATCACCCAGACTACTGTCACAAGATCGTCCTAAAGTACGAAAACATTAAAAACGTTGTTCAACCTTGCATCCGCACGGAAAAAGAGCAAGGCCAACCGAGTTCGAGTTCAAGAGTACGTAGCAAAAGCGGGATTTACAACTGTACTGACATGAGACCAGCCAAGCAGAGAGTTATTAGAGATCATCCTTCCTTTACATCCTTGCTGTTAGATTTTACTTCCACCTGGTTGCTTCTTCAACAGAAGAACATGGAGCTGGCCACGTTCTCCTTGAGGCGAGGGAGCTGAGGAACAGGAGCTGCGCCAGCTGCTGTGACACTGCCATGGCCAGAGGAAGTCTCAGACGCATCCTCGAATTTCATCCATTGGGCCATCTGTGTTGCAGCCAGATGTGCATAGCAGACCGGGGACACTGCAGTACAAGTTGCAATATGAGAAACGTTACAAAACATGCACATATCAAAAACAAAAACTATAGGAAACTAACACCAAAAGACATTTGAGTGAGTTTGGGGAAGAAATATTGAGATCAAAATAACAAGCAAAGAAAAGCCAACATCGTAGATACAGGGGTGTAACATTATTCTGTATAACCCAACCCCTCATTGGAGAGTTGTAGAGGAAAATAAGCCCAGAGTAGAAAGCAAAAACGTATTTTATGTCAGCAAACCTGGTTAAGATAACAAACAGAAACACAATTGCCAGAAAATGGATGAACTGGTAGTATTAGGGTCAACAGCAAGAAAAAAGCCAAAACAGTGAAATCGTGAAGATTTGTTCACAAATTGAACAGGGAAATTGAAAGAGAGAGCCAAACAAACAAGCAAAGACCAAATTTCAGCAACACACGTATGATGCCAGAATTTGGAGCAGATAAAAAGACACAATACCAAAAGAAAACTCACTGTCTTGAGCAAAAATGAGAGGGGAGAAATAAGAACAAGCAACAGGTTTACACAAACCCAAAACAGAGGAACTTTGCAAAACCCCTCACAGCAAAGACCAATTCAGCCACACATGATTCCAGATTTTGGAGCAAAAAAAAGGCTATAAGCCAAAAGAACACTCACTGTTTAAGCAAAAGCCAAAAGAACACTCACTGTTTTAAGCAAAAAAGAAAAGAGAGATTTTAAGCACAGAAATAAGAACCGGAAACAAGTTTACAAAACCCCCCCAAAACAAAGGATCTTTGCAAACCCCTTGTAAAAAAATAAAACAACCCAAAGAAAAGACTAGATAAAGACAACCCCTTGAAATACAGTCAGGGAAGGATCATGTGAACTTACCAACAGAAATCGCAGTTGTGCTCCTTTGATAACTGCAAATCAACCAACATTTCTAAATTTAGTTCAAAGCTCATAATGAATATTTGTTTGAAATAGGCGAGGAAACACCAAGTATTTTATACTCACACGTAGGAAAGGTTGTGAACAAGCTCCTGCAGATCATCTGGAGAAATACCAACCTCGTCATGCAAGACATGGTAGTGAGTAGGCCGGGTCGTCCCCTGATGGCAGATAATAAATTTCTCATTATATAGAACTGAGAAATATTGAACACAAAAAAAATCCCATGGAAAGGAAAATCAAAGCAAAGGTAACTCACAATCATTCCAGCATGTGCACAAAGGAAGAAATCATAGTTCCTCGGGTGGCAGACTTTGTTATCAATTATAGTACCGGGAGGAACATTATCAGGACAACCAGGCTGGAAGAATTTGGTGTGGTGATTCTTCTGTGCTATAATCACAACAAACTTGGGATTCCATTTCTCATCCAAGAATTTGCATGCCTCGATGATCTGGTCCAGCTCAATGTTCAAAACTTGGTTGAACTGGGACTCACTAACACCATCCCTGCAAGAGAATGAAATGCACACAAAAAAGTCAGATACACTGAACAAGAAAAAGATCACTTGAGACAATGGAATTGGCAAATGGGAAAGCCTAAATATCATCTAATTCTGACAATAAAGATTGGCTTAAGCACAAACTGCTCACTCAAAAATAAATGTAAAATACCTGAAAATGATTATCTGTTCGGGCTTCCGCTTTCCAGAACTGGTGTAGAAATCAAGCAAAATCTCCCTGAATCAATTGCAAAATCTTAGCAAAATCAGCTTGTGATCAGCTTGTCAAATTTATAGAACCACAAAAGCTTAGCAAAATCTGGTAAAAATTGCCTCTGGTTAAGTTATCTTACCTTATGATCCCCTCATCCTCTGTATCAGACACGCGCTTGAACAGGTTGTCAATCATTTCGACCTTGGGAGATTGTGTCCTCACACATGCCTTATACTTGGAGATCAACGGCCAAGCTCTGGAGCCAACCACCTAAAAAATCACAATAAAGAGTAATAATAAAAACACATCGACTTTAAGTAAAAAGTGTAGCACAGGATAATATTTATTAAACTTACTGCCGCAATAGAAGGGACATCTGAGCGACCAGGAGAACCATGGGACACATCCATCCCAAGTAAAAGTGTAGGCACCTTAGATACTATCGGCATGGCAGGTGAGCGCTCAATAGCAAGAGTGGAATTGAGCCCACCAAGCTGTAAAAAACAGTCAATGATTAAGAAAACTCTTGCCTAAAACCTAATGTAAAAAGTAAAAACAAAAGAACATTAGCTGCTTACCTTAGCATTAATTTTCAGAAGAAGATTAGTCAAATACTGGTCATTGACCCTTGTTGGAGCCATGCACTGAGTTACAATGCCAAAATCAGACAGGTTCTTCTTCTTCCATGGCCCTGAAAGTAGGAAAAATATTAATACATACACTACTGGATCGTATAAATTTTAATGAATGTAAAACCAATTACCGTAGACATCACAGTTCTTCCTTTCAGGCAGTATGCAAAGCAGGAACTGCGGAGCTCCAGGGAGCTTGGACTGTACCAGCTCAAACATCTTGTCAACCCTTACCACTGGCGGGGCCCTTCTGAACTGCTGGTTCTCCTCAAAGACATCAAATGGAGCATCTATTTTCTAAAAGAATGTAATGTAAAAAAAAATCAGCAACATACACTGACTAGAATATAAGAAAGAAACGTTATAAAAGAAAACTATAGATTCGCTTACCACTCCCTTCATTTCCCCAACTTTTATCAAGTCTCTAACAATGTTCCTCGGATCACAACGGGCTGAAAAGTTAACTACAGCCCAACGCTCTATCTTGGTGGGTTCCACAAGTTTCTACAGAAGCAAATTACACAGGTGAGACACAATAATACATTGTCACATTCAAAACGGTAAGAAATAAAACCTTGTTATTAAAGTTCCAACGACCGTTGCGTGCAAAGAAGTCTTCCCCATTTCCAGCTTTTAACTGCATCAAGTAAAAAAGGCAACAAGAGTTGGGATTAACTAAATAATTCATGTCTTTGCAAAGAAGGTGGAAGTTCACCAAGGAAAAACAGGTTGTATTCATATCACAAACCTTGGGGGCTTGCAAAACACGACCATCAATTTGTACAAAATCTTTGCTAATTGAGATTCCACAGGACTTAAGCATGGGCTCCGCATCATAATTGCTGGTCCTCAAGGCCTGTGAATAAATAAGTAATCAATGGAAAAAGTACAAGAGTCGGCCCCAACAGTACAGTAAGTAGGTGAATGAATGCCTTACATGGGTTAAAACATTCATCCTTTCCTGTGGCTTCTGCCTAGACTTCTCAACAAGAGATGCCCTTTGGAGGTTGGATAAAGACTTGGTATAGCGCTGTAGAGAGACAAGTGTACAAAGCTGCAAAGAACACAAACCCCATATAAAAACCTAGCTGTTATAAAACTGGAAATTGCATCTTCAACACAAACTGGACTTTTAAAGCACCTCCAGAGGTATGTAAGTTGGTCGCTTCGGTTTTCCCACATTTATGCACGGCAGATCAGCAGAGTAACGCAGTTCTATCTTCCGTACATTAACAAAATAGTCCTGGACTGTGATTTCAGATTCTTCAGGCTCACTGTTTTGATCCCTTCTCTGCTTCAAGGTGAAACTACAGCAGAACCAAATTAACACAAGTGCATCCAGCTTCCAGAACAAATGAGTGTCCAATTAAACAAAAATTTAAAAGATTGGATAAGCATACGTCTGCTGGCTGCAAGGTAGTTCACTCAAACCAGTTATCTTGAACTCTTGGTTTGATGTTGTTGTCTTGATTCTGAGGTTTTTAAGCATTCGCTTTGCCTGAAATTTTTTTAAAAGGAATGTTAGAACACATTTAACAGAAG
Source organism: Persicaria maculosa (assembly GCA_963922045.1). NCBI lineage: Eukaryota > Viridiplantae > Streptophyta > Magnoliopsida > Caryophyllales > Polygonaceae > Persicaria > Persicaria maculosa. Next base: position 9,202,652 of record OY998271.1, read on the forward strand.
TTGGCACCCACCACCTCAGACAAAGAATTGTCTTACCTTTGCCCAATCAATAGTGTATGGGTCCCTAACATTCTGATTAGCAATGAGAAAATCCACCAGGGGTCCAGGCTGAATTATCATAGTTGTCGAAACATCTAGAACCAGATAAAGTCGGAGTGAGTATAAGCTAAATATGGTAACAGCATTGACATGTAGCCAACTCAAACAAATGCTAAAAGTTGAGTAAGGACATGTAACTCACCAATGTTCAACGAAAGACCAGCTTGAGTCCCTCTAAAACTTGAGTGAAAACCCCTGCATCCTAGTACTCCACCGCCAACATCACAGAAGTTCTTTGGGTCGTTAAAGAAAAATGATTGGCGAACAAGAAGACATCCCCTGTCAAAACCAATAGAATCGAGTTGAAGAATCCCAAGGCATTGAAAGTCATGCTCTTACAATCAAATTTATTAAACTCACTGTTTGGCAGCATTCTGCCTCAGGATGATGTCGAGAACCCTCAACGCTTCTTGGGTGTTTTCATTCTCTTGGCCCTTGATAACATTAGCAAGTGCCTGCATGGGGATCTTGGCCGCAAAGCTGAGTTCAACCTTAAAACTTTTAGATTGATAGGGCCTCCTCACCCTCTTCCTGTCTGCATCATTTTGATTTTCTTGATCAGGATTGGCATTCCCATTGTTCCTGCAGAAAGAACAGATGTCAAGCGTATATGTAATAAATACAATGTATTAAAGAGCAACAATTCAAAACAAACACAAAAAATTTTACCGGCTCGAGACTACATCTTCCAGCACAACAGTAAATTCGTGCTTGTTATTCGGTAGTGACCCAACCGTGAATAAACTCTTCTCACCATCATAGGCAAAGTCCTTGCCTCCTAGCTCAGTATCATAGGTCTCTTTCACCCTATCGATAATTTTTCTTCCAATTCCCTTAGCATCAACCGCAGTTCCATCTTCATACGAGACATTGACCTGTAATTGAGGATTTTAAGTTGGGAATCAATTAAATATAGATGTAGACCAGCGAGATGGACAATGAAAAAGGGGCAGAAAATCTTACGCTGTAGTGAAAGAAGTGTCCATCAACTTTGGTAATGTTCACTTTGTAGTGATTGCTAAGTAGTGGAATTTTTTGACCCTTGGTTCCTAGACCTTTCCTTGCTATTGGGAACCTCTTCTTCTTTGGTTCAGTTTCAGCTTTGATTGGCACGACATTGGGGGGAATTTCGGCAGGGGGAGGTGGTGGAGGCGGAAGAGCTGATCCATTTCCATTTCCATTTTCGTCTTGAGGATCCATCCTCTAGATCTGAAAGTAAACCACATGTATCAGACAATGCAACTAGTATGAATGTCCAAATCAGTAGTAGATAGTAGACACAGTCATCAATAATAACATATTTCCCACCAATAAACTTCCATAAACATAATTAGGCACACAAGATAAAATCAGATGAAATTTCGACTAGAAACTCAACAAAAGCCAAAAGCACAGCATATAATAAGAACTTATATAGATAAAGATGCGGATAATGCCCAATATTTTGGTTACTAATCAACACTCAACAGAAAAAAAAAAATTCAACACTACAAAAACAGATCATTCTCCATGCACAAAAAGCCATGGACTATGGAAACAAGGTAACATAAAACTCAAATGACAGCAAATAGAACATGCACGTCCTGGGGAGAAACACTGAGACCAAAATAACAGGAAAAGAAAAGCTTCTGTGGTAGAAAGAGGGGAGTTACAATTTCTCACCTTACAATCCCAACCTAAATCAGAGAGAGCAAAGTAGAAAGCAGTAAATGCATTTAATGTCGATAGTTCTGGGCAAGATTTGGAGCTCTTCTCCCATGAAAAAAATGACAGACAGATACACGCTAGGGACTACACCAGGCATGAATACAGAGAAACCAGAAAAGGGGATGACAAAAATACCGCACAAAATAGTCAACATCACACAAAACCCCCAAAAATCAACACAACGAAAACCTACACAGACAAATTTCCAACAAAAATACCGCAGGTCCACCCGCTGAGAGATGAAACGCAGGAAGAAGAGCAAGTTGGAACGGGATGACAGAAAATACGCAAGCTTTACCGCAAAAACAACTCAAAATCAACCCAGACAACAGAGATTTCAACCAGACGTAAGCGAAATCGACACAAAGTGAAACATGCAAGAAATTCAGAAATCAGACGAACACTGTGGACGAAACTCAGCAGAATTTCGTCCAAAACGCCACCGAAACATGCAGAAACAGAGAATCGAACCAACATTGTAAAGGATTTCAGCCAAAAAAGAGCGAAAAAAGCACCGAAAAGGCATCTCAGACAACCGAGAGCGGCGACAGAGAAATCAAAACTAGGGTTTAAGCAGATCCATAAGTTAGGAACGCACGTACCGAGACTCCAAAAGCGCAGAGAGAAAACCCTAGATCAGAGAGTGGACTGAGAGAGAATGTGAGAAGTGAGAGAGACCGTCCCCGTCGTCACAGAAATCCAAATTTATGGAAGGTGAGAAAGAGAGAGAGAAAGAGAGAGAGGTGGGGTAGTTATAAGGTGTATCTCATCCGCATCATGTGCATATATTTTAATCAATATAGGGTATAATCAAACTTTAGTTTCCGTTTATACCCCTGTTATACTCTCTCAATTACCGGGGTGACTTTTACCCATTCCCCTTGACTACAAACGGCAGCATGCATCGTCGTTTTGCCTACTTTGGCTACCTTCTTTTTACCTTTTTATGCCTCGCTTTTTTTAAAGCGGTTGCAAGCTTTAAATAAGGTCCCTAATTTTTTGTGATGTAGTAACAAACTACGACGGTTCTTTTTCCTAATAATTTTTTTATGATATTAATTTGTTTTCATAAGAATTAAGGCGAGTTGATAAGATTACGTTATAAAAACTTATCAATTTTAAAAAAAAAAATCAAAAAATGACTAAATTAATTTAAATATGAACCATTTATTATAATTGAGTGGTTAAGATTTAACCAAATTTATCTAAAGTTATTTTACTAACTTCATATAAAGTGGAATTCCGGAGAATGTGATTCCCTGATTTTAACTTTAAATCAACTTTTTTTTACCAAATTTTTAGTCAAATAGTGAGAATTGTGTCCATTTTTAAAATCACTCTTTCAAATGATGGATTATTTTGAATATTTTTGTTATAATCCTTTAATAAATATAGTTATTTTAATTTGCTTCATCTTAATAAAACACGGTAGAAATAAATAAAGTTTGTACAAGTATTATCCACTTGTAGAGGAAAAAGTTGAGAATATTTTTTTTATCATCCTTTGGTGAATAGAGTTATTTTATTTAGTTTCACCTCGATAAAAAGTAGTAGAAAAAATAAAGATAAAAAAAAGGAAGCAGCATAGCAACAAAATATATAAATAAAAAATATCATTATTGCTTCATCTCAATATTAATGTATAAAAAAAACACCGTCACAACCCGTTCAACCCAACCTCAAGCACCCATTCAACCAATCAACGGTCCAAAACTCACCTCAAACCCTCCAGGTGCAGTAACAAAGACCGCAAAAAGGTCACCACGAGGGCAAATCAAAATCGAGGCGAATGAAGTGGGCCCAAAAAGAGATTAGACAAAAACGAAACTGAAACAAAGACAAAGGAGCAGTTGGACACCATGCACCGACTAGGCAATAATCAAAAACCTCTCATTAACCCATCACTCTTTACCCACCTCATCAGGGAAAACTCCTCTAAATAAAAAGGGAAATCTCCTTTAAATATCAATAAAAAGGGTTTATTAGAAATCATAAACATAAAAAAAAAGATAAACTTTTAGATTTTTTTTTGCACAAGGGGAAGATTTGGGGGTGGTCAACCGCGGTTGAGCCACCACCCAAGTACGTCCTTGCGGACGAGCTCGTCGACAATAGTATCAGATCCTCAGTCGATAGGAGTCGGTTGCAGATCGAGGTGATCGAGACGATATGCAACACGGTTGCCCTCTCTAAATATATGGGAGAACGACACACTTTCAGATAGTTGCATCTAGTGTAGCATTGTAGATTTCATAGCATTGTTTCACTCTATTATACACAAAGGGGTGATTCATTGCAATAAAACTATCATTTTATTTTAACCAAAGCAAACACTTGAACCATATGCATAGGGGTGTGATACGGGGTTAGCCGTAGGGTGGCCCGATCTTCGACAATCAAGACTCAAAGACAAGAACGGAAGCAAAGACTCAAGAACAAGAACAAAGACTCGAAAATTCAGCAACTCTAAACTCAACAAAACGATGAAATAAAGACCGATAGAAGGGTGATTCGAACTAAGGTAGAACGAGATAAAGACCCCAGGCCTCCTAAGAGGGTAGGAACCAAGTATCAACTACTACAAAGCCCACCTCTACAACCTTACACAACCAAGCGAACAACTTGGAGGCACAAGGAGGGGACTTGTGATTACCTGGATCACCAAGCTCTCGCGAGGTTGACGAACTCAAAGCAAACCAAGCAGGATCTATAACCAATTGCAATCGATGAGCAACGCTTCGAATCGATTGACTTGCACTCTTGTGTTTGTCACCAAAAGAGAGAAATTTTCAAAAGAATTGAACGTGTTGAGTTCTGAACAAGGGGAACGTCTCTTCTTATAACCTAGGAGGCTGATTTCTAAAGAAATAATAAATAAAATAGAAATTAACTTAAATCCCTAAAATACTAAAAATAACTTAAGTAAAGAAGATTACTAAAAATAGGATAAATTCGTCTAAACATGTGACAGCCTTAAAGAAGTTGAATTTCGGCCAATCTCTAGGTCGAATCTGGAAAAACCTTCAACAGCAAAGTTGTAGATCTCTTCGTCCTCGTTCCGAAAAGGTATGGCACGCCTCAATCCGATTAATATTGACTCCGTACGACTCAATTTACTGAGACGTCGAAAAGCTGTCAAATGCTGAACGAATCTAAAAAACGTCAAGCTTCCACCTTTGCACCTTCTCCCATGGTGGAGCCTTCTTCTTCCTCTTGAGAATGACATCATTCTCGTGAGCTCGAATCATAGGTCCATCCCCAAGTATAGATGTGTACGAAGGTGTCTCGGATGGTCCCGCATCAGGGTGGACTTTGGCTTTTTTTTTTTTATACACAAAGGGGTGATTCAATGTCAACTTTATCGTTTATTTGTGTTTATGAAATTCCATGTGACAGTGTATATATATTATGTGACCACTTTCAAAATGAAACTATCCCCCCACTCTCAAGTTTTTACACCAAAAAAAAAGTTATCAAATGTTGCTGCCCAAGATCGAACTGGAGACCTTTAGTGTGTAAGACTAACGTGATAACCACTACACCACAGCAACTTTTGGATGAACATTTTAAATTGAAAATAAATTAAATACCCCATAAATCAGACCCCAACAAATACACACGTGGCATATGGGTGGTAAATAAAAACAAAAAAAAGGTATTTATTGGGTGATTTTGTGTCATTTTCTTAGGGTGGTTTTAAAAAAAAAAGTCCCCCAATTTAAGAGTAATTTTTTATTGTTATTGTTGTTGTTATAAATGACACCGTACGTTATAGCCGGTGATGCATTTCACTCGTTCACAATAAATGAGAATAGCTATTTTACCAAAAAGAATAAATGATACAATAATTTCTCAAAATTATTTATAGTAACGGTCAATTTCTAATTGATCTAGTTGGAAGGTTGGGTGAAGTGTTGTAAATAGAGTACATTTAGGTTGGAACTTGGAAGGGACCCCATTCACCTATCTGCAATATTCGAATCCAATGACATATAAGTTGAATATCGTACCTAATGACCAAAGTGAGTAATAGAATCATAATTTTAAGAAATTATCAACAATTATAAGGTAATTTACATCAAATTTCCTCTTTCCCAATATCTTCTATATGTAAGTTTCCCTACTTTCCCCATCAAACACTTGTGAATGCATCGATCAATTGTGTATTGCTCGTTCCACCCTTATTTGCTAAACAATGCTATGTTGAAACCTTCTAGTCGAATTAGGCGTTTTGAGTAACAAATCAATTTTGTAAAATTTTATGCCGGATTTGAAAAGATTTTAACCATCTAAAAATAATAAATGGATAAATATGTCTCCAAACTAAAAAATCCAACTCATCATAATCTTTTTTTTTTTGTAATTTTTTTTATTATAAAAAGTTATGATTTGTACGCGAGTATAAAAAGAAAACGTTATCCATGAATTTTCCCATAATTGTATGAAATTCAAGCCACAAAATCAACCGTGCATTATCAGATGAGTTTTACATTAGTTTGTAACTAGTATTCGTTACCCGCGCGTTTGCGCGTTTTGTTAATAAATTATATTTTGTTATATTAATTATATTAAAATATTATATTAGATTATTAATTGACGTGGATTAAAAAAATAAAACCAAATTGACGTGGCTCACAAAAATAAAATCATATATAAATATATTAAAAAAATTTATATAGATATATAGATTGACTCTGCTATTAAATGATGTAGCTAAAAAAGATAGAAACATATTAAGTCATACTACGACACACTTGCAAATTCCATAAGAACTACAATTTTCTATCTCAAACCCATAATTAATTATTTATTCAACAATAAAATCTGACTTTATATATATATATATATATATATTAAAGGACGGTCGAATCTATATTCATTTATCCATATTTTTTTAACAATATGTAGTAATTAAAGGAGGATTGGATAAAAATGATAGTTATTTCAACAAAAGCATAGTTAATCAAAAAAATGGGTGGTATCTCACCGAAGGCATCGTTGATATTAGTATATAGATTTTATATAGATTTCTTTTGTAATATAATTATAAATAATTTCAGTGATCTAGAAAGATAAGTTTTTTACCTAACTATATTGGCTTATTAATTGATGTTGCCCAAAAATATAATACCAATTTAATTTAAAATATGACACGTAAGTAAAAATAATCCTGATTTAATCCAGAAAATTACATGGATGTGAAATCATACCAGAAGTCGTTTCAGACATCTGTTTTAGTATTTTGTATAGATAGATATATAGATAATAATAATAATAATTAAAAATAAATAAAATCCCAAATCCAACCCACTATTCCAATTGTGAAGCGCGTGAATTTAACCTAGCAACTGTGTGTAGTTTGGTATAGTAAATGATTACGTAGCTTTTTATGCTAATTTTATACATGAAGATAAAAAAAAACGAATTTATATATATTTCCCCTCACTAATAGTGTAAAATCAGTGTAAAAATATAAGGATATAATTAGGGTTAATAATTATACTACGTATGCAAACTAATTGATAGATTTATCTAATTAAAATACAAGTTATATTGGATAGATTATGTATCTAGAAAAATAAGTTTTTTACCTAACTATATTGACTTATTAATTGGTGTGGCCCAAAAATATAATACCAATTTAATCCAGAAAATGACACGTAAGCATAAATAATCTCGTTTTAATCCAGAAAATTCCGTGGACGCGAGATCGCACCAGAGGCCTGAAAAGGCATCTGTTTTAGTATTTTATATAGATTATAAAAGGAAAAAGTTATGATTTGTGGGCACATAAGGAAAATGTTATCCACAAATTTTGGTTTTTGTTTTTGGGTTGTTTTGAAATTTGAATCATGATGGTTTATGGGTCTGAATCTTATGTCCTCGAGTTTTGTCCCCCTCTCATGTTCCCTCTCAGACCATGTGCAACAGAGCTTCCCCTGAATCAAATGGAGTGCTAGCTCAGCGAGTTTTGCCTTTTGGAGGAGAGAGAAAATGTTGATTCGGGGGAACTGCAAGGGTCGGCTCATCCCTTTTTTTTTGCTAGTCGATAGGAACACAACACATGACAGTGTAGTTTTAATTAAATTAAAACCCTCATTTATTTGTTAAATAATTGTTTTTTTAAATAAAAAATTTATTTTTGAATATAATTTATTTTTCTCTATCCAGTGACACCCATTTTGCATATATTTTGGGGAAAAAATTTTTCGCTAAGTTTAACCTATGTTAAAGATTTATAGTCACGATTAACATTAACTTATTAATTCAACATAAACTTAAATCATAAAAATACATAAGTTTCAACATAAACTTACCAAAACCACTATATCTGGAATATTAAAACACACATATAATTACACCATAAAAATACATATTAACTTATACTTCCACATCAGAATTACAACAAAAAAATACATTAACTTAAACATGAAATAATACTAGCAACTACACCCTACACATAAAATTACATATAAACGTGAACTTTTTCATTACTATTTAGTTAATTGTGGTATAAATGTTCAGTAGAATTGCCCCATCACTTAGTCACACAATTTAAACGGGTGAATTTAAATTTTAAAATTTCAAATATCAACGTTCAAATTTCAAATTTATTTAAAAAAAAAACAGGCTAGTTGTCTTGCAGTATTTTTGCCTATAAATACACATCGTATTTTATGACAGAAATCACCCTTTCTTCCATATTTTACTTCTACAAACGAATTTGTTCACTCTTCACTTCCAACTACTCTTCTCACTCAAATGGCCGGTAATTATAATGAGCCATGGTTCGATGCAGAGGACAAGTATTTTAAAGGGATTTTATATGATGGAAGCCACGAAGCCATTGACATTCTTCATCGTAGGAACTCAACTTTGCGTGATAAGAAAATCCGACTGCAGAAGGATAATTCAGAACTCGGGTATAAAATTGATGATAGGGACGACCATATTCATAAGCTTACGGAGAAAATCTCGGAGCTAGTGATGAAGAACCACAAGCTGTGAGTGAAGATAGCGAAGATTGGGAAGATCATTGACGAGAGCATGGACTAACATGTTTGTTATCTTGTTTGACTGTTATGTATCGAGTATCTTTCATTTCACATCGTATTTTATGTGTTATTGTTTCATTTTGTCATATGTTTGTTAAGTTGGAGTTTCAGTTTATGTGTTGTCTTTGGTGTAATGTCTTTTTAATTAATCAACGAAGTTTGACTTTAAAAAAAATAAGTATTAGGTTTTTACACATAGTTAGCCTTATTTAGTTTATAAATAATATGAATATAATAATAATAATATTTAAACAATATTAATATCAACAAAAAATATTAATTTTAAGTAAAATAAATGAACATTTAGCTTAATAAATAAAAAAATATAAAGTGTAATAAGAGTCGCGCGACTCTCTGTTGTGAATGAAAAAAGTAAAAAGCTGAAAAGTTAGTTAAAAGTTGACGTGGCAAGAATAATTGCTGATGTGGCCGAAATGAGTTAAGAGTTGTGTTGCACATGGTCTCGTACTCCCCTATTGTTTTAATCTATTTTTTGTTTTTTATTTTGTTTTTTATAGGGTTGGGAAATAGGGCATTGACAAGATTGGGGACACTGATTTGGAGTCATGGTTTATTTGTCTGTCACTTTTTATTCGGTCTCTCGAATATTTTCTTTCCTACAAAAAAATATGATTGTTACATTAGTTTGAAAATCTTGGCACAATAGCCAAATTAAAAATTCCTTGGCCATTAAAAAAAAATGAACATTAAACACCATGTAACATCAGACAACTTCCAACCTCATTTCAAATTTAATACTTTCATAAACACATTCACTAGACTAGATGTGGGTCATATTCAGAAGATTGAATTTTTGAAATTTTAATCAACCTCATTTTTGAAGTGACACATTCGAAGATTGAATTGTTTCCAAACACATTTTCTTACAACAAAAAAATTGAATACCCTTTGCCTAGTTGAAAAATATACAATATGTTGATGCACCTTTATTTTATGTTTTGTACTCTATGTCGATTCATCGGTCTATCAAGAGATTAGGCAATGTGTTGGGTGATCTCGAATTTTTTTTAATGTATAAAAAAAAAGGGTTCATCCAGCCCAATCTATTGGTTCCTATCAACTATACCTGACCATCCTTCACATTGCCAAAGTCCGTGATGGTTGATGATGCAGAGACCGTCGAGTTGGTGCCTATCCCGACGTTCTGCAACATCGTCTCGAGGGCTCTCGCCGCCTCGCCCATGGTGGGGCGATCCAAGGCCGACTCCTCCGCATACTGCAACGCAAGCTCTACGTACATGGCAAACCCGGGAAGGCTGGCAGTGGAGCCACCGAGGGATGGATCGAGCAGCCCTCTTAGGCCACACAAGTCGTCGTTAGCTTTGTCTAGCGCGGTTCTTACCTCTCACCATGTTCTTGCCCTTTTCGATTGGCTCTTTCGCGGTTAGTAGCTCCAACATCACCACTCCGAAGCTATAAACATCGCTCTTTTCGGTTAGTTGTTGGAGTAGGTAGTACTCTGGATCAAGATAGCCCTACATAAGGATCGATATAATAAACGATATTAGATATATATGAGCTCAAGATGATCTTGATCCATGGAGGGATCATTGTTTGATCCTTAGCTTACCATAGTGCCCTTAACTTGGGTAGAGACATGGCCCTTCGAACTATCCGAAACCAACTTCGAAATCCCGAAATCAGCTACCTTGGCATTCAAGTTATCATCCAAGAGAATGTTGGTGGACTTGACATCCCTGTGGATAATGGGAGGGTTGGCTAACTCGTGGAGGTAAGCCAACCCTCGAGCTGAGCCGAGGGCGATCTAAAGCCGCTTAGTCCAGTCCAGATGGATCCCGGACTTCCCTAGGAGGCTGTCCTTGACGGACCCATTGGACTGGAACTCATAGACCAGGATTTGCTCGTTTTGTTCGAAATAGAATCCGATCAAGCTAACAAGGTTCTTGTGGTGGACTCGAGAGAGCAGCTCAATCTCGGTCTTGAACTCGACAATCCCCTGCGTTGATCCCTGGAAAGCTTGCTTGATCGCCACTAGCTGCCTGTCTAATAGCACTCCTCTATATACCATGCCAAAGCCTCCACATCCGATCTCATTGTTCGACGAAAAGTTGTTGGTGCACTTCTTCAGCTCGTTGTATGAGAACCATCTCGCGCCTTTTAGCTGTACAGTGCCATTACTCGATGCTGCAAATCAAACAATATATTTGGTCTTTTAAGGATTAAACTTGCTCAACATTGCTACATTATATGTTGTGTGATCTCGATAAAGAGAGTTATACCGAATGAAATGGGGAGTCTGATTGATGTCCCAGCAGTGCGTTTCTTTAGCCAAATCATGTACACCGCAACACCCACGACCACAAGGAGAAGGAGAGCAACACCAATTGATATCACAAGAATCAAGCTCAAACTCGTTGCGGATTTTCTACCCTCTAAGACTGTTGTAGGAAAATTTTGTGATCAGATTGATCATTTTAAACAAGTTTTACATATATGTTGTTGGGTGTGGTGGTTACCTTGGAAGTTATAAGGATCTGCAACAAAGGTATAGGGCTCAAACCCGAAATCAAAGGGTGGCAAGTAGGTATGATTGCTCAATTCATAGCCAAGCGTCTGAACTTCTGATCTGGTGAAGGAAACTTCGTCGGATGGGAAGAGTGACAGATCAATTTGAAGCTCGCCAAAGTAGTTCCAGTGTAGGTTCTCAAGGAGGACTGAGCCTAGGTGGAGTTTCGCACACATGTGGTTCTCAAGTATTTGGAAGACTGTATGGTTGGTTAGGTCGTTGAAGAAGGCGTTGAAGGTGGGTGTTCCTTCATATGGGTAGGCATAGAGACATTTCTTTGGGTCCAGCTTCTGGTCTGTTTCCGGGCATGCCTTGTAGACACAGTTTCCCAGCTGGTTCGTCGAGTAAGGATTGGCATCCGGCACCTGGCAGTCGCTGGTCTTTGCCAATTTGTTGCTGCTATTGCAAACTAGGTTCTCAATCAATCTGATAAGTAGTTTGAGCCAAGGGTTAGTTCATACTTCATAGGCTCAAAATGGTAATACTAATGTGCATAAGGCCACAAGGGTTTAGTTCTTACATCAATGTCTTCTTGTAGGATCGGAGTTACGAGTTGTGAGCGAAGTAATCTCGTTATGCTGCAGATTCACAAGCTGAAGTTGCGGGCTAATGTTATCGCCCATGTCTAGTTCGCCACTCAATTCGTTGTTCGTCAAATTCCTACACCGACGAAATTTTGCCTCTCACAAACTTCATCATCAATAAAGCCATAAAAGACTAACATTGTCAACATGTATATGCTTAGCTTACACTTGCTGTAATTGTGGCAAACTGAAGAGTTTTTCGGGCAGGACCCTGTAGAGTGGTCCATCGTCTATAACCCTGCAAGAAAATAAGGTTTACAAGTGAACATGGGAAGGAGTTCATTCCTAAAAGAGCTTTTATGCAGGAATCTTACAAGGTCATGAGCGCGTTCAATGTCAATAACCAATCCGGAATCTCTAATTCGGTAAAATGATTGTTGCTCAAATCCCTATTAAAAAGAAAAAGATTTTTTCATTTAGTCTCAACAAGCATTACATTTCTTCAGATTGCTTGTAGACCATCTTATGACTTACAAAAATTAGAGTCTATTACTCATTCCTGATAAATCTGGCAATGGACCTGTCAATTGGTTGTATCCTAGATTGCTGAAATAAAACAAACAAACAAACAAACACACACACGGATCATCAATCAAAAGAAGTGTGGTTATGAAATTCGAATGTATCAAGAGATACTCACAGCTCAGAGACGGCGTTTAGACTACTAAGATTGGAGGGTACTTCACCGGTCAGATTATTCCTGTCAAGCCGGCTGTGACAGAAACCAAATTCATGAGCACACTTTCTCATCATCTGAAATAGGAAAGGAAAAAATAGAGCCAAGAAAGAAGCTGCAAAAGTAGTAGTAGTAGTAGTAGTGCTTACACAACTTTAAGAGATCGAACAAGTCCGATGGTGGATGGAATTGAGCCAATAAGTTGATTCCCATACAAAATTCTATGTTACAAATGAAAAAACACATTCATAAACGTGTTAGAAAACCAAGATTAACACCATCTTGATGAGTTTGTTCATCTCTGGGCTGAACAGTTGCGGTGGGATTGACCCAGAAAGCCGGTTTTTCTATAGATGACTATAAAAAAAAAGAACGTATGTTAAAAGATGTTCATAAGCTATTAGTAATAAGTCATAAAATCTAAAGATTTGGTGCTTACAAGTGTCCTGCTTGTAACAACTTGTCCAAGCCCACCGGAGAAGAAGCAGTCGAAACAGGAAGAGGCCCTGTCAATCGGTTGTCGGACAAGTCCAACCAGTAGAGCTTCGAGAGGTTGCCAAGAGAAGGCGGTATTACACCAGTGAACTTGTTTGAATTCATGCCCCTGATTCATAAAAATAGACAAATTTTGTAAGAAAAACAAACAAGGTTCCAAATTCAATGTCAATTGTTTTTTCCTTATAAGAAGGATAACTCCGATAGGCTTCCCAGTTCCTGCGGAATGCTGCCACTGAAACCGCAACCTCCTAACACCCTTATTACACCCATAAGAACAAATCAAGTGTCAAAAAACTCTGACAGCTAGTTTGTTATGCAAAATTGGCAAAGAGCTTTGATGGATCTTACAAGGTGTTCAGGTTGATAAGCTTTCCTAACTGCGGCGATAAAGGACCGATGAGATCTTTGTTGAAAAAAAGGTCCCTGCCAAAAAAGTTTATATAACAGTTGGACACTGTTGAGATATGAAAGTACAAGTGTCCAAACAAGTCTTGTATATAAGCTGGTGAGCTACTCCTCCTATTTCTAATTAATTAAGTCGGAAGAACTCACAAGGATTTCAGTTCTGTGAGGAGATCGATATCCCCTCCGAGGCCTCCTTTGAGCCCCATGTTTGACAGTTTCCTGATCAGCAATACACAAAAGGATTAAACCTCAAACAGATGGAAATTAAGAAACAGTTAATAAGTTACTACTCACAGAGTTATGATTCTAAAATCATTGTTGCAGGTGACACCTTCCCAGGGAAGTCCACAAGGGTCATCGGATGTTTGCCAGCTCGGTGGCGTGTTTTCCCACCCAACCATCAGTGATTGCATCGCGGTCGCTGCTTAACACATAGTGAATTAAAGTACAGTTTCCTATAGCTCAAAACTCATTACAGAAAAAAAAAAAAAAAAAAAAAATCTCATGTTATATATTCATGTATTAAAACGCCCATGAAAATTGCAAAGATGAAGAAAAGGTGTAAGATTTAGGATCTCTGTAATACCATCTCCAGGATAAGTTACAGACAAGGTAGCTTGAAACATGAGCGACACCAGAAGCAGTAGAAGAAAAAGCCATGTGGTAGTAACAGTAGCAACCTCCATGGAAGGAGCTCCAAAGACTTGATGCTACAACTAATGAAGGGAAAAAGATAGACACCGTGTAGTTTGTGACTGGCAACCAGAGGTCTTTATAAATTTAGGTTGAAGTCATTGATCACATAAACAGTCTCTTGAAGAGTTTTTTCTCAATTTTTTTTCCTACTAAAAATAACGATTTAAAACACAAATTTAAGTTTTTTTTGTAACATATTTAAATAAAAATATTATTTTTCTTATAAATTATTTAGTCCCTCCTAAATTTTTTTTTGAATTCACCAGTGTCATTGAAAGAGTCATGATCAATATAAATTTTTTAAATATGAAAGGATCAATTGGTTAAGTACATTAATGGTGTATAGTAAAAGTAAACCATTGATGATTAACCTCATTGACGGTAATGTTATTTTGAGTGAAGACACAAATTTTATAATCAAGATATGTTTGGTAAAAGACACTCCATTTCTAGTAAAAAGTAAGGGTCAAACACTTAAACGTGACGAATGGGAATGGGTCGTTGTGAGTATATAGTTTTGCCTTTTGTGTAGAAACTATAAAGTTAAGGACTTGGAAGCAATTAGGTACATGGAATTCCAAATTCACATATGCTAAAAAAAACCCTTCACTTTCCAAGTTGAGGGTTTGTTAGATGTGATCATAAGAGGTTAATGAGATATTACATAAATAGTGTTTTTTTTTCAATATATGGGTTAACGCCTTATCGACAGCACTTAAAAATCCCATAAAGTTGGTAAAATAACTACGGAGTACTCAATTATAAATAAGTGGTTTAGATTTAAATTAGTTTAGCAATTTTTTTTGTAAGGTCGATAAGTTTCGGTAGGGTAATGATATCAACTCCACGAAGTTTAAATCCACGGGATTCATTAGTAAATTCGGTTAGTTAGTGGTTGGATGTCAATTATCTTATCCTCCATTCCTCCTTGAGTAGCAACAAAAACATCTTCCAACTTATCCAGAGTTGATTTTTATAATTGAATACGAACAAATTAGTTTCAATCCTGTATCCTGGAAAATGGGTAAGCCGGGACAAAACAAAAACACGAATATCTTTTCAATAAAAACAAAAATGGCAGAGAGATAAAAGTGTGAGTTGATGACTTGACGACTCCTAAACCTAATAAAAGTCCACATTTTTAGCTGTAATTTGAATATATTTTCTTGGTTAAGATTCGTCCAATTAGGTTTCGCTTTGTGGAAACAAACAGCTAAATCAAGGAAAATCAGAGGAACTATCTGGAAAGGGGAAACTGAGATTGAACAAGAAGATGAAAATAACTGACCTCTAACAAACTCCTATTTATAACCCATCAGATCTACCGACTTACAAATGAACAAAAATCCCGCCAAAACCAAATCTTCATCACAGAATGAACAAGAAAAACAGATGAAAGGGAAACAATAAAAAAAAAGAGTAAATTCAAGTGATTATGAATTTTAATGCCTGTAAATCATCTGGCCATAGCTTTAAAACAAAACACAGGTCGTTGCATTCATCATATATAGTTCATCCAATTCCTCAAGGAATCGTGGCGGACATATCCGAAAATACATTCAATTCAAGCTTACTATGAAGGGATACTGTGCTGAAACAGTTTTTGAATTGTATCAGGATAGAGCACTTCACCCTCCATTTCCAATAGAATATATCTAGGTAGTTCGCCAAATGAGAAGGGGGCACGTGACCCCCTAGGCCCCCTTGGCGCCGCCCTTGATTGCATCGCATACACACCTATATTTCCAGGCTCCGGCATGATCTTAGCAAGAGGAAATGCTGATACACAACAAATTCTCATGAGTAGCGTCCTCATAAATGATGATGAGTTGTTGCACAAGCACAATACATTTATTTATTTTAGGAAATTTGAGAGGTTTTAGGCAGCAATCTATGATCCCTTCCCCTATAATTATTTGGCATACAGGGTTTCGAGTTTTGTATGATTCAATTTTAAAAATTAAAAATAAAATCAAATCAAATTGGATCATTCAATGCAACAAACAAAAGGTAAACATTCAGCAAGAGTTCATATTTGCTGGATTTTTTTTATTGCTCCTAAATATCAACATCCAATTTTTTATCTGAACATTTAGTGATTGATTCTCTTTTTCGAATGATGCTGTTTGAGAGACTTCTTCCTTCGGGGAATTCAGTATTCCATCAACTGTGGATACAAGTTATTATTGCAATAAAGAAAGAATTTCATAGTTTAAAATGCAAATATGATTGTCAAGTTAACTGAAGTGGGAACTTAAAATTAGGGCAAATGCAATTATACGACAAACAAATCACGCATCGACGAGTAATTTCAACAACGAAATAAGAAACTGAAAGAGGATTTAGCAATACAGCAGAAATTTTCATAAACCTAGAAAGGAACCGACTTGCTATTACATATGTAAAACCCTAACTTATCAGAACACGAATTCGTATTCAAATGGAGCCGAGAATCCAAAGCAAATCGGAAGAAAGGGAAAGATGAGAATATACAGTCAATGCGCAAACCTTTGATAGGATCTTCAGGTCCTTGTTCGTGTGAATTTTCAATGATCTTGCGCATCACTGTTTCACTTGGGTGACCGAGTGTATCATGCCACAAAAAATTTGGCATGTTAGCTAACTTCTGGTTAGAAACATTATATGATTCAATGGGGCAAATTATTGTGCCATATAAACCAGATGTATACATCTTCATCTTTTCTAAGACTTGCTTCTGGCCAGTCAGATGAGACGAAAAACACAAGTATTCGATGCCATGTTCATTGTTGGTTTCTATATGATAACCATTTTCTCGAATATCTTTGAAACTTAATAAATTTCTCTGTGATTTGCTTGAGTATAGAGCATTATTGATTTGTATCATTGTTCCTTCAGGTAACAAGATAGATGCTCTTCCGCAGCCTTCTATAAGGTTGCTCGTTCCAGAGATAGTATTCACACTGGTTGTTATCATTTGCAGGCTTGAGAAAAACTTCTGGTTTGTCAAAATAGTGTTAGTTGTGGCAGTGTCAATAAGACATAATTCTCCACCATTGAAGATTCCATTTGATTGAGCCATTCTTTTTCTTCTTAGAGCAACTCGTGCTGATAACATGTGATAATAGAGAGAGTAGAGAGGAGGAGAAGAGAATGAGTTGATGTGTTATTGAGGGTCTTCATGACCCTTTATGCAGGAGTTTACATAGGGAATTAGGGTTTACTAGTGTTTATCCATCTCTAATGTAATATTAAAAGATAATCTCATAACAAATATTATTTATATGGTAAACAATTTCTATCAATTTATCAATTTTTACTATGTATAATAAGGTGTAATATTTTTCATATTTCATAACCTCATCCATATTTGAATGATTTTGAAAGGATTTGAAAGGAAAGAATGTATGCATTTTTTCTCCTTCAATTTGAATCAATATATATAATACTAAAACAGAGACGTGGAAATCCTATGTGTCGGGTTCTGGTGCGATTCGCTTACGTGTCGTTCTCTGGTGCAATCTGGCCCGAGTTTTTTTACACGTCAATTAATGAATATCCAATAAATTTAAGCCACATCAATTAATGATTCCACATCTTTAACCACATCATTTAACTTACCGTTATTAACAATCACAATTGATTTAAATAACAAAATTTTATCATATCTTGATAAGTTATATTTTGATGATTTTTTTTACTTATTTAAATAAATCTAATGAATTTTGATAAACTAAATAATCTTATAAATATATAATAGAAAAGCACTAAAATTTAAAATCCATGATATATATAATAATTCGTAACTAACTTCTCTCATATCCAATAATCCAAAATAAATAAAATGATCCTACCTTAAAAAACTTGAAACTTCCGTGCTAACTAAAATCCATTATATATATATATATATAAATCCATAAGGAACTTCCCTCATATCCAATAATCCAAAATAAATAAAATGATCATACTTCAAAAATTTGAAAACTTCCGTACTAACTATTTATGGATCCTTTAAAAAAGAGATTTTTTTGTTGATTTAAAAAATCACCTAATTAAATTTATAAATTATTGTTTATATTATTCTTAATAGTAAGATAAATACTCTTTCAATCACTTAAATGTAAAAATGGAATTGGGTAAAATATTGTTTATATTTTAAATTGACTAAAAACTTTTTAATATGTTAATTAATGATGATCAAATATATTTAAGACACGTCAATTCACGCTATCATAGTTTTAGTCACATGTCATCCTATATGCCCATCTTAATTGATTAGTACAATTAATTTTTTTATATATAAATATTTAACAATATAGCGTATGTGGTTATAAAACTTATCTTGAGTTATGTTATAAACTTATCTTTAGTTATTGATATTTTTCAACAGTTTTAAGTTTAAACTATTTTTTTATAATTATCACCAAAATTGGTTGGTTAGATTTAGTTGGTTTGATTCATCTGAATATATTAAATTCGGATCATGATAATTCTTCAATTCTTGAGTTCCTCAATTCATCAAAATTGGTTAGTTAGTTTAAACTATTTTTTATAATCATCTGAATATATTATCATGGGTACGTGGATTAATTCTTCAATTCCTCTTAACAAATCAATGATGATTGATGAAGTTAGACTTTTTATTTGGTAACCTAATTTTACAATTTCATTTTAAAATTAAAATAAATATTTTTATATTTTAAAGGGCTATGTTAATCCCTTAATTTAGCCATTTAGCCACATGATATTCTTATATAGTATTACCTATGTTTAAAAATAGATATCGTTTTGAATTTTTAAAATAATTTTATAAGAAGCTAAAAAGTATATTTTAATTTTTTTAATACAATTAAATAATCTATATAAATATTACTATATACACTAAAAAGAGACTTGGAGTCCACGTGTTGATCTTTAGTCGAATTCGTTTATGCGTCATTTTTTTGTGTAATCAGAACCATATCTTTTAACCACATTAATTAATAATTTTTTATCTTTAGCCACATAAATTAATCAATTAATGATTTTATATTTTTAAGTCACCTCATTTAACAAGGTTCACTTAAAATAACAGGAATTTTTTTTTAAAAAAAACAATATAGTTTCTATTATATATATAATAAATTATTTCTTTTTATATATACATATATAATATCTTAACAAGTAATTATTTATTTAATATTAATGAGATTTTTAATCTCTCTATTAATGGTTTAATCTAATCTCTTAAAATAAATGGAACTTACTAGCAACTGAATATTTATTAAATATAAAAGATTTATCATCTATCTATTACTGGTCTAAGATGTTCGTTAATTAATATAAAAGCCATAAAATTTAATTAAATTATTCTATCTATATGTCTTATATACATTTGTTTTCATATTTATATTGATATATGATCATATATGATAAAGTTTGACTATATTTTACGACTAAACCAAACAATGGAGTACAACTCTAAAATTAAGAGTTAGCCTTCATTTATATTAGTGAATGTTTTTCTTATTTTTATATCAATTTTTTTAATAATATAAATAGTTATCCGTATCTTTTAAGAAAACCATTTTTAAATTTAAATTTATTAGTGGGGTCACAGACGAAACTTGAATTATTAAATAATAATATAATAGGATTGTTTTGTTTTTACTAAAATAGAGACGTGAAAATCCTATGTGGCGGGCTCTGGTGCAATTCGCTTACGTGTCATTCTTTGGTGCAATCTAGGTCGGCTTTTTTGCCACATCAATTAATGATGATCCAATAAATTTAAGTCACGTTAGACGATAACCCCATCTATTTATACATGTGTTATCCTATGTGTCCATTTTAATTAATGATTAAATTATTTTTTAGTATAAACATTCAACCTCATATCTTGCAAATTTTATCATTTTACCTTAAATTATTTGATAAGTATTTTATCTAGAAAAAAATCTAGATTAGATTAATTTATATGAAAAAAAATTAAATTTTGATAACACAATTTTATAATTATTTTTATACATTTTTATTAGTTGCAACACAATTTTGTTTATTTTTATCTTTAAATTTATTAATGATCTTATTTATTTAATTAATATATTTTAATGGATTGTATATTGATTTCCTAGAATCAAGTTATTTTTAACCTTCATCATTTAATAAAAAAAAATCAAAGATAACCTATATAATAAAATAATATTTATTAAAATACCGCGTAACACGCGATTAATAAGACTAGTTAATTGAATGTTAAATACTTACTCCTTAAAATTAAGAGAATTCTATTTTTTAGATCAAATATATTAACATCGGGATCGGATACACAATCTTTCTCAAAATAACCCGGTCATATCAACTAACTCTTACTCTTTAGAACATGTTATAATTGCTATTTAGAACAAAAATTAATTGCCCAAGTTGTAATAATTTACCTTAAATACTCTTTGCAGTTTGCTCCCAAACTTCTTAATCAATAAGGAGAGATAGAACAACCCAATTTTTTTTTATGTGGATTGTAATTATTAATCTTTCTTCTTTATACTTCATATTATTGTGTCGATTATGAGTTCTTTATTAAAATATAATAAAATTCATGTACCCCACCATCTCCTTCTCCTCCCTCTTTTGCCTATTGTCCTTCTCCAATCGCTCAACATAACCAGCGTTAGCAATACCCCCGTCCCGTCAACCACCGTCGACGTTTTTCTCTTCGGAGCCCTAAGCCTCGCTGAGGGGCGCCTCTTTGTCCCGCCAACCACCATTTGAATATGCTGAATTCCTCTTGTTCACCATCTCCACCTTCAAGCCCTCCGTCGCCTCCCATCTACTTCGCGCTCGTTGTGTAAAGACCCGAAATTTTAAAATAATTATTTTATAAATTAAGATTTAATTCCGACTTAATATTAATTTGAATTTGATCTAAAATCTAAGATTTCGGAAAATTTTAAAAATCTCCGTCCGCGATCAAATAATTTTATTTCAATTCATTCAAAGTAAATTCCGACATATTTTTGAATTAGATTTAAAAATGAAATTATTATGCTTTCTTATATCGAGTCTAGTGGAAATAATTTATGGATCCCAGTTGTCATTTTATCGAACAATGAAATTTATTAATTCGGATTTGAAAAATTATAATTTATATTGGGATAGGTTCTTTCGGGATAAGGTCGAGAGAGCGGACTTGGGGATTTATCTGTTTCGGGTATTTTTGGGACCACTTGATTTGTCTTATTTCCCTTCCCCCTGTTTTCTTTTGGATCAACCAAGCCATATCTCCCTCCCCATTTTCAATCGGGTCCGGCTCCCATCCGGTTTCAATTGAAACTGTACCATGCCGTTGGACATATCTCCACCCTTGAAACTTATGAATGGCTAGGATTAATCCACCTTTTAATTTTAAAATAAATAAATAAGTTTTACAAACACCATCCTTCCTCAAATAGTATCCTAGCCTCTTTCCCAGTTCGTACGTGAAGCCCGGGTACCGAAGACGACAAGAGGGAAACTAAAGATGACAGACGATTGAAGGCGGCAATAAGGAGGCGCCGGCGTTGGTGTGTTGCGCGAGAGAGGACGCCGCCGACGAAAGGTATGTTTATCCATTAATTTGGGGGTTTTTGAGAAAATTAGGGTTTAGTTCAAAAAAAAAAATCAGAGTGTATGGGTTTGGCAATTCACAATTTGTGATTGAATTCGCAATCCCAGTTCGTATGGTGAAGCCCGAGTACCACCACTTATGAGGCTATTGTAAAATTTGGAGGTGATGTTGTTGGTACAAGTCGGATGCAGGGGTGCCTCCATGGATTATCTAGTGATGGTGGATTCCTTCCCAAAGCCAGACGAGAAGATCAAGAGCACCGGCTTTAAGGTATTTTACCGATCGAGTAGTGCGTTTCACTTTCAGATTACTAGATATGAGCTTCTTTATTTGTGCTTTTCACTTTCATATTATAGCAGAAACTCTTGATATGAATGAGTGGTGGTTTTACATGTTCAAGGGGGAGGGAATGTTGGTAATGCTTTGACTTGTGCTGCCTAGTTGGGATTAAAACCTAGAATAATAACTAAGGTTTTTTTAATCTGCTTAATTATATACTTCAGTATTTATCTTCTTTGACTTGTGCTATCATAGAATTTGCACCCCTAAATTTTTTGGTTTATGGAACTGAAATGAAGAAGATGGCCAACATCAGGAAGATAAATTTCAGATTTCAAATATATATTTAGTAAAAAAAAATTAGCCTATTAGCTCAAATGGTAGAGCGGTGTGCTCACGTACAAAGATGCGGGTTCAAGTCCCGCATAGGCTAATGTTGTAAAATTTATTGAGTATAAGGAAACATGATAAATCTCAAGGCAAAAGGGGAACTATAGTACAATCAGCAAGCCTACCTATTTGTAAATAAACATTCTCATTTTTGGTTTTATGTAGCAATAAAAATGGATTTTTCATTGGAACAATTTAGCAGGACCCAAAGATATTCTAAAAATAGTAAAATAGATGTTCCACACATGAGTAGAGGCACATATAAATCCCGACCAGGATATAGGCAAATAGACATCAGGAGCTTGCCCTTAAAAACATGAATCCGATTGATGAACAAACACCATTACCTTATCAGCAGTAAGCAACATAATCTGAATTCAAGAGTAATCAACATAACTTTGGCAATTCATCTTAACTAAGATGTTGAGTTCATAAATAAACAACACTAAAAAAATTATAGACACATCCTTCTGCTCAATAATATGCCGACTTTTGAAGTATAAACTTGAAATTTGTAATCAATCATCATAACCCTGCATTAAATTGTTACAAGTTAAAGTTGAACTACACTACATTTCATCAAAAAAAAATAAGAAACCATTTATTTGGCATTTATACTTACGCGATTATGTGTTGAACTATTCTGTAAAAATCCTTGATGATTCTGATTTGTAAACTCCACATTCTTAGCCTATAAAAAAGCAATTCTTATTACAAGAATAATATGCAAATTTAGTTTATATAAAATTTTCAGATGTGATTAGTTTATGTTTTTACCTGACTAACTAAATGGGAGTCTTGCAAGTGATAGAAAGAAGACATCATCTGATCACTTCCATTGTTTGGTTCCTAATAAATAAGATATAAGTTCCTTCTGAAAAATGAAATGAAATAACACAAATAGTTGAACTTTACCTGAATGAATTGAGCAGAACTACTATCATAATTTCTCAAAGGTTGCTCTGGAAAAATTTCATGATACATCATTTGGCGTGTATTGTCATAGATGTGAGGGCTTTGATATATATATCCAGCTGATTCATCATTTGGCAAAACATGCTCATCTCTAACTTCCTGTTAATACCATACAAATCAACAACACATAAACAAACTAAATTTGATAATTAACAATATGCTTTTATTTCCATTTTCATTCATATGCATACACAAAACATACCTTCGACGATTGATTTTTCTGAGTTGGTTTCTTTTTTCTTTTATTTTGCACAACTGATTGACCTTCTGAAGCTTGAACCGAATTCTTCCTTTTCATTCTATGTAATTTTTCATTCCAACCTTTTAACCGTCTTCCTCCTTTTCTCCCATCTTTTTTCTTCAAGACAACATTGGGAGAAAGTATTTCACGACTTTGTTGAACACTTGCATTCAAATCAGGAATTGGCAAAGTATCTTCATGCCCTTGTAACTGTAACTTGGACAACATCTTATCAACCTCATCAATAACAACACTCAACTTGCTATCCAAAAATAAGGACGATTCTTCAAAATTGGAAGCACGAGAAGCTATATTCACAAATTTGCGACACAAAGCTCTATATCTCTGTGTAGTTTCTACCTGAGGATCCTCAACAACAATCCTCCCGCTGATATCTTGTACAATTCCACTTCGTGCTTCTTTAGTCCATCGTTTAAGAATATATTTTTCAGGAACCAATTTAATGTTCATTGCATCTAGGACTTTTAAAGCGTGAGAGCATAATATTCCTAATCTATCAAACATCTTGCAGCTACATGCAACTGTTTGAGTTGAAGAATTACCCAACACTGTATATTCTTCATCAGCAACTTTGTTTTCATCAAAACTGGAAATTGCAACTTTATACTCATTACTTGGCTGATCTTCAACTGGTGGCTTGATATAGGCAGCTGTAGACCAATCATACTCATCTTGAAAGGCTTCAAAAATTTTAGGAGTGTACAACTGACCAACTTGTCTGAGCAAAGGTGTCCTTTTCATCTTCATTCTAGGCAGTTTTTCTCGGGAATCAAATTCAGAGTTGATCTCATTTTGACGCTTCTGCCTAACAACTCGTTCAAAATGCTTAAAAAATTGCATTATATCCATGTTGCAATGCAAATAATCTTTAAGATCCCGATTTAGACTCTCAATTAATTGTGTGCTCCGCATCCCTAATGAAAAAACATCTCTCATATAGCATTCTGCCCACTTTTTCTTTAAGGCATAGATACTATCCAACCAAGAACCTTTTGTTACTTTCTCACGCAATGCACTGAAAGCTTTTTCAAAATCAGCCTCTATATCATAGTCATACATACAAGCTTTAAAATCTTGAAGAACATTAGCCCCATCATGAATTAAATGCTTAGTTGCATTTTGCATTATGTGCCATGTGCATAATCCATGAGAAGTTTCTGGCATGATCTCCTCTATAGCTTTTCCCATGGCTATGTCTTGATCTGTGAAGATAGTTTTTGGCTTTTTATCGTCATGTGTTGCTAGAAAGGTTTCAAACAACCACCTAAATGACTCCGTAGTTTCATCATAAAGAAGTGCAACACCAAAAATGACAACTTCTCTGAAATGGTTAAATCCGACAAATACACCAAGGGGCCTATGCTCCTTATTTGTACCAAATGTAGTATCAAAAGCAACTACCTCCCCAAATAAAGCATAATCAATAATCATTTTTGCATCAGCCCAAAAGATGTTTGTTATTTTCTCTTCATTGTCCAACTGAATAGAATATTGAAAGGAAGGATTCTCAATAGTTTGAGTATGAAAGTACCTCAACAGACTTCCAGCTTCCCCGTACATCAAGTTCCGTTGTCGCTTTCTTTGCAGGTAGTTTTTGTGATCTCTCTGTGTGTAGCCAAGATTGGTTGATCCACCAACATGTGCTCCTATAAACTCATGTGCCGCTTTAGGTTTGATTCCAGAGTCATCGGCTAACTCAATTTCAAGTGCCTGAGCTTTCGAAATTTTTCTTTGCGACGACAATAAGTGACTAGTCTCAGGTAAATGCAACGGATGATTATGCTCGGATACTAAATCATGCACTTGATATTTTCCAGTTTCCTTGTTCAACTGTATCCCGATGCGAGCTTTACAACCGGTTCTAGTTTCAGCCCGAAAGCGTTGTTGCAAGTTGTCTGCCTTGCCAATCACACGATGACCTTCCTTTGCACATACATATCTTCTTGAACTTATCACTCCCTCCTTATTCTTGTTTTCGTATTGCTTCCGTACATTGAAACCCATCTTACCTCCATATGCTAGCCAAAACGTCCAACTATCTTCTATGGAATCGAACTCCATACCGACTTGAGGGATCCAAATTGCAGAACCCTCCATACTCATGGATTAGCTTTCAACAACAATACTTCAAAGACAAATTGTAAGGATAGGGCATCCACGCATAATAGGTTTTTACTTAGAAGTTGATTTGATAAATTCAAATAGATTAAATTAATTGTACGTAGCAAAGTAGATAAATTAATTGGGTCAAATTTTGATTCTGCAAATCAAGTAGTTAGGGAGAATAAGTTTTTACCTTTCGTAAGAGTGGGTAAGAAGCCTAAATTGCAAATTTTTTCTTTAAAAAAATAAATTTGAAATTCATCCTAGCCATTCATAAGTTTCAAGGGTGGAGATATGCCCAACTGCATGATACAGTTTCAATTGAAACCGGATGGGAGCCGGACCCCTCCCCATTTTCAATCGGGTCCGGCTCCCATCCGGTTTCAATTGAAACTGTACCATGCCGTTGGACATATCTCCACCCTTGAAACTTATGAATGGCTAGGATTAATCCACCTTTTAATTTTAAAATAAATAAATAAGTTTTACAAACACCATCCTTCCTCAAATAGTATCCTAGCCTCTTTCCCAGTTCGTACGTGAAGCCCGGGTACCGAAGACGACAAGAGGGAAACTAAAGATGACAGACGATTGAAGGCGGCAATAAGGAGGCGCCGGCGTTGGTGTGTTGCGCGAGAGAGGACGCCGCCGACGAAAGGTATGTTTATCCATTAATTTGGGGGTTTTTGAGAAAATTAGGGTTTAGTTCAAAAAAAAAAATCAGAGTGTATGGGTTTGGCAATTCACAATTTGTGATTGAATTCGCAATCCCAGTTCGTATGGTGAAGCCCGAGTACCACCACTTATGAGGCTATTGTAAAATTTGGAGGTGATGTTGTTGGTACAAGTCGGATGCAGGGGTGCCTCCATGGATTATCTAGTGATGGTGGATTCCTTCCCAAAGCCAGACGAGAAGATCAAGAGCACCGGCTTTAAGGTATTTTACCGATCGAGTAGTGCGTTTCACTTTCAGATTACTAGATATGAGCTTCTTTATTTGTGCTTTTCACTTTCATATTATAGCAGAAACTCTTGATATGAATGAGTGGTGGTTTTACATGTTCAAGGGGGAGGGAATGTTGGTAATGCTTTGACTTGTGCTGCCTAGTTGGGATTAAAACCTAGAATAATAACTAAGGTTTTTTTAATCTGCTTAATTATATACTTCAGTATTTATCTTCTTTGACTTGTGCTATCATAGAATTTGCACCCCTAAATTTTTTGGTTTATGGAACTGAAATGAAGAAGATGGCCAACATCAGGAAGATAAATTTCAGATTTCAAATATATATTTAGTAAAAAAAAATTAGCCTATTAGCTCAAATGGTAGAGCGGTGTGCTCACGTACAAAGATGCGGGTTCAAGTCCCGCATAGGCTAATGTTGTAAAATTTATTGAGTATAAGGAAACATGATAAATCTCAAGGCAAAAGGGGAACTATAGTACAATCAGCAAGCCTACCTATTTGTAAATAAACATTCTCATTTTTGGTTTTATGTAGCAATAAAAATGGATTTTTCATTGGAACAATTTAGCAGGACCCAAAGATATTCTAAAAATAGTAAAATAGATGTTCCACACATGAGTAGAGGCACATATAAATCCCGACCAGGATATAGGCAAATAGACATCAGGAGCTTGCCCTTAAAAACATGAATCCGATTGATGAACAAACACCATTACCTTATCAGCAGTAAGCAACATAATCTGAATTCAAGAGTAATCAACATAACTTTGGCAATTCATCTTAACTAAGATGTTGAGTTCATAAATAAACAACACTAAAAAAATTATAGACACATCCTTCTGCTCAATAATATGCCGACTTTTGAAGTATAAACTTGAAATTTGTAATCAATCATCATAACCCTGCATTAAATTGTTACAAGTTAAAGTTGAACTACACTACATTTCATCAAAAAAAAATAAGAAACCATTTATTTGGCATTTATACTTACGCGATTATGTGTTGAACTATTCTGTAAAAATCCTTGATGATTCTGATTTGTAAACTCCACATTCTTAGCCTATAAAAAAGCAATTCTTATTACAAGAATAATATGCAAATTTAGTTTATATAAAATTTTCAGATGTGATTAGTTTATGTTTTTACCTGACTAACTAAATGGGAGTCTTGCAAGTGATAGAAAGAAGACATCATCTGATCACTTCCATTGTTTGGTTCCTAATAAATAAGATATAAGTTCCTTCTGAAAAATGAAATGAAATAACACAAATAGTTGAACTTTACCTGAATGAATTGAGCAGAACTACTATCATAATTTCTCAAAGGTTGCTCTGGAAAAATTTCATGATACATCATTTGGCGTGTATTGTCATAGATGTGAGGGCTTTGATATATATATCCAGCTGATTCATCATTTGGCAAAACATGCTCATCTCTAACTTCCTGTTAATACCATACAAATCAACAACACATAAACAAACTAAATTTGATAATTAACAATATGCTTTTATTTCCATTTTCATTCATATGCATACACAAAACATACCTTCGACGATTGATTTTTCTGAGTTGGTTTCTTTTTTCTTTTATTTTGCACAACTGATTGACCTTCTGAAGCTTGAACCGAATTCTTCCTTTTCATTCTATGTAATTTTTCATTCCAACCTTTTAACCGTCTTCCTCCTTTTCTCCCATCTTTTTTCTTCAAGACAACATTGGGAGAAAGTATTTCACGACTTTGTTGAACACTTGCATTCAAATCAGGAATTGGCAAAGTATCTTCATGCCCTTGTAACTGTAACTTGGACAACATCTTATCAACCTCATCAATAACAACACTCAACTTGCTATCCAAAAATAAGGACGATTCTTCAAAATTGGAAGCACGAGAAGCTATATTCACAAATTTGCGACACAAAGCTCTATATCTCTGTGTAGTTTCTACCTGAGGATCCTCAACAACAATCCTCCCGCTGATATCTTGTACAATTCCACTTCGTGCTTCTTTAGTCCATCGTTTAAGAATATATTTTTCAGGAACCAATTTAATGTTCATTGCATCTAGGACTTTTAAAGCGTGAGAGCATAATATTCCTAATCTATCAAACATCTTGCAGCTACATGCAACTGTTTGAGTTGAAGAATTACCCAACACTGTATATTCTTCATCAGCAACTTTGTTTTCATCAAAACTGGAAATTGCAACTTTATACTCATTACTTGGCTGATCTTCAACTGGTGGCTTGATATAGGCAGCTGTAGACCAATCATACTCATCTTGAAAGGCTTCAAAAATTTTAGGAGTGTACAACTGACCAACTTGTCTGAGCAAAGGTGTCCTTTTCATCTTCATTCTAGGCAGTTTTTCTCGGGAATCAAATTCAGAGTTGATCTCATTTTGACGCTTCTGCCTAACAACTCGTTCAAAATGCTTAAAAAATTGCATTATATCCATGTTGCAATGCAAATAATCTTTAAGATCCCGATTTAGACTCTCAATTAATTGTGTGCTCCGCATCCCTAATGAAAAAACATCTCTCATATAGCATTCTGCCCACTTTTTCTTTAAGGCATAGATACTATCCAACCAAGAACCTTTTGTTACTTTCTCACGCAATGCACTGAAAGCTTTTTCAAAATCAGCCTCTATATCATAGTCATACATACAAGCTTTAAAATCTTGAAGAACATTAGCCCCATCATGAATTAAATGCTTAGTTGCATTTTGCATTATGTGCCATGTGCATAATCCATGAGAAGTTTCTGGCATGATCTCCTCTATAGCTTTTCCCATGGCTATGTCTTGATCTGTGAAGATAGTTTTTGGCTTTTTATCGTCATGTGTTGCTAGAAAGGTTTCAAACAACCACCTAAATGACTCCGTAGTTTCATCATAAAGAAGTGCAACACCAAAAATGACAACTTCTCTGAAATGGTTAAATCCGACAAATACACCAAGGGGCCTATGCTCCTTATTTGTACCAAATGTAGTATCAAAAGCAACTACCTCCCCAAATAAAGCATAATCAATAATCATTTTTGCATCAGCCCAAAAGATGTTTGTTATTTTCTCTTCATTGTCCAACTGAATAGAATATTGAAAGGAAGGATTCTCAATAGTTTGAGTATGAAAGTACCTCAACAGACTTCCAGCTTCCCCGTACATCAAGTTCCGTTGTCGCTTTCTTTGCAGGTAGTTTTTGTGATCTCTCTGTGTGTAGCCAAGATTGGTTGATCCACCAACATGTGCTCCTATAAACTCATGTGCCGCTTTAGGTTTGATTCCAGAGTCATCGGCTAACTCAATTTCAAGTGCCTGAGCTTTCGAAATTTTTCTTTGCGACGACAATAAGTGACTAGTCTCAGGTAAATGCAACGGATGATTATGCTCGGATACTAAATCATGCACTTGATATTTTCCAGTTTCCTTGTTCAACTGTATCCCGATGCGAGCTTTACAACCGGTTCTAGTTTCAGCCCGAAAGCGTTGTTGCAAGTTGTCTGCCTTGCCAATCACACGATGACCTTCCTTTGCACATACATATCTTCTTGAACTTATCACTCCCTCCTTATTCTTGTTTTCGTATTGCTTCCGTACATTGAAACCCATCTTACCTCCATATGCTAGCCAAAACGTCCAACTATCTTCTATGGAATCGAACTCCATACCGACTTGAGGGATCCAAATTGCAGAACCCTCCATACTCATGGATTAGCTTTCAACAACAATACTTCAAAGACAAATTGTAAGGATAGGGCATCCACGCATAATAGGTTTTTACTTAGAAGTTGATTTGATAAATTCAAATAGATTAAATTAATTGTACGTAGCAAAGTAGATAAATTAATTGGGTCAAATTTTGATTCTGCAAATCAAGTAGTTAGGGAGAATAAGTTTTTACCTTTCGTAAGAGTGGGTAAGAAGCCTAAATTGCAAATTTTTTCTTTAAAAAAATAAATTTGAAATTCATCCTAGCCATTCATAAGTTTCAAGGGTGGAGATATGCCCAACTGCATGATACAGTTTCAATTGAAACCGGATGGGAGCCGGACCCTTTTCAATCAGGGGCAACACGACAAGCAACCCCTCTCCAGCTCATTTTATTTCATTCCCACACTAGTCCAACATCTACTCCTCTCCTCTTTCCCTCAAACCTATTTTTTTTTCCTTTAGCAAAGTCACCAACACCTCCCACGCCTAATAAATTTCTAAAAGGCAGCCACTTGTCCCATTTCAAACACATAATCCCCTCTCCCCTTTTATTCTTTTGAAACACCCTCACATATCCCTTATTCTCCATTCCTCAAAACTCACTCCAAACCAACGACTTCTCCTCCTCCTTGCCACCACATCACCACCGCAACACCACCACAACCTCCAGACCTTATTTTGTATCCTTGTCGTGCCCACAACACTACCTTTTCCCTTCTTCACCGATTCAAACCAACCCCGGAGTTCCCCCTGTTCCAACGAGCCCAAGCCGCACTCGCCCCCTCTGCTTCCGATTCAACATCAGCCGCCGCTATTCCCTCTCTAACAGAGCAACACCAAGCTGAAAAAAACCCTGGCCAAGCGACGCCCCATCAACTTCAATTGAAGAAGACAAACGTGAGCAAATGAGCCTCCGACAAGCGTCAACAAACCCTAGTGAATTTCGATCCCTCAGTGACCATTTGATTTTTCTTATTACCACGCACATTCGGATTTATGGTGGAGAGTAGGGCTGGGGAAATTTTCCCACGAAAACCATACCAAGACGTGCCAACCGAACCAATTGTCAGAAATCGGTATGGTAATGGTAATCAAAACAGAAAAGTTGGGATTACCATTACCAACCGATTTCAAATCGGTTGGTACGGTAATTACCAACCAACTATTACCAATATGCATTTAGTTTTTTTTAATTATTTTTTTAATTATATTTTAATTTTAATTATTTTAATTGGTTCTAAGACTTGTTGTTTGTTATTCAAGTTAATAAGTATTACCTATTTCTTTTTTACTTGTTGTTTTTTTTAACACTTGTTGTCATGTACTCATGTTATTTCTATTTGTTATTCAAGTTAATAAGTATTAAGTATTACCTATTTCTTTTTTATTTGTTATTTTGTTCAAGACTTGTTGTTTGTTATTCAAGTTAATAATTAAGTATTACCCATTTCTTTTTTAATTGTTGTTTGTTTTTTTTCTAACACTTGTTGTCATGTACTCATGTTATTTCTCTTTGTTATTCAAGTTAATAAGTATTAAGTATTACCAATTTCTTTTTTATTTGTTATTTTGTTCAAGACTTGCTGTTTGTTTTTTTTTGTCCTAAGACTTGTTGTTTGTGTACGTTATTGCTGTTTGTTTTTTTTTGTTCTAAGACTTGCTGTTTGTTATCCAAGACTCCAAGTTAATAAGTATTACCTATTTCTTTTTTATTTGTTATTTTGTTTTTGATATTAAGTAATAAGTATTACCTATTAACTTTATTTCTTTTTATATTTGTTATTTTCATAAAATGCTTTTAATCAAGGGAGGAACTAGCTTGGCCTCGAATCAGACTAAAACCCAAATGTTATTCGGAAGCTAGTAGACATGTTATTTTGAATATTATCGGGTCTTTTTGAATCTTTATATTGCCTTTGTGATTAAATGTATGAACAATTTAAGTATTTATTTAGTTGCTACTTATAAATTTTAAATTTTAATTAAGTTGTATTGCCTTTGATTATTTGTATGCTTTTTTATCAACACCCAAAACATGGTAAAATACCATTACCAACACGTACCAACCAACTTAATTGGTTACCAATTAAGTTGGTACAACCCCTTCGGTGGTTGGTAATGGTTTGGATTTTAGGATTACCAATTATAATTGGTTGGTACATGGTAACGACAAAAACTAATTGGTATTGTACCAATTCCACCCCTAGTGGAGAGGACACCATTGTTGCACTTAAGAGCTGTGAGATCGAGTGTGACGAGGCGAGCGAGTCTGAGAGTGAGTGGGAAGAGCGGTGCGAGAGAGAGAGGGTATTATAGCAAGGGTAGGACAGGAGAAGGATTTGTGTAACGACCTGGGATTATGATTCCCGAGTTACGTTTCGAGGGATAATGCCCCTCGTTGGATCTTGCACTCCGAGTACAGGTTGAAGGTTTTAAAATCAACAATTTCGCTTTAAAGGTGGGATTTCATACCCAAAATCGAGAGGGACCGATGGAATCCCCGGGGTAAGTCCGCTGTACCTGCCCTATGTCTAAGTCGTGAAATTCATTGATCATACAACCAATAAAGATTCCAAATTCATACATAAGGTTGCCATGGCGGAGCCGGGTCAAAACATGATCAAAACATCCAAAACCAAACCGTTAATATTGGTGAAGTCAGAGTCTCAACTCTCTCTTTCCGCCATGTTAGTCCCCTCGGTCATGCAGCCAAACCAGCCTCAATAGTGATAAGTATAATGGATACCTAAAAACATTAATAGTGGGCGGGATCACATGATGCCTACATGGGTCTGTCCCTTCATTAAGGGTGCTCCCCCCACGATATGTACACATATACGCTATACCTAATAATCATGCTTCTGGATGCAAGGCGGAATATGAGCACACTAGCATGCCTCTAAGATCAAGTGTTTAATAATAATAATAAGGCCTTATCACAGAATATCAAATGGTATGTCCCTCTCCTACCTCCACCCCCTTCCGATAGGGTGGAGACTGGCCAGCTCATGAATGCATTCCTTTCCATCATAATCGAATCGGCCCGCAGGCCCGACCCGTAATCATATATAAAGCCCGTAGGCAATCTCGTAATCATACTCATAATATAAATAAGGAAGTTCTAAATGACTCGATTGACTCAGGATGGGACCCGATGGGACATGACCGTCCTATGACCCTAGCAAAGACTCTAGTTATTTCACAGATAACGACCGTTCTGTTTACATATGCATAATAGAATGCTCAACGATCAGCGCAACCTAGCAGGATACTACATGGCATGCTGATCATGAATGCAAACACCTAGTATATCATGCACATAAGGCAGGGAATATCTATTCGATCTGAGTAAGCTCCGTAGAGACTTACCTAGCGGTGCAGAACAACATTGTAGCAATCACACAGTTCAAAATCACCTAGCAGTCATAATGGAAGTATAAGTCTATCTATTCAAACATACAAGCACACGCGATATCTCATAATTCCACATATCTCATCATTACCATTTCCTCCTCACCATCCGTTCACCTCATATCTCACACCTCAATAACTCATCATCTCAATGTATTATCTCAACTCACCATATCAATATCTCATCTCAATGTTTCATCATGCCTTAACTCATTATCATATCATATAACATTTCTAGTAATCATGTATCATCAACTTATATATATAAGCCATATTCGTACTCTAAGTCATATCATACTTTAATATATCAACGCATCACAATCTCATGTTTAAGGCATATATCAACATTGCATCTCACAATTCATACTTAATAATCATAAAACATCAAAACATGCTTATCAGATCAAGATCTCATCATAGATCCTATATGATATCATATCATAGCAATATCAACATATCATAATTTATACTCACACAAGTCATCAAATTTATTCATCAAGTCAACACAAGTAGGAATCCCCGAGTCTCTGAAACTCTCTAAATCTCACGTTAAGTCAAATCATTATTCAAATAATTCTCTTCAATTATACTCAGCCCAAAGATCCATTTATAATCATTACCCTTTAGATGAACTTATTTTATTATTCTATCAAAACAATTCTGACAAGGTTAGGTTATTTTCAAAATCCACCTTTAAATTTTATTTAATCAATTTCCATTTATCAAATCAATTTCCGACCTTTGAAAATATTTGTCAAATTCCTTTTTTGATTAAAGCCTAATAATATATTTCAAATCTCCCCGTAATAATTATGTTATCAAGTTAGGATCCCACCCTTTTTTATTTTATAAAAACCTGCCCTTTATTTATTTTTGCCAAAACTGGATCCATTTAATTTGTTAAAATCGGATTGTCTTGAAAACTAGCCCAATTCATTAGCTTCCTTTTAACCCAAAACTGAAGCCCATGATTCTAGCCCATTCTCCCTCTCATTTGCAAATCTGAAGTCAAACCAAGGATGGGGGCCCACACGCTGATGTGGCGCCAAGGTGGAGGTGGGACCCGCTCTGCTCCACTTCGTTTCCTCTGTTCGAAGTTCACTCCCGCCGGCGCAGTGCGGATCCTCTGCTTCAAAGCATGTATCACTCCCTACTCCATCAAATCTATTGGACCACCTGTCTAAACTTTTCTCTTTTAAAAAGAACGGAAATTTCGCGGGGTGCCCCTATGGTATTGCAATTTTCGTGAGGTATACAACTCTTTTGCATATTTCGCGTGGTGCCCCTATGATTTTGATTCTTTTCGTGTCGTGCCCTCGGGGTTAAATTTTAACGGATGGAAGGAAACTCCGTTACTTTTGGAATTTTAAAAAACAAAAAGAGGAAAGAACGCTCAGAAAGAAGGGCCAAGAGAGAGCGCAGAGAGAGAAGTGCTTGATCGACGACTTGCGAAGACCGACCAGATGCCAGCGCTGACTGAAGGCAATATGTTTTCTCTGAACTTATTCCCTATTGAGAAATTAGGGTTAAGTTTTAGGTTTTGGTTTATCTACTCAATTGTGTTTTGAGGGTTTCGAAATTGAGGATTTTGAGTTCGAGAGTTCTGAAATTGGGGGTTTTGAGTTTGAGTTTATGAATTTGAGGTTTTGAAATTTTCCCCTTTTTTATGTGTTACATCATCCATCCTTAGTTTGTGATTTTACAATTTGATTACAGTGAACTTGTTGTCATGTTAGGAGTTAGGGATTCTTAATTTCATCGTAGGGTTTCTCAATTTAGATTTAGGGATTTTAGATATGGCTCGGATTTCTCCAACCTCACGTGAGTCCCAAATTGACGACTGTTGTATTTGTTTTTGTTCTTTATTTGTTTGTTTTTTTTTGCTGCAAATTGATCCTTAATTCTGGCTCCTTTTGTTTTGCTGTTATAGTCTTCATTTTGAGTTAGCTTTTGAGGATATGTGAAATATTGAAACTCTTTTTCTCAGGTAGCTTCGAGGCTAGGTAAAATAATCTATCATGTCCTTTATTTTGAAGATTGGCTAGTATAGCTTTGAGGATATGTTGGTATAGTTATTTGCTTATTGCTTGGGTTAAAACTGTTAGGTTAGAGTAGATTGTCAATGAAATGGCAAGAAATTACAAGCAACATTGAAACATATGGTTACCATTAAGGCCGAGATCGCTTGCATAAGATTTGCATTCATTTTCTTATTTTGGTTTAGTGTCACAAGGGTCCCTATTGAGTCACACTTAAAATGTTGGTATAGTTATTGCTTGGGTCAAACGAGAAAAGTGTTACTCCCTCTGTTAATTAAAACTTGTCGTTTACTATTCATGCACGCTTTTTTATAATGATAAAAACTATATGAAATATTAACTTTTTTTAAAATTTGTTTTTATAAATTCATACTTAATAGTAACAAGTATGAAATTATTAAAAAAATATATTAAAAAAGTCAATATTTTATATAGTTTTTAACACCTCAAAAAGCGTGCGTGAATAGTAAAACGTCAAGTTTTAATTAACGGAGGGAGTAGTTCTCAGCTATCTTGGTAAGTAGTATTCACCTATGTTAAAGCCCTTCATTAGTCACTTCAGTTTGGACTTTTTATGCTTCCTTAGAGGAGATTATTATTGTACTCCGAAGTGTTTAGGGACACTCTTGTTTTAAACTCCGTATTAGCTTATTAGCTCAATTGGAAGAGCAATGTGTTGTACACATCGATGTGGGTTCGAATCCCATATAAGCTACATGGTGGTTATGATTATGGTGTTGAGGCTTGTATGGGATTAGGAAGGATTGTCTACACCACAAAAAGCTGTCATGTCTCTTATTTCTATTTCTCTGTCATTTTTTTTTTGAAATTATGATTCATATTTTTTAAGTAAGACAACAACTCAACAGCCTATATGGGATTTGAACCCATATCTTTGTGTCAAAACACAATGCTCTACCGTTTGAGCTAATAGGCTAAAATGTTCAAATCAACTAAACTACAATTTGATCATCTAGAATGACATTAACATCACAAAATAGTAAACTAATTAAAATGTTAGTGAAGCATGAATTCCACTTCTAATTCACATGTGGCATTGAAGATCCAACAGTAACTGAGATTATAAGATGAAATGAGAGAAACTTCTCTAGCAAATGCATGGAAACAGAAGGGGATACCAACCCGACGAAGAGAATTAGCAATATTGAACTGACAATTTCTATAGCATACTATCTGAAATCGAAACAATAATCAGTAACATAACATACCAGCTTCCTGAAATTCTGTCAAGCTCTATGATATGAGAAGCAGCAGCTTCCTTAATCCACTCATAAATCACCTATATATATCATCACATGGATAAAGTCTTCAAAATATCTTAAAAAAAAGGCAGCATCTAACTTTGGATATGACATATATAATGTTCACCATATCAAATATCGAATCTAAGATGTTATTGGAACTGAGGTAGTTATTGGAATCAAATTGAGGCTTATTCCCCCAACATCCACCTTCGAATCAGATTTTTAGTCTTTCAGTTTCTATATTCATTTACAATTACAGTTTATGTATTCTGTATTTCAGATTTTTCAATTTATGCATAAATTTTTTTAGATTTTTAGATTTTCTATATGCAGATTTTTAGACATTATGTATTCAGATTTTAAGATTTTATGTATTCGGATTTTTATTCATTCACTTTCTACATTCATTTACATTTTCAGTTTATGTATTATGTACTTCAGTTTCTGCATTAGTTTTTCAGTTTTTTAGATTTTCTGTATGCAGATTTTCAGATATTCTGTATTCACATTAGAAAAACAAGAAAAATGACAAATTCCATCCATCCTTGAAAACTTTTGGAGAGGAATATAAGCCAAAGAAAAGTCATTTATCTACCATAAGACTAGTAGTTGTTGCATTGCATCCAATTAAAAAAACAAAACCGGGTTTTTGTATTTCTCTAACCCTAAAAAGTGAAATCAATCCCTAACATCCAAATTGGAAATGCTCAACAGGTAATAATGCAAGAGAAGGATGGAGTTGCATTTAGTTGCTGCTATAACTAAAAAATTTGATTGCACATACCTTCTTTCGAAAACCCCCCAAATTTAAAACCCTAAATTTCGAAAACTTTAAAATACATACCTTCTTTGACGTCGTTTCTGTATGATTGTTCATGGTCAGCAACCTACACCTCCGTTCAGTGTCGCTGCCTATGTATGATTGTTCACAACAAAGAGCTAAACAAAAATCTATAGGTAATAACATATGTGTTGGGGCTAGTGAATTGAGAATTGAGTAACAATTAGAAAATCACTGTAACTAGCTAATTGTAACCTAAACCATAACCCTCAAATTCATAAACTCAAAATCAAACTCGAAATTGAATTCAAATCTATCTAGATTCCTCATGATCACACACAAATCTAAGTTCCATTTCCATGTTGCAGACAATTTTCATTGCAGACCAAATTCTATCCTTCAATGAATAATTTTCGAAGCCCCAATCGGTCGTAGCAAGAATGTTGTATGGCCCCCTACCACATCTTCACTCCGACTTTTCGGTTATATCATAACTCAAAAGAACATCATGGCGTCTCCACTAGGTCTTAACAAGCGATCCACAGGTGCCCCCATAAATGCTTGTATCCACTTCGTAAGGCGTCATAATGTAAACTCGGGTCGGGAAGGTTTCAAAAGGGTTTCTCGATTTGGTATCAAAAGATAGGCCTCAAAATCATTGAAATTCTTGGTCGCGTTCGGTCTTTCAAAATCGAAGTTAATCATTTTTAGTACCGTTCAAAATCTTTCAAATCCGACGTTAGTCAAGCAATTTCAGGACTCAAGAGGGGGAATCATCCACCTCTAAGGGCTAATCTCATATTCTCTTCCTAGGTTCCAGATCTGAATCATGTTTTATCAATTCAGTTTTGATAGTAGGAGGAAATCGAGTTCTTAAATACAAATATAAATGTAAACCGACTCCTAGCCTATGCAAATAATTACAAGACTTCCTCCCGTTGTAGTGGAAGGGTAGTTAGGATCGATCCACGAGGAGGCGTGTCAGCGGGATCCTAGTAGCGTTGAAAATCTCACGTCTTTCGTCGACCAGAAGCCTCGATCTCGACCTTGGTGCTCGATGTCGACCTTGGCTGTCGCTCCTCTCTGCAACAAAAGACCTGCAGAGACAAAAACAAGCAGTCGATATCGACTAGGGTAGGTCGATATCGATGTTAGCAGACGAAATCGACTGGCACAGAAGACTGCCAGTCGACACAGGTGGCCGATATCGACGTTGTGGGGTCGATATCGATCTCAGTAACTTGGCAGGGATGCTCGTCGTCGACTCAGAAAAGTATCGACGAAACTCAGTGGTCGATATCGACGTCTGTTGGTCGATATCGATGTCTTTTCCTGCAAAGTTGTTAGCTTTTTGTTGGCAAAGAAAGGTCAAAGACTTAGGATGAATGAGGATGCGATGAACAGAATAAAGACAATGTTTTGATGAATATAGACTATGTAAAAAGCAACTCCTAAGATTAGGGTTTACCACAACGTTAAACAATGCATGTGATAAGGTAAATAAGACGGACAATTGCGTTATTTCACCCGAGGGACAAGCTTTCGCTGTACACCAACTCTTAGGATTACTCTTGCAAATAAACCTAATTGTCTCTACCAATTTTATGTTTATAACTCAAGTTGCTAGCATGAATCCCTTTTCTTTCGATTAGGACTAAACATAGAGTCGTAGGAGATGATATAGACACAACGATATCAACATCTAACACTTACCTCAGGCACGCATGGCTAACGTCGGGCTCACCCCGACCCTAAGAGCTTTGGGGGACTACTCGCACCTCATCATGGAACTTATCATTGATTGGAAGGGAAATTGCATTAAAAACTTTGAAACTTTACAACTCAACGTCAGCTCTCGCAAACGCTAAACCCTAAAGCTTCTTCTAACTCTAATGAATGTAATTGAACTCTAAAATTGGATGATTGAATGCAAGCCCCCTAGGGCTTTATTTATAGCTACTAACTCTCGCTAGCCAAGGATTGTAACTTCTATCTAAACTATGAACTCTATCCAGACAATTAGGATATGTCTTTTATTTTGATAAAACTCTAACAACTTTGATAAATCTCTAAGGTAAAAAGTAAGTAAAACTTCAGCTGCCATCTATCTATAGTTACAAGATAATTCGTGCTCATTGAAGATAGAATTGCCAATCTGCGTCTCGAAAAGCGTGTCAAACCCGTGTCGAAGTATGGTCGATATCGACCAGGAAGGTCGATTTCGATGTCTCTATTTCTGCTCGACGAGCTCAGATTCCCTCGATTCCTGGGTTCAGGTCGATATCGATGTATAGAGGCCGATATCGAGTGCTTTTCTCTACTGTGCATGGTCCGTCTCGACACTCAGTTCCGTGTCGGTGCTCTGTAGTCGATATCGACCTTCTGGGTCGCTTTCGACCTCTTCTCTGCTCTCCTTGGTTTCTTCGTTTTGACTCCGATTTCGCTCGAATTCCTGCATAGTTAGACCAAAACTTGTGCAGACTCTATTTCTTGCACGTTAGCTCATTCTACACAAATTCGTATAATTTTCAACCTTTATTTTAGGAATCGAATAAAATATGAAGTCAAAACTTGCGAGTAAAATAGGTACAAATATGTACATCAAAATACCCCATACTTAGACTTGCTTGTCCTCAAGCAATAACCAAGCAATAACCAACACCTACAACACACCCTTCAAGTCTTTGCCCTTGTCAAAAGCAACATCATAAGCGGTAGCAAAGCAAAGCAAGTGAATTTAACGTCATAGCACATATTTAGGCGATCCATAGGCATATGCAATTTTGATCCAACCTCACAGGGATAATGTGTTTGCACTCAACTCTCATGTGTTTGGGCTATGAAGATCAACTCTCAACTCAATTCCATACACAATCTCATAAACATTGCAATTTATAATAATCCACTTCGCAACCAATTATGAAAATGCAATAAGAATCATCAGGAGGACTTTCGCTCAATGGAAGACTTCAAAGAAGACTCCATTCGGCGGGGTTGTAATGGGGCTTGGTATGAAATAAAGGGTATGGAATTATTTGGCTATCTGGTGCTTATATAATTCGGGAATCAAGACTCCTAAATCTCAACACTTACAATATCCAAACCATAACTCTTATAATGTAGCACTTTCCAAGCTCAATCTCCCATAATGCTCTTTTCAAACTCATCTTTCCATAATATGCTCTAAAGATGCACTAAAAGATATAAACCATACTATCAACCCTTCTTTCAAAGCCTAGTATGCCTCTAAAAAATATAACACTTGTATGAAATAAATAAAAGACTTAAGGACTTTGGCTCATGCACTATGTATATATATCTCTTTTTTTTTCTTTTTTTTTCGGATTTTTTTTTCGTATTTTTTTTGGACGAAAATAATAAATAAATACTAAAAAATATGTGCATTTATATGGTGAGCCAAAAATTCTTTTACAAAATATGACAAGATACAAATATGTACCATCCCATAATTTCCTTGCTCAAAACTGGACAATATGCACTTTTCTTTCCACAAGACATTAGTCCAGCCATTCTAAGTCTCAATTCCCAAATGGGGGTCAGGCTCAATTTGGCTAGGGATAATTTTGTGGAGTTTGCAATATCAGACATAGGCTAATTTTCCGGCTTCAAGAAAAGATAATGTAGGGTAGGTAAAGAGAGGGTAAAAATGGCTTAAAAGATGCCTCCGTCATTTAATTCTCGTAAACATAGACATATTTATACATTGGCTTTGAATAACTATCACAACATTTAGAGATGCATAGGAAGAGTAAATTCACTCAAGAAAGCAGAGGGATTTTTAATTTTCTCCCTATATGCCAAAATTCTCACAAGGACAATTTTTGTTGGATTTGCTTTTTAGCCTAGGATCATATGTGCTCAATTTCATCACAAGTTCACAATCTACATAAATTTTTTTAAGGACTTAGGCTTAAACCATCCAAATATGCCATAGGATTTACATGATCAAGTCAGCTATTGAGTTTTCATCATAGGAAATCTAAGTAGGGTTTAAAAATAAACTTAAAAAGTAAACATGCATTTTTTTGGATTTTTTTGACATTTTTTTAGAAAAGTAAAACTAAGAACAAAAATTTAAACACGAATGCAATGCGAAGAAGAAAACCAAGTTATGACCATAACACATGTTTTCCCCCCACCCCATACTTAAAATATACAGTGTCCTCACTGTATTAAAAGAAAAACAAGGGTAGAGAGAAACTCACAGCGCAACTTGCGGATTCAGGTTGATTTCAGATTAGGTCGATGCCAGAAGTCGATATCTATGTCAGAGGTCGATGTCGACTGCATCTGTCGAAGTCGAGGAAGAAAATGAAGTCGAGGGCTGCCAGATGATGGTCGATATCGATGATTATGGTCGATATCGACCTTTGCTCTCTGCTCCTGAGTCCTCGATGTCGACTCCAGGAGATGGCTTGACCCTGGGGGGTCGATTTTGACTGGCCTGGTCGATTTCGACTGCCTCTATGTAAGCTTCTTTCTTCGTTGGTCCTTTTGCTTAATAACTTGAAATCTTTGTTAGAATTATAGATAAAGCCACGAATTATCTCAGTTTTAAAAGTTTAAAAATCCAAAAATCCTAAAAACCATCTATGAAAAATTTAAAGGTTTTATGTACATGCTCTAGAGTTTTGAGTCGCTAGGCCGACTTCTCCATCAATTCGTCATGAGCCTTTAATGCAGGGACCCTTCAAGCTCGAGCCTTCTCCTGGATCATCTAGGTCCTTTTGGTAGTAGCTAAGTTCGGCAACTAAGGCTTCTTCTTTATTGGGCGTTTTCCTTCTTTTTCTTGACCTAACTTTTTCAATATAAGCAAACCATGGAGCTTTGACCCTCTCATTAGTTGAATTGTCACTAATTGGCTTAATTGATTTATCAATAAGGGATAGAAGAGGGTTAGGAGTCATACCCGGGCTTACCTATTTGGGCCCAAAACAAGAATCTTTGGGCTGAGGGGTGCTCAATTTCGACCAAGGGGGGTCGATTTCGAGAGCTTTAGTCGATGTCGACATGTGTGGGTCGATATCGACGTCTGTGACCCCATACTTAAGCTCCTGGCAATAATCTGGCTTACTCGATTTCG
This sequence comes from Persicaria maculosa, assembly GCA_963922045.1. Taxonomy (NCBI): domain Eukaryota; kingdom Viridiplantae; phylum Streptophyta; class Magnoliopsida; order Caryophyllales; family Polygonaceae; genus Persicaria; species Persicaria maculosa. Next base: position 9,245,772 of record OY998271.1, read on the forward strand.
ACCAAGGGGGTCGATTTCGATGTTTTTAGTCGATATCGACTGGTTCCAATCGATGTCGACCCTGCTTGCTGTTTCCGTCCTCGCCAACAAAAATTTTCGAAGCTTCTCCTTAGCCGGCGAGAGGACAACTTGCTCCAGATGCTTCGTTTCGCTCATGGTCGGGTTGAAAGAGAATTCTATCACTTCGTTCCCTATAGTAAAGGTTAGTAATCCTCGACGTACATTGATATTGGCATCAGCAGTAGCTAAGAAAGGCCTACCAAGGATAATAGGTACTACAGGATCTTCACGCATCTCCATACAATGAAATCAGTAGGCACAAAGAATTTACCTACCTTTACCAGAACGTCATCAACTATACCTATGGGCCTGACGAATGAGTTGTCAGCCATATAGAGTTTCATATCCACAGGTTCAAGTGCGCCAAAGTTCACCTTTTGCCAAATAGAAAGAGGCATAATACTTACGCTTGCCCCTAGGTCACATAGGGCCTTGTAGCGATGTTGGCCAAGCCCCATGGTGATTGCAAACTTCCCTGGATCACTCCTCTTCTCAGGGAAGTCCATCTTTAAGCACTCCTCTGCGATCTCTGCCATAGATCTCTTCTTGCTAAGGATGTCTTTGAGGAATCGCACATAGGCGGGCATCTCGTTTAGGGCTTCTGTAAGAGGAATGGTAACGTTAAGACCTTGAAGAATCTTTACAAAGCACCTAAAATTACCTTTGGTAGGATCCTCCAATGCTTTGGATGGGAATGACAATGTCTTCTTTGGCGGAGGGGCCAAAACGGTGGTCGGAGGGGCATGCTGGGCATCAACATCGACTGGGACTTAGTCGATATCGACCGGGGTGGTCGATGTCGACCTCGGTTGTGGCTCTGATGGCTCTGCAGTGGCCTCGACGTCGACCTGGGGGTCGATATCGACGTCTGCCTCGACATCGACTGGGTTGTCGATGTCGACTGGGTTGTCGATGTTGACTGGATCTGCTGCTTTCTCCTCCTATTCCATTCGTGGCTTATGTACCTTGTTGCCACTCCTTAGTTGCATGGCTGCGATGTGGCCCATTCTGGATTGCCCCTTAGGATTTGTAGTTGGTTGCCCAGGGAACGTTCCGGACGGTCTAGGGATTTGAGCCGCCAATTGACCCAGTTGGGTTTCTACGTTCTTTTTCCAAATATCCATTTCTCCAATCCTTGTGGTAAGGTGATTGAGTTGAGAATGGATTGCATTGTTGGATTGATCATTTTTAGCCTGATTTCATCCAGCACAAGTTGTAGATCATCCTTCCATTGGTCCCTCTCCGGGTGCCCAGGAGCTCTATAAGGTGGTTGGTCCCTAGGGTTAACCGGGTTCCTTTGTGGTTGATGGAACCTTTGGTCTCCCCAATATTGGTGATTGGGACCCCTCATATAGCGCGCCTCTTGGTGAGTCTCCACTAGTTGTACTTGTTCAGCATGGGGGCACTCGATGGTGGTGTGTCGCTGTGATCCACATTCAATGCAATCTTGGTTCGCTGAAAGGAACCTCACTTGCTTTTGGAGCTTTCGAAGTTGATCTCTATGGAATTGCTCCTTCACGTCTGGATCGATCACATTAGAGGGTTCATATAATGACATAGATGGGGCAGGCCTCGACAATGATGATGTGTCGGAAGCCTCAGGAGTCCCATATATGTTGTCGAACTCCACCAACCTCTCTATGGTGTCCCAAGCCTCTTGTGGAGCGAGTTCAAGGTAGCCATAGGAGGTGTAGGTGTTGATCCTCTCCTTGGTTGCAGCATCAAGGGCATTGTAAATGATCTCCTGAATCACGTACGATGGTTGGCCATGCGTCGGGCATGATCGTAGTAGGTCCTTAAACCTTTCCCAAACAGTCGCCAGAGCCTCACCAGGCTTTTGTTTGAAAGCTCTGATTTTCTGTCGGATCAACGCCGTCTTGGATGGAGGGAAGAATTTGTTGAGGAATGTGTCTTTGACTTCATTCCAGGTGCGAAGCGATCTTGGGGCTAAGCTTTCCAACCACTGCAATGCTTTACTTGTAAGAGACCAACAAAAAGCTTTTAGTTGGACATATTCAAGACTCTGTCCATCAGCAATAGTATCACAGAGATCTAAGAAGGTTGATATATGTTCCATATGGCATTCATTAGGTTTTCCTTCAAATTGATGCCTTTTTATTTCAGTAAGGAAGTTAGGCTTAATTTCAAAATTAGAGGCAGGGATAAGAATCGCCGATTCAGGCACTGTGAGCGCAGGGTGCATGTATTGCTTGGCATTCCGAGGGAGGGCATTGATTTGGGCTTCTATTTGCCTCCGACCTTCCTCCTCCCTATCTGCACGCTCCTTGCTGCCTCTCTAGTTGTTAAGTCCTCAAACTGCTTCCTTAGTTGCTCAATTAGCTCAGCCTGGTTCGCGTTGTCTGCCATGATTCTCTGAGCTTGGGCTCTTAGGTGGAAATAGCATTCAAGGTCATCTACTCCTTCAAATTCAGGTGGGCGATCAACGCGTCGCATACACCTGCAAGGCCAAACTAGATAGAAACGTGAGATAGACTACTAGGGCGCGATTGATTGACTCCCCGACAACGGCGCCAATTTGATAATAGGAGGAAATAGAGTTCTTAAATACAAATATAAATGTAAACCGACTCTTAGCCTATGCAAATAATTACAAGACTTCCTCCCGTTGTAGTGGAAGGGTAGTCAGGATCGATCCACGAGGAGGCGTGTCAGCGGGATCCTAGTAGCGTTGGAAATCTCACGTCTTTCGTCAAACAGAAGCCTCGATCTTGACCTTGGCTGTCGCTCCTCTCTGCAACAGAAGACCTGCAGAGACAAAAACAAGCAGTCGATATCGACTAAGGTAGGTCGATATCGATGTTAGCAGACGAAATCGACTGGCTCAGAAGTCTGTCAGTCGACACAGGTGGTCGATATCAACGTTGTGGGGTCGATATCGATCTCAGTAACTCGGCAGGGATGATCATCGTCGACTCAGAAAAGTATCGACGAAACTCAGTGGTCGATATCGACGTCTGTTGGTCGATATCGATGTCTTTTCCTGCAAAGTTGTTAGCTTTTTGTTGGCAAAGAAAGGTCAAAGACTTAGGATGAATGAGGATGCGATGAACAAAATAAAGACAATGTTTTGATGAATATAAACTATGTAAAAAGCAACTCCTAGGATTAGGGTTTACCACAGCGTTAACCAATGCATGCGATAAGGTAAATAAGACGGATAATTGCGCTATTTCACCCGAGGGACAAGCTTTCGCTGTACACCAACTCTTAGGATTACTTTTGCAAATAAACCTAATTGTCTCTACCAATTTTATGTTTATAACTCAAGTTGCTAGCATGAATCCCTTTTCTTTCAATTAGGACTAAACATAGAGTCGTAGGAGATGATATAGACACAACGATATCAATATCTAACACTTACCTCAGGCACGCATGGCTAACGTCGGGCTCACCCTGACCCTAAGAGCTTTGGGGGACTACTCGCATCTCATCATGGAACTTATCATTGATTGGAAGGGAAATTGCATTAAAAACTTTGAAACTTTACAACTCAACGTCGGCTCTCGCAAACGCCAAACCCCAAAGCTTCTTCTAACTCTAATGAATGTAATTGAACTCTAAAATTGGATGATTAAATGCCATCCCCCAGGGCTTTATTTATAGCTACTAACCCTCGCTAGCCAAGGATTGTAACTTCTATCTAAACTATGAACTCTATCCAAACAATTAGGATAGGTCTTTTATTTTGATAAAACTCTAACAACTTTGATAAATCTCTAAGGTAAAAAGTAATTAAAACTTCAGCTGCCATCTATCTATAGTTACAAGATAATTCGTACTCATTGAAGATAGAATTGCCAATCCGCATCTCAAAAAGCGTGTCAACCCGTGTCGAAGTATGGTCGATATCGACCAGGAAGGTCGATTTTGATGTCTCTGTTTCTGCTCGACGAGCTCAACTTCCCTCGATTCCTGGGTTCAGGTCGATATCGATGTATAGAGGCCGATATCGAGTGCTTTTCTCTGCTGTGTATGGTCCGTCTCGACACTCAGCTCTGTATCGATGCTTTGTAGTCGATATCGACCTCCTAGGTCGCTTTCGACCTCTTCTCTGCTCTCCTTGGTTTCTTCGTTTTGACTCCGATTTCGCTCGAATTCCTGCATAGTTAGACCAAAACTTGTGCAGACTCTATTTCTTGCACGTTAGCTCATTCTACACAAATTCGTATTATTTTCAACCTTTATTTTAGGAATCGAATAAAATATGAAGTCAAAACTTGCGAGTAAAATAGGTACAAATATGTACATCAAGTTTCTATCATTCTCACAATTCCAATTCAAGGCATCATATCGAGGATCAAGAAGTCACTATTCCAATACTAATGCATCAGCCTAACACCTAGCAACATATTGGAGGTCATCATCTCATATAATTATTCATATCAGAGATTCTCATTTTATCACAAGGACAATATATACCATGGCTGACTCTATCATATCATCACATAGCAATGGGTCACAAGGAACCTGCATATAACTACCAACCATAACGGAACACAACCATCACTCATCCATCATCACTCTCAAGCCAAGATCAACCTCATCTAGGTCTACTAACTCAAATTCGATAATAGTCCTGAGTACTGTTGCATCTTGCTTATTCTATATCCCACTCATAGATGATCTCTTTAGCCTCAAAACACCCCCAATTAAAGCCTAAGTCCCAAACCATTTACTAGGTATTTAACTCTTAGGTCATCTAGTCATTCTAGGATAAATTCCCCCCCAACAATTCAAGCTCAAGTCCTAACATTCCACCTAACCATCTAGAACCCACATCTCGGAATCCACAACCGTCCAATTACCTATTTCGCTAATCTCAACATCTCAATCATCTACCAAGATTCCTTATTAAGTATATCCTCATCCTAGGTATGTCCCACCAATTTCATCCATTTCCCTTTATGTCTTTCAAATTTCGCCCGATCGTTATCCCTCAATAAGGAATCCTAAGTCACCTCAATACTCAAATCTTATGTCCGATATCTCTAAGCATTCCCACTACTAATCCACCTCTAAAGATCAGACTCGTACTGCTAGCCTCACCAACGACATCGTACTATGTCCTCAATATTGAACACAAGGTTCATTTTGCTAAACGACTTACACATCCCAAGACAACACAAGCACCTTACCTCGATATAAATAATCAATCGCCTACTTTCGACAATTGCTAATCTAGAGAATATCTAGCATTAACTCATAACCACCAATCATCAAGTTCCTCTTCAGTCCCATCTATCTTAATTGATCAACAGACATATTCTACCTTACTAATTCATCAAGACCCAACTAATCCGAATCATGACACTTCATATTGCAAAAGATCACGACAATTCGCCTGTTCACCGTACTGATTCCCCATTCCGATCCTCACTACACCTTATCCAATCGCGATTTCTCAAGTCGTCCTACTCTAGTTCCTCATGTTCGCATATTCCTAATTGCCCAATTTGCAATTCCTCAACCTTAGACATATTACCGCTTAAGCTCCTATTTACCAAGTCATCATTCCCATAGAATTTCCTTATCATTCTTACACAAGTTACCCAAAGTATCGCAACTAGATTGAATCTTCCACAATATTCAACTATTAGCATTCTTAATCTCCTCTACTTTGCCTAGCTCCCTCATTCATTACTCAAAACCTTCCTATCTTGAATCTCAAGCAATCAATCCTACAATAACATCAACAACATTCTCACCTAACTATTACCGCTTCTCCTTGAAGGTTCATCTTCCATTTCCTAATACCTCAATAGTCAAGTCAAGTCATACCAATTCAATTCCTTCCCTATGCTAAAGTCCTCCAATCAGACTCTATTAAGCATCCTTAACATTACCCGAGCAAAATCCAAGTACAAATTCCACATCCAGTTTGGTTATCATTTGAACAACCTACTTCCCAATGTCTACGACTCTTCAAGCAACCCCAATACTACTCACTCTCGACGGTTCCAAAATTTATTTCTTACCAAAGTCGTTCCCAACCTGAGCACACATAACCTAATTCCAAGTCCTACAATTCCTTAACCGTTCCTAGTCATCCAAGCCTTAATGTCACCAAAATTCGCTCCCTGACAACTTAACCACTACTCCTAGTATACTAACCCATCTATCAACGCTTCCGCTATAAGCTTGATCAACTCCTAGCCTACCTATCAACACCTAGAACTATCATAACTACCTATATCACACCAAATCCCAAGATCACCCTAACGAACTACCCTAGTCCTCATCCAACTACCCTCCTATGTTACCCGCATATACCAACACCTCTCGTTCAAAATCCCGCCATCCTAATCCTACTTCTCTCCTAAGGCCTACCTAGAAGCTCGTCTGAAATCCACTAGCCACTATCTCCTATCAATCCTAGAACTCGCTCGGTCTTACCTAAGCTAACATCGCCTCCCTACATCCCTAGCTCATACTATCATTGATCAAATCCTACAACTCAAGTTCCCTCACTGCCCTCCGATCATTCTACTCAAGGTCCTCTGCCCACATAATCAAGCGGAACAATCATGAAACTCATCACACATATCCTACATCATACTTGCTAACACCCTCTACCTACAACATCATCAGTACATCGTCAGTCATATCATACAACTCAAGGTACCCCTATAGTCAATAATATTACAATTTATTATACACATAGACATAAGCTAGTCAAATAATCAAGTTGCATCATGCTAATGACCATAACAAGGATAACATCATATCATATCATAACGCTTCATCATCACACATTAACAGAGTCCATCATCTATCATTTCATATCACTAGATCATGGTTCCGACAATTTACATTTTATAGGCAAAGCGTTCAGGCGATAATCATTAACTCAGAATATCACACGTCATATCATCGTTGCATATCAGAACACTAAGGCATCAAAGCAATATTCACTACCATCCCAGCCTATCAATGTCAGCACATCAGAATTCTTCATCATGTCCATTCTAGAACTATCGTATAGGGTTCCAAGTCAACGGAGATAGGGGAAGGACAAGGGCGGACAATCTGGGTTCCTACAGACTCGAACTCGGACCGAGGCTAAAGACGATGAGACGAGAGACAAGGTTACAACCCGAGAATGACAACGATGCCCTTATGGAAGTCTATGAGGTTATAATTGTGGAAAGCGAGCGTGTATTCGTCATGGAGTATATTAGTCATATTATTTCACACTAGCATGTTCCTATCCCAGAGACAAACGACATATGCATTCATACATGTACATATAATTAATTTCTACATGGACGTGCATGCGAGAAAAACTGGCAACCCATCATCTCATGTAATAATCATGCTTGGCACATAATCATGCGAGATACGAGGTCATGCAAAGCTTAATAAGCATCTCAGGTATTCCATATATGAACAATTGCATGAGCATGGTATACAAATAAACAGGTAAGGTCAACTATAAGCATGCCGAGATATGCACCAAAGCATGAATACAATCAAGGTAATCCAAATAGGTCCAACCCAACATTCATGTGTCATTTTATATATTCATGCAAGCACGAGAGGACGTCATAGAAGGCATGATAAGAATCGAGGGCATCATCAACTAATCATGCTAAGGAGATCATTTTACGGAAATATGTATACCAAGAAGAGCTGACCACACTACCATGAACCTAATCCAAAAGAGAGCAACAATCATGAAGAGTTATAACATGTGACACATGCACTCAAGCAATCATTAGCATGACAATGCAATAAGCCAAGTATATCATGTTGGAACTACATAGGATCATGACAGAATTGTAGCAAGGTATAACACGAGACTTAAGCAATGTAGCTAAGCATGAATATAAGGGCATATGTAGTTTCTCACAAATGGTCATTCACAAGGTTCATGTCAAGAACGTACATAATATCATATCAAGTCATGCAATTCTAAAGAAGCTACCATTATAATCAGACAGAAATCCCTAAGGGCGACCATCGACTCATCCCAACCGACTCGTTCTAAACTCTGAATCATGCCAATACTCACCCTCCCTAACATACTCAAGTAATCCTCACGTTCGAACACAACCCCCGAAAGTAGTTGGCTAACCGACCTAATCCTCATAGCGGACGTTGGCATAGGTAGGAGAGTCGATCGGAACATCAATGGCCGAAATATGAAATAGGACTCAGAACGAGGATGACCGACTCTTTTTGACCTTTACTAACACGCCTAGATGTCTTGTGGAACGGACGATAGAATTGGATTATTAAGGAGGGTTGAACCATGGAAGAGACAGTTCGGACAAGACGGGGTTCTGATCATATAAGAATAAGGTTCCTCCCGCTATCCCATTTGCACAAACACTCATTACATGTTTCAAGTTAAGGTATTCCGATTAGTTCTCTATCCTAAGCACAATAGCACTAGTACAGAAGTAGTCAACGAGGCAAAGATGATCCCTTTCAAATTTTATAAAAGCACATAAACGATCTATGCCGCCCTTCGAGGGACGGCTGACCGGAGGGGCAAATACCTCACGGCCTCCTAACCCATGCTACTCCAACCCTCAGGCTTCTTGGAGTCTTCGAAACCCGTCTGTAAAAGAAAGCTAGTATTTTGCCCACCGTTCCCCGAATTCTACATCTATAAGGGATGTCTACCGCTTGAGTCTCTACCCACGAGTTCGATCCTAAAGGCCGGTTAGTCTAGGGTTAGGTTCAATTAAATTCATTTTGCCCTTTTGAAAACATTTTCCAAAACCATTTGAAATCTTCGGGCCATTTTCAAGACCATTTCAACTTATCATACTCGGATTGCAAAACCTCCCTCTGATACCAACTTTATAACGGCCCGGGATTATGATTCCCGAGTTACGTTTTGAGGGATAATACCCCTCGTTGGATCTTGCTCTCCGAGTATAGGTTGAAGGTTTTAAATCAACAATTTTGCTTTAAAGGTAGGATTTCATACCCAAAACCGAGAGAGACCGATGGAATCCCCGGGGTAAGTCCCCTGTACCTGCCCTATGTCTAAGTCGTGAAATTCATTGATCATACAAACAAGAAAGATTCCAAATTCATACATAAGGTTGCCACGGCGGAGCCGGGTCAAAACATCCAAAACCAAACCGTTAATATTGGTGAAGTCAGAGTCTCGACTCTCTCTTTCTGCCATGTTAGTCCCCGTGGTCATGCAGCCAAACCAACCTCAATAGTGATAAGTATAATGGATACCTAAAAACGTTAATAGTAGGAAGGATCAGATGATACCCACATGAGTCAGTCCCTTCATTAAGGGTGCTGCCCCCACAATATGTGCACATATATGCTATACATAATAATCATGATTCTAGATGCAAGGCTGTAATGGCCCAAATATAATTATTTGGGTTTAGTTTCGAAGGTTGGGAACCTTCGTTCGGATCTTGCAATCCAGATACGGGTCAAGGTTTCAAAACCTCAAATGAGAATGTTTTAAAGTGGGGATTTTGAACCCCAAAATACGCACGGGCTGTTGGGTACCCAGAACCTGTCCTAGCTGACTAAGTCGCTCAAAATCCTTTGAAGTTCAAGCATGCTAAAACAGAAATCAACGTACAACTTGCCACGGCAGATCCGGGTCAAAACCAAAACACGAGAAATATGAATATTGACACATCCAAGTTTATAAGGTCAAGAGTCGGTCTCTCGGTCCAAAAATCACCAAAAAGGGGAAACTCCGCCATGTAGACATCAAGCAATCAGAATATGCAGAAAATACCTTTAAAAGAAGAACGAGGAAAGGAATCAGATCGAGCCACGCATCCAGGACCTGAAGTCCTCGCTGAGGCCACATAGTATGTGCTATACCTAATAAAGATGCTCTAATGCAGTACGAGAATTAAACACACAAGGCATCCCAACAGTTCATATATAATAATAGAAATGCAATAAATGGGCCCACATAGAATGCCAAGTGGCATGTTCCAACTCTCGCTCGTGGGACCCTCGCCTCACTCGGGGCGAGGCATATGTAACGCAATGTCCGTACCTTGCATCGAGGTCGGAGTACATATGATCTATGTAACGCATCGTCCGCACCTATCATCGAGGTCGGAGTACATAGCTTCTATGTCACGCATCGTCCGCACCTAACATCAAGGTCGGAGTACATAGGTATGAATGGGATCAGGCTGTACCCTCACCAACTCTATCAGGACAACCCGATGGTGTTGGGATGTCCTATGACCCTAGCAAAGACTCTATGACTCACAGATCACGACCGTTCTCTTTTCAAACGCATAAAGTAAACAGATGCTCGATTAATTAGTGCAACCTAAACAGGATACTACATGATCATGCTTTTATGAATATGCAACACCTGAGTAAGCTCCCTAGGGAACTTACCTGAAATTGCCGAACAGCAAAGCAAAGCAGCAATAGAGATAATAGCCAAATGCTCACAAATCACCTAGAATATATAAAGGGACATAAATATAAGTCTATGTCTAACTTACACAAAGCATAACTAATATCACACATGTAAGCGTCGCATCACTACTGGAATTCTGTTATTTAACATCGGCTCATTAACATCAGCTAGAAAAACCTGTCATGTTAAAAAGTTTTTTAACATCTGTTTTTAAATTTGCGATGTAAATAAAAGTATAGACATCATCCCATTTATTTGACAAATGTTAAATATGTGTTTTTTTTTAAAAAAAATTAGAAGGCGCAGAATCAAACCTGAATTAATTTGAACAACCGCTCAATATTCGTACCATATCTAATACTTCATCTCTAAAAAAAAAAGAGAAGAACTCTGACCTCCCATTCCCAAATCCCAAATCCCAAATCCCAAATCCCAGATCCCAGATCTGAAACTTAGATATCATCCAGCTCTCCTTCTCGATGCTCCCTCGCTCTCTTCTATTCCATGGAGCCATTCTTCTTTCAGTTGTCCCTATCTCGTCCCTCTATCGCCCTATTATCCCTCTTTATCTGCCATGGAAGCCCAACCCTAAGCCTCACCTAAGCAAACTCTCTGTCTTTCTTCTCTTCTACTCTCTCTCTCCTCATTCTCTCCCGTCCCTCTCACACCTCTCTCATTCCAAGAAGGAGGGCACCACCTCTGTTGAATTTGTCGAAGTCACCAACACCGAACCATCCCCGCCCGATTGATTTTCAAAACGAGCTTCAAATAATATAAGTTAATGAAAAATTGAAGGAGAAATGAAAAATGGAGGATTTCTATTGGGAAATCTTTTCTTTCTCGGTACTTCGTCCTAATCACAGGCTCGCCGCCACCCCACTGTTAGCAGGCAAACTCAAAAGAGGAGGGCAGAGGCGGGAGAACTAGGCAAGAGAATGCTAGAGGGAGACAAGAGGCGCAGTACACCACCCCAGCAGATCTGAGTAGTCCACCACCCCTGTGTATGAATTCTCTGAAACCCCTCTTTTTAGGTTTCAATATTAGGGTTTTGTTTTTCTGATTTGTCGATTTCTTGAAATTCAGAGATCTCCGTCTCTGCTGAAGCGGAGGAGTGGCTTTAGTGTCCACCAGGAAGCGAAGGAGAAGGCCAACGAGATCTCTGACTCTGCTGAAGAAGTAGTGATTTCTCTTTTCTCTTACTTTTTCCGATCTCGATTTGTTATCCAAGTTCTCGGAGTTGTTTTGATTTCGGAAAAATTGATTTTGTGTATTACTTGATGGTTTCTTTTTGCTGTATGCTTTGTAGGAGTTCAACATGGAGACATTGCAATTAGTTGAAGCGGAGAAGAAGAAGATCAGACAAGAGTATGAACGTAAAGAGAAACAAGTTCTAATAAGGAAGATGTGAGTTTTTTTTGCTTTCGAGTTTCGGTTTCGTTGTTTGGATCTGAATCTTGTTGACTTAACTAATTGTGTGGTATAAAGAATGTTCTTAACTTCATTTATGAATTCTGATCTGCCAGTGCAAGTTCGATAAGTTGATTAAGCTCATCATAATTATAGGATCTTTGCTATCGGTTCTAAATTGAATTACTTGCTCTACTTGCATGCTTCAAAAGATCTTGAATTTGGGAAGTGACTATAATTGATTGGCAAATAAAATCTCGTTGGAATGAATATAGGTGGATATGACTTGTTGAAAACGAGAAGGCAACTTTCTCTCAACTGTTGACCTAATAAGTAGTCATGGTTGGTAAAACTTCTATTTTACTGGAAAAAACTAATTTTTTCTTTCCGCCATTGTTAAGATTGAAATTGTTAAGGAGTATAGTTGCAATAATATGCATTTGAATGAAACGGGTATCAATTATCTCATCAGTTTGTCTTTCCGTTTCATGAACGTGTTGGACAGGGTCGGTGCCAAGAAGGTGAAGAATGTCTGCTCTGCCTTTACGACCTACTATAGGGAGCAAAACCTCCAAGGGTATAAGCTTCACTATAACTCCTTCGTTCTTAATTTGTTGATCGATTTTCTTGTGTTGGTGCAACTATAAAATGATCAATAGGCATCTTATGCATATTCTTGACGATTTTCAGGCCTTACAAACCTGTTTCATTGTATGTTTGTATGTTTTTTTGGTAGGGTTTAGACTTGTCTTTTTTACCTTTTAGGTAATATACAAGGTTTAGACATGTCTTGCTTTTCAAAAAGATGTGTTGGTTAGTCAATTGCTTGCCATAACTGATTTCTAATAATTAATTCAAACTTGAGGATTATAAATACCTTAATTTGCACTATAGTGGTGTGTACAAGAAAATATCCATGTACTTATATTGTTTAAATACTCAGTTTAGGTGCAGTTGATGTGAACCATTATCTGCTTAAACTCTTCCTTAGCTTAATTGTACGTGAGTCCTTGTTTTGGTTTGATTCCAATCGACAGCTACTGGTCGGTTTGACCTGATTTATATAATGAACTGCTTTCATATCAACATCAATGTGGTCCAGATATATATGACTGAATTTCATGATTAATTATGCAAAGCATATGGAGAAACAGTTAAACACACACAATTTCATCAACTAAAAGGGAGAATCAAGCAAGTGTGGTGATCAATGCTCAAAATCGTTATCCATCGATGCAAGATCAGGTTTTTGATTCGTAGTGCTCAACTGATACGTCTACTGCTATATAGAGTATAAACTATAGTTAGCAACTCTGATCTTCCAAGAATCTGTGCATCGTTATTGATTTCCCTCCATTAACATGGTTTCAGCACGAAATTGTGGTCCAAACTAAAACCAAAATTGAGAATGAGTACTATATGTCGGTCTTTCTGCCAGTACTACCATTTATGCCTGCTGAATTATGCTTTGTTTACGTGTAGCCTCGAGATACATGCTATGTGAAAACTCTAGGGCTGCCAGAACTGGTCTACAGCGGACATCAGCTAGACGCGTATTCTTGGGATGATTACCCTCCCCTAAAGGAGCTTTTGGACTTGGTAAGGACTAAGGAACATTCAAAACTTGCTTCCTTAGCTTAATTCGCCTTTTTATTTTCTTCTAAGACTTATTTTGATTGTTATGAATTGAAGGTCCATGGGGCTCTGCCCGGGAGCAGTTTTAACAGCTTGCTACTAAACAGGTACAAAGTCGGGAATGATTACGTAGGCTGGCATTCTAATAATGAAGCGCTTTATGGCCCCATCCCTGAGATTGCCTCCATCTCCTTTGGATGTGAACGCGACTTCATCTTGAAAAAGAAAACGTCTGCTTCCACGTCGTCCACTGTTCAAGGTATACACTCCTAAAATAATAGTGTGTGCAACATTTTAGGCAATTTCATATGTTGCTTAATTGTGCATTGCTTTCGCAATCCAGATCACAAGTAAGCGGATAAAGAGGAGCAGCGACATTGAGCAGCACAAATTCACCCTAAAACACGGGTCCTTGTTGGTTATGAAAGGCTACACTCAAAGAGATTGGGTCCACTCGGTTCCCAAACGAGCTAAAGCGGATGCAGTGTGAATCAACCCGACGTTTCGACACGTTCTTAAGGATTGATGCTATTGATCTTTTGAGGTTCAGTCTCAATCTTCTCCTTTTGCACAAATAGATTATGTGAGGCAGTGAGGGTAAACGTTCAGTTGAATTTCATCATATAGAGATGGTTTCATTTAGCAGCAAGAGCAAAATCTGAGCTTAATTTAATCAAAAACCTCATATGTCTTTGTTGTGAAGTACCAGTGATGAAATTGATGATTATTAGTTTCATTTTTCAGCACTATGTATTCAGGTTTCTTGCAGGTGTCTCATATGTTTACAGCAAGTTAAGCAGGAATACGCCGTTGTGAGGAGAAACTCGAGACCCTTCTATCAGTAAGTGAATTAGAATACACTAATTCCTTTATATAGAAGATGAATTCCATGATCACTGAGGGTTTCACTTTGATGAGGGATTTATTTGCAGATGCAGCTGCAGATCAAGGCAGCTGGTGGGGCGGTTCCAGTGATCGAGTAAAACGTATGATCATTACTATATTGAGCAAAGCAATTTCAAGGCTAGAGAAACAAGAATTTTGGGGAGAGTTGTGCATTGTCTTAAAAAGAGTAAGATAATCTGTTACCTTATTTTTCTTTTATCATGTTAATCATGTTGAGGTTTTTTCCTTATGCTTTTTATTACAGGATTCTTAAATTGATTCATCAAAGGTCTTTAACAAGGTTATATCTTTGGTGTGTACAATCCTGACTAGAGATGAGGCAAGTATCTTAATGCACTACTCCTAGATCTTACTTTCTTATTTAAAATACTTCCCATGCTCCTGAGAACAATTATAAGGACAACAGAGATGCCATGTTTTCTGTTTTTTCTATTGCATTGTAAAACCAAAGACAACAGAGAAAATTTATAAGGACAACACATGGTCAATTGAAAAAGCAAATTTAACAAAACTCAACCTCCAAAAATGTGTTTAATGATATGTGCTTTAGCAGAAAACACAACTTCAAAAACTGTGTTAGTCTTCACTCTTCATTAATTATTGAATAGAGGGATTTTATGTAATAATTGGTTCTGTTTATCTAGTTAAGTGAATGAAAACGGGTGCTTGCTGTTTCTAAGGGAACTTTGTGGGAGAAAAAGCCAATGCTAATAGAATAATTGGCTAAGAACTTCGAAATATTGGGGTGAATCTAGAATAGTTTGTTTGGTGTTTTCTTTTGACATTAGTATTGGATTAGTAAATGATGTAATAATTTAATTTATTATTGCTAATTTAAAGCCTATTAGCTCAAATTGGTAGAGCGATGTGTTCAAGCACAAATGTACGGGTTCAAATCCCGTATAGGCTATAATGACAAAAAAAACAAATATTTCATTTAACATCGGCTACTAACCGATGTTAATCAAAATAAAAAATCGATGTCTATGTGGGTGATGTTAAAACTCAAAATTGTATAACATCGGTCAAAACCCGATGTCTTTGTTATGTTATAACATTAGTTATATTTTATAATTAATGTTGTAGGATAACAAAGACATCAGATTTAAAAATATAAACGATGTTATAATATACAAAGACATCGGGCTATGACCGATGTGAAAAACTTTTGACTTTTTACATCACCCACATAGACATCGATTTTTTTTGAAAGACATCGGTTATTAACCGATGTTAAATGACATATTTCTTGCATAGTCATAGAACTCATCATACATACATACATACATACATACATACATACATACATACATACATACATACATACATACATACATACATACATACATACATACATACATACATACATACATACATACATACATACATACATACATACATACATACATACATACATACATACATACATACATACATACATACATACATACATACATACATACATACATACATACATACATACATACATACATACATACATACATACATACATACATACATACATACATACATACATACATACATACATACATACATACATACATACATACATACATACATACATACATACATACATACATACATACATACATACATACATACATACATACATACATACATACATACATACATACATACATACATACATACATACATACATACATACATACATACATACATACATACATACATACATACATACATACATACATACATACATACATACATACATACATACATACATACATACATACATACATACATACATACATACATACATACATACATACATACATACATACATACATACATACATACATACATACATACATACATACATACATACATACATACATACATACATACATACATACATACATACATACATACATACATACATACATACATACATACATACATACATACATACATACATACATACATACATACATACATACATACATACATACATACATACATACATACATACATACATACATACATACATACATACATACATACATACATACATACATACATACATACATACATACATACATACATACATACATACATACATACATACATACATACATACATACATACATACATACATACATACATACATACATACATACATACATACATACATACATACATACATACATACATACATACATACATACATACATACATACATACATACATACATACATACATACATACATACATACATACATACATACATACATACATACATACATACATACATACATACATACATACATACATACATACATACATACATACATACATACATACATACATACATACATACATACATACATACATACATACATACATACATACATACATACATACATACATACATACATACATACATACATACATACATACATACATACATACATACATACATACATACATACATACATACATACATACATACATACATACATACATACATACATACATACATACATACATACATACATACATACATACATACATACATACATACATACATACATACATACATACATACATACATACATACATACATACATACATACATACATACATACATACATACATACATACATACATACATACATACATACATACATACATACATACATACATACATACATACATACATACATACATACATACATACATACATACATACATACATACATACATACATACATACATACATACATACATACATACATACATACATACATACATACATACATACATACATACATACATACATACATACATACATACATACATACATACATACATACATACATACATACATACATACATACATACATACATACATACATACATACATACATACATACATACATACATACATACATACATACATACATACATACATACATACATACATACATACATACATACATACATACATACATACATACATACATACATACATACATACATACATACATACATACATACATACATACATACATACATACATACATACATACATACATACATACATACATACATACATACATACATACATACATACATACATACATACATACATACATACATACATACATACATACATACATACATACATACATACATACATACATACATACATACATACATACATACATACATACATACATACATACATACATACATACATACATACATACATACATACATACATACATACATACATACATACATACATACATACATACATACATACATACATACATACATACATACATACATACATACATACATACATACATACATACATACATACATACATACATACATACATACATACATACATACATACATACATACATACATACATACATACATACATACATACATACATACATACATACATACATACATACATACATACATACATACATACATACATACATACATACATACATACATACATACATACATACATACATACATACATACATACATACATACATACATACATACATACATACATACATACATACATACATACATACATACATACATACATACATACATACATACATACATACATACATACATACATACATACATACATACATACATACATACATACATACATACATACATACATACATACATACATACATACATACATACATACATACATACATACATACATACATACATACATACATACATACATACATACATACATACATACATACATACATACATACATACATACATACATACATACATACATACATACATACATACATACATACATACATACATACATACATACATACATACATACATACATACATACATACATACATACATACATACATACATACATACATACATACATACATACATACATACATACATACATACATACATACATACATACATACATACATACATACATACATACATACATACATACATACATACATACATACATACATACATACATACATACATACATACATACATACATACATACATACATACATACATACATACATACATACATACATACATACATACATACATACATACATACATACATACATACATACATACATACATACATACATACATACATACATACATACATACATACATACATACATACATACATACATACATACATACATACATACATACATACATACATACATACATACATACATACATACATACATACATACATACATACATACATACATACATACATACATACATACATACATACATACATACATACATACATACATACATACATACATACATACATACATACATACATACATACATACATACATACATACATACATACATACATACATACATACATACATACATACATACATACATACATACATACATACATACATACATACATACATACATACATACATACATACATACATACATACATACATACATACATACATACATACATACATACATACATACATACATACATACATACATACATACATACATACATACATACATACATACATACATACATACATACATACATACATACATACATACATACATACATACATACATACATACATACATACATACATACATACATACATACATACATACATACATACATACATACATACATACATACATACATACATACATACATACATACATACATACATACATACATACATACATACATACATACATACATACATACATACATACATACATACATACATACATACATACATACATACATACATACATACATACATACATACATACATACATACATACATACATACATACATACATACATACATACATACATACATACATACATACATACATACATACATACATACATACATACATACATACATACATACATACATACATACATACATACATACATACATACATACATACATACATACATACATACATACATACATACATACATACATACATACATACATACATACATACATACATACATACATACATACATACATACATACATACATACATACATACATACATACATACATACATACATACATACATACATACATACATACATACATACATACATACATACATACATACATACATACATACATACATACATACATACATACATACATACATACATACATACATACATACATACATACATACATACATACATACATACATACATACATACATACATACATACATACATACATACATACATACATACATACATACATACATACATACATACATACATACATACATACATACATACATACATACATACATACATACATACATACATACATACATACATACATACATACATACATACATACATACATACATACATACATACATACATACATACATACATACATACATACATACATACATACATACATACATACATACATACATACATACATACATACATACATACATACATACATACATACATACATACATACATACATACATACATACATACATACATACATACATACATACATACATACATACATACATACATACATACATACATACATACATACATACATACATACATACATACATACATACATACATACATACATACATACATACATACATACATACATACATACATACATACATACATACATACATACATACATACATACATACATACATACATACATACATACATACATACATACATACATACATACATACATACATACATACATACATACATACATACATACATACATACATACATACATACATACATACATACATACATACATACATACATACATACATACATACATACATACATACATACATACATACATACATACATACATACATACATACATACATACATACATACATACATACATACATACATACATACATACATACATACATACATACATACATACATACATACATACATACATACATACATACATACATACATACATACATACATACATACATACATACATACATACATACATACATACATACATACATACATACATACATACATACATACATACATACATACATACATACATACATACATACATACATACATACATACATACATACATACATACATACATACATACATACATACATACATACATACATACATACATACATACATACATACATACATACATACATACATACATACATACATACATACATACATACATACATACATACATACATACATACATACATACATACATACATACATACATACATACATACATACATACATACATACATACATACATACATACATACATACATACATACATACATACATACATACATACATACATACATACATACATACATACATACATACATACATACATACATACATACATACATACATACATACATACATACATACATACATACATACATACATACATACATACATACATACATACATACATACATACATACATACATACATACATACATACATACATACATACATACATACATACATACATACATACATACATACATACATACATACATACATACATACATACATACATACATACATACATACATACATACATACATACATACATACATACATACATACATACATACATACATACATACATACATACATACATACATACATACATACATACATACATACATACATACATACATACATACATACATACATACATACATACATACATACATACATACATACATACATACATACATACATACATACATACATACATACATACATACATACATACATACATACATACATACATACATACATACATACATACATACATACATACATACATACATACATACATACATACATACATACATACATACATACATACATACATACATACATACATACATACATACATACATACATACATACATACATACATACATACATACATACATACATACATACATACATACATACATACATACATACATACATACATACATACATACATACATACATACATACATACATACATACATACATACATACATACATACATACATACATACATACATACATACATACATACATACATACATACATACATACATACATACATACATACATACATACATACATACATACATACATACATACATACATACATACATACATACATACATACATACATACATACATACATACATACATACATACATACATACATACATACATACATACATACATACATACATACATACATACATACATACATACATACATACATACATACATACATACATACATACATACATACATACATACATACATACATACATACATACATACATACATACATACATACATACATACATACATACATACATACATACATACATACATACATACATACATACATACATACATACATACATACATACATACATACATACATACATACATACATACATACATACATACATACATACATACATACATACATACATACATACATACATACATACATACATACATACATACATACATACATACATACATACATACATACATACATACATACATACATACATACATACATACATACATACATACATACATACATACATACATACATACATACATACATACATACATACATACATACATACATACATACATACATACATACATACATACATACATACATACATACATACATACATACATACATACATACATACATACATACATACATACATACATACATACATACATACATACATACATACATACATACATACATACATACATACATACATACATACATACATACATACATACATACATACATACATACATACATACATACATACATACATACATACATACATACATACATACATACATACATACATACATACATACATACATACATACATACATACATACATACATACATACATACATACATACATACATACATACATACATACATACATACATACATACATACATACATACATACATACATACATACATACATACATACATACATACATACATACATACATACATACATACATACATACATACATACATACATACATACATACATACATACATACATACATACATACATACATACATACATACATACATACATACATACATACATACATACATACATACATACATACATACATACATATACCATCTCCCATATTTCCTCTATCATCTCATTATAAAATATCTCATCATACTTGCAACTCATATTCATACTCTATGGCATCTTCATATTCTCATCAAAGATCATACATCATACTAAATCATAGCAATAGCAACATATCATAATTATCATAATTCAATATAAGGTTCCATCATGTCAAATTACGCTTCAATTTATATAATCACATCATATCATATCACATAACATATCATGCTTCTCATACATCATGCTCTTAGTCAACTCATATTCACATATATCACATAATTCTCAAGTTCAAATAACATGATTATTT
This sequence comes from Persicaria maculosa, assembly GCA_963922045.1. Classification (NCBI taxonomy): domain Eukaryota; kingdom Viridiplantae; phylum Streptophyta; class Magnoliopsida; order Caryophyllales; family Polygonaceae; genus Persicaria; species Persicaria maculosa. The sequence continues at coordinate 9,268,795 of OY998271.1, forward strand.
CATCTTAAATCTCAACATCTTAAAAGTCATATATGAAATATCATATAATCATGCCAACAATTTATAAACATTTAGACACCAAATACTTCATATAAATCATCAAACCATCCAATAAGTTAGATCAAGTAAGTCAACTCGATAGTCAAACAATTCTTTTAAAATCGCTTAGCCAAATCCCGACATTAAACATTTAAACCTTAAAGCCCATTTTCTCAAAATCATATTATAGAAATCATTCCGGCATTTCAAAGAATATTTAAATATAATAAAATTTTAAAATCATTTTCTCAAATTCTTATTTTAAAATCATTGTCTTAAAATCATCTTATAAAACATTGTATAAGAACCCATCTCAAAGAATATTTAAATATAATAAAATTGTCAAAGTCAATCCATTTTAATAACCCACATTTATAAATCAAAATACTAAATTACTTTATCTTTTCTAAAATATATATTAAACACAACAGAATATCATAATAATATATATGTCAAATTATACTATTTCTAAACACTTTTATAATATATAATAATTTTTGGAACCTTAGAAAATCACCAAATAATAATAATAATAATAATAATAATAATAATAATAATAATAATAATAATAATAATAATATCATAACGAATAAATAGTTAACATATACTCACATATAATGAAAGATAACATATTAACAATTTAATCATCACAACCCAGAAAATAGCCCAACACCCAAACCTTATAACCCGGAAAAGAATCCGAACCCGAGCCCAATCCCAATACTCAAAACGGATCCTCAAACTGAACCGGCCATTAAGAGTCCAGACCGGACAAAAGAAATAAGAAAAGAAAAGAAGGGGAACCGGGTTTTTGAACCCATCCCCAACCTTCAATACCCCTGCCCAGGCGCTCGGAAAACCGAGAGAGAAAGGGAGCCCGGAGCTCTTTCCGGCAGCCTTTCGACCTGAGATTCACCTGACCCGACCGACAACCAATTCCGACCATAACCCAAGCAAAGAGAGCAAAGCGCGAATGAGGAGGAGGGAGAAAGAGAAAGATTACCGAGGTTGAGCTTCTCCGACTCCGAGGGCGGTTCCGGCTGAGACGAAGATGGAGGAAGTATCCTAGGATCCGAGTCGAACGTGGATGGTCATAAAGGTGCGCCTTTACACCGTTTCAAGTCGAAAAAAGGGTGGATTCGAGGCTTATAAAACAGAACGGAAAACAGGGGAGAGGCTGCGCTTGGGGCTTCGGCGGTCGACGGCTAGGCTCCTTCTCCAGCGTTCTCAAGCCGCTGGGAGTGGAGGCAACTTGGTGACTCTTTTGTGGCTCGTTTGTGGTCGATCAGACTTCCTCTTCCCTTTCTTTTTCACTCGGCGAACAGTGGGGTGCTGAGGCTATGAGCTTCTCGACGACGACGACAATGGTGGCGACTCCGTCATCTAGTTGTGAGACTGAATGGAAGGAGGTGGTAAGGTGGTTCGATTAGGAGAGGAGACAAGAGAGATGTGTGGTGGTGAGGTGGGATTGTGGTGATTTGGGGCTCTCGGCAACAGGCTCCAATAAAGGGGGTTTTTGTGGGTTATCTAGTGAATGAAAGAGAGAAGAGGAGAGGGAGGAGAGGCTGAGGGTTACAGATTTTGGATGATGATGAGGTGAGGAGGGATAGTATATAGAGGACGATCGGGGTGTGGGTGTACTGGCAATGGGTTTTTGGTTTTTGCAGAAGGGAGGGCAAAGGAGTGCTGATGTGCTGTGTGAGGAGAGTGAGCAAGGTGCTGTAGTAAGGCAGTGTGGGTGGGTTTCCTGCAGAGGCCAACAACTTGGAGAGAGAGAAGAAAAGAAAAAAGGAAAAAGAATTTAAATATGGAAATGGTCCTGACCATATATTTCGAAATTCGAAACCCGCCAATCCCGACTTCTAACGAAATAAATCAGAATTTACATCAACTTCCGAGAACGAGCTAAAATGATAAACTCTAAATTATATTTCCAAACTCATTTCTTGAAAGCGAAATTAAAATCCGTTCTTAAAGTCCGATTCAAACTATGCCGGAATTCGTTTCGAAATAGTTTAAACAAGATTTAATTGCTCGAGGTCAAAAATTTCAAAATTTTTCCGAATCTACAAATCTAATCAAATATAATTAATTACTTTTCTAGAATAATAACTTTAAAAATTCCCGGTCTTTACAATGGAGGAATATGAACACATTAGCATGCCCCTAAGATCAAGTGTTTAATAATAATAATAAGGCCTTATCACAGAATACCAAATGGTATGTCCCTCTCCTACCTCCACCCCCTTCCGATAGGGCGGAGACTGGCAGCTCATGAATGCATTCCTTTCCATCATAATCGAATCGGCCCGCAGGCCCGACCCGTAATCATATATAAATCCCGCAGGCAATCTCGTAATCATACTCATAATATAAATAAGGAAGTTCCAAATGACTCGATTGACTCAGGACGGGACCCGATGGGACTGGGCCGTCCTATGACCCTAGCAAAGACTCTAGTTACTTCACAGATAACGACCGTTCTGTTTACATACGCATAAAGAAATAGAATGCTAAACGATCAGTGCAACCTAGCAGGACACTACATGGCATGCTGATCATGAATGCAAGCACCTAGTATATCATGCCCATAAGGCAGAGAATATCTATTCGATCTGAGTAAGCTCCGTAGAGACTTACCTGGCGGTGCAAAACAGCATTGTAGCAATCACACAGTTCAAAGTCACCTAGCAGTCATAATGGAAGTATAAGTCTATCTATCCAATCATACAAGCACACGCGATATCTCATAATTCCACATATCTCATCATTACCATTTCCTCCTCACCATCCGTTCACCTCATATCTCACACCTCAATATAACTCATCATCTCGATGTATTATCTCAACTCACCATATCAATATCTCATCTCAATGTTTCATCATGCCTTAACTCATTATCATATCATATAACATTTCTAGTAATCATGTATCACCATCTTATATATATATATAAGCCATATTCGTACTCTAAGTCATATCATACTTTAATATATCAACGCATCACAATCTCATGTTTAAGGCATCTATCGACATTGCATCTCACAATTCATACTTAATAATCATAAAACATCAAAACATTCTTACTGACACAAGTCATCAAATTTATTCATCAAGTCAACCCAAGTAGGAATCCCCGAGTCCCCGAAATGCTCTAAATCTCACGTTAGGTCAAATCGTTATTCAAATAATTCTCTTCAATTATACTTAGCCCAAAGATCCATTTATAATCATTACCCTTTAGATGAACTTATTTTATTATTCTATCAAAACAATTCTGACCAGGTTAGGTTATTTTCAAAATCCTCCTTTAAATTTTATTTAATCAATTTCCATTTATCAAAACAATTTTCGACCTTTGAAAATATTCGTCAAATTCCTTTTTTGATTAAAGCCTAATAATATATTTCAAATCTCCATATATATATATATATAGGGATTGACTCCTGTGAAAACCTCAAATTGTGGTAAAAACCGTGAGAACTACTTTATAGCTTGGTTTATTTGAAACCTGTGCTAAAAACCTCAATTACACAGCGACTTTACAACTCAGTTCAACCTAAAAACCGTGCTAAAAACTCCAGTTTTAAAATAATACATGACTTTATATCTCAGTTAAACCTAAAAACCGTGCTGAAAACTCATATTTTAAAATTACATTAGTGACTTTATAACTCGGATTTATTTAGAACCAGATTAAAATATGTGACTTTATAGATCGGTTCTATTCAAAACCGGGCTATAAAGCTAGTGAACTGGGCTAAAAAGCCGGTCCTCACAGGTTTTTACCGCAATTTTGGTTTTCATCGGAGCACACCCCTATATATATATATATATATATATATATATAGGGATTGGATCAAATGTAAAATTTTCATAGGGTGTAAAATGCTTAAGGTGTAAAATTCTCTTAATGGGCCTAATTTTTGTAAGTAAATTGCTAATGAGCCTAATTTATAAGTAAATGAGCCTAATTTAATTAGTAAAAATGTCGACATCATGTGCCCCCTTGCCCCATGTGTGTGCCCCCTGCCCCTGTGCCCCCCCACTGTGCCTCCCCTTCTCGGGTAAGTTTTTTTTTTCCACCGCAAGATTTTTTTTCCTGTCAACACTTTCTGTTGTGCAAATATAACTTGATGTTGTGCACATATAATATTATGTTGTGCAAATATAACTTTATGTTATGCAGACATAATAATTTCTTATAGATAAATAGGTAAATGGGTCTATTTCAATTATAAAAATTTATAACTGAAATATGCTTAATTTATGGGTAAATGAGCCTCATTTTATGGGTAAATAGGTAAATATGTCTAATTTTATGGGTAAATGCATTTTTTTCCCGTTTTCAACACTTTTTGTTGTACAAATATAAAGTGTATACATAAAATGATAAATTGCAAGAATAAAATGACGATGTGTATGGATAATAATATGAAGTGCACAATTAAGATTATTGTTAATGTGTCTTGAATCATTTTTCACCGGTGTCACATCGGGGGGTCCGGGGGGCGGAGCGCCCCGGCGGTGATCTCGCTGACCGGTCAGCGAGTCGGGGGTCTAGGGGGCGATGCGCCCCTGGCGGGGGGTTAGAGGGGCAGCGCCACCCCGCCTTTACGGTATGCAATGTTTATTTTAAACGGACTTATCGTCTATCTGTTTTTTACGTATAACAATTTCAAATTAAAGTGCATAAATAAGATTAAAATGTGCAAATATAATATTATGTTGTGCAAATATAACATTATGGTGTGCATATATAATAGGCTTTTAAATTAAAGTGCATAAATAAGATTAAAATGTGCAAATATAATGTTATGTTGTGCAAATATAACATTATGGTGTGCATATATAATAGTCTTTTAAATTAAAGTGCATAAATAAGATTAAAATGTGCATAAGTAAGGTTAAAAAGTGCATAACTAAGATTATGATGTGCATGATTAGCATTTTGCGATTGTTGCGCTCTTGTCTATTATGTAACCTATGTGGGATTTGAACCCACATCTTTGTGCAAACGCACATTGCTCTACCAATTGAGCTAATAGGTCAAAAATATGCACTTTTTAGTTTAATCTCTCATCTAAATACTGAACTTAACAAAACCAACAATTTCATGGAGCAGCACTGGACACTGGTATTTCTGTTATACATGTGATATGACTGTCAAAAGGCTATTGCTCTATCTGTGCAAAAGTTTGTCACCGTGGTCATCGTGTTGTGTACTCACGCTCTAGTAGTTTTGCTATTAATGGACTTTATAATCCAAAAGAATTTCTTTATGTCAAAGCATTTCAGTCTGCTAGCATAAACTGATCGATGTTATTAATGTACATTTAGACGTTATTGTTGCACTATGTGATTTTAAATTTGCACATTGTATCACTATTAATGCACTTTACAATTTTATAACAATTTCAAATTAAAGTTCATAATTAATACTAAAAAGTGCATAAATAAGGTTAAAAAGTGCATAACTAAGATTATAATGTGCATGATTAACAATTTGGGTTTTTTTTGTTCTTGTCTATTATGTAACCTAGGTGGGATTCGAACCCACATCTTTGTGCATACGCACATCGCTCTACCAGTTGAGCACATAGGCCAAAAATAAATGGATTTTAGGACAAATACTATTTCGAAGATGCTAAAAAGTTATCTCACCTTGATGGCTTCCAAGATCTTGCTGAACTCCATATTGTCTTCATTTTTGACAGTGGTTTAGCACAACACACATGCAGTTTTCATGTGCACAATCTACTTAGAACAGGAGAAAAAATACTTTTATAAGCAAAACCATTTATTTCAAGCTTGAAACAGGATTAGAGTTATTGGAGAAAGTATTACCGATCCCAATCGTTCTTTTCCATTCACAATGCAGACTATGCAGTTTGGAATCTCCATCTTCTTGCAAAGAGCTGGAAGCGATACAACCAACTCAGTTGGGTCCACATCATGAGCAATAACCACCGATTGAGCTTTGTTCTGTACATAAGAAACAACCAATCAATCCACAAGAATAAAAACCAATTCCTACTGTGAGATCTCAAGACATTTACAGCCCATGATAACTATAGAAATTAGCAACCTGCTCAATGAGGTATCTCACATGCTTGAGACCATACATCACCACAATTTGGCGATCTATCCTTACACACTTCAGTTTAGTGATCTCAGAGAGCTCTCTGATTAGCTTCTCATCAGGTGAATCCAGTGACAGCCTCTCGGTGCTCGTGGTGGCTTGGGGGGCTTCTTGGCACTCATTGCCTTAGGCTTATCCTTCACTGATTTCTTTTCCAAATAGATAGTGTTCCTTCTTATCTATCACCTTGACATTATCCACTGCAACATCAACGTAATTTGAAGCAACAAACACAGTCACTCTCGCCTCACAGTGCATGGATACCGGTTCATCACTCGCATTACTATCGAGAAAAGCCGCTCCACTTTCAAGATCAAGCTTCCAAAACTTCAAAATTCACAAACAATCTGCAATGAAACTATGACAAGTGATGATTCAACCCAAAATCTAAGCAATTGGGTAGTAGAAACTATGACAACAATGAAGATATATATACCTTAATTTGAAATTCTTAAATGACTGGTTGAATTTAAAGTGTGAATCATCAGGATAAACAAACCCCAAATCCAAATATGAAATCCTAAATTTTTGAAAGTAAACATGATAAAAATTGAGCTCACCTACCATGTGACAATAGAAGAGCCCCTTTAGATCATTAACAAATGGTTAAAGCCTAAATATTGTTGTAAGATATCTCAACTAAAAAGCCCCTTTAGATCATTATACAAAACCCCTTGCATGCAGATCATTATATCCAAATTTAACGACGAGTAGAAGCAACTAAAAACCATAAGGCTTACCTGCAACAACATCAGGTGGTGGAGGGGCGACCTTTGGTGCTGGAACTTGAACCGAAGTCGTTCCTGGCCTCGTTCGAGCACAAATTGGGGCGAACCTCTAGCGTGCAGATCATTATTCCCTTCTGTTTCTACCGAGTCTTTATCCTAATTAATCTCCAAAACAACCCTTAACTTGATCGAAAAAACAAATTGGAAATCAGTTCAACCATATAACTTTATCATCATAATTTAAGCATTAGTGATGCTACTTGAAAGCTACAGAGCAAAAATATACATATGTTAGTACAATATTTTAGATCATACTAAGAAATCATTAATGAAAACATGATAGAAATAGGAGAGATAGCAATCATAAACAAATAATAGAGATTCAAGTTTTTCAGATCTTACTGACTCAATTATTTTGAACTCAAAGAATCTCTTGTTAATTCAATAGAACTTATTCAATTGCAATGGTCTATGGGGATACAACAACATTCATGTTGATGTGAACAACCTAAATGAATTCATTGAAATTTAACTTCGTCATTCAAATTCAATGACATGATGTGATAACATTGAAATCTGAATTTAATAAAAATTGCGAATTCTCAAACACTAAGCACAATCAGGCATGAATTTGGGATGAAGAAATTAAGAGAAAGAGAGATGTGCAACTGCAAGAAGAAAAGTTGGGAAAGGGGAAGATCTTATAGAGTAAAATGGAACTTAGGAATTCACCTGCTAGGGAATTTATGGGAGAGCGAGGGCGAGCCAGATCTGAGGACCTAAGTACGGCAAGGGGAGTCGAGGAGCAAAAAGGGGCAAATTTGAGGGGATCGAAGGGAAGGGAGTATGCAACCCTATGCACTCGTCTCTACCACTGTTGTTTACGGTTGTCTCGATGCTGCCAAGAAGAGAGGTCGGAGTCTGCTAAGGGTCGGAGTTCGAGGCTCCGAGACTTGGCGTCGGCGGTTGGTGAGGTCGGAGGGAAGGAGGAGCAACAGGTCGGGAAGGAAGGAGGAGCAACAGGTCGGGTGGACTTCTGTCTTTGTTCAGCGTGTTTTTTTGGCCGGTTAAGCCCGATTAGTTTTTTTTTGTTTAAAAATCAAGCCCGCGTTCCGGTTTGCAATAAAAGACAAAATTTTACACCTTAAAGACCATTTTACACCTTAAAGACCATTTTACACTTTAACCTCACCCTATATATATACCCGTAATAATTGTGTTATCAAGTTAAGATCCCACCCTTTTTTATTTTATAAAAACCTGCCCTTTATTTATTTTTGCCAAAACTGGATCCATTTAATTTGTTAAAATCGGATTGTCTTGAAAACTAGCCCAATTTATTAGCTTCCTTTTAACCCAAAACTGAAGCCCACGATTCTAGCCCATTCTCCCTCTCATTTGTAAATCTGAAGTCAGACCAAGGATGGGGCCCACACGCTGATGTGGCGCCAAGGTGGAGCTGGGACCCGCGTGCCTCCTTCCTCTTCCTCTACTCCACTTCGTTTCCTCTGTTCGAAGTTCACTCCCGCCGGCGAGCTCGAGCTCCGCCTCGTCTCCTCCATGTTGGGCTCGCCCTTAGCGCCCACTCCCTCGCTCTCGCACCCGCAATCCGACCTAGCACCCTCACTCACCCCCCAACTCTCCCCCCGGACTCCGACTTCCTCTCTCTCGGTTACCCATCCCCAACCTTGCTCTCGGTCTCGTGCTCACGCAAAAATGGAGCTCTCCCCATCTCGAACCCAGAATAAGGAAAATGACTAAGAATTAGAGAAAAGGAGTTAAAAGAGAGGGCTCACCGAGGGTTTGGTCTCACCGGAAACAGGGCGTCGAACCTCGGTGTTGCTCGGGCTGATGTCGGCGGTCTGGGGGCTCCTGGGTGGCTTCTTGGCTCGTCGGCGTCGAGGGAGTGTGGGTGAGTGTCGGGGTTGCTTCTGCTACTGTATCGAGGGAGAAGAATGTTGAGTCATGTTATGTTCATTAGTCATAAGATGGGTGATGACTCATCATAAGCAAGCTGCACGTTCATCATATGGGATTAATTCCCTTGTAACAGAAATTCAGTTTTCATCATTCTCTATAAAAGGTGAAGCGGGAAGATTGTAATGACTGATATACAGAAATCAATGAAATCAATATCGTTCAAATTCATCTTCTTCTCTCCCTCTCTGTTCTGCATTTCTATGCTCAGATCCTAGCTTCTGTAGCTCGATTTTGCTGCAATCAAACATAGTTTGACATGGTATTAGAGCTCGCAGATGGTTCTGATGGCCGGAACTCTGACGTCGGTGCTATAGATCAGATGAGTGAACTTTTTCTGCACCATTCCGACAATCCGAGTTCTATGCTCTCTACACGTCTCCTTGATGGTCATAACTACAGTCACTGGAGGCGCTCAGTTGAGGTATCTCTGTTAGCGAAGAATAAATTTGGCTTCATTACTGGAAGTTGCAGACGACCTAAAGATGCACTTCTCCAGCAACACTGGGACAGATGCAATAATATGGTACTCTCTTGGCTCTTTCACTCTGTTGTCGTACTGCTACGCAGCTCTGGACGAATTTGGAAAGTAGATTTGGTGTTGCTAATCGAACAAAGCTATATCAGATACAGAAAGATCTTATAGCTCTAGAACAAGGAAGCAGTAGTGTTTCAGATTATTTCACCAAATTTAAACGTCTGTGGGATGAGTATGCAACTTTGCTTGAATGTGAAGTTTGTGATTGTGGATCTACACTTGCTGTGACAAGGATGATTGCAAATCAACAGGTGATCTATTTCCTGATGGGACTTAATAAAGTATGCAATGTTGTGCGTGGCAACATATTGATGATGGCTCCACCTCCTAGCATAGATGATGCTTATAGGTTTGTGATACAGGAAGAGCAACAGAGAGGGATGAGCAAAGGTGCTCATCTGAAGGTGATAGTTCTGCATTTGCTTCTCAATCAAAAGGAGGTTTCTCTGGTCCTAAGAAGCCTCTGTTCTGTGATCATTGCAAAATAAGTGGGCATGCCATTGAAAAATGCTGGAAGGTGCATGGTTATCCTAATAATGCAGGTTCTAATGGTTCTTTTTGTGATCATTGCAAGATTGGGGGCCATACTATTAATAAGTGTTGGAAGATACATGGTTTTCCAAGTAATAATGGCACACAGATGACAAGTTCCAGTTCTCAGAGTTCATTTAATGGTTCACGACCTTTCTGCACTCATTGCAAGTCTCTTGGTCATGTGATTGACAAATGTTGGAAGCTTCATGGTTATCCAACTGACAATAATCCCTCAGGGAAGAACAAGAAGGTTGCTGCAACTGCATCTTCCCCTATCACATAGGAGTAATATCAGCAGCTGGTGTCTCTTCTGCAGAATCATGAGGTGAAGGAACCTAAAGCCATGTTGGCAGGTAAGAATACTTGTCTCTTTTCTTCAAAGCTTAACTCTGCTTGGATCTTGGACAGTGGAGCCACAGACCACATGTCACCTAATGTTAATCTTTTCAAGTCCTATAATCCTTTATCTGTACCTTCATCCATCACTATGCCAAATAATAAGAAAGCTCCTATATCTCACATTGGCATTGTCAATGTTTCTCCTCAACTACAATTACATAATGTCCTCCATGTCCCTGATTTTCACTTCAACTTGTTATCCATTCAAAAGTTGTCCAATGACATTCATTCTAATGTTCTTTTTACTCCCACTTCTTGTATCATCCAGGGCCCTTTGATGAGGAAACCTATGGTAATTGGAATTGAGGATCATGGACTTTACATTGCACACAAGCCTTATGAGCTAGATTCCTTTCTTGAGTTGACTACTATTTTACAGAATGACTTTTTATCTTGTAAGCCTTTTGTTTCCAATTCTGGTGTTAGTTTGAATGCTATGAGTAAAGCAGAACTTATACATTGTCGAATGGGGCATTTGCCTTTTTCTCAAATAAAATACATTGATGATTCTCTGCATATTTCTTCACCTCCCTCTATCTGTCAAGTTTGTCCTCAAGCTAGACTGCACATGTAGACTTTTTCCCTCAGATCACACAGAGCTGTTGCTCCTTTTGATTTGGTGTTTTTGATACTTGGGGACCATATAAAGTCAGTACTCATAATGGTTACAGATAATTTCTCACATTGGTTGATGATTACTCTAAATGTACATGGACATATCTCATGGCATCTAAAACAAACACAATTTCCATCCTACAAAATTTTGTGTCCCTCATCCACAATCAATTCAATCTTTCTATCAAAGCCATGAGATCAGACAATGCTTCTGAGTTTGTTGATCAGTTGATGTCTAAATTCTTTGTTGATAATGGTATCTTACATCAAACTAGTTGTGTGGAATCTCCCCAACAGAATGGGGTTGTTGAAAGAAAACACAAGCATTTGCATGAGGTTGCTCGAGCCTTGAAATTTCAATCTAATGTACCCATCAAGTACTAGGGGGAATGTGTTCTCACTGCCACTTACTTAATCAACCGTTGTCCTCTTCCTGTCCTCTCAAATAAAACCCCATATGAGTTACCGTTTCATAAACCCCCTTCTTATTCTCATCTCAGGGTGTTTGGATGTCTTTGTTTTGTGAGTACCTTGAAAAGAGGCAGGGATAAGTTCCAACCTCATGCTAATCCATGTGTTTTCTTGGGATACAACTATGGTAAAAGTGCCTATACTGTTCTTGATATTAAATCCAATCTGGTGTTTCACTCCAGAGATGTTGTGTTTCATGAGGATCACTTTCCTTTTCACTCCACAAATTCAGTTTCTGACCTTCCTCTTCCTACATTACCTCCTGATACCTTCTTGCCTTTTACAACTACTCTAGGCCCTACCCCACTGTTATCCACAGATACATCATCCTATTCTCATGTCATTGAATCTTCTGACACAAGTGATTCACCTTCTCAGGATCATCATATTTCTCCTCCAGTTCACATACCTGAACCAAGTCCTCCTGCTTTTATCCCACGGAGGTCTAATAGGAATCATCATCTTCCAGCTCACCTAAATGACTTTGTGTGCTATGTCTATTCATCCTCACATACAGTTTCTTTTTATCCTCAAGCCCAGTTTGCCTATGTAACTCCTTAAAATTCTCTTGCTCTTTTGTCCCACATTTCATCCTATGTTGAACCTACCTCTTACAAAGAAGCTGCCCAAGATCCTAACTGGGTTATTGCAATGAAGAAGGAGATCAATGCCTTAACTGCCAACAAGACATGGGTTCTTGTCCCTCTTCCTGCAGGGAAGAAGGCAATAGGTTGTAAGTGGGTGTTCAAAGTCAAATTAAAGGCTGATGGGAGCTTGGAGAGACACAAAGCCGGTTTAGCTGGAAAGGGTTTTACTCAGACTGAAGGCATTGACTACCATGAAACGTTTTCTCCAGTTGCCAAGATAATAACTTTAAGAGCTGTCATTGTTGTTGCTGCTGCTAGGCAGTTGAATCTTCACCAGATGGACGTTAATAATGCTTTTCTACACGGGGATCTTTATGAAGAAGTATATATGTGTCTTTCTGAAGGATATCATGGTGCTGCAGGACTTGTTTGCAAGCTGCAGAAATCTCTCTATGGGCTTAAGCAAGCAAGTCGACAATGGTTTCACAAATTGACAACTGCCTTACTTTTACTGGGGTTCACCTCTCTCAACAAAAGTTTACACAAGAAGTTCTTATTGAATCTGGTCTTCATGATATCCGCAAAGTGTGCACCCCTCTCCCACAAAATCCGCGATTGGATCCTCTTCAGGGTGATCTCTTATTGGATGCTTCTCACTACAGGAAGATGGTGGGATAATTGAATTTTTTGACCAACACTCGTCCTGATCTTTGCTTTGCTGTGCAATCCTTGTGTCAGTTTATGCAGTCCCCACGCACCTCTCATTTGGATGCTCTTTATCACACCATTAGATATTTGGCTGGAACTCTGCATCAAGGCATTGTGCTTAATGGATTTGATAGTCCTAAGATTGCAGCTTATACATATTCAGATTGGGCTGCTTGCTCGTTTAGTAGAAGATATATTACTGGGTTTGTCATTCTCCTTGGTGATTCCCATATTAGCTGGAAGTCTAAGAAACAGGGTGTGGTTTCTAGAAGCTCGATAGAAGCTGAGTATCGTGCTATCGCCCAGACAGCTGTTGAGATCACTTGGCTAGTTCGACTCCTTGATGAGCTTGGTGTTGCTCCAACCAAGCCAGTTACCTTGTACTGTGACAATCAATCTGCAATCCAGCTTGCTAAGAATCCAGTCTACCATGAACGCACGAAGCACATTGAAATTGATTGCCACTTCACCCGTGAAAAGGTCATTGAGGGCCTCATTGGCTTGTGTCACATTCCTACTGCTTCAGCTTGCTGATGTGTTAACTAAAGTTCTGCCTTCTCATCAACAAAACTTACTCCTGGGCAAACTTGGGTTGTCACCACCCCAAGTTTGATGGGGGGTGTTGAGTCATGTTATGTTCATTAGTCATAAGATGGGTGATGACTCATCATAAGCAAGCTACACCTTCATCATATGGGATTAATTCCCTTGTAACAGAAATTCAGTTTTCATCATTCTCTATAAAAGGTGAAGCGGGAATATCGTTCAAATTCATCTTCTTCTCTCCCTCTCTGTTCTACATTTCTATGCTCAGATCCTATCTTCTGTAGCTCGATTTTGCTTCAATCAAACATAGTTTGACAAAGAACGAGGAACACGGGGTGGAGCTGCTGGGTGTGCTTTTGGAAAGACCAAGGGAGGCGATAGAGAGTGGAGGTGGTGGCCTCACCGTGGATGGAGGAAGAACATGGAGGTGATGTGATTGCTGGTAGTGGCGTGGTGGTTCAGTGGTGGTGAGAAGGGCTAGCCAGAGAAATGGAGCAAGGGGATAGCTTGGGGGCTTCAAGGCCCACGACACAGGGGAGGTGAGAATGGAGGAAGAGGAGACTAGGGGGTGGTTGGTTTGGGGTTTGTGGTTGAAGAGTTAGTGGGTTTATGACATTGGAAACTAGATATAAAAGAGGGAAATGGGTCTTGGGGCTAGCTGAGATTAGGATGGATTGCATCTTTGACCTCTTGTTATTTTGGGGTGGTCAAGGGTGGGAGATTGAAAGTGAAATGGGGTGTTTGCCCATTTGGGGAAAGGAATCTGTGGTGGGTTTGAATTCAAATATCACACAAGACAAGGGAGGGCTGAATTTTGGTTTTTGGTGAGGACGGAAGAGGTCGGAGTTTTCGATCCCGAAGTTAGCTCCCGAGTTTTAATTTTCCAAATCCCGCTCTCTCAATCAATTTGATTTTAAAAGCCGGAAGTATATCGTTATCCGAAGAAATTTTTTCGGATTCCGAGAAAAAGGACGGAATCGATCTTAGAATGTTCAAGATGGGCCGGAATTTGTTTTAAGAATCTCGAGTTCGGTTTATTATTAAATTAAAGACGAGATTATTATTTTTATTATTATTATTAAATATATATATATATATATATTTTATTTTATTTTATTTAAAACCCGATTAAATCCGTTCTAATTTTATTTCTAATTTTCTTTTTCCGAAAATCAAGCTTTCAAAATCCGGGTCTTTACAATTTAATTAGGCGAGCCTGAGGGCGATAAAGGAGATGAACCAGGGAGAGGCGGAGCGGCAACATGTGAGAAAGAACAAAAAACGAACGGGAGGAAGAAGATGGAAGTTATGGGCCCCGCCCTTGCTTATTCTCTTTATTTTATCTTGGGTGTTGTTTGATACACCGCAAATCCTCCTTCTTAAGCGCACGTCTATTCCAACGTGTAACCATTTTTAATTAATTAGCACGCTTTTTTAATTAATTAGACCACTACAAACTTGCACGTCCATTTCGAAATGGACGTGCAGATTTGTGGTGTATTTTGTTAGGCCGTTTTATCTTACTAGTTCAGTACCCATGCCTTGCACGGGTCTTGGTTTTGATATACAGTGGATATAATATTATTCATTATTTTTACATTTAAATTATAAGTATTATGTATTTAGTAAACCTTACACACTTCCTACGATATTGAATGATGAAAAAAATTTAACTATCTAAAGCATTAGAATTAAATAATAAGAAAATTTAAGCATTTCAATCAAATCTCAATCAAATCAATATAATTGAAGCAAATAGTATAACCACGAGGAATGGAAATAAATAAGAAAATGCAAGGAAAAAAATAATGAATAAGTATGATGAGGATCAATTGAAATAATTCAAAAATAAAAAGCAAATGGTTCAAAGTGACGGTGATAATGTTTTGGAATTCACATTGACGATCCATTCCACCACCCTTCATCACTTGTATGGAAACGGATAAATAAATTAATATCTATTACAAAATGATGATTAATAATGGGATAGATGCATTGATGTCATTAGCCTATGTTGACATGTTTGAAAAATTATACCTTATGTTTTATTATAACTGAAAATGACTAAGATGATAATTAAGAGTAATCATAGTAACTCCAGTACATGCCTACATGAAAATATATTGAAATGATTTATTTAACAATTGGGGAAAAACAACCCGATTTCAAAACCAAAATTTACGTAAATGAGATCCAAACTAAAATGACATGACATATTGACGATAGATTTTAACCTAATGAAATTTGCTAATTAAATTTATATTGTCGATTTTTCAATAATGTTTGATTAAGTCGTTATTGATTTAATAATTGATTAGATTTTAAATAACTATTTAACAATTGAATTCTCTCATTCAGTATTTTTTGTTTTTAAATTTTTAGGTGTTAAAAAGGTCATGTAATAATTAAAGAACTACAAACACCAAATAATAAACATATTAAGGGAAACAATGAAACTAAAACAAACAAAAACATTAAAGGTAGCGTGAAGTTGAAATTAAAACAATGTTCGTGTAGATCGGGACCATACACCTATTAACAATATTACAAATGTTCAGTAATTTCCGCAGTAAGTCCTATTTAAAAGGAATGATCAACACAAGCACCGTTAATTAACAATATCACAAATGAAAAAAATCGTATTTAAAAATTACAAATTTTCTTAATTATATATGCATATGTAAGTCAAGAAGAAGATGAGATGATTATATCGAAGCTCATGTGGAGAGGATTTTTTTGTGAAGAAATCAATGTTTTATGATAATTATATTGATAATTCACAGTAAAAAATCAAATTAGATTTTCGTTATTCACAAATTTTAATTTTCTTCCTTTATCATTCTATGATTTTTTTTAATGTCGGAGGAAGTCATCCACTAATCAATTTCAAAATCTTCCATCAGCATATATCAAATCCATAAACTTTATGACAACAAACTCTCAACAATTACATCACACGGACAAATAGATTGCAAGAAACCTAAAAGACCAAAGAAAAGGGGAAAAAAAGAAGAGAGATTGGCAGGATTTTGGGGGACGCCATGGACGTCTCTTTAGTCGTCGAATCAACGCTTGGAAAAATTTGAAACCACAACCGACAAAGGCATCCTCCCACGATGAGTCAACCCATCACAAACACCAAATCGAGGTTGTCATCTTGAGCTTCAGTTTCTGTTGCTCGCCCTGATCGATGCGAACCCGACTTGGATTCGAAACGGGTTGCTGCCTCCTCTTAGCGAGTTTCGGGTTCGCCTGCGAAACAACCTTTGCCAAATGCAGTAACCTACTTGTGGGAAGGGCAAAGCATTCATGAAATTACACAAACAAAAAATCACAATTGAGATTAAAAGCCAAAAAAGAAGGCTCCGGTCTATAGGAGAAAAGGGAAAATTTGGTAAGTGTTCATATTTTGGGCAAAAATTAAGCCCTAGGACAAAAAGGGTAATAAATTAGGAGGGTGTCCATATTTTCCAATTTTGCCCCTGCCTCTTTCCTGCTTCCCTATTCCCGTTTCTTTCTTCATTTTCACACAACATCACAAACGCAGAGCACCGATCGGCAGAGGCGAGGCGCGATTTCGATCTGGATTCCAATCTCGAGCGCATCTGTTGATTTCAACCCCAATTATCGACGATTTCGAGCTCTTCAATCAGATCTGAAGAGAAATTTGTTCGACCACACCACTGTCACCCAAAAATCGATTTTCAACAGGTAATTTTCTTATAATCTGTAATCTGGTGTAATACGAATGCGTTGATTATAGTACTGTAATTTGGAGCACAATTGTTGTCTGAGTTGTGGATTTGGAGAACAATTTGGAGAACAATTGATTACATTAGCAGAAACTGAACAACTATCATCGATTTTGACATCAGATGGGGATTTTGATCTACGTTGCTGATGTTGTGATTATAGAACTGTAATCTAGATTGCATTGTTGATGTAGTTGCTGATCTAAGATGCTGGTTTCGTGATATAAGGAGTTGCTGATTTCGTGACTTTCCTGATGTAACCAAAATTACACTGTAACCAACATGTTGGTATCTGAGTTTGAGTGCATCTGTGTATCTGTAATCACTGTATTTCTTAGATTTAATCAAAAGTAATGCACTTCAATACTCTACTATAGATATATAAGAATAGGTATCTGATATAACAAAAAATAGTTTCTGTCATCAAAGTATATTTCTGAAATTTAATACGTGTCACCAATGATCAGGTACAATGGAGGCCAATCTGTTAATAGTAAAATTTAGAGGAGAATGGAAGTTGGAAGATGGTGATTTAGTTTTTGCTGGGGATGTGTCATCAAAGGTAATTGTCATTAGGCAGACTATAACCCTGGATGAGATGAAGTGTGAGATACTGAACAGATTCACAACCAGTGACAATTTGTCTCCTACTCTTCAATTCAGTCACTTGCATCCATTCAAGAAAACTACTGAGCCGTTTTCAATTGAGAACGACACTGATTTGAGGAGTTTTTTGCAAATTAATGAATTGAAGGAAGTGAATTGGACATTGCCTTTATATGTTACAGCTGCAAAGGAAATCACTGAAGAACAGGTTACAGAATCTATACATGATGAAAATCAATTAGCATTACAGGCTTACAGCTCTGCCAAGGTTACAAATGTCATGGAAGAGGACTTTGATGTGCAGAATGAAGATGTAGAATGCATAAACGATGGCTGTGATATGGATGGTAAAGGAGATGACACATGGATTGAAAGTCACATCAGTGGCAGTTCAATGTCCACAAAATATACAGCACCACCTATAAGTGAAAGAAAGGGAGAAATTCTTATATTTTTGGGACAACTGTTCCGAACAAAGGAAGATCTCAAAAATACTGTTGAATTGTTAGCTGCACAAGAGATGTTTGCTTACAAAGTGAAGAAGTCAACACCATGTTATTACAGAACAGTTTGTGTCGATGGGAGCTGCACCTGAAAAATTCATGGCGTCATAGTGGGTGGTTCAACAGTATTTATAATTAAGAAATACTTTAAGGAGCATACCTGTAGCATGGAAGTACGAATAGGAAAGCAGCGCCCTATAAATTACAGAATCATAGCTGAAAGGATCAAACACAGGTGAGATAGATTATAATCAATTCGTCATTACATATTTTTATATTTTTATTCACTGTAATCATGCTTCATTTCATATTTTATTCACTGTTTTACATAATATATACAGTTTTGTAGATGAGAAACAGGGTCCAACTCCAAGACAAATTAGAAACACGATGGGGAATGATTTCAAACAGAATGTTAGCTACTGGAAATCTTGGATGGCTCGTGATTTTGCAATGGAGATGACAATGGGGACAGCAGAAGAAAACTATAAATTAGTGCCATCATATTGTTGGGTCCTGAAGCAAGCAAATCCTGGAACTGTCACCTTCATTGAAGTTGATAGCAACTCAAAGTTCAAATATGAGTTCATTGCCTTTGGACCATGTATCCGAGCATTTCCAATCCTACGAAAGGTACATATTCATTTCATAAGAAAAAATTACTGTCACCAAATAATTACTGAATACAATTCAATTGTACAAGTGCTTGTGGTAGATGGTACATTTCTAAAAGGAAAATACGGAGGGACTCTTCTCACAGCTTCTGCACAAGATGCAAATCATCAAATATACCCTATTGCCTTTGCAGTGGTTGACTCAGAAAACAACGCCTCTTGGAAGTGGTTCTTCAACAAGCTAGCAACAGTCTTCCCATCAAGTGAAGAGCTGGTTTTTGTTTCTGACCGTCATCAAAGCATTGCGAGAGATTTAGAGTTGATTTACCCAAATGCTAAGCATTATTACTGCAGATGGCACTTGAAGCAAAATATAATGGCAAAATTCAAGAAGAATATACTCTGTCAGTGGTTTGAAAGCGCAGCAAACAGTTACACAGAAGATGATTTCAACAGCTACTTTGGTTGCATCAGTAATACAAACAGCAAGATGGAGAAATATCTTAAAGAATTACAGTTTGAGAAATGGGCAAGAGCTTATTCAAAAGGTGACAGGTACAATATGATGACTTCAAACAATGCAGAATCATTAAATAATGTCTTTGGTTTGGATAGATCATTCCCAATTATAGGCTTACCGAATGCAATCAGAGAGAAGATAACAAAATGGTTCAATGAGTGCAGAAATGAATATGAAAACAACAGCTTTGAGCTTCCAAATAAGATAAGTGATATAGTGTATATAAGATGCAATGATGCAGGCATGTACACTGTCAAGCACCTCAATAAATTCCAGTTTGAGGTTGTCGGTGGGATGAAAAGGGTTATGGTTGATTTAAAGGAGAACTCTTGTTCATGCAAGGTATTTGATTATGAAAAGATACCTTGTGTACATGCTCTTACTGTCATCAGGGATAAAAAACTGAGTATTCTGAGGTATATTAGCAGCTACTACAAAATTGAAGCTTGGAAATTGGCTTATCATGAGACAATATATCCTGCTCTAAATGAAGAACAGTGGGTTGTACCAGAGGACATCAAAAGACAGAAATGTCACCCACCAATGATACGTAAAAGATGTGGTCGCCCTCAAAAGAAAAGAAAGCCTTCAGCTGAAGAAATCAGAGGCAAAGCATCAAAGAGGATACACAATAGCTAGAGATCAGAGGCAAATCAGAGGCAAAGCATCAAGGAAGACAAGAAGTTTTACTTTATCGTTTTCTTATATTGAATAAATTGTTCACTGTCAACAGGTCACTAAACAGAATTTAAACTGTCACCATATTTCAGTTTCTTCTTCTTCTATCATTAAAGTTTTGCAAAGATTTATAAATCAATGACTAACAGAGTCATAGACACTGTAATCATCGTTTTCTTATATTGAATAAATTGTTCACTGTCAACATTACACTAGACAGAATGTAAACTATGACCATATTTCAGTTTCTTCTTCTTCTATCATTAAAGTTTTGCAAAGATTTATAAATCAATGACTAACAGAGTCATAGAAACTGTAATCAAAATGAACGCATAGTAATCAATGCTGTAATCATTAATAAAAGGTTCCTACACACTGTAACCAAATTCCTAAACCATAAATCAAAAGAAAAGGTAATGAACACTATGGTTTAGGGTTTAGGGCCTAAATCCTAAACCCTAAACATAGGACAAGGTAAGCAAAAACATAGGACAAGGTAAGAGATGATTGCTGTCACCAAATGAAAAAACACTGTAATTAAAATGTTAAGGACTGTTTGTAGATAAGAGATGATTGCTGTCACCAAATGAAAAAACATAGGACAAGGTAAGCAAAAACCCTATAGGGGCTAATGAGAAGCCAAAAGACATGCAGTGGACAGTTCTACTTCAATATATAAATGGGCAAGAGAGTCACAGACACTGTAACAACTGTTAAAACAGGGACATAGATATTGTAACCACTATGAAAAAAGGGGAATAAACACTGTAATCAAAGGAAAAACTTGTAGATGTTTTAAGAACTGTGAAAACAAGGACATAGACCCTGACATATGCACTGTCACCACTTTGAAAACATAGCCATAGACACTGTAACCAAAAGGAAGACCTTATGAGCAAATTCAAAATCAAAAAATACAAGTCTAGTGTCACCACTACTTGTAAATGATATCAGTGTCAGCACTATCTCATACTCAACCATTAGGACAAATATGATAGAATGGAAATCACAAACAAAATAATAAAACACAAATTTCATTCATATTATGCATATACATACACCAAGTACCCCCAAAATTTACAAAATACACTGGTATGATTTGAATGGAAATGAGATACAACCATTGTCAAACACAAAATTCCATTCATATCCTACATTTGCTTAAAATTAAGTCCCCCAAAAAAGTTTCCACTACACTGTATTTTCACAGCGGATATACAAGAGAACTAGGACTAAATTGCTGATCGACCAAGCGGACAAATGGCTTGAACTGTAAGCCACTTTCGGAGACACTCTGGGTGGAAAAAATGTCCACATGGTGTGGCAAGAACAGGCATCGATGCCAACATCAGGTCCAGACAAATTATGCATTTCTCTCCATCCTGTTCAAGATGATATATCTCTTGTAAGCTGTCACTGTGTTCTGTAATTGCTGTTGGAGGATCTGGGTGGTCGACATCCATATTAGAGTCAGAGCTCATGTCAAATTCAGAGTTTGAATCAGAGCCTATGTCAGATTCAGAGTCTTCAATGAAGTGTACATCCACAGTGATGTCGGGGCAGAGACCATATTCAACGAACTCAGCATCGCCCGGAAACCAACTGTGAGTATATTCCATTAAGAGTTGGTTGGCTACCTGATTTCGAACCACACTAGTGATTCCTGCTTCAGTTAACACTTCATTGCATTGTGCTAAAGTCATTGGCACACCATTCCAAGCCGAGCAATTATTAATGGTCAGCAGAGGGAGGCTATCAGAATGGATGGACACCAACAGTTGGCTCGGTCCATAGCAAAACGACTCACTTGCTGAGATTACAACTTCAAATGAACCAACAGTGTAGTCATACCCTACTTCAGTTACAGTTGGAAATGCCATTGAAGGATATAAGACCTACACAGACAAAATAAACATACACTCATTTAGTATCCAATCACTTAATAATCAAGCATCACAGGAAAGGTAATGGAAATATTACAGTAACAGAAAGAAGAAAATTTTTTTTCTGGAAGAGTGCATCAACAATAACCGACAACGTTTATTTTCAGTCAAAAACAAACAACAATCAAAGAAAATAATGCAGTAGCAACTCAGCAACACATAAACACCAATATATGCGCTTAATCGACTGAAAGATAATGGAAAGGTAATCTAAAATCGGAAAAATCAACAATAAAAAATTTGATTACATCAGGATACTGTAACCAATATGAAAAAATGACGTTATAGTGTAAAAACCCTAACCGATCACTTTTATTTTCAGAGGAACGAAAGGGAGAAGGTTACATACCAAAAGCGAAGTCGCAAATTCTGAAGAGAAATCCGGAAGAGAGTGGAGGAATGAAAGGGAGAGGGCTACAACGGTGAAAGGAAGATGAACAGACGGGGATACACCAGTGAAACGAAAGGGAGGGAGTTAAATTGCCGTGGGAAATTGTCGAAGTTCAAAACATATATAAATTAAAGAAAATGGGCCGGGCCTCTTGGATCATGAATCTTACACTAAGCCCAACAACCATGTTGTCCAATTTTATTACACTAAGCCCAACAGTATATATGACCTTGTTGTAACCACCATTAAGACAAGGTCATATATACTGTAACCACTATGAAAAGAAGGATGTAGACACTGTAATCAAAGGAAACCCTATAGACGCTGTAACCAACATAAAAATTGGGTCACCTAAACTGTCACCAGTATAAAAACGTGGCCATAGGCACTGTAACCAAAAGGAAGACCCTATGATTAGGGAAGCACAAACCCCAAATGGGCTAATGAGAAGCCAAAAGAACATGTGATGTACAGTATGATTTAGGGTTTAGGGTTAAGTCTTTAGGGTTGGCCCTAAACCCTAAATCCTAAACCCTAAAATGTTAAGTACAATACATCGTTAATAGATGATTGCTGTAATCAAATGGAAAACCCCAGGACAAGGTAAGCAAAAACCCTAAAGGGGTTAATGAGAAGACAAAAGACATGTGATGGACAGTCTCCTTCATCATATGAATGGTTAAGATAGACATAGACGATGTAACCACCGTTAAGACAAGGTCATATATACTGTAACCACTATGAAAAGAAGGACGTAGACACTGTAATCAAAGGAAACCCTATAGACGCTGTAACCAACATAAAAAATGGGGTCACCTAAACTGTCACCACTATGAAAACATGGCCATAGGCACTGTAACCAAAAGGAAGACCCTACCAAATGAGCTAATGAGAAGCCAAAAGAACATGTGATGTACAGTATGGTTTAGGGTTTAGGGTTAAGTCTTTAGGGTTTAGGGTCAAGGCCCTAAACCCTAAAATGTTAAGTACTGTACATCGTTAATAAATGATTGCTATAATCAAATGGAAAACCCTAGGACAAGGTAAGCAAAAACCTTAAAGGGGCTAATGAGAAGCCAAAAAGACATGTGATGGACAATTCTCCTTCATCATATGAATGGTGAAGATAGACATAGACGCTGTAACCACCGTTAAGACAAGGTCATATATACTGTAACCACTATGAAAAGAAGGACGTAGACACTGTAATCAAAGGAAACCCTATAGACGCTGTAACCAACATAAAAATGGGGTCACCTAAACTGTCACCACTATGAAAACATGGCCTTGGCACTGTAACCAAATGGAAGACCCTATGATTAGGGAAGCACAAACCCCAAATGGGCTAATGAGAAGCCAAAAGAACATGTGATGTACAGTATGGTTTAGGGTTTAGGGTTAAGTCTTTAGGGTTTAGGGCCAAGGCCCTAAACCCTAAATCCTAAACCTTAAACCCTAAAATGTTAAGTACAGTATATCGTTAATAGATGATTGTTGTAATCAAATGGAAAACCCTAGGACAAGGTAAGCAAAAACCCTAAAGGGGTTAATGAGAAGACAAAAGACATGTGATGGACAGTCTCCTTCATCATATGAATGGTTAAGATAGACATAGACGTTGTAACCACCGTTAAGACAAGGTCATATATACTGTAACCACTATGAAAAGAAGGATGTAGACACTGTAATCAAAGGAAACCCTATAGACGCTGTAACCAACATAAAAAATGGGGTCACATATACTGTCACCACTATGAAAACATGGCCATAGGCACTGTAACCAAATTGAAAACTTTGAAGATCTCACCAGAAATAATAAAACCTTGACATTAAAGTGGAATTATAGAGTGTTGTAAGATATAATAGGGATAAAACAGTAAAAGATTCAAAAGAACATATAAATTACTAGAGCATTAGCCTACAAATACACAATCTAAGTGTCACCATGGGCTGGCACCACGACTTTTACATCAACAAAATATACGATAAACTGTCACCAATTCAAGTGTCACCAGATAAATAGTCTAACTAACACAATATGAGTGTCACCATGGGCTGTCACCACGACTGCTACATCAACAAAATATAAATTAAACTGTCACCAAATCAACTGTCACCACATAGTCCAACTAACACAAACTTAAAGTTCATAACTAAACAAATGTCCACTGCTTCTTCATTAGATCATATGCAATCTTCTCATGATAAGCATTAACATACTCATCATTCACAAGCGTAATGTCACCACCAAAAACCAAAGACTCAATGTGCTTGATGACGTAGACACCACAGCTACCCCTACATAAGAAGCAAAAAATAAACACAAGAGACAAAAGGTGGACAGATAAAATGTCACAAAACAAAATATAACAAGATGGAAAACAGAAGGTACCCGTCTTCATTTTGAGGCAAGTCATCTACTCTGTCCACTTCAAAGGGAGTGTCATCCATCTTAGAAAAAATACCACACTTGCTCAACAGAATAGCAAGCGACTCACACGTTTTAGCAAACTTCGAAACCAGCTCTTCATTTTTAGTTAAACCACACTGGGAGTCATAAACAAGAATAATCTTGGAGTCCAGCTCAATTTCAACAGCTACCCAGTGCACATTGTCAAGATTGAACGGAGCGTAAACCTTCTTAGCACCTTCCCAAGTATTCCCATAATTGCCAGGATAAAGACCAAGGAAATAGTGGAAGAATTCCTCCAGAATTGCATCACCATTTTTAAAAAGATCAACATCACAGTTCACAAGCTTGGGGAAAAAAATGGTGTCTAATACAACACTGTTGGGATTTAGATCAGGACAATCATGAAGACACTTTCTAAAATGATGAAGTGCTTCGTCTATGTGCTGTGAAAGAAAAAGAATAAACCCTAACTGTCACCAAATTGATGGCACCAAAATATAAGCAACAAGAAAAAGACATGTAAATATGAACTTACAAGATCACGAAGCCATTTTGTCCTCCCCGATAATTCAGTGAAAAACAACTTGTTCATATCAACCTCACAGCCACTGACTTTTCCATCACGCCTACAAAGTAAGATAACAAGTTAAATAAAATTATTATAAGAAGTGATAGTATGAAGAAGAAAACACATATCAAAAGTGGATAATTACCCAAGATCTCGAAAAATGGTATAAAATTCAACACGCTCCTCAGGGCTGAGAAAGGAATGTTTAGGTACTCTAGGAAGGTGAGGTTTCTTCGGTTTACAAGGATTGGTGTAAGGAGTATGGGCTGCAGGAGCAGATTTCAACGCCCTATGAGAACGCCTTAGCGGAACGTCATCATCATCCTCAACATATGAAGGAACAAGGGAGGCGACGTCAGTGATGTTATGAAATAGACTGCATTTATCATCAATATCACCAGTTGCATCACCACTGTCAGCAGGCACATCCTCTGGGACATCAGAACTGTATCCAAGTATGATGCCAATACCATGATCAACTTTTCCACCAACAACTTCAGGAGCAGGGCAACTACTAGCATCATTCAAATTATCTGTAACCATAACTTTGGGACCAACAACACCACTGTCATCAGGTGCATCAGTCAAACAAGGAAGCACAAGAGTTGCAACAGCACCAATGTCATCACAAGAATCAGTAGGGCAAGGGAGATCAGGAGTGTGAACAGGACTGTCACCAGGAACCTCTTTGGAAGCAACCATGTCCTCATTGGTTGGATGTGAAGCAAGAACTTCAGTAGGAGCAACTGAGCTAGCAAAAACAGTCTCAACTGACCCAATTACTTCAGTTGGAGCAACACTCAAATCAAAAGTTTCATCAGCTGAAGGAAGGATTTCAGTAGGAGTAGCAGAACAAGTCTCAACAATTTTTTCTAAAGTGGATGCACTAGAATTGTCAATTACTTCATATGAGGGAACAACTTCGGTACCAGGGATATCACTATCAACAGTTACATCCTGTGATACAAGGACTTCAGTAGGAGCAACAACACTGTCATCAACATTGGGAGAAGGAGAAGCACAGCCAGAAGAAGGGACAACACTGACATCAAGTGTTTCCTTTGAACCCACAAGACCAGTGTCAACATCAGTGCAAACAACATCAACATCTATTGAAGTTGACTCCTTAGTTGACTTAACAACAACATACTCTGGAGTTGGGGAACCATTGGAAGAATCGGTGTCATCACCTTCATTGTCATCACCTTGATTCAAACCCTCAAAAAGATGCCCATGGTTAGAGAACTGAGACTAGTTATCCCTAATATCAGGCATCACATCCTTCAAAGACTCATCCAATGCCTGACGTTCCCTTTTCAGAAAAGCTTCACTGTCATCATTGGGATGTAAGATATGTGATTCTAGTTTATGCACTTTCTCCTCAAGGACAAGAATCCTAGAAACAGAGTCTTTTAGTTGAGCTTCAAAAGACTCAAATGATGCCTTAAAAGAACTAATAATTTCTTCAAAAACAGATTTCCTAACAAAATCTTTTCCCAACCCAGGAACATCATCACTTGTAGAAAGCTCATCACCTTTTGGAGGAATAGATCTAGGGAGCTTAAACTTAGACCTCCTGGGCTTGTCACCATGATCTAAACCTTTGTCACCACATGGTGCTTCTTCTTCATTCTTAGCAGGAGCTTCACTCTTTGACAATTTCTGAGATGGCACCACCTTTGCCTTCTTCTTGATAGGCTCATCTAGAGTAGCAGAACTTCTCAACACTCTCTTCTTCTTGGCAGAATCATCAGCAGCAGCATTACGTCTCAACACTTTATCCTTCTTCACAGGAAGAGGACTGTCACCACTACTCATTGACCGTGTAACCAACCTCTTCCTCGGATGGACAGGACTCTCAAAGTCAGAACTGCCCTCAGTGATGACTGGTGGTCTCACCACCCCCTTTTTTCCCAAAGTTGGGGTTCTAACTATTTTCTTCATCCTAGTAGGAATATTCGTAGAAGGGATATGAGGTTCCACACCACCAGAAAGAAGACAACCACCTGATTGCCTGAGCCGATACGCTTGGATGCGTAAATTCTTTGGACACACTACATCACTAACATCAGCATCCATACCAACAAAATAGGAAACGTAAGAATCTACACTGTCATCAGCAACTTCATCAGAATGTAAGAGGCCAGGGCAATCCATAAACGAGGCATACAAAGAGTAGACAGTCCCCTAGCAAGAGAACAAAAATTACAATTAAAGGACAACAACTATATAACATGGAAGAGGGAAACTGAGATCAGCATAATAAAAGCTGAGACAAGAAAGAATGCTTACCAAATCTTTAGAAAAAATTTCAGAACACTTATCATAAGTAATGTTGTAATCACGTTCACTAGTATACCAGACAAGAGATGCTGGTAATCCATCACAGAATGCAAAGTGACAATTTGAGATGCCAACAATCTTAGGGATTGCCTCTAAAATCCAAACCTGAGAACAAAGCAACATTAAGAACAGAAATAGAAGTAAAGAATAATAATAAGAAGAAAAAAGCATTGGAACATAAAAGGAAAGGCCAGGGAAATACCTGGAATGCAACAGGATATCCGAGCAAATTATAACCAAACCTTGGACCCTTTTTGGATTGATCAGACCTCATAGATTTCTTCAAAAAACCAAGTGTTTCTAGAAACACAACCCAACCAAAAGGATACAGTTTTAAACGATCAAAATCACAGACAAGGTCCACAAAAGATTGACGTACAAGAGCTTTAGAACGCTGAGGGAGCAACACACCCTCAATCAGTAACAAGTACGCCATGGAAAGTTTCTTGGGAGACTGAGTTGGCTCCTTGAGGAAAATTTGGAGAAGACCAATAAATGTGCAGTTCCGTACACCCAAAAACTCCTCCATATCCACATGAGGAGAAGGAGACATGTCATCACCAGGTTCTTTCCAACTCAAACCGGTTACACAACAGAATTCAGCTAGAGAAAACCTAAATAAATGTTTCCCAACTTGGAACCACATCTCATTAACTTTAGAAGTTTCAACTTTGTGTAGGAGCATCTGATGCACAAGTTGATGATAAAAATAAAGATAATCACCAGCCCGTACAATTGAACCTAAACAACCATCTATAAGAGAAACTCAGTCATAAGGAGACAGACCATTCTTAAGAACTTTGATCAATGCAGGCTTTGAATACACATTAATGTGCCCGCGAAAACGTCGTTCTTTGGGAACAACAAACTTAAAGGAAGCAGGTTGAATAACTGATAGTGGATCCACAGTAGGAATTTCTTGTTGGACAACAATTTCTTTACCTAAATAGCATAGAAATAGTGTCAACATTAGGTTTCACAACAAATAAGATATTGTCACCAAAAACCAGCAAACAACAAATTGAATAACCACATAAACTAATACTGTCACCACACCAAACACTCCAAACACACAACACGCAGAATGTCAGATGGAACCCTGTCACCACACACAAGTAACAAACTGTAACCATAAATCACTTGTAACCCTGTCACCAGACTGTAACCAAACATAAAAACAAGTAATGAACTGTAACCCTGTCACAAAACAATTAATAAACTGTAACCCTGTCACAAGACTGTAACCAACCATTAAAAGAAGTAATAAAATGCAACCCTGTCAACAAACAAGTAATAAACTGTAACCCTATCACCAAACAAGCAACAAACTGTACCAATGAATCAATTGTAACACTGTCACCAGACTGTAACCAACCATCAAAATAAGTAATGAACTGTATCCCTGTCACCAAACAATTGATAAATTATAACCCTCTCACAAAGACTGTAACCAACCATTAAAACAAGTAATAAAATGCAACCCTGTCAACAAACAAGCCATAAACTGTACCCCTAACACCAGACTGTAAACAACCATCAAAAAACAAATAGAAACAACAAATGCGGTAATGGAAACGAAATCAGAAGAAGGGACATTAACCATAGCACAAACTGATAGCTATTAGACAAAAACTGAACTACAAACAAAACCTAAACGAGAGGAAAGGGCTAAACTAACGAAACGAACAGCAGAAATTGCATGAAATGAAGGAAACTACATCTCCACAACTAAAAGGAAACAACAGGCGAGGTTGCTGTGGAAACACTGAAGCAAAAGAGTCGAAGAAAGTACCTGATGAAGCCATTAGAAGAAGGTGATCAGAAAACCGAAACGAAGAGCAGAAAATGCAGAAACGACGAGGAGAGAATGTCGAACAGAAATGCCGATAGCAAGTAAGAGAGCACGGCGTAGAGCAAGTCGAATATCACTAGGGAACCGTCGGGAACGAATCGCCAGGAGAGAGAGACCGGAAGATCAATGGGAGAAACTGCAAAACCGTAACAATTTGGATAGAAGAAGAGAAGCGCGAGAAGAGAGACGGGGGAGTATAAAGCAAGGGCAAAACCGGTATTATGAAAATATTTTGGCCATTTACTACTAAAGCCCAATCCGTGGGACATTTGCCTTTGGGCCAAATTTCTTGTAGGAGAAAACTAACTTAAAATGAAAGGTATCACTGAACGTCGAGATGAATAGCTCACGAACCATTGTTGCGGAAAAACAAGAGATCGAGACACCCATTATACCACCTGTAAAATCAAGAAACGTACATTAGAATTAGAAGAAGTGAAGAAACTAACAAAGCCTCATTTCTTTCAACAAACCCTTAAATAGGCACGATTTTTAAACTATTTATTTACAAAAAAAATATAGATATACATGATATTTTTCGGGCAAATATGAGATCTTATTATCCGTTTAAATCTTTTATAAAAAAACAGATTTAAAATATTAAAAGATTTTCTAATTAGTTAAGATTTGGTTATATCCTCTAAATTAGATAAGGTAGGATCTAAATGAATCAATTAAAACAAATTTGCTATTATTTGGAAAATAAATTTTATTTAGATTTTATTATTCGGAAAATAAGTTTGTTTTGATTTTAACAATCAATTAACATAAATCAATTAATCTCTTAAATAAAAAAAGCTATATTAAAGAAGAAGCTGCCACATGTCGTAGGCGACTTCTCCTTTAGTATTATAATAACTAGACAGTAACCCGCACCTTGTGCGAGATTTCTTTAAACGATTTTTTTAACTCTGTCACTGATGATAGTAGGTTAAATTGTCATATTTCAATTCTTTTCTTTATTGCCTTTTCATTTTTGTGAATTGAGTTAGTGTGTCATTTGCATGTCGTATAGATATATTACACGAGTATTTATTATGAGAAAATAAAATTGATCCTTTTTTCATATCTAGATATTAAAAAAATCACATATATTGTTAGGATTATCGTCCCTACAACTTGTCAACCTTGCTCCCCACTTTCTTCACCTTTAAATAATATATGAGATGAAAATCGGTCATCTTAGTCATCTTGAATAAAAATAATATAAAATGATGTAATGGTCAAATTTATAGATTCTCAAATTATACATATAATAGTTTAAATATCGATAGACAAAATAAATTGAAAATGTGAAATTGAAATTTAAAAAAAAAAGAGAGCGAAGAATCAAATTGAGTCTCACCAATAATTTTCACAGTAGGTAATTAGTACATCAATATGATTATACGAATTTATCCTTCAACAAATTCAACATACTTGAGGTAGAGATAAGAAGAAGAAAAATGGAAAGGAAGTGTGAAGAATCTATATCTAACTATTAAAACAAAAGCTTAGCCGATGACATGGTGCCTTCCCCTTAATTCTAGGGTTTTTAACCAATCAGATTTTTTGTTATATTGCCATATTATTTACATACTAATTACTCATATGTTTTTTTTTGTTTTTTTATTTGCTCTTAATTGATTTTAGGGTTTCCCTACAACATTGCCCCCAGACGTTCAATCTTTCTCCTGCCTCCCCTTGCCTCGCTCAATCTTTCTTCTGCATTCCCTTGCCTCGCCCAATCTTTCGTCTTCTTCCCCTTTCTTAAATTTTCATTTGCAATATCTCCTATTTGAGATGCTCTTACCGTCACATTGCTACCGATATGGTTGCCCCCAGACGCTCTTCTTCAATTTCAATGAAAGAGAACTCCATTCCTTCTACTCATTTTCTTCGATTTGGAGTCGAAAACCACGAAGGAATCACGCTTGGGAATATATTCAATCACCATCGGCCTATAAAAAGGTGAAATTTGTTAATTTTAATTTCTTGATTTTGTACGTTGTTGTAATCCTCTTTCCCTTAAAGCAATTGACGAGTGTTTTGGGTTTGAATTCTATATATTTTTAGGGATTGAGTAAAAAATCAGGAAGGAATCACACTTGGGAATAGATTCAATCACGATCGGCCTACATAAAGGTGTGATTTTGTACGTTGTTTTAGCAATGATTTCTATACTTTTAGGGATTGACTGTTGAATCTTTCTTGATTAAAATTTTGATTTTGAGGGTTTTATTTAAGATCAATCAACTATGTTGTATTCAATTTTGTAGTGTTGACCTTTTGAATGTCATGTTCTTTGGTTAAAATTTTTAATTCATAATTTTCAATCCTTAACTTTTCTGTTTGAATTTCAGATCTTTGAAAATAGTTGCAATTTTGGATTTTAACCTTTCAATAAATTGTATTCAGATTTGGATTTTAAGCTTTCAAGTTTGTGGTGTTTAATTTTCAACTTGCAATCCTTTTCATTCATGCCAGTATGTAAGTATTTTGGATCATTTTCTGCTGATCTTGGTCGTCTATTTAAGGAAATAGAAGATGAAAATGATGCAATTGGTCAATTGAAAAATGGGCCTAAAATACATATGACAAAAACGGGCCTAATATATACATATATATATATATCCAATTTTTTTTTATTAAGTAAAAATTCGGATGCGAAATCGCTATCCGACAGCATCCTTTCGGATGAGGTCGATGAGACCTGGGTCATTGTATATCGATGGGGTGGAGGCAATATGAGCAAGGTGTGAAACCTTATCTGCCACACAATTGCCGTTACGAAGGATGTGTGAAAACGATACTTCGTAAAACCCTGTAAGAAGGGTGCTAATATTAGCCATGATTAGCTCAATTTCCCATGGACATCTAGTTTTAGACTGTAGATGATTTATGATGATGAGTGAATCTCCTTCTATTATTATTTTATGGATTCTCAAATCGAGAGCGCTGAGAACACCCCTTCTTAATGCCAAGCCTTCAGTCATTAGAGGGGTTTGGTAACCCATCATTTCACTACCCATTGCTACTGAATTCCCTGAGTTGTCACGAATGATGTAACCTATTGAACTCGGCCGTTGTCCTGATGCAGAACCATCGAAATTTAGTTTTAATTTTCCAGTTGGTGGCTTTTTCCATTTTTCCTTCTTCTTTTTAATTTGACTTTTCCCAAGGGGATTTGTTTGTCTTTGTGTTCTGTTGTCGTCCTCTTCCCTTTGCTTCCCTGCTTTATTCCATTCATTAATGTATGATTCCACAAGTATCACAAATCCTCTTTCATTTGGCACTTTTTGTTGTTGGAAGATTAGTTTGTTACGAACCATCCAAATGGTCCACCAATGGAACACCAATGTCATTTTTTGCTGTGTATCAAGCAATCTACCTAACTTGGTCATTAATTCCTCTATATTCCTTGTTATCCTGATATTGTCTTTGATCTCGGATTTCACTTTTAATGATAAGCTTGTACAGCAGCAAGAGAATCTGCATTCGAACAGTAGGTGGGTAGTATCTTCTTCGTGATGATTGCACAAGGTACAATAGGGGGGGTATTGCAATACCTCTTTTTGCGAGACAGACCGCTGTTGGGAGTCCATTCTGACAGACTTTCCACATAAAATTCTTGATTTTAGGCGGAACGTTCAAGTTCCAAATCCACGCATTATTGTCGTTTTTTAATTTTGCTGTTTTCGTATTGAGTTTGTATGCACTCGACGTCGTGAACCATCCTTTTCTGTCTGGCCACCAGTACATTCTGTATTGAATTCGATTTACTGGGAGTGGAATATCTGTGATCTATTGTGCTATATCATTTGGCACTATCATTCTTAATTTATCCAAATTTCATGCTCCATTAGTATGTACTGATCAACCGTTTCTTTTGATCTTTGACGGGTCGAGACAGGTACTTTGAATATCCTTGACGGGGGCCCACTTGTCACGCCAGAACTTGATTGTTTTTCCATCGCCGACTGACTATGCTAGACCTTCCTTAAATGACTGAATGAGTTTTCGTAATTGCTTCCATTGCCATGATGCATTTCCATTTTTGTCAAAATTAAGTAGTGGTGTTGACTTTAGATATTTGTGTTCGATAATTTTGACCCAAAAGTTATCCGGTTCAGCGATGATTTTCCAAATGAGTTTCATTTGTAATGCCTCATTCATTTCTTTAGTTTTCCTTAATCCCATTCCTCCTTTCGCTTTTGGTTTACAGACTCTGTCCCATCCAATGAGGGGTTTGTATTGGAGGTCTTTGTTCCAGAAT
Source organism: Persicaria maculosa (assembly GCA_963922045.1). Lineage (NCBI taxonomy): Eukaryota > Viridiplantae > Streptophyta > Magnoliopsida > Caryophyllales > Polygonaceae > Persicaria > Persicaria maculosa. The sequence goes on from OY998271.1 coordinate 9,302,517, forward strand.
AAAGTCCTATTGATTTTATCTAGGGCGTTGTGAATTGTCACCGGGAGCATAAAGCTTTGCATAGCAAATAGTGGTTTAGAAGCTAAATTTGAGTTTATTAACACTGACCTCCCATGTTGAGATAGTGAGTCAGCTCTCCATTTTGCCAATTGGTTAGTTGTTTTTCCGATGATTTCTTCAAAGGTGCTTTTATTTACTCTATCGTCCACTATCGGACACCCTAGGTACTTGTCAAGTTTAATGTGCTTTGATATACTCAGACATCCCTCAATAGTTGATATTCGCGATGCAGGAATCCCCGGAGAGCCTGGAAAGGCCGACTTGTTGTAGTTAACTTTCTGCCCAGACAATATAAACAGTAATCATCGACAATTTTCCTTACTTTTTCACATGCTGCCATGTTGCCTTTCGTGAAAATGATGATATCGTCAGCGAATGCTAGGAATGGTATTCTTGGTCCAGACGGACCAAACCTAAAGCCAATGCCAGACTGGTTGAGATTTGATTCATCTGTTAGTTTCCTCGCGAGCACTTCTGCTCCTAGGATGAACAGGAATGGAGACATGGGGTCGCCTTGTCTTAATCCCCTAGATGGTTTAAAGACCTATGTGGGCCCATTATTAACTAAAACCGAAAAGGAAACCGTTGTTACACATTCCATTATTAAGCTTATGACATAGTTGCTGAAACCAAATTTTCTTAATATTGCGTTGGTGAAGGATCAATCAACTCTATCGTAGGCTTTTTCCATATCTAGTTTAATAGCTAGCCATCTGTCAGATCCTCTCCTTGACTTAAAAGAATGGAAGATCTCATGTGCTATCAATATGTTATCCTGAATTGCTCTATCAGATACAAATGCTCCTTGAAAAGGGTGGATTAATTTCCCAATCACCTTCTTGAGTCTTTCTGTTAAAATTCTCGATATTATTTTATATATTGTTGAACAAAGACTAATAGGTCTATAGTCAGACGTCTTCGATGGATTGTCACACTTTGGTAGCAGAGTGATAAATGTATGATTTATCTGTGGAAGAATTCTGCCCGAATGAAAAAAGGCTTTGACGGTTTTAATCACATCATACCCAATAATGTCCCAGTGGGACTTATAAAACTCCGCAGTCATTCCATCTGGTCCCGGGGATATGTTGAGGCCTAGAGACCATACTGCATTTTTTATTTCACTATTAGACGGCTGTTGGCATAGGGTCCTATTTTCTTCTTCCATTATCGTTTGCAGAATTAGCTCAAGATATTCATTAGATAGTGTCATGTTGATTTGTTCTTTGGAAAATCGTCTCCTAAAATCATTTTTAATTTCCTCTCTGATATTTTCTTCCCCCATAATCTGTGCTCCATCACTAGTCGTGATATTTCTTATAATTTTCCTATTTCGCCTCCCAGAAGCTACTCTATGAAAGTATGTTGTATTTGAATTAGTGAGCTTGAGGTGCTTTGATTTTGCTCTCGGTCCCCAATATTCTTTTTGGAATTTTAGTAATTGTTCTTTTTTCCTGATCAATTGTTTTTCGATTAAGTAATCCTTACACGTCCTGGCTAAAGTATTTGATTGGATACTAACCAGATCTTTTTCTACAGTTTGTATTTGTCGAAAGATATTTCCTAAGGAGTTTTTATTCCATACTTTAATCTTTCCTTTCAGAAATTTAGTTTTGTACATTAATCTATACATTGCTGATCCCGTACACCTAATTCTCCATGCCTGTTTCACTATGTTTCTAAAGTCTTTTCTTTGTAGTCACATGTTTTCAAATTTAAAAGGCGGGGGCGTAAATTCTTTTCCAGACGATAGGCTGATAGAGATGGGGCAATGATCAGATCCTATAAACGCTCCGTTACATGTTGCTAGCTCGGGGAAGGTTACCAGAAACTCGTGTTGAACCAGTACTCGGTCTAATTTTTCCCAAATATTGTCCTCCCCTACCTTTTTTTTCCTCCAAGTGAATTTATTGCCCCAGGATGGGATTTCAAGCATAGAGCATCGATTTTTAAATTGGTTTAATCTGATGTATCTTGTTTGACTATTCTCTATTCCCCCAATCTTTTCACTACTGCTACTGATCTCATTCATATCTCCTATTACTAGGCATGGTAGAGGTTCATTCGTGATAATATTTGACAATTCATACCAGAAGATATCTTTGTCAGATTCTTGGGGTGGGGCATAAACAAAAAATAATACTCCTATGAAGTTTTTATCTAAGCATGAATATTTAACACAGATTACTCTTGGTAGCACTGTATCAACTTCAATTGATTCATTATGAAGCACGTTCTCCTTCCATAGGAGACCTATTCCTCCAGTTCTATCATTCCCCAAAGACCAAATCACATTATTGTATCCACTCGATCTCCAGGTTTTCTCAAGAGGAACTTTATTTGTTCTAATCTCTGCAACTGCCATTAACGAGATATGCTCGTTGATTCTCATGGCTTTAAGGTCTGTCCAAATATTCGACTTTCCTAGACCTCTAACATTCCAGAAGCAGACTTTCATTATTTGATTACATGGTCCATCAGAAGCCAGGGTTGTAGAGCTTCTGATAGAAAAGGATTGTACACATTTTTGAAGTTTGTTAGGCTTTTGTTTTGCACTCGCCTAATTCTCATTTGAATGCTTATACCATGACTTTGCGTTGTATTCGAATTGATCATGTGTGCTATGGCCTTACCAAATATTCTTCTTATGTGCTTAGTCCAGACGGTCCTAACTCTAATTTCATTTGAACATGCGATGCACATGAATACAATTGATCGACAATCCCACATATCATCACAAGAAAGGAGAATATAAGACCAACACCAACCATCCCATTCATGATTTAACATTGCAACATCTACTAGTCTCTTCAAACATAGAGAGACATATCTAAAATCATAGACATTCCTTCTTTTCTTAACTTTCCAGCTGCCCATGACAATATAACCTAGCAAAGGATGCAAAAACATATATTTCATTCTAGACCTAACCACCAGATTCATAGTTATAGCATCATCATTATCCATCAATACATGTCTCAAAAAACTTGATGAAAACATAAACCAAACACAAGTGCTAAATACCTTGACAGAGAACACACCACATGACATTAACAAAGGCTTTATACACATTTTGGCAGGGAGCCACTCGAAGCCGTCACCGAGAACCCCCAGATTATCGATAGGCTCTAGTAATATTACAATTATAATCTCCAAACTGAACACAAAGGATTCAAGAGTATATCCATGCCTACCAATCTTTCCACAATATGTGTATACTAAGATGAAAAGTTCTTGGAGTTTTATTTGCTCATATCTTGCTGGCCAAAACCTTAATACATACATCGAACAATCGTCCGTCATGATTCTACACCACATCAAAGCATAGAGGTAAACATACCACACCAGGAGTCGAGGAAGTAATGACTGGATGAGAAGCTGGACTGCACTTTCAAGAAATGGGAGTGGCAAAACGTGTTTTGTCAACCTGTGAATAAGAAACACATATTTGAGAAAAGAAGAGAGGACCCCTTGGGCAGTTAGAAAGCAGATTACACACCAACAAGAATTCTTTGATAGAGACCACATGCAAGGAGGATCATGGGCACAACCATAAGTATTAAACCAGTACAATTGCCACAGATGGTTAATCCAGATATAGGAGATAGTAGTAGATCCACAAGGTGATACCCCAACAAACCTAAAAATAAATTTATCTGCAGAAAAGGTGTTTCCAAAGTGTTTGTTGATAAAACCCTTCAGCAAGGGCAATGCAACACTGATCCTACCTGAGCTGTTCAAACACCACCAGGGTTCACATTTGGCAATCTCTTTTTGCCTTGTTAGCATCAACTGATAGCACCTCAAGAGAGATGTACCAGGAGCGGCAGGTGGAGTGCTCAAAGGGAAAAGATCCCGAATTACCTTAGCTTTGTACTCTAGAAATGCATCATAAACCTTGGTGAAATGTAGAACAGCTACGGGATAGACCAATGCTGCAAGACCCTTAATTACATCATCAATGTTTAAAACCAGTAGCCACAACCCATAGATACTTTCCTTCCACAACAATATGCACGCTGTTATCAAAACCAATCGCCACACAAAGATAACCGAGAGGCCAATTTGAGTTAAGAGTACATACCAAATCAAACCAGATATTGCATTCACTTTGATAATTCTTTTATGTTCCAATTTTGTACTGGTGTTTCCTCTAGAGGAATTAATGTCAATGGATTCCTTCTTACAACTTCTCTTCTCTATGGCATCATTGGAGAAAGAGAACTCCTCAGCCTTTTTGTTGTCGACAAAGTTTTGTTTGTCCATTCGGGAGGTTTTCATGAAATACCATCTCAAACCAGAATAGTTATATGAATATGGGTTGGACTGGAACTTACCACAAATATGTTTCCACACGTACCTGATCCAATTTTAGATCTTCTTTGCCTCAACGGGGTTGTCAATTGAAGTCGAGAACATAGAGAGACGCAAGAACGATCTGTTCACCGACACACGTCGTAAAAGCAAAATCAGCCAGTGCCTGCTGGTTACAATTCTCCGGACTATCTTCTCAGATTTCAATTTCTGCTCCTTATTTCCATCATCGGAGAAAAGAGCCTCCTCAGGGAGTTTAGAGCCCTCCGGCTTTGTCAAGCCCTTATCGGGGGTACTCAATGAGGAAACAGGATCATCTGTTCCCATAGATTTTTCCTTAATGTGAATCTCAGTGAACACCATGATAAACATAGTTAGACATATATGATTAGCCGATTGAACGATTATCAAAGGGAGATAAAGACAGAAGAGAGGAGAGGAGGAAGGACATAATCGATCCAACCCACCACTCCAAATGAGAAGAGAATTGAAGAAAAGAGAAAGGGTGCAAACCACAACAGCGAACAGATGGTGAAGCCTCCCACCAGCAAACAGAACAGGGGGAGAAGCTCCAAGGCACAACAATCTCAGAAGCAACTGGCACCGGGATCGTCTCGTCCAAGCATGAACAGACCAGTACATCCTTCCCCCAAAAATTATTCTTTTTTTACGTTTTCTGAAATTCTTCCTGACGGGAGCCCGGATGCACGAATCGGCCTTCGAACCTTGCAATTTCAGATCAAAAGACCACCTAGGCAAGGGGGTATACCACATGATCGCTCTATTATAGAGATTTTGGCCTGGAAAAGCATGAATCATCGAGACATGACTCCAAGAGCTTCGTAGAGGGCTTAAGAGGAGAAGCCCCAAAATTGAAAAGGATTTGCCAAGAATTAGGCCATAGCAACACAAGGATATGAGATTTGGAAGAAGGGGCTCAGATCGGCCAAAAACTAGCCGGAGATTGCTCGAGATCGATCCGAGAAATAGGGTTGAGGAAGGATTTGACATAGAGGAAAGGGGGCGCGTGAAGCGCGTTCTACTCAAGGGGTGGGTATATATCCAATTTAAATTATACACAACCATGTTTAGTGAATCACATTTTGAATTCTCTTTATAAGAAGGTAATTTAATATTATGTTTCATCTGTATTATCTTGACCTGACTATATTTTTCATATTATTAATATTAATATGTTATCTTTTACTAGTTATTTATGCTAATGTTTCTATAATCTTGACTTGAATATATTTTCGTATTATTAATATTAATATTAGTTTTAACCATTGAGTTGGTGTAGATATTTTAGCCACTTTCCTAATTTCTTGCATATTAACATATACACACTTTCCATATTACCTAAATATATCAATATCGCGTTCCCTATATATACCGCAAATACTTCGTCGGATTGGACGTTGTAGCAACATTGGATTAGACGTTGTAGCAACGTTCAATCCGACGTTGTATTTGGTGGTGAATTTTGCAAAGGGGACGGGATCCGACGTTGTAACAACGTCAGATCCAACGTTGTAGCAACGTCGCTTTCAACGTTGCACTTTGGACTCCAAGCGGGCTCCGTCTGGCTTAGGAACGTCCATTGGAACGTTGTTACAACGTCCAAGTTTCTCCAAATATTTTCTTAGAAACGTCTATTTGAACGTTGTAACGACGTCATATTTGGCGTTGTTACTTCATCCAAATTTCCCACATTCACCCACCCCTATAAAAGGGGAGAAGGCCCGCATTTGAAAATGTAACACAACAATTCCACATTTTCATTCCTGTCATAAAGCCGATTACAACTGGAATAGAAGGCTCAACCTCCCGCATTGATTATGTAATCAAAAGGGTTCGGTACTCAAAGCCCCCGGAGGAGTCCAAATGTGCTTGCCGCAGTCCAGAATACAGTGGCATGCATCCATGCGCGCTCTTTAGGGTCGTGTGTGAAAATGAGAATCACATTTCCGCACCCTTGCAGTTCGGGTGTATGTACTGCAATGATTTTCATCCGGGCGTTCGTGGAGCGTATGAGTGGAGGGTTGGAGACCTTCTTCTTCAACATATTCGATCATTCTTCCCCGATATAAATAGAGAGGACCACGTTGATGTAGCTCAAACAGCAGGGATACTTGTGAGGGCCGCAAATAAGGAGGTTGGAACCTTTGCATTCAACGAGTTAAAGATTAAACTCATTCTGAAGACGAATCATGTATAGGCTGGTCGATTGTTAAAAAAAAAATTATGTTGTTATCCAGTGTATTTGTTAGTTTTAGTAATGCCTCGATGTGTAATCTAATCGTTACCTAATCGTTATCTATGAAGTGAAGCGTTTGCATGTGATTGTTTGTTGTTGTGAACGGGTAGAAACCATCGAAAATAATAACACAAGGAACACGAAATACACAAATATAGTATACCCATAAAAGACGAAATGTATGTCTTAAACAAACAGAAAATAATGTCTGTACTGCAGAGATCGAATGTAGCCCATGAAATGCTCATACATCTGCTCTAGCTGGGGATGGTCGACCAATGCCTGAATAGACTGGGTCATCTCGTCGACCCAGGCCTGTCGCGCAGCAGCCTCATCCTCAGCTGCTCTGATGACGTCGTCTGGGTGGGTAGGCGCAGCCGGAGGAGCATCAGGTAGTACCACTGTCGTGGGCAACACATGACCTCAACTCTGGGACTCGAACCAAGCGAGGTAGTCAGCTGAGACGCCTCCCTGACAGCTCTCGACCGTCCTCCGGTGACCGGTGACAGGGTAGAATCTATCAGGGTCCTGATTTGCCCAACGGTGGTGCTGCAGATCGAACGTCACGATGTAACGCCTCTGCAGGCGAAACGGTCGCTGCGCGAAGGTCGGAGGAATGACGGCCAATGGGGGCTCTTGCACGCGGCCGAACTGTCGGAGCACCCTGTCTGGCATGTACGGCTCGAAGACGCTACCAAATCTGAGGGTGCCTCGATAGGTGTAGGAGCGAAACTGACCTGCAAAATCCAGGTCTCTGCCAAAAGGCATCCAATCGACCTAGGTTGAAAAACTTATATAAGGGAAACAATGTTACTCGACATATGCAGTTAAAATCAAAGAAAGTGAGAAACAGGTTACATGATCGACGGTCATGCACTCAAGCTGTGGTCGAAGCCTCTTCTCACGACTGCGCCTCTCCCTGTCGTTCCCCCTCTTGGCGGCCTTCGACGAGTCGAATCGTGCCATGTATCGGGGATCATCCGCCAGGGCATCCTTGTCCGGGCGAAGCGAACCCGCAAATCAAGGGAAGTACGACCAGATCCATGCTTGAAAAGTATAAACCATTAGAGCACTTATTATATGTAACTCGCAAGCAGAGGAACATATTTACCGTATTAAAGAAACAGGTTACCTGCAATAGTGCAGCACACCCACATAGGCCCTTAGCCTCGCCTCTCGTGGCCTCCCCTAATCCCGGATAGAGGAAGGCAAGCACTCCTGCTCCCCAAGCTAGTCTCCCAGAGTGCGGCAAGTCCCAAACTAGCCCGAACAAAGAGAAGTGTACGCGGCTCTGGGACTTGTCGATGAAGACCGTCGCACCAAGCAACGTAGCCAAGAAACAAACGGCAAGGTCGTGGTGGCGCTCTCTGGCAGCTGGGGTGTCGCCGGGCCACTGATCCCGACGGCGGCCGTGCCTCTGCTCCCACCATGCCGTCAACTCCGGGATGGCCGCTCCGCAAGCCTTCCTATGACTCTTCAGCTGCGCCGCGGTCCAACCAAACATCTGCTGCAGTCGAGGCTCCAGCTGTAGTGGAAGATAGTCAGGGAGAGGCTCGCAAGGCAGGCCGTCAATCGGCAGCCCCATCAGACAAGCGACGGCGTGGAGTGTGATGCTCATCTCGCCCTATGGGAAATGGAAAGAGTTCGTCTCCGGCTGCCAGTGCTCAACAAGCACAGTCAACAACTGGGCATCCACTCCGTCCCAGTTCAAATCAAGCAGCCCCAGTAAACCAGATTGAGCTGCCTCCTGCACCCATGTCCACGGACCCTCGTAGATGTAGCCCCCGAACGGATGGAGGTGTGTAGCCCGATGATGAACCTTCAGCAATTTATGCTGAAAGGTAGGGTCCGTCCACAGCCAGTGAGACCTATGGTGCCTATACGATACCAAAAGATCTCTTGGAGGCAAGTCGCCAGTGGGGAGCTCATCGTCCCCATCACCAGCCTCCTCCTCCTCCTAGCCCCCCCCCTCATCCTGAGCCACCACCTCCTCCTCGGGCGCCGCACCCTGTGGCTCTTGAGCCGGCCCCTGCAGGTCCTCCTCCTCCTCGCCCCCCTCCTCCTCGCCCCCTCCCCCTCCGCCTCGCCCCCCTCCTCCTCCTCACCAGCCACATGAGGATCCTCTGCATCCTCCCCGTCACTGTCATCATCGAGCTCCTTCTGCTCGAAACGAACATCCTCCGCAACCTCCTCCCGCGTCTCATCCGCTACAACAGCAGGTGTAAGGCAGGCACCTGCGGCTACGATGACCTAAGCCCAATCATCGTCTCCATGAGCGTGTCCAGAGGTACTGACATCACCCATGGGATCCACAAGCCCAGTAGTCATGCAGAAGAATGTACAATCAGTGTCCCTGGTGCCCACATCCTTCGATTTTAACTTAAAATTTCAGCAAGGATTACAAACAGTTATCGTTGCCCTATTACATTGCCAGTCATCCTTGTACGTTTGTTGTTATCAAGATGTAGAAACCATAAAAAAACAATCATTCAAGCAAAACGAACATCAGTTGGCGCCAAATCGAAAATTACAAACATTTTTTAACTTAAAATTTCAGCAAGGATTACAAACATTTTTTAACTTCAAATTTCAGCAAGGGTTCTTATATTAAACGGAACAGCTACCGACGGACTCCTCAGGACTGTTTGGGTATATCCGAATCTGCACCTGCTGGAACGCATATGTCGTCATCTCATCTTGGGCAGTGCGCACTGCCATATCAACTGCATACTGGGCAAGGCTGCGACAACGCGTGAGAGACACGTCGCCGTAAAAAACGGTCAGCATATCCGTTATCTTCTCGGTGAGCCGCATATAGTACGACGCAGGGTCATCGTCACACTCTTTACACCCGAATTGCAACTTTGGTGACCTCTCGAGGATGCGGCAACCCTGCACAGAAAATAGATTGCATCGAAAAAAATGCTTATAGTTCTTGTGCTTGCAGTTGCAAGCATCATATTCATGTGGACGGCGGTGTCTCTCTACTTCAACAATGAAACGGGTCCCATCACGAAACAAGCCATGTTTAACAAAGCTACTTGGGTTTGATGCCATGATGTGTGTTAAGTGTTTGTAGGGGATATGCCTCGGGGAACAAGTGTTGCTGTATTTATGATGGCCTAACTAACAACGTCTGATTGGACGTTGTTATGGGATATCACAACGTCGAATATGACGTTATTACAACATCAAATATGACGTTGTTATGTGGCCCTCCCAGGCCCACTTTAGAACGTCTAATTTGACGTTGTAAAGTGCCCGACCCGCCCCGTCGTCCTCCAATTCACAACGTCGTGTATGGCATATGACAACGTCGGATTAGACGTTGTAACAACGTGACATTCAACGTTGCGACAACGTTATATCTGACGTTGTATTAGCAGCGCTAACCGCGGATTTGCGGTGTATATAGGGAGACCCTATCAATATCTACTTTCCTATCCAATATCTGATATAATATATTCAACTGATTTCCTTTTCATTCATCTACCCATGCTTTAATTATACGAAAATTTAAATGGTTAGTTTACTTAGAATGTATATCCACAAATGGAATATTTTAATGTGATTATATATATAAGATTTTTTTTCATTATCTTATTACCTTTTACATTTTCCTAAAAATATAAATGTTTAATTTCATTTTGAATGTATATCCACATATGGAATCTTTTTATGTAATTATATCTACAAGATTTTTCTTAATTATCTTATTGCCTTTTATTTTTGCTGAACTATCTTATAAATAATACACTCGGTAATGAGAAAAGTCATTCATCCCAACGTTTTTCTATTATCCTCATTTGCAGGTTGAAATGACCAGAGTAGTTGCCCTAGCATAGCAGTTTGTATACATTGACGAGATCACTGAAGCATTTATGATCAAAATGCTCATTAAGAGACAATTTTCCAAGCCTCTATACCATGGATCCAAGGCCAAGCCTCCACTAGAGTTAGTTCTAATAGACGAGAAGGTATGCATCTTTTTTAAAGCTTGTGAATTGTTTGTTTCAACCGTATCTTTATCTCTTATTTTTGTTTCACCTTTGATTCACATGGATGATATTATAAGTGCAAACACTAACGGGTTTTTGTCAACCATGATATACCTTCTTTAACTTTAGATGTTTGATGTGCGCACAAATTGCCATATTTTCTATGCACATTTATGTCCATTTTATCGTTATTTGCATGCATATTAGTGGGAAAACATAATATTAGTTTAGTTTATGCATAATTGTCAAATATAGAGGTCTACACGAGTTTTTATGATATTTCGCAGAAATCAAGATGAAAATGGACAGAATTTGGACAAGTAAAGAAGAGCGGAAAAAGAACTCGAAGTCTACTGAGAGGTCGAAATCGATGATCAACGTCGACATCAAGTGAAACAGAGCACCAGGAATCGAGCAGAGGAGAAACAAAGCATGTCGACACAAAAAAGGTCGATATTGATGTCTGAAGGTCGATATCGAGTGGCCTGAATTGAAATAAAAGATAGAATTTGAGTGCAAATCCGAGGAAGAGAAGGACTGCTCGAGATAAGATAAAGGGAGGTCGATATCGAGGTCCCGAGGTCGATATCGATGTTGGCTGCAGAAAGAGTCGACTCAGTTTTTTGATAGAATTCTATCCGAAGCGTTCGAGATAATCCTAAAGTCGAGATCTTCTATCATCTATACCAGACTTTTCACTTTATGAGTTTTACCATGTAATTTTTAGTTTTTACCTTTATTAAGTTGTATCTTAGAGAATAAAGATAGGTTTTCGAATCCATGGATAGCGAGGTTTGAGATCTATAATTAGAGGCCATTAGGGCTGAGTTAGGCATTAAGTTTTCAATCAGTTTTTACAATATACGTGCATAGATTTGTGGAGAGAGAGAGAGAGGCCGAGTGGGGTGTGAAGCGAGAGCGGAGTGGCTTTGTTCGGTGCACTTTCTTTCTTTTGGAATACAAAGTAGTTTCTTTTCCATTATGATGATGAGTTCAACGATGAGGCGCGAGTAGTCAACCCACTTCTAGGGTCGGGGTGAGCCCGACGATAGCAATGTAGGGTAAGTGTATCAAAGGTATGATTTTTATGCGATTCCGTCTTCTATCCTATGCATGATCCTTTGCGAGAGTTGAAGAGATTCATTATTTGCATTATTGAAGCAAAAGCCAATCATATAGTGAATTTGGATTGCTCATGAATTGGATAGTAACTCTTAGGTTTTATGCGAGAGCCTCTAATCACCTAAAAGTTGGTAACGAAAGTTATTTGATGGAAAGACATTAAATTTCATAACTTTAGCATCATACTTGCATGAATATCGTTGTGGCATGAATCCCCAACCTTGGAAGCTTTAGTTTCTTGAATTCTTATACTAAGTTTGAGTTTTTATTCCTGTCCATCTTTCCTTCATCATTCTAAGTTCTTCGGACTTCTTTTTCGACATTAGGTTACGTTTATAGTTACTGTTGCAGACATCGAAATCGACTGACAAGGTCGATATCGAGCTCTAACATCGATATCGAGGTTCATCTCGACGTCGACTGCTTTGCTTTTTGTCTTCTACATGAAACTAACTGGAAATCGACTAGAAATGAGGTCGATATCGACCAGACACATCGATATCGAGTGTCTCCTAGAGTCGAAAGCTTGATCATGATTGCAACTTAGGAAGCGCTGACATACCTCCTCGTAGATTCGATCCTGAATTACCCTACCACTACATCGGGAGGGATTCTTGTATTTTATTTGCTTGAACAGGGAGTCGGCTTAGTTGTGATATTTATTTGATATTTTGTTTAAGCGAATCACCTCCCCATACGAACAAATTGGTGCCGTTGCTGGGGAGGCAATCAATCGCCACCTATGTTTTATTCACGATCTTTAGTGCTGATTTTGCAGGTTTATGCGACGTTCTAATCGCGGACCTATCCTGGAAAGTCTTGACGAGCCTGAACGTTTCTTCCATCTTCGCAACAAAGATATTCAAATCATGGCGGATAACGAGACACATGCTGAGACCATTGAGCGGTTGAGGAAAGAAATTGAGGATCATAATGCTACAATCGCTGCTGAGAGGGTCGCCGCTGCTGCAGAGCGAGCCCGTGCTGATAGGGAGGAGGATGCACGCAGACAAGCCCAAGAGCGGCTCAATCAGTATCCACAGACGGCGATGCAATACATGCATCCGCCGCTTCATGTTCCTGAATCCGCTAGTCTAATTCCTCCTTCTAACTATGAAATAAAAATAAACTTCCTATCTGAGATAAAAAGAAACACTTTTGAAGGAAGACCTAATGAATGCCCTTTGCAACATATCTCTACTTTTATGGACTTATGTGAAACTATTGCTGATGGTGGAAATTTAGAGTATGTTAGACTAAAGTCTTTTCGATGGTCTTTGGCAGGGAAGGCATTGCTATGGCTAGAGAGTTTGGCTCCACGCTCCCTGAGGACATGGGCAGAGGTGAAGGATGCGTTCCTAAACAAGTTCTTTCCTCCATCTAAAATGGCGATGTTGCGGCAAAGGATCACAGCTTTCAAACAAAAGCTTGGTGAGACGTTGGCACAAGCGTGGGAGCGTTTTAAGGACTTGCTGAGATCATGCCCGACGCATGAGTGATAGCACACATTTAGGTAGGCATATTAGGTTGCATTTAGCATGATTTAGATGTTTATAATGCATAGTTTAGACTAGATTTGCATTTATACTCGTTTTGTTGGTAGAGTCGGAATCTACACGCTTTTATGGATTATTTCAGGTACATATGAATCCGACGAGGAATGAGAAAGCTCATGGATGAAGGAAGATTCAAGAGGAGGAGGAAAAGTGAAGAGCACGGGAGCGGAGTCGAATTTCAAGAGCCTAAGTGAAGAACAAGTCAGTAGAAGTTGTCGCCAGACATGCTGAACTTGTAATGCACTTTTTGGAGGCCTCGGTGGTCCGATTGACTATTATAAGTATGCTTTGGAAAGCTCTTTCCGAGATCTACAACTTTCGTGTTGACATCGAGACCAAATTCGAAACGGAAAAATCGTTGTGAACAGTAAAAGCTGCCCCGCGGCCGATCTAGCCGCCCCGCGGCCCGAAGCTCTGACGAAGGATTTCGCAATCGCCTGGCCGCTCCGCGGCCAGGGTTGGCTGCCCCGCGGCCTCTGCAGAAACGCCGAACCTGCTGAATGCACTTTTTATCCACTTAATTAGGTTTTTATAATTATTATTTGGCCGACTCTTTTGAGGCTTTTAAGGACGTTTTAGGGTTTTATTTTAAACATCTAAAACTCATAACACTTTTACACTTGGAGATTATCAATTGAGAGAACCCTAGAGGAGAGCCTCCATGGCCATGGAGTGCTAAACTCTTCCGTTTCGTCTATGGATTGAAGCTTTGGTTTGATAAAGTTGTGAGATTTCTATTATTGTTCTATTCCTATTGATTCGTATTGATTCTTTTGCGAATATTGTTGATTTCTTCTAGCCTGTACAACTAGTTGAGATTATTGCTAGGATTTTGTAGATTCCTCGTAGCGAACCTTAATCCATAGTAGTAATCATGCCTTTTTAGGACTCGTAGGACTAAATTGGTGTGTAGAGAATAAATTATATGTTAAATGCTGACTCGTAGCTTGGTGTTGCATGTATCCTGGTTAATCCTTAATCTTAATGCTACTATTAGGTTAAATCTTGACCGTGTTAGGGTTATCTAATTAGTAAGGGTTGCTAGGACTCGTAGGACTAGTAATTTACACAAGATCAGGACAGGAACAATAATAGGATGAAAAGAGAACTCGAAGAAGAATCGATGATCAATCAACCAAACTAAAGTGGATATTTGTAGATGAAACTATTTTCTCATTGTTATCTCTACTAACTTGTCTATAGTTTCCTTTATCTACTTCAATCACCAAAACCCATCTTTTCTACTAATTGGTAAATATACATTGCTTAGAAATACTTGATTCTCTGAGGGATCGACCTCTTACTTGCTTACTATACTAGTTTGTAGGTTTGAGTTATACTTTGATAGGAACAACGACAGTTTCCTCCTGTCAATGAGCAACTACCTTATGTCATCCAGGAGATCTTCTACAACTCCCTTGATGCGCTGAATAAGGAGAGAATCAATTCATACACCTCCTATCGGTACATTGAGCTCACACCAACGGAGGCCTGAGAGACGATTGAGAGACTGGTTAACTTTGATAACACATATGGGACTACTGCGGCTTATGACTTAAGGCCTGCCCCATCTATGCCACTTGAAATAGATCCTGATGTGCGGCAACAATTCCACAACGATCAAACACGCCTCCTTCAAAAGCAAGTAAGGTTCATGAGCAACAATCAACCTTGTCAGGAATGTGGCTCAACAAGGCATAACACTAGTGCCTGTCCACATCTTGAGCAAGTATCTATGGCTGAACAACATGAGGAAGCCAAGTGGATGAGAGGCCCCTATGAAGGGGGCAATCAGTAGTATTGGGGAGATCAACGATTCTATCAACAAAGGGATCCCCCACCATGCAGATCATTCTTGATGAGATGCGAAGGAACCACGCTGTGTTCAAATAAGCCAACAAGTCCATGCATACTCAGTTGCAGGGCATCAACTCTAGGCTTGCGTAGATAGATGTTTGGAAGCACAACATGGAGACCCAAATGGGTCATTTGGCGGAGCAAATACCCAAACCGTCAGGAGCGCTGCCTGGATCAACTGTGCCCAACCAAAAGGGAAAAACTACTGGACACATAGCGACCATGAACTTAAGGAGTGGGCATCAATTACAAATGCTCGAGCAAAAGGCGGAGGAGAAGGCCCCAAAACGGACGTCGATATCGACCCCCCTGTCGATGACGACCAAGGTGATGTCGATGTCGACCCTCCTGAACTCGATGTCGACACTGCCGATGAATCACCACAGAAATTGACTCCTCCAGTCGATATCGACCCCCATCCAGTCAATGTCGACCTAACTCCAGCCGCAGGGAAGAAGAAGGTGTTGCCATTCCTATCAAAGAAGGTGATTATGGACCCGGCAGAAAAGAAGTTCCAACGATTCGTGAAGATGTTTCAAGGACTTAATGTCTCAATTCCATTCACCGAAGTGCTTCATGAGATGCCATCATATGCGAGGTTCCTTAAGGATATATTGGGTAAGAAGTGATCGCTTACTGAGATCGCAGAGGAGTGCAATAGATTGGAGCTACCACAGAAGCGGGCAGACCCAGGTAAGTTTTCTATCGCTATAGGCTTAGGTCGATATCGCTTTAATGCTTTAGTTGATTTGGGCGCTAGCGTTAGCATGATGCCACTAACCATATTGCACAAGGTAACGATAGGTCCCCTGGAGCCCGTGGATGAAAAGTTATACCTGGAAAACAATACGGTAGTAATTCCAATAGGGATGGTAGATGATGTGCT
This sequence comes from Persicaria maculosa, assembly GCA_963922045.1. Lineage (NCBI taxonomy): Eukaryota > Viridiplantae > Streptophyta > Magnoliopsida > Caryophyllales > Polygonaceae > Persicaria > Persicaria maculosa. The sequence goes on from OY998271.1 coordinate 9,318,567, forward strand.
AGTGCAAGTAGGTAAGTTCTTTATCCCTGCTGATTTCTTAGTTGTTGATATGGCAGAGGACTTTGCTTCTCCCATTATTTTAGGTAGGCTATTCTTAGCAACCGTCGATGCCAACATAAGCATGAAGAAAGGATTGCTCTCATTCACCATCAGTGACAAAGTGATAGAGTACACCTTCAACAAGACGGTGGGGAACAATGAAGGGCCAATGTAGATAAAGGCTATCAATGGTGTCTACATCACATGCGGGGAAGCAAATATAAGGAGTATGACACCGGAAGAGCTTGAAAAGAGGGCCATATCATCCCAAGTGGAGGAGGTTGTGGCAATCTTGAACGAAGGAGCCAGAAAGAACATCGAAATCGACCCAGGTAAGTCGATATCGACTAACAAAGTTTAAGATTCTGTGCCAGGTTATAAGTATGGGGTCGACGGAGGAGAAGGAACATCGAAAAGGAGCATAAAGGTCAATATCGACCACATACCTGAGCCGAAATCGACTGCCAAAGAAGAAGAAAAAGGAGGAGCAAAGACCTCGATATCGATTTCAGAAGGTCGACATCGACCTGACCATATCGAGCAGAATATCTCCAAATTGACAGAACCTCTAGGAGCATAACAGAGATCGATATCGACTACTGATGATCGATATCGACCCAATCATGAGACAGAAAAAAGCTCCGAGAAGGTAAGTCAAGGTACGGATTCCTCTTTCTCCATTTCAATTAAAGAGTTATCATTATTTGGAAGAGGTTTGCCTTGGCATGTGCGCTTGTGTAGGGTATCCGATGATGATTCAAGCCATTATGAAGTAGGGGATAAGGTGTTTATCTCCAAATCAAAAGATCATTGGTTCCCTAGTAGATTCAAAGACAAGAGGATGGGAGCATTCACGGTGAATCAAATCCATCCAGGCGGGATGCAGCTGAGAGATAAGAAAGAAGTTCTATTTGAGGCCCAAGCCACATGGGCTCTGCAGATGCAGCATTGAGAGCATAAAGGAAGAAGTCGGCCTAGCGACTTTAAAATCTAGAGCTTGTAACAAAGACACTTATTTTAATGTGATTATATATACAAGATTTTTCTTCATTATCTTATTGCCTTTCACATTTTCCTGAAAATATAAATGTTTAATTTCATTTTGAATGTATATCCACTTATGGAATATTTTTATGTAATTATATCTACAAGATTTTTCTTAATTATCTTATTGCCTTTTACTTTTGCGGAACTATCTTATAAATAATATACTCGGTAATGAGAAAAGTCATTCATCCCAACGTTTTTCTATTATCCTCATTTTCTAGGTTGAAATGACCAGAGTAGTTGCCCTGGCATAGCAGTTTGTATACGTTGACGAGATCACTGAAGCATTTATGATCAAAGTGCTCCTTATGAGACAATTCTCCAAGCCTCCATATCATGGATCCAAGGCCAGGCCTCCACTAGAGTTAGTTCTAATAGACAAGAAGGTATGCATCTTTGTTAAAGCTTGTGCATTGTTTGTTTCAACGGTATCTTTATCTCTTATTTTTGTTTCACCTTTGATTCACATGGATGATATTATAAGTGCAACCACTAATGGGTTTTTGTCAACCATGATATACCTTCTTTAACTGTAGGTGTTTGATGTGCGCGCAAATTGCCATATTTTCTATGCACATTTATGTCCATTGTATCGTTATTTGCATGCATATTAGTGGGAAAACATAAGATTAGTGTATTTTATGCATAATTGTCAAATATAGAGGTCTACACGAGTTTTTATGATATTTCGCAGAATTCAAGACGAAAATGGACAGAATCTGGACAAGTAAAGAAGAGCGGAAAAAGAACTCAAAGTCTACTGAGAGGTCGAAATCAATGATAAACCTCGGCATCAAGTGAAACAAAGCACCAGGAATCGAGCAGAGGAGAAACAGAGCATGTCGACACAAAAGAGGTCGATATCAATGTCTAAAGGTCGATATCGAATGACCTGAATCGAGATAAAAGATAGAAGTCGAGTGCCAATCCGAGGAAGAGAAGGACTGCTCGAGATAAGATAAAGGGAGGTCGATATCGAGGTCCCGAGGTCGATATCGATGTTGGCTGCATAAAGATTCGACTCAGTTTTTGATAGAATTCTATCCGAAGCGTTCGAGATAATCCTAAAGTCGAGATATTCTATCATCTATACCACACTTATCACTTTATGAGTTTTACCATGGAATTTTTAGTTTTTACCTTTATTAAGTTTTATCTTAGAGAATAAAGATAGGTTTTCGAATCCTTGGATAGCAAGGTTTGAGATCTATAATTAGAGGCCATTAGGGCTGAGTTAGGCATTAAGTTTTCAATCAGTTTTTACAATATACGCATAGAGATTTGTGGAGAGAGAGAGAAAGGCCGAGTGGGGTGTGAAACGAGAGCGGAGTGACTTTGTTCGGTGTACTTTCTTTCTTTTGCAATACAAAGTAGTTTCTTTTCCATTATGATGATGAGTTCAACGATGAGGCGCGAGTAGTCAACTCACTTCTAGGGTTGGGGTGAGCCCGACGATAGCAATGTAGGGTAAGTGCATCAAAGGTATGATTTTCATGCGATTCCGTCTTCTATACTATGCATGATCATTTGCGAGAGTTGAGGAGATTCATTATTTGCATTATTGAAGCGAAAGCCAATCATATAGTGACTTTGGATTGCTCATGAATTGGATAGTAACTCTTAGGTTTTATGCGAGAGCCTCTAATCACCTAAAAGTTGGTAACGAAAGTTATTTGACGGAAATAGATTAAATTTCATAACTTTAGCTTCATACTTGCATGAATATCGTTGTGGTATGAATCCCCGACCTTGTAAGCTTTGGTTTATTGAATTCTTATACAAAGTTTGAGTTTTTATTACTGTCCATCTTTCCTTCATCATTCTAAGTTCTTCGGACTACTTTTTCGACATTAGGTTACGTTTACAGTTACTGTTGCAGACATTGAAATCGACTGACAAGGTCGATATGGAGCACTAACATCGATATCGAGGTTCATCTCGATGTCGACTGCTTTACTTTTTATCTTCTGCAGGAAACTCACTGGAAATCGACCAGAGCTGAGGTCGATATCGACCAGACACATCGATATCGAGTGTCTCCTAGAGTCGAAACCTTTATTGTGATTGCAACTAAGGAAGCGCTGACATACCTCCTCATGGATTCGATCTTGAATTACCCTACCACTACATCGGGAGGGATTCTTGTACTTTATTTGCTTGAACAGGGAGTTGGCTTAGTTGTGATATTTATTTGATCTTTTTTAAGCGAATCACCTCCCCATACGAACATTATTTACTTCAGCTAAAGGTTAAAGATGACACTGGAACAACATCTCTAATGATGTTTGATCATGAGGTTCAAGCTATTGTCCACACTTCTATATCAACGTGAAAAATAACCTAAGGTGACACTCTACGATCACCTTTACATGCGATTGAATTTATTTCATTTGACTTTCCATTGTGTACCCTTCACAGGTTGGTGACATGGATGCTTTTTTTGATGAGTTAAATGTGTTGTTGGACAAGACATTATTGTTCCGCATAAAGGTGAAGGCTTCTGTTGGTGGGACTACATAGAAGACACACTCTATCAAGAACACGCTGATTGATGATGACTTGATAAAGCAGTTCAAATCATTGTCAATCTCCCTCTAGGTAATCGTCATACCTATCAGCATTTAGTACGTTGCTCTAAAACAAGTACTATAATATGTATACTACCCCATGTATTTCGTAAATATCATACTGAATCAGAGTACTTTGTGATGATATAGGATACTCATTTTAATGTTGCTTCTTCTGATAAATTGTTGATCGGCCTTGCTACTCTCCACAAATGTCAATACATTGAGCTCGATAATGGAGATGAGAAGGACGGTCAAATGACAACCACCAAGCATAAGGTTCAAATCAAGATTGAGAAGAAGGATGAGTGATTTTTAAGTCATTTGATATTATTTGCCCTACTACAAGTTTTATATATATTGCACTGAAGTTATTTGGTATTTTGATTGGTGAACTTATTAAATAAAGTTGTATGCTATTCTACATTGGATCTATTGACATTTTTTTTTAGTTCTAATAATATTTATATTATCATTTGATATTCACTATTTTACCATTATATTACGCGCCATTGGCGCGGGTATAAAACTAGTATATATAGTAAACGATGGTATATAGAGGAAGACACACGATTAAAAATCTAAACACATAAAGAAGAAAATCATTTTTGATTTGTTAAAATAAATATAATTTTATTTTGATCTTATCTAGTGAATATCTAAACTAACCAACTAAAATATCCAGAATATCTAATTAATTAACAAATCCTAAATAAAAAATATATAAAAAAACTACTTTAAAGGAGAAGTCGCCACATGGCGTAAGCGACTTCTCCTTAAGTATTATACTATTGATATTGATTATTTTAATTTGTTCAAAAAGAAAATCTGAATAGGGTAAGGGAGAAGAGAATAATGGGCTAGCAAGTGGGCCGGTGTTCAGGTGAAATGAAAGAGGGTTGGGCCGAAAAAGGGATTTAGCAAAGATGGGGCGGTTTTCTTTGTTTTATTTGGGTTTGGTCCAGTTCGGTTTATAAATTAAATACACTGGTTTGGTTGGATTTACACAAATTTGGTTCGGTTTGGTTTATTTATTACTCAATTACTTACTTATTTATTTAATTATTTATTATTCAGCTATTATTTAAGTATTTAAATATTTATTTTTTGATTTCTTTTAAACTACTTGATTATATAATTAATTGATTGGTTTCTTGATTATTTGGATGATGTTTAAATTATTTGTGAGATTAATATATATTATTGAGAATATTTACCAACGTGTCAAAAGTCATTAAAACCTTTAGAATAATGATTTTGAAGTAAAATGAACTATTCCGGGATTATTTTAATAATACTATATTGTGAGGTTAGCTAAGGTGTCTAGAAATATTAACTTATGCCGGAACTATTTAAATAAAATAATGTTGTGGATTAGCTTAAAGGTTTAAATGCTTTGATATCAGAATTTGGCTAAGAATTGCTTTGGAATAAATTGTTCAAGCTAACAAGTTGCCTTAATCTGAGATCTATTGGCTTTGGAAACTTTTGAACCGATTTACTTGGAAGTTGACTTGGAAAATTGATTGATGGAATTACTTGAGAATTTATATGGTGTAAGATATGAGTAAACGTGAATTGAAAGCATGATTTGATACTTTGAAATTTCAAGATGATTGGTGAAAATGAATTAAGGAAATTACTGAGTATGAGATGATTCGAGATGATATGAGATGATTCAAGATGATATGAGATGATTCAAGATGATTTGAGATGAGTTGAGATGATGATGATGATGATGTTGATGATATGACTAAGAAATGATAACAAGTTCTTTAGCTTATGTGGAATTACGTGTTAGAGTCAATGGGCCTTATATGCGTTAGACTTAGACCTTATACATGTAAATTCATACTTGCTAGGTGATCTGTGAGCTGATGGATTCCTTCCTTGTTATTGTTGTTCAGCTCGCTCCAGGTAAGTTTTCCGGGACTTACTCAAGAATTTGGAATTCATGCATGGGTGTCATGTAGGATGTTATGTGTATACAACCTGCATTCCATGTAGTATCCTGCTTATGTTGGCATAAATGTATAAGCATATGTATTCTCCATGTGATTGGTAGAAACGGTCGTAAGTCGTGGGTCTAGAGTCTTTTCTAGGGTCATAGGATGATCCAGCCCCATCGGGTTCATACCTAATCAAGTCATGTCATACGAGTCTGATTATATGAGCACGATTATTGATATTATCTAGATATTCATATTCATATGAGCATGATATTGATATTATATGATTTCAGCTATGACCTGGTCTCCACACGTATAGTGGTCTCTACGTCTAGGCATGGACGTAGAGTGGTCTCTAGGTCTAGGTATGGGCGTAGAGTGGTCTTTACGTCTAGGTATGGGCATAGAGTGGTCTCCACTATAGGTAGCGGTGTAGAGTGGTTTCCACCCTAGGTAGCGGCGTGGAATTTGAGTGGGATATGCCGCTTAGCATTCTTTAGGGCTCTTTACAATATTTCTTCACACACACACACACACATATATGATAAGCGTGACTTGTGTGTTTACTTTCCGCACTACATTAGAGCATCTTTATTTAGGTATATGATACATGCTATGTGCTTGACGTAGGAGGGGGAATTGAATAAGAAAATATATAAATAAACAAAACCAGTTCTCATTCTCGGCAAATAATATACAAGACTCCCTCCCATTGTAATGGTAGGAAATCAAGATCGATCCACGAGAAGGCAAGTCAGCGGTTCCTGAATAATCTTAAAAAGTTCTTGTAAACGTCGACCAGTAGCCTCGATATCAGCTGGATTGGTCGATATCGACAAGGGCTGTCGATTTCTAGTGCTTCAGAACCTGCACAAAACAATCAAAGCAACCGGCGTCGACTTGGGTGGTCGATGTCGAGTGAGATCAAGTATGTCAGTCGACTCAGAAAACTGTCGACTTCAAGTATTAGCAATAGGGTCGGTCGATGTTGACTGTGGGTGTCGATATCGATTGCAGTTGTATAAAAAAAACAGAAAGTTATAAAATTTGTTCGACAAAGATGGTCGAAAAAAAATAGGATGATGAAGGAAATATTGATCCGAAACAGTAAAAGTAATGTTTTTGATTTGTAAACTTAATAAACTAAAACTTCCATGTAGGGATTCACCACCAAAACAACCATGCATGCATCAAACTTAAACCATAGAAAGATTATGCCTTTATCATCATATGACAACTCTCGCAATCATCAAATAGGAATATAGAGGCTCTCGCATAAAAACCTATTTGTTTCTATCGTTTTCATACTTAGGGTTTATTCAACTCGCGCAAACAAATCCTAATTACTATCCAAATTCACAAATAATCCACTCTCGCTTCATAAATTGTAAATAAGGAATGATCATTAACTCTTGTAAAGTATTAAGCACGGGATAGAAGATGATAACACATAAGCAAATCAGAGATTTAAGCACACATACATGGCCATTGTCGGGCTCACCCCGACCCTAGAAGTAGGACAACTACTCACTCACGATCAAGCAAAACATCATAAAGATAAATATAAAAAAGTGCATAAAACTTAAAACATCAAAGAGTACACCCAAACAACTCCTCTCTCTATCTTGCTTGGTTGCTCTCTCTCTCTCTATGAGTGCTTGATTGCTCAGGAATTGGATGATTAAACCCTAGGCCTAATGCCTTTATTTATAGTGAACTAAACTTACCTACTAAGATATATAAAACTCTTTCTAAATTAGAAAATATAAATCCTATTTAAATTTAAATCTATATAATTTGAATTCCCTAGGGTAAATTGAAAATTACCCAAAAGGATAGAAGTATCTAAGGAAGATGATAAATAATTGACGTGACTGAGTAATCTCCCAATGATTCGGCCCAATCTGCGCATGTAGCGCGTCTGTGTACCAGTCGATGTTGAGTGGACTGGTCGACATCGAGTGCTCCATTTTGGTCGATCTCGGTTGGTGTCAGTCAACATCTTCTCTTCACGCCTTAGCCTCAAAATGGCTTCTTTTCTTCAGTCGACATCGAGTGGTGTTTGTCGATGTCGAGCACTTTTGGTCGAGGTTGAGTGCTTGGTCTCGAGATCGAGTGGTTTCTTCGCTTGTCTTGCTTTTGCTCTAAAATGTTTCAAATCCTGCAAAATTAAACCAAAATAAGTGTAGACCTCTATATCTTGCAAATAAACATAAACTACACAAATTCTCTACTTTTCCAACCCAAAAGTATGAAATATGGATAAGAAATGGAATAAATGTAAGCGTAAAACATGGTAAAATAGACGCACATCATTGCTCCCAGCGATGCTTTAAGGCACACATGAGTGGCTCTACCTTTACTTCATAGACAGTTTCAGGCACTTGTTCCCCTTTTGACCCAATGAATGCTGTTTAACGGGTTCATCCACGACGTAATTGGAGAGATTGACTTCACTATAACACTTTACTTTTGGATGGTTTTATTTTGTTTTGACCTGACTCAGCCGTGACACCTTGTATTGCGTATTTATGTTTTGCGTGCTTGTTTTAAGACTTAAACAAATTTACGCGTATATAGAAATTAGGACAAGTAACGGTGTGTAAGCACCAGGTCCTTAATGGACCTTATGTGAATTTAGGGTTTGAAATCCCTCCTTTTAAAACATTAGCCCTTTAGGTTAATACAACCCGCATATGAATTGCAAGATCCGAATGAAGGTATCCATTCCTTCGAAACGTAACCCGGGTTCTATAACTCGGGCCGTTACAAAGGTGGTATTAGAGCTAGGTTGTGCAATTCGAGTACCAATGAGTTGTAAAATGATTTTCTAAAACCGCTTAATGATTTAAAAAAGGTATTTAAAATGGATTTCAAATAGGGGGCGAAATGAACTTAATGAACCTAACCTCTAAAGTGAGGAAAATAGGATGGATTAAACGTGTGGGTAGAAAGGTGATGGACCGTCCCTTATGAACGTAGACTTGGGAATCGGTAGACTGACCCTAGCTTTATACTTTATAGTGGAAAACTCCAAGGAGTTTGCACCGTGGTGGTTGGAGTTGCGGGGTAGGAAAGTACTGACAACAAGGTCAGTTGCCCCTCGAATGACAGCTTCTAGGTAGCTTCTATGCTATATAAATTAGACCCGAGGGCGATTCCCCTCAGAGGGGATCAGATTAATGATTGTTGAATGTTTCTATGTTGAGTGTTATTTTCCGTGAGCAAGGAACCTATTTGATATACTTTGGTTGTGTGTTGGATCTCTGTGTGAATGGGATAGCGGGGGAATACTTCTTTACTATATAGTTGGAATTTTCGTTCTTGTGGAGCAATCTTTTCCATTATTCTATTGTCTATGTCTATTCCTTTTATTCCACTCTCCTCCTCTTCTATCTTCTTCCATGTCTCTAATTAATGTTCTTATCGATTCTTTCTTAGTATCAGTGTCTTCCATGGGAAATTAAGTTGGTAATCTAATCATATTCAGGGTTTATGTTCAGGTGCATCTATTACTTGGGTGTATGATGAAATATGGTAAATAATGTCATATGTCATGCCACAAGTTAATTAATGTACTAGAATATCGAACATTGAATGATCTAAGACCCTCGTCATGATTCTGAGTCTATATAGTGGGTTGTTTTGTAGAGTCATCCTTCTCGATTCTCGCAATGGTCAGCTGGTGTCTTCTTGTCATAAGATTCTACACAAAACTCTACCATCCTCTTTCGGAAAATAATTAGAGTGTTCTTCCACTTTACCAAATGAGTCATCCAAGCATCCCACGGGAAAAGGGCTATTGCGTAAGTGGGAATAAGTAGATGTTTTGACATTGGAGGTTTTTGTTTGATTATAATGGTAGCCTTATCTATGATTGCATGACTTGATTACTATTATGTTAAAGGCATGTACTATTCATATATCCATTAAGCGTATACCTGTGCTATTTTATGCCCTACATGCATGATTGACTGCCCTCTCTTAAAATAGGTTCGTGATAATTTTGTCATTCTTTCCTTATGTCGTTATTATATGATCTTTTTTCGAGACAGTTAGGAATGATGTTGTGCGATAGGCCTAGATTTCATTAAATGGACTGATGTTCTAGTGCGGGATTCATGACTTGATCGTTATTGATGCTAATGATTGGGTGGTTGTTGATGTAATAGCAAGTAATAATGTAATGTGTGTGTGCTTGATGATTTTCTTTTCTTTTTTATAACGATCGAGGTTTCTTTTACAATATAGTCTAGAGAGTGATAGGAGAATTATGAGCGGCAGATTTCAAGCGATAATGGTGTCAGACAGGGTCATAGAAGATAGGCATTGGCTTAGACAGGTTAAGTGGGTTCCTAGGGCTGCTAGGAGATAGTTCTTTGGGAATTATCAGATGGACCTTCTAGGTAAACCTTAGATGGATCATGGGATAAGGAGGGTGAAATTTGAGAAGATAAAGGCATCGTATAGGTGAGTAATATGGATATAATTGAGGGATAGAATAACTCTGTGTAGGTACCAATAAGAAATATATGAATGAGTTGGGTGTGTATGATTAAGGATTCTTGTAGGGAGGATGTGTATATATATATATATATATATATATATATATATATATATATATATATATATATATATATATATATATATATATATATATATATATATATATATATATATATATATATATGTTATTTTTACTAGGAGTAGGAACGATTTCGTTGAGGAATGAATTATGGATGACGTTAAGGTCTAAGCGACTAGGACTGCTTGAGAATTGGTGGATCTTCGGATTTAAGTCATTTACATGATAGAGGACATGATGTGAGATCTATACTGGGGTATGGCTCATATGCAATTGAGGATACTTGCTAGAGTTGTAATAAGAGAATTACTAGAGGCGTGATTGGAGAACTCCTAGAATAGGAAAAAGATCGTAACTAGTATGAGTAGCAATGATTCGAGTGCCGAGGTATTGGGAAGAAAAGAGAATTCTTTGAGGAAAAGCGTGTAGCTCAGTAAAGGATGTCGTTAGTTATAAGTGTGATTGATTAGGCTTAGAGGTAGGAAGATTTGAATGATGAATATAAGAAATAGTCCAGGTGGAGGATATGGGAGTGCTAATGGTCATTGAAATAGGGAAATTCCAATTACTTAAGGATTGTAGGTTAATGGTTATTAACAGGTAAGGTGTCATTGCTTAAGGATTGTAGGTTAAAGCGAGTTGAAGTATGCGACAATAAGGAGCTAGAATAGGATGACCTGTGAGGTCGTGATTGCTTTGTGCAGTAGTGGAAATTTTGAATGATGCATTGTTGTTGTGAGTAAGTGAAAATATTATGACCTTTTAGGGGGTGATGGGAAACCATGCGGTTTAGATGTGTTCTAGTGAGATAGCCTGGCTAAGACACATACATTGAACACTTGGGAATAGGTCCAGTGGAAGGATTCGATGGTTTGTGATTTTGGGTTTACAATTTGTTGGCTCTCTGATTTAGGATCTGGCTCGAGGGGACGGTTGGGTATTGCTAGGACTTTCGGACATAGTTGAGCTAGGTGCTTATTTAACCCTTGTGTCATTTTGGGGTAGGTAAGTAGTTTAAGAAATAAAACTCTGGTTGTTGAATGTTGAGGATACAAGACGTGAGAATGCTCTTATATAAGGTTGGTGATATTAGTTGGTTCTTTAGAGGTGGATTAGTAGCGACAATGCTTTAGGTATGGGAAGTTGGATCAAGGTATTGAAGCAATTAGGGGGTTCTCTCGTAAAGATAATGATTGGATGAATTCATAAGAACATAGGCAGAATGAATCAGTTCGGTAGAAAATGCCTAGATTGATCGTGCTCTAGATAAGAAGATTCGATGAGGGTTTAGGATATTGGACTTGATCTATGATTAATTGGAGGGTTATTGATTCAGAATGTATGGGTTTAATTTGGTTAATTGGGAAGTTGAGATTGTGAGCTTGAGACCTTGTGTAAGTTGATGTTGGAGAACTTTTTGGCTTGAGCATTGGGGTATACAATGGATGAGTTGGAGAAGGCTTTTGATTGTAGACCTTTGTGAAAGAATTGATGAGGATACCGATGTGGGGAAAAGTGATTTGTCATTGGTCCCTGTCAAAAATACTAATAATAATCCCAACTTTAGCAAACTAATAAATTAGTATAGCAGACAAGTAAGAAGTCCAACCCATAGAGAGAATTGATTTGCGGATCTAATGTTGATTCCGAAGTAAACAAGAATAATTGAGATGAATAAAGTAAATAAAGTAAAAGAAAGTAATGATTGCAAATGTGTTACCAATATAATGAAAGCGCTTCACCTTTAATTCTAAACAATAGTTGGGTTTCATGATCATTGGTTTGATTTCATTGTCATTCTAATGTAATGCAATTGTCATTGATGTGCGAGCAAATTGCCATATTTTCTATGCACATAAAAGTCCAGTTTATCGTCTTTTGCATGCATATTAATGGGAAACCATGGGATTAGTGTAGTTTACACTTAAATATCAAATATATGGGTCTGCACGAGTTTCTATGTGATTTCACAGAAAACGGGATAAAAATGGACGAATTTGGAAAGGCGGAAAAAGAACTCGAAGTCTTCTGAAGAGGCCGAAATCGACTGGGGACCTCGACATCGAGTGCATCAGAGACATAGGAATCGAGCAGGAAATGAAACAGAGCATGTCGACACAGAGAGGTCGATATCGACGTCTGGAGGTCGATATCGATGTTGCCAGATCGAGCTAAATGATAGAAGTCGAGTGCTAGTTCGAGTAGGAGAAGGAGAGCTCGAGATAGAGTTTCACAGGGGTCGATACCGATGTTCAAGGTTGATATCGACCATGCCAGCAGAGGAATCCGACATAGATTTTGATAGAATTCTATCCGAAGCTTGCACGTCTATCCAAAAATCGAGATTTCTTATCATCAACGCCAGATCTATCATGTGAAGGCTGATTTACCATAGGAGTTTTAGTTTTTATTTAAGTTTTATCTTAGAGAATAAAGATAGAGTTTTGAGTCTTTATCAACATCTATAAATAGAGGCCAATAGGTCTGAGTTTTAGGCATTTAATTTACATCCAAGAACATTCAATTCAGTTTCAATAGAGAATAGTGACGAGTTAGAGAGAGAGAGAGGAGGCCGAGTGGGGTTTGTAAAGCGAAAGCGGAGTGGCTTGTTCGGTTGTACTTTCTCTTTTGCGAAGTTTTAATTCAAAGTAGTTTTCTTTCAATAACAATGATGATGATATGCACGATGAGGAGCGAGTAGTCAACCCACTTCTAGGGTCGGGGTGAGCCCGACGATAACGATGTAGGGTAAGTGCATCAAAGGTATGACTTTTATGCAATTCCGTCTTCTATCCCATGCATGATCCTTTGCGAAAGTTAGGGAGATTCATTATTTGCATTATTGAAGCGAAAACCACTCATATTGTAAAATTGAATTACTCATGAATTGGATAGTAACTCTTAGGAACTATGTGAGAGCCTCTAATCACCTAAGTGTTGATAACGAAAGTTATTTGACGGAAAGGCATTAAATTTCATAACTTTAGCATAAAACTTGCATTGTTATCGTTGTGGCATGAAACCCCGACTTTGGAAGATTTTTAATTAATTGAAATCAATATAAAAGTGCTAGTTTTGTTTCTGATCATACTCCTTCCCCATTCTACTTTCTTCGGACTCTTTTCCGACAAATTGGTTACGAAAACAGTTTCTGTGACAAACATCGAAATCGACTATAAGGGTCGATATCGAGGTCTAACATCGATATCGAGGTCTCTGCTCGACGTCGACTTTGCTGCTTTTGTCTTCTGCAGGAACTGCACTAGGAAATCGACCAAAACTGAGGTCGATATCGACTAGATTACTCGATATCGAGTGTCTTCTGAGGTCGAAAGCTTTGATCGTGAGTACAACAAGGGAAGCGCTGACATACCTCCTCGTGGATTCGATCCTGAATTACCCTACTACTACAAGGGAGGGGATTCTTGTATTATTTGTTTGGGACAGGGAGTTAGCCTAGTTGTGCATTGTTTATTTGAATTATTTGAATCCTTACTATCACCCCCGTGGGCGAACAAATTGGCGCCGTTGCCGGGGAGGCAATCAATCGCCACCTAAGTTTAATCACGATCTTTTTGGAGCTTATTTTTGCAGGTTTATTCCTATTTTGTTTTGAGTAGATCGATAACCTTCACATGCTTACCAATCCCTTACACTATATGCGTCCCTAACTGGAAACACATAGCAGTGCAAAGTCCCAAAATACTTGGCAGTTCGGTAATACCAATCTTCCTGAGCAATTAGATAGTCAAAGGCGTCACTACTCTTAACCCTAATCTCAAAGGAATTGATATTTAACCAATTGTTATTATCCTGCGTGCATAGCCAATTGATACTTTTATGGAATCAATTACCTACTGCTTGCTACCAAGGATTAACTATTCTCACAAAATCATTAATCACTAACATGAATGCAAATCCTGTCAAGGTGATCAATCAAGAGAGAATATATGCAAACAAGAATTATGAGCACAAGGATAATGAAATAACTAATGAATAACAATTGAAATAAAAACCTCATAATTCAACCAACCATGTCTTCGAATCACAAGCGAAACTATGAGTTTAGCAACTCATAGTCTAACAAAACAATAAATCTGAGTTTGGTTGTTCTTCTCTATGTGTTCCTCTCTACCTAATAATAGTCAGCCTATATATGATAGGAGTAGACCTTATTAACCCTAGAAAGTTAAATAATAATAACCTAATAGAAATAAATCTAGAAATAAGCGATATTGTTGATTCTACAAAAGCGGCGGGCGCCATACTCTAGCTTCCAAATTTCTCTTATTATCTTCAATTGTCTTCTCCTTAGCTCCCTTGATGATCCTTCCTTGCCTCTTTTAAGCTCAAAAATAGGTCTCCTAAGGATCTTAAACCTCTCATCAAGCTCGGATTATAAAACTACAGAATAAACATAAAATAGCGTAGATTCTGAACTCGAATGCCCAAATAGATAATAATGCTAATTGACTATAAAATATGCAATAAACCTATCCTAAATGCAACTAAAAATATCTATAATTCCTATCTAAAATATGCATTATCAAATACCTATGGGTTTTGATTCTAAGAAATGTCAGAAAGTTTAAAACAAGAGTCATAGTTGGAAATGGGGATTTTAAACCCAAAATCGCATAAGGTGCAATGGAGACCCGGTGTTAACACACCTGTACCTGTCCTATAATCTAAGGCACGGAAAACATTTGTTTTAAAACCAGGCAACAATATAATTAAATTCGATACAAGGTGCCACGACAAGGCTTGCTGGGTCAAACCATAATACCACAAGTTGAAATCTCAAAAGGAAGGAGTCCACAATTAGTCTCTCTATTTGCGCCCATAGCAACCCCATCACATCTGTGCAGATCAATAATTTACTCAAGCATGCATATACATACTTAAAATGAAGAATGAGAAAAGGAGTCAAGTCGAGCCACGCATGCGGGTCCGATAGACCGCACTGAGGCCACATAGTATACGCTAATCCTAATAAAGATGCTTCTAATACAGTGCAGAAATCTTAAACAACCAAGCATACTAGCAGTTTATATAAGTGCATAAAATATTATAAAGGGTATCCGCATAGAATGCCAAGTGACATGTCCCTCTTCTATCTCTGCACCCATTCTCGTTAGTGTAGACGTCGGCCGAGCTCATAGCTATAGCATAGCTTGGCATATCTCATGCTCATACTGATATAATAAATATCATGCTCATATTGTTTCTCATTTCTTAACACATAGTAACATGACCAATGACTCGATGAAGAGCGAACCCGATGGAGCTGGGTTGTCCTACGACCCTAACAAAAGACTCTAAGACTCACATTTAACGGTGGTTCTAACAAATGCATAGAGTAAACAGATGCTCTTTCAATCGTGTAACCTAAGCAGAATACTACATGATCATGCGATATACAAATGCAACACCTAGCATAAGATGCAACAACAGGCATGAGAGTCCAACTTGAGTAAGTCCCCTAGAGAACTTACCTAGAGGTGGAAAACAACAAGGCAAAGCAGTATGATAGATTATAGATTACCTAGTAAGCATAATAAACATATAAGTCTATATTCAAACACACAAGCATAAATAACCTCACACATAAGTTCACATATTCCAAGGGTTCAACATCGCATGTTATTTATATCAGCATCATCTCCATTCAACTCATAACTCATCTCATCATCCCATCATAACTCATTTCCATATTTATCACATTATCATATAGCATCTTATCATATCATATAATGTTTTGCTTTCATATAACAACATATATCGTCATCTCATATATAGATCATATTCATACTCACATTATCTTATAACATATCACACTTTTATACTTTGCATCACATAACAATATATCATGCTTTACAACCATATAATACATATCAATAAATCATACTTCACAATCATCAACATGGATTCATTATATCATTCAACAAGTCAAATTAAGTAAGAAATCTCAAGTTAGGTCAAACTCCATTTTCAAGTCCAATTCAAATAATTAAGCAACTTACGGCCTTTGAAAACGTTTCTCAAATCTTTTGAAAGCCAAGTTTATATACAAGTCATTCATTTCAAAACCTCAAACCACATAAGGCATATGTAAGCATTTGGCATCAATCATCATTTAAAGCTCATACTCAAAGCATCGCAAAAACCCAACCCAACGGCCAAGCAAATAGACCCAAAACCAGCCAAGAAAGGAAATTTCATCGTGGAGAAACACTTTCAGTGAGCATTCCATGATCTAGGGGTATCTCGCAGCCGCGAAAGGCTTTCTCTACGGCAAAACCTAGTTTTGTCGTGGCAAAGCCTGGGTCTCTAGGGTTCAAGTGGAGTTCATCCTCGTTGGGGCAACAAGGGTCTCTCGCCGCGGTGAGACTCATCTCCCATGGGCTCGGGAGTGGCCCGCAACAACATGAGCCATGCCTGCATCTTTTTCCGCAGTGAAACCCAAGTTTTGCCATGGCGAAATGCCACTTCGATGGCTAGTTTGCGTTCGTCGCGGCGAAGCCTACAACTCAGCTCTGGTTTGAGCTTCATCGAGGCATGTTCTGTGAGTGATAGCTCTCCTCAATTTCTCCAAACCCTATTCCAACCTCAATACACATGTTCGCACATACAAGACATGAAGAAATCGAAGTAATCAAAGGGTGGCTCACCAAGGTCTCATTTTTCGACGGAAATCACTCGGGGAGCTTCGTTCGAGTGAGTTGGTGTGAGATCTTACGTGGAAATGCCTAGGAATGATGTTAGGGTGTTAAAGGTGAAGCATTAAAATGGTAGGAGGTGAAAGACGTGAAAACGTGGCCTTTACCGCGTCAAAACCGAAAACAGAGAGGAAGTGGAAGTGGCAGGTTGTTTTCTGCTCTCCGGGGGCCTTGGGGTTACTGCTGCTACATGGAGGCTTGGAGGAAGGTGACGCTGCTACTGCTACACTCTAAGGAAGAAAGAGTAAGGGATGGTCTTGCTTGCTTGGGCATGAACCAAATGAGGTGAACTAGGGAGCTTCTCGGCTCCAATGGAGATGGGGGAAAGATGATAAAGATAGAGGTGGTGCAGGGTTGGTGACGGTGGTTGAGGGTGGTGTTGGTGTTCAGGGCAAAACAAGGAGGAGGCGGTAGTTATGGTTCTCGGCCAAAGGAGGAAGAACAAAGGTAAGGTGGAAGTGGATAAGGGAGAATGGAGGGTTGTGTTTAGGGTTTTCTTTGTGTTTTGTGGTGGGATGAAATGGGGCAAAAAATCTGATTTTTTATGGTTCAAAAGAAGGGTTTAGGGTGGCTGTTTTCGGATGCGAGCACAAAGGAACAAGGGTTGTCTCTTTTCCATTTCATGTGGGTACAACGCAAGGAAAAGAAGAAGGTGGCATGTGGGTGTTTTGCCCCAAAGGAAAACGAGGAAGGTGTGAGGAAGATTCCTTGCATTTCAAAATCAGCTAAATGGGATCAAGTGGGCTGAGCATTTTTGGATGGACCAAGGGAGAAAGAAGGCAAGAATTTGTGGTCCCGAAAGCACAAAATTCGAATTCCTTAAGTTACTTTCCAAAAGTTAGTTTCTCGAATCCCGCTCTCTCAATCTGATCCTGACTCGATCAGTTAGTGTCCAATCAAAAAGGATGTTGACATCCAGAGGTATTCTCAATCTCGAGGGGAAGCGTCGGATTAAATCCTCAAAAGTTCAAAATTAGCCCGGGATCTGTTTTAAGGATTTTAAAGCGCGAATATCAAGGTGAGGACGAGGGTTTCCAAATTATCTGAAACCTCTGAGTTAAATCCATTTTTAATCAAATATATTTAAAATCATATTTAAAATCCAAGGTCCTTACATCATCCACCTCTAAAAACAAGTCTCGTCCTCGAGACTAAAATCGTTTTAAAAACCAAATGAGCTTTTCAAAATCCAAGTCAATTCTCCCTGTGTCAGTCAAATAGATTTCCAGCTTTCAAACATAACATCATCCACCTCTAAGGGCTAATCTCATATTCTCTTCCTAGGTTCCGTTTTCAGTATATATCAATTTCATTCTATCAATTCAAGATATGCTCATGGGCAACATTCATAATCTCAATTATCATATATCAACATAGCCAAGTCAACTATTAAGGTTCATCCATATCAAGTTCTACCATTACATCAATGTTCAAAATATCGTCATTTCAAACATTGACATACCAGGATATCATATCAGAATGTCAACGCATTACATATCATAGAATCTGAACGTCACTACAAATTGAATCTCAAGTATCGCAATCATCGTCTTACTAGAATATTAGTATAGCAAAATTAGTCATAACAGGAATTTTCATTTCATTATAATAGCAATATATCAAGTCTCATGGTCAATAAATCATGATTAACTCTATCATATAACCATATACAAATAGGCCACAATATCAAGAAAGTCTGCATATAGTTACCAATCAGAACAAAGCACAACTAACCACTTGCATATCGTCATCAAGCTCCCAAGTCAAGATCAAGTCCAAGCTAGGTCCTCCATCTCAAATTAGGTTCCAATTCCCCACATGCAACCTCATAGACAATCTCTCTACTTTCTCCCATAAAAGTCTGCAAGTCAAAGTCTAGGTCCCAATACTTTCATTATATACCTCATTTCTTAGGTTAATGAGTCCTCTAAGGATTAATTTACTTCAACATCTCAAGTTCAAAGTCTCAACTTTCCATACAACTAGCTAAGCCCATTCTCCTGAATTTGCAACAATCCAAATACCCATTAGACAACCCAATATATCAATCATTTTCCAAGACTCCCTACCAAGTGCATATTCAACCTAGGTGTTCCATAACAAATTCATTCATTTCTTATATGTCCTTCAGATTCAATCCGATCATTATTCCTTAAGATAAATCCCAAATTGCCTCAATACCCGGATCTTACTTCCCATACTATTAAATGCACTCACTAATAATCCATCTCTAAAGAACATCCTTCTATTGCCAACCTCGAACAAGAGCATTCTTGCATTCTATATCCTCATCAATTAGCAACAAAAGTTCATTCCTCAAACTTCTTACATAACCTAAGACAACTCAATTACCTCACTCCGCTAGTTATACTCAACCGTTCACACCCGTCAGATTCTAAATCAAGGAGCCATCTAGTGCTAAACTTGCAACCGTAAATCATCAAGTTCTTCCTCAACCGCACCTCTTCCCA
The DNA here is from genome assembly GCA_963922045.1 of Persicaria maculosa. Lineage (NCBI taxonomy): Eukaryota > Viridiplantae > Streptophyta > Magnoliopsida > Caryophyllales > Polygonaceae > Persicaria > Persicaria maculosa. The sequence continues at coordinate 9,337,944 of OY998271.1, forward strand.
AGTGGTCAAACGCACAAGTTTTACCCATGGAAACTCATCACAATATCTATAAATTTAATTTCATCTCCTCCTTTCCCAAAGGTCATAACATTTTCACTTACTCCCAACACTAATTCACCGTTCAAAATTCCACTATTTCCCAAATGATCACGACCTCGCAAGATGTATAATTCAAGTTCCTTATTGGTTCACATTCACAATTGCCCTATAATACAATCCTCAACGAACAACACCTTACCTCTTAATGATCTTTATTACTAATCATCTCCTCTATGTTATCCTTATTCGGTTTTACCCAAGGCATCACAATCTCTTTGAATTCCCCAAATTCCATGACCTTTGGTGCTCCCATATTTGCCATTCAAAACTTCTACCTCCATATCCAATCAAACAGACCCACGATCAATCCTAATGATATCCTTTACTCAGTTATAGCCCTTTCCTCAAAAACTCATCTGTCATTTCCTACTACCTCAGCATTAAATCATTGTTACTCATACGTTTAAGATTTGCTTTCTTATTCTAGAATCTTCCAATCACGTCTCTAATAATTCTCCAATTACACGCTAGCAAGCATCCTCAAAACCACATGAGAAATTCCCAATTACAGACCTCCACATTCTGCCACCTATCATAAGAATAACCTAATTCCCAAGATCCACGACCTTCAAGTAACATCATATTACTCAACCTCAACAATATCCGAAATTCATCTCTTACCAAAGTCATTCCTAATTACCGCAGATATATAACCTAGTCCCAAGGTCTACACTTCCTTAAGCATTCCCCACCAATCAAGTGTAAAGACTGGAAATTTAAAAAAAAATTATTTTGTAAAAAAATAATTGATTATATATTTGATTAGATTTGAATATTCGGAAAATTTTTGAAAATTCCATCCTCGAGCAACATGTTTTATTCTAAATCTTTTCGAAGTGAATTCCGACATCATTTTTCGGATTTGAGATTTCGATTTAAAATTTGTTGAGTCGGGTTTGGTTCAGGAGAGCTAGTTTCGGGTTTATTTCAGGATTTGAATTTTGATATGTGAGGGGACCATTCCTCAAATTGTATTTCTTTTCCTTTTTCTTTAATATCTCTCTCTCTATCTCTCTCTTAGTTGGCCATTGTGGAGATTCCACAATTTCCACCCTTCGCCTTGCATTTCCCAGCTATAGGATTGTCCTTTTGTGCACAAATTCACCCTATAAATCCACCTCCTCCCACCCTCTTTACCTCTTGGCATCACACAAACCCACACAAACACCACACTCTTCCCCCCCCCCCCCCTCTCTCTCTCTCTCTCTCTCCCTCCCTCTATTTCAATTCCTAACCAAGCAACACCACTACCTCCTCCCTATTTTCAAGCTTTCTTTTTAAAGCTTTCTTTTCTGTTCTATAATTTATGGCCTGAGATTACATTTCACCTCCCCAAACCACCACCAAAGCACCACCACCGAGACCTAAGCACAACCCAAACTCCCCTATTTTCGAAACCGAGCCACACCACACTTCACCCCCCTCTTCCTTCGGCTTAGGCAGCAGGCCGAGCACCTCAGAGCTCCGACGCCTCCTCTGACGCCCGACGAAGCAAAGCCGAGCAGCCTAGGAGTCTTCCCACAGTCGTCGAGCCGCCGGAGCCTTTCCTTTCCCCTGTTTCCATCTGAAAACTCCGATAAGGGTTTTGTCTCTTTCTTCTCGCTCAAACGCCCTAGAAAGCTCCACCTTTCTCATTGAATCACCCTCGATCCAGGTCCGAGAAGTGAGTGGTGCCTCCGACAAGCCCCGAAGAACTTCGACAAGTCTCTGACAAGCATCGAGCACTCCGGCGAACCTTCGAGACCTTTGGTAAGCTCCTTCCTCCTTTCTTTTCCTTGGGTCGTGTGGGTCTTTCTGGGTAGCGGTGTTGGGGTGAGTAGGAGTGGTCGGAGAGGGCGGAGGAGTCTTCATCGTCTCTTTCCTTTTTTTCCGTCGGCGGTAGAGCACAGTTGAGGATGGGGATGGGTTCGGTCCTTGTTTATTTTCTTTTTATTGGTTCGGTTCTCCTTTAATATTAGTGGTCCGGTTCAGTTTACAGGAATCAGATTTTGAGAGGTGGGCCGGGTTTTGGGTCGGGTTGAGTGTAAACGGGTCTGTGTTTGGGTTGGGCTGTGGGCTCGGGTATCTTTTTCAGGCTGGGTTATTCTTTGTGTCAGCATCTTAATGTTGATTATATTAATTGTGTTGTTGTTATGTTATATAAAAATCTGTTATGTGTTTACTTGTTATTTAAATTAATTATGAAATGTTATTCATATATTATTATGAAATATATTCTGATATTTTATGATACTAGGTGGAGAGGCCATGCGCTGCACGCCGGTGTTTGTGTTGCAGCGGTTGTTTCATGGGAAGCAACTGGTGATCAAGATCCTCTTTACTTCCTTGTGCCACACTGATGTTTACTTCTGAGAAGCCAAGGTCATTAAATCAGTTTCATAAAGAATTAGTTTGCATCCAAACTTCGTCGTTGCAACCAACAAAATAAAGCCCACATCAATAACAAGGCACCAAAATTTATACCCACATCAAAAGTAAGAGTCAAGCTCCAACCGGATTCAAATATGTTTGGGTTCATATCAACACCAATGATCCTCAAAGCACTAACCACACGAGTTATTTAGCACAATAATAAACCATTTCGACAGGCTTAATACATCAAGACTAAAAATTAAACTTTAATATAGCAAGGCTACAAATCATTTAGCACAGTAATAAACCATTTTCGACAGCCCTACAAGACATAAAAGTATGTAAGTTAAAACTCAAAGGTGCAAAAACACTTGAATATTTAGACAAATTTGAAGTGATAACTGCTGACCAAAAGAAAAGGCAAATAAAGAGACCACAACCTCATATGTTCAATAAGAATTACTTGTCTTTGAGCTACAACATTTATATGGAAAATAAATTCCTTGAAAAGGCAAGCTTGTTGAAGTAAAAATGTAAAGCACATTGAAAGTAGGTAGATTAAAATAAAACTGATATAAAAATGCCACTGACCTTCACAAATATTTATTAATTGTCTTAGATCCTCCTTGTCAGTGATAGTTTCTTTTCCCCATTTAGCAACCACAGTTCCTTTCTGCAAAAATGGAAACAAAGTGTCAGTGTGAGGTTGAACAAGAGAAAAGAGCACAAAGAAAAGGAACTCAGCAAAATTTAGTCAATGTATTTGACTGATGGCTTTACCTCTGGATCATCTAAAAGCTCAAGGCTATGCCCAGATTCTGTATGTTATTATTCAAATCAGACACATTTTACAAATTACATACCTTATTAGGTACATATCTTATTTGTCATAGTTGAGCAGTGAAGGAGAAAGGTGAATGTAACCAACTCCAACAGGCATCTTTAGAAGTATTGATTTACACCAGCAGATTACACAACTATTGTATAAGGTTACTAGATATTTTTTTTATTCATGATTTGGCCAGCAATTGGCCTGTCACCACAGGCACAAAGTGAACGGTAGCAGAGTTCAAGAGGTTCCAAGAAGTGAAATTTACATGCAAAATCAAAAGGTGGGTTTGATTTTCACATTATGTGAGCGTTGAAATACGAATTGAAGAACAAGGTACATGTTCCACGGTTTGATTTTCCAAAAGGCAGTGCTTATATCGATAAGGGAGAGGTTTGATTTATGAAGAAACAAGAAATTAAAGGAGTACAACCAATGGCCCAATTATAGTGCTCACCTATATAATGTTTGGCGTCTCTTTTATCATCATTGTGGAGGTTGAGTGCACGTTGCTGAAGTTCATCACTACAATGCCACATGGATAGCTACAGACGCCAAAAAGGTCATACTAAGAAAATGGAAATTAAGAATGATCAAGAAAAGAACACAATTAGGTAGGCCCTAAAAATCACTTCTTATGAGATAATGGAGCAATGAGAATAGGAATAAGTCCTCCTGAAACATATCCTAACCAAATCAATAGAGTCATAAAGAACACTTCCTAAGCTTCTGCAAATCATGATGAGAACAGTGAGGGAGAAGTAGAAATTACTAGGGTTAGTTGGATTGTCTTCTAGATCACATAGTTGCGAATTCTAAGCATTAGACGACCTAAATGCACAAATGACAAAATGAGGAAAAAAGGACAGAATAAGGACTGAAAGAACATAAAAAACAAACAGCAACACAAAAGCATGAAAACTTTATTCAATTAGAGGGAACAATTCATTACTTGGATGGATCAAGAGTCAACAAAAAATGAAATAAGGGCAGTTTCTTAAGGTCCACGTGTTACAAAAAAAAACCCATAGGTGTAATATATATATCATGTGTAAGCAAGTGTTACTGTGTAATTTGTGAGCAAATATAGAGCGTCGGATTAAGAAGATCAAACGGATGAGATTAAAAGTAACTTGTGAACAGTAACATTATTCGTAGGTACGAAGTGATTATTCGTATGTACATACATATGAATAATCTTTTGTTACTTACAAATAATTACATTTGTTCATACATACGAATAATTACATTATTATACACGAATAATCGCTTGTTACCTGCGAATAATTTCTCTGCTCACAAATTACACCGTAAGGGTTGCTTACACGGGATCCAACCTCTATATATATATATATATATATATATATATATATATATATATATATATATATATTGATGCGGATCAAGATGGCCTTCTGTGGGTCAAACAATGATCTTGATCCAGGCGAGCTCTCAAGACCGATTCGAGGACTATTGATGACAAAGACAGTCATTCTCAAAAGAAAGAAGAAGGCTCCACCATGGGAGAAGATCCAAAGGAGCAAGGTGAGCTAATGTCCATGTTTTGGTTCGTTCATAATGGGTTGACAGTATTTTGACGTCTCAGTAAAATGGGTCGTTCGGAGTCCATATTTATTGGATTGGATCGTTCCATACCTTGTTGGAATGAGGACGAAAGGATCTACAACTTTGATGTTGAAGGTTTTTCCAGAATCAACCTCGAAAATGGCCGAAATTCATCATCTTTGCAGCTGTCACTGTTTGGACGAATTTCTACATATTTATTTAATTAATTTCGGATTTTATTTAATTAAATTAGATTTAATAATTTTATGTAATTAGGAAAATAAAGTGTGGGAGGAAAATATCTCTTCTAGATAAATTCCTTAACCACCAAGTTTTAATTATTTATCTTTAGCTAGTATTGATCTATCTTAGGTAAGTTTGATATATCTTTTAGGATTTCTATCTATCTTTAGCTAACCAAAGCTCTATCCTTTGCAAGGTAGAATTGGTTAAGGTTTTCTATTTAAACAACATTGTATGCTTTAAATTATGGAGATTGGAATTAATATTGAAGAAAAAAAGGTTCTTCCATTTCCCAATCTAAAAGCTTTTGCCTTCAAGTTATAGTTCAATCGATCATACGATAGCAAACCCTAAACCCCAAACACAACCCATAAACACAAACACAAAATCTGCAGGAAACCGTCGCCATTCAGAACCCAGATCCGTCGGAGAAAGGAGGGGCCTTCTCTGCTCGCGCACACGCCGTTTCGACGGCCGCGGCAGACCTGCGGCGCCCGCAGCAATTCCGTCGCTGCTGCTGTAACCCTGTTTCTATCGCTACTGCTGGGTTTTGTCATTGTTGAATATTATCAAGTGTTAACCGTCGCTATAACAGTCATTTGTTGTCCTTTGCCTTAGTTTTTATTTGTTTGTTTTCGTTTCTTCCACAATAGTTCAAAGCCTTTATTGTAATTGATTGTAAACATCGAGAATAGCAAGGATAATTGCAAGATCGGGCCATCAACAAGTTGGTGTTCTTAATTCCGAGTCCACAGGCGAAGGATCGAGAATACAAACGCATCACACACACATATATATATAGGGTTGGGTTCAGGTGGTGAGAAGGAAAGAAGCGATTTTATTGGTCCATTTGCTTCACTTTTCGTGCGCGTTTAGTCATCCCACGCGCCTCAACCTCTCTTGCGCGTTCTATACACGTGCTTCTCTTCTCTTCTTCCCGTACTCCGGCGGCCTCCCTCAAGCGCTCCTCCGCCCGGATCTCGCCTCCGTTCAACTGCAGGTTTCGCCGCCCGGACCTCAATGGATTCGCCTACCATGTCTTTGACGGTATTCTCTCCCTCTTCCCCTTCTCGCTTCAATTTCTATTTTTATTGTTTTTTTCTTTAATTTGATTTCGGGAGGAATTTCAGGAAGAAGATGATGAATCTCAGTTCATACGCCTTCAGGAAGTGGTGCAATCTCATCCAGACGACCCTTCGAGCCAATTCACACTCGTAAGTATCCTTCTATGTCTTGAATTGTTAATTTGTGGATGTCAGAGGATTTTAGGTTTCTGAATTTCTTTTGCTTTGGATTGTGCGAATTCGGCGCTCCAATGGCTGAAGAAAGTCATGTCCTTGACTGGAATTTTGCAGACGGATACCAAGAAGATATCAGCAGTTTCAATATTCTTTGAGACCAAGCCGTACATATTGGATGAAAGCACAGGCCTTATCGATTATCATCAGGTAGCTTTTTCATTACTGGGATTCTTTAGCAATTCATCTCTTATTTTTACCTTAAAATAACTTGCTTTTCACTTTAACATGTATAAGCATTAAGCACGATCTTTTTTACTTGCGCAGAGAGCATGATGTAGCAAGGAACTCTAAACATGACCTCTACACCTGCTTCCTGCACTTGGAGAAATGCTCTCATCAACTTAGTCAATATGGGTGTAATTACGGATCTGTTGTGGAATTGATCAGTGGATGTTATCTTACCTATATATTCAATGGCTGCTCCCACGTCCCCTTAGGAGGTACCACAAATAGTCACTTCAATTGCCTGTTTAGTTGGTTGTAGACTACATATTTGTATATTTCTTTTGAAATTCAAAGCGTTGTACCATAGCAAGGAACCATGAATCAATGAAAAGTTAGATTTGGATATGGAACCTATTCAATGAACCACTAGATTTGGATATGAAATAGATGCCTTTTTAGTAGAAAAATTCACTTTCAATTTTACTTCCCCTTTGACAGTTTGACACTTTGACTAGTGGAGGTAGTTAATAAACAATTGCAACTTACATAACCAACCTAGTTCTGCAGTAATATAATTCATCCTCAAGCCCACTATACTAATCTATAGTAGTATCATTTTGACTAGTCGATCTCGCATTCACATAATTGAAATATTAATATGTTATGAATGAATATTCTCACATATATTTCAAGTTATACTAGTGGTTCAATTATTTTACATATAGTGGTTCAATTATACCAATTGGTTCAGGATTTTAATACTTAGTGGTTCAGGGTTTTAACTCAAGTGGTTCAAGGTTTAATATCAAGTGGTTCAGGATTTAATATCAAGTGTTTCAGGGTTTTAATACCAACTGGTTCAGAGTTTTAAATCAAGTGGTTCAGCACATATAAATAGAAGTGGTTCACGAAGTAAAATTGTATAATTTTTTATTGGGAAAATTGCAAAAAATAGCCCAACATTTAGGGGTTGTTGCGCTTAATAGCCTGAACTATAAAAAATGCAGAAAATAGCCTCAAGTATTTACTTGGTTCATGCTACATTCCAATTCAAATAATTATATAAAAAATTACCTTAGGCTACCTTTAAATTCAAATTAATTAAAAAACCTCTCCAAAACAATTTTTATTTAAAAATAATCATCACTTCTTATATAAAAATAGCTTAAATAATTTTTATTCTCAAAATCTACCACTTCTCATAGTTTTTTTTATCAAAGTCATTATTAGCTAAATTTCATCATTGAATTAATTATAAAAACTACCTTATACCATATAAATTTTGTAAATAAATAATTTTTTAAAAAAAGGCTACTAAAAAATATCACAAGATCTTTATTTTTCTTAATAAAAAATTAATTTATCTTCATCCCACAATTTATTCAATACTCAAATAAAAACCATTGTTGGGTGAATAACGTATGCACACTTTTTTTTCTTCAATAGATAACAAACTACACTAATTGTTAGGTTTAAAGAAATATATAATGCAGCTTAACTGCTTTTTTGTGCTAGTTTTACTCAGAAGATCGCCCCCCATTTGAATGTAGCAGACAACAGCGGGGCTCGGGAATCGAATCCGTAGTCAATCCGATTTCCGATAGGAGCAGTTGACAATTGAATCCAAATTTATCCATTTTTTTCGTATCCGTAATAGTGCGAAAAGAAGGCCCGGCTAAATCGCTTATTAAATCAATTGCGAGTACAAACTTAAGTATTTATTCACTTTTAATGATATGTAAATAATCTAATTAATTTTTTAAAATATTAAATTCAAGTTATATTTATATGGTTTGAGATCATTTTTATAATTAATTCAGCTATGAGTTTAGATAACAACAATTAATTGTAACATTTTTTATTAGAAGTGATGATTTTTTAAATAAAAATTATTTTGGAGAGTTTTTGTAATTAATTTGAATTTAAATGCAACCTAAGACTGTTTTTTTGTAATTAATTTTAATTTGAAGGTAATTATTTAAATTTGAATGTAGCATGAGGCTATTTTCTGCAACCAAGTAAATACTTGAGGCTATTTTCTGCATTTTTTATAGTTCAGGCTATTAAGCGCAACAACCCCTAAAGGTTAGGCTATTTTTTGCAATTTTTCCTTTTTTATTTGGCATGTGGTTTATGAAAACAATGAGTATTGGTTCAGGATTTTTATACAAAGTGGTTTAGGGTTTTTATACTGAGTGGTTCAGGGTTTTAATACCAAGTGGTTCAGTGACTAAATAGAGATTGGTTCAGTGACTAAATAGAGAGTGGTTCAGTGACTAAATAGAGAGTGGTTCAGTGACTAAATAGAGATTTGTTCAATACTAAATAAAGAGTGGTTCGGTGACTCAATAGAAATTGGTTCAGTGACTAAATAGAGATTGGTTCAGTGACTAAATAGAGATTGGTTCAGTACTAAATAAAGAGTGGTTCAGTGACTCTCTATTTAGTCACTGAACTACTCTCTATTTAGTCACTGAACCAATCTCTATTTAGTCGCTGAACCAATCTCTATTTAGTCACTGAACCACTCTCTATTTAGTCACTGAACCAATCTCTATTTAATCACTGAACCACTCTCTATTTAGTCACTGAACCACTCTATATTTAGTCACTGAACCACTCTCTATCATGTCATACTACATTTTTTAACCAATGAGATTAATTCAAAACTTATTTTTTAAATAAAGTTAATATTAACTACACATTATTTTTCCATTTTATATGAATTACACAATATCTTTTCATACTACATTTTTTTTACCAATGGAATTAATTCAATTTTTTAAATAAAGTTAATATTAACTATACATAACTATTTTATTCAATATTAACTACACAATATCATTCAAATCTATTTTTTTTATTAATTTAAAACTTAATCACTCTCTATACATGTGCTGAACCACTCTCTATATATGTGCTGAACCACTCTCTATATATGTGCTGAACCAATCTCTATTTAGTCACTGAACCACTCTCTAGTTAGTCACTGAACCAATCTCTGTTTAGTCACTGAACCACTCTCTATATATGTGCTGAACCATTTACTATAAAATTGATGAACCACTTCTATTTAATTCATGAACCAATATATATTTAGTCACTGAACCACTCTCTATATATGTGCTGAACCTTTTACTATAAAATTGATGAACCACTTCTATTTAATTCATGAACCAATATATATTTAGTCACTGAACCACTCTCTATATATGTGCTGAACCACTCTCTATTTAGTCACTGAACCACTCTCTATTAAGTCACTGAACCACTCTCTATTTAGTCACTGAATCACTCTCTATTTAGTCACTGAACCACTCTCTAATTGAATGGTATTATATTTATTTCAATTCCTTCCTGCTAAAAAAATCATTTTTTCCAAAGTTACTGAAATAAAAAATGAATGAAGAATGGTTGCAATGTCACATGCACCGATTTGAATTTCCTCCTAGACTTGTCTTGTTCATTCACTGGCGGAGACAGGGGCGGCGGCGATGGAAGGGATGAAGGAGGAGGAGGAGGAGCAGGATTGGAGCCCGCGCCGGTGGGATTAATCGGAGTCGTGGAGGCTGAATCCATGATGAAGTAGTGAGGAGGAAGGAGCTAGTGCGTATTGTTCACCTAATAAAAAAGAAACGCGTGTTATTTTTTTAATTAACCAATCAGATTACTTCTTTCCTTCTCATCGGATCGAATACTTCTCACATGAACCCTCCCCTATATATATATATATATATATATCATAAGCCTTTGCTGAAGGTCACTTGAAGCAATCCATCTTGGCTTAGGTATAGAAGCAAATACCTGATGCTTGAATTTTTTATTGACCTTGTAAGCCTAAACAACACTAATATGATAGTATGATCAATTACTAACTACCACATGGAAATAGGCTTGAACCTGAAAACGATTTCTTTCACCTTTTTCAGCGTGTTTTATTGAGTTTCCATTGGCAAGAATTCCTTTGCACTCCGAACCACAGGCTATCAGCAAAGGAAGAGACCGATAGGATAGAGACAGAGTAACATACCTTATTGTGTTTGTTGGTCGAGCCCGTCATGGTATTTGATGGAGGCTAAGACCTCCAAATCACCCACAATCAGCCTGTTTCCAGTATTCTCTCTTCTTTGTTGTGTTTGTAAATCTCAATGTTGAATATGACAAAACTTTTAAGTAAGAACACAATCCTTTCAGAAATATTTTTACCTGATAAAAAATCCTATAAATATGTTGTTTGATTGTACACTCATTTTGGGTCATACTTGGGTGTGGTTGATATTCTTTCTGGTTCGAGCTCAAACTTAAGTAGATGCCTGATGGCTACATGATAGTTCACTCAAATCAGTACATTTAAATGATACTTAAGTAGACGGTCGTATACTCATATCTTGATCTTTACAAACCTATTCTATCAACACCATTTATTAGATGCATTTAAATGATCGATTAATTGGCTCATGTCTCCATCTTTGCCTATGCACAGCTCCACTCCACCCCACCATTTTTCTATAATATACCACAAGCTCCAGATTTCTCAATAACGTCGGGATGAGACTGGATTGAAGATAGACATGGCCTAGCTGAAGTGGTTAACTAAAGCTTGCTATGAAATTGATCTACTTACCACTCTCAAGGTAGATTTCTAGATCATTCATGTCATTCCCTTGTAGAACAGCACAGAACAGACCCTCCAGAAGAGGTAGGAAAACTGTGTAGATGGTTGAGACATCATCCCAGTTCCCTTCTGCAGTGTCATCCTTGCTTCTCACCCGCGGGAGTCGGGTTTCAAGGGGAATATCCTTCCCATGGGTACCCATGTGCTGGGTCATCAACCATAGCTTGAATCGAAAACAACACATGAACCTCAGACCCCTGACCAAAGGGATATAAGCTTGTCAATGATCACATACAAAACCACCAAAAATGATGGTTGATCAATGATTCAATTCATAGCAAGTTGATCATATAAAAAGGACAAGGGTGCTTACTCTAATATGCCAAGGGTGCTGTGAGAAGCTTTGGCGCCAATGAAAGAGCCTTGAAGGAGCCCCAAGCCACTTCCTGGTGTGAAGATGATATTTTCTGGCATTTCCCTCAAAATCGTCTTTCTGCCAATGCCTAGGTTAGCTTGTCAATGACACCCTTCTCTCAGTTGTCCACCATAAGTATGTGTTTGTGATGGTCTCTCACTGCTTGCCAGATCAACAAAGTTCTGTTCCATATTGTGTAAAAATTAGTACATTCACAAACCAATAAAAAGGGTCAAGCTCATCTCAATATTCCAAAAAAAACTTTACCAAGCTGGCAACAAAAGAACATACACAGTCTGAATTCTCACGCTTAGTACTTTGAATTGTCTGAATCATTACCCACTTGTTTAGTAATATAGGGTTTCATCTCAATAAGTGCAAGGCAACAAATAATGATCAAGGGATTTACCAGCTTTATGATCTGGTGCGACCTTAAACTCTTGTCATTGAGTGCAGTTTAAGACACTTGTCTTTGAGCTACAACACTTATATTGAAAATAAATTCCTTGAAAAGGCAAGCTTGTTGAATAAAAAATGTTAAGCATATTGAAAGTAGGTAGATTAAAATAAAACTGATATAAAAAAACGCCACTGACATTCACAAATATTTATTAATTGTCTTGGATGCTCCTTGTCGGTGACAATTTCTTTTACCAATTTATCAACCACAGTTCCTTTTTGCAAAAATGGAAACAAAGTGTCACTGTCAGGTTGAACAAAAGAAAAGAGCACAAAGAAAAGGAACTTAACAAAATTTTGTCCATGTATTTGACAGATGGCTTTACCTCTGGATCATCTAAAAGTTTAAGGCTACAGCCAGATTCTGTATGCTATTTTTCAAATCAGACACTTTCTACTAATTACATACCTTATTAGGTATATATCTTATTTGTCATAGTTGAGCAGTGAAGGAGAAAGGTGAATGTAACCAACTCCAACAGACAACTTTAGAAGTATTGATTTACACCAGCAGATTACACAGCTATTGTATAAGGTTGGTAAGGCATGGATTAGGGACAGCTCATCTATCTACACCAGGATAATGAAGCCCTTGAACACTGAAGTTATTTCCTTACCTAGTAATAATAATATGTTACAGATGGCTTGCAAACAGATAGATTGAAGTTGAGTGATCGTGCTTCTCTTGCCTAAAAGAAAAGTTTGCACATCAGACTTAAAAAAATGAGTAAATTAACAATCATTGACCTAAAATTAATTTCAGTTTTTATCTGCTCACACATTCAAGTAATCCAAAAATGCATGTGATGAAAGATCACGAGAGACAGATTGAAGATGGGATATTTACAAAAGATAATACAGAGCATGCTAAGTGCTTCAAATAAATAAATAAATTCAGCCTCTGAGTGGCATGAGAGATTATAATCACCTAAAATTGAATTTTTAAAAGATGAAATACCAATAATCTAGATGAGAATCCATAACTAATCTCCCCTAAAGCCAAAAATCCAAGCAAACTGATCTACAACATGGATTCATTGACAGATTGGGGGCCACAAATTGTTTTTTAAAAAAAACTTAAATTTGGAATCCATAACTCCCACAACTAAAATAAGAAAGAAATAAAGATCACCTAAAATTGTAGGATAAAGAGCTTAATTGAAAACAACTCATATTAGAATCCTAAACATTAATCAAAAGTAATGCCACAAACAAACATTGAAAAGAGCTAAACATTAATAGAAATTAAGGAAACAAAAGCCAACCTTGTGAGCCAAACAACCATGCTTCCCAATCTCTAGACTCTTAACTGATTGGGTCTGAAATTGAAAACAATGAAGAACGAACCTCAGAAATTAGTAAGACGGAAAACAAATTTTTTTGTAGACAAAAACAAAAGATGTTAGGAAATTAGCCGGGACACACACCTTAGAGAGGTGCTGAAGACAGTGTTGGCAAGCAATTGCTGAATCGGCAACTTCTTTGGTGGGTGCTCAATGAACACAGAAGAGAGAAAGTAGTGAGACGGAGATGAATAAGGAAGGAGCCCAAAGTCTTTGTCTGCAATGACTAAGAGGGAAGGAAGATAAGAGAAGGCAGCCTAATCGAGGAAGCAGGAGGTGGAACAGAGGAAGAATTACAACCGTAGAAAGTGTACCCACCTACTCATGTAGTGTCCACAACACTCATTCTTCTTAAATATAAGAAGAGACCCACACGTGCTAATTCAATGAATGTCACATTTATTTCAACCTTTACCATGTTCACAATAGTTTCAATACAGAATTTTTTTTCAAAATATTCAAGAAAAAATAAAAAATTACAAAAAAAAATCACAACTTGAAAATATTTACACAAATATTCAAAATTTGCAGGTTTGTCGGAGAAACGCGGTCTGAGACCGCGTTTCTTGGGTAGATTATCAATTTAAACCAGGCGCCGAAGGTAAATAGCATTTTAAAATAAAAACGCGGTTTCAAACCGCGTTTTAGCCCTAATTTCGGGTAAAACGCGGTTTAAAACCGCGTTTATTTCATTAAAAAAAACCAAACAAAAAAACCCAAAAATAAAATAAAAAATAAATGTAAAACGCAGTACTGACCCGCGTTTTACTTGCAAGGCAAGACCAGTGCGCAGCGCCTCCGTCTCCGGCCTTCGTCCTTGCTCTCCGCCTCTCCCTGCCGGATTCTCGACCTCACTCTCCTCCCTCCGTCCTCGCTCTCCGTCCCTCCGCCCTCGCTCTCCATCCCAGCTACCAATTGCAACCCCTCCTCCTCCTCCTACCTTTGACAGACAACCATGGATGCTCCTCGCTTCGTCCTCGATCTCCACCATCAAAATTGATCGACGAGGAATGAATCAGAAGAGCATATATATATATATGTCAAAATTTGAAGCGGCGTTTCGATCTGAATCTTCTCTCGTCGTCGGAGTTCCAGAGGACGGATTCCTGGAATTCAAAGCGGTGATCGTCGGAGTTCCAGATCTGGGTGCTCTCCTCGTCTCCGCTAAATCCAACGATCGAGGACCTCGTGAATCTGATCGAGTATTACGATCGCGCTATTTCATTTCCTTCGCTGAGGGAGGCTCCAGTGAAATTGAAAGAGAAGAGCGGCTGAACTCCGAGATTTGAGGAATCAAGAGAAGAGCGGCTGAACTCCAGTGAAATTGAAAGAGAATGGCAAGGAAAACATAAATTGGTGGCTGGGATGGAGAGCGAGGGCAGAGGGACGGAGAGCGAGGACGGAGGGAGGAGAGCGAGGTCGAGAATCCGGCAGGGAGAGGCGGAGAGCGAGGACGAAGGCCGGAGACGGAGGCGTTGCGCGCTTTGCAAGTAAAACGCGGTTCAGTACCGCGTTTTACATTTATTTTTTATTTTATTTTTGGGGTTTTCTGTTTGGTTTTTTTTAATGAAATAAACGCGGTTTTAAACCGCGTTCTACCCGAAATTAGGGCTAAAACGCGGTTTGAAACCGCTTATTTATTTTAAAATGCTATTTACCTTCGGCGCCTAGTTTAAATTGATAATATACCCAAAAAACGCGGTCTCAGACCGCGTTTCTTCGACAAACCTGCAAATTTTGAATATTTGTGTAAATATTTTCAAGTTGTGATTTTTTTTTGTAATTTTTTATTTTTTCTTGAATATTTTGAAAAAAAATTCTTCAATACATGCTAATGAAAAGTCGGCTGATAATGTCCAGTAATAATAATATTTCATGTTTAGTTCAAACCAGAAAATTACATATATCATATGCATGTACATAGAAGTAAAAAAAGACTGATATATTAAGAATAATGTATAACTGAAATTAGGAACAAAGTTACCTGTATCTTGGTTATCTGATGTATCCCCCATCAAAGCAGATCCTAAAATTAAGATCAAGTCTTAATATGCAATAGCTAAAGAAAGAGAAAGTTGAAATAAAAAAGTCCAAGTCCAACAGATTAAAATAGAATTTCACTACCGCAAATGAGCCAGACATCTACCTGAATGGAAATATTAGGGACATTTGTTAGGTTAAGTATCAATTTATGTGTTATAAAGTATTTTCAGAAGGTGCATGAATATTTTTTTCTTCCTTTCTTTTTTTCACTACAATTCAAAAATATGCATGAGGCAGTATATAAATCCGAGAATTAAGCATTTCTTGTTTCTTTCCCAGGAGGTAAATATAATAATCTCCCATCTTCAATAATTTTGACTTAGCTCCCATCATCAAGAATTATTCTCTCATAATAAGATTATGTTTGATGCATCCTAGATTCACTACCCTACATAACTTATATAGAACCACATCAATTGGAAACGTTAATCAGGTCCAGCCCTAATCCTAAACACGTCAATTGGAAAAGTTAATCAGATCACAATAAAGACAGAAAACACGAAGAATATCCTAAAGTAAGCACATGCTCACATACATATTCAAAAAAGAATTTATGACCTAATGACAAGTGAGCAAGCATAATCTTTGGGGGTTTACACAATTAACAATAGAGCTGGATATGAAATAAAAATCTAGGTAACAATTGTCTCGTCAAGAAGCCTACAACAATGTGGCAATAAGTAGCATAGATTCCCCCATGTCAATTTCTCCCTGTGAAAGACACATTCCAAAGATAAAGAGATATGAAAGAAGGCATAAACTATGGACAATGTGCCTTGATTGATTCCAACATTTGTAACCTTTAAAAATCCCAATGGATTGATTTAACTAATAAAAAAAATTAAGATAAATTGTAACATATATGTAAACAGCTATATAAGCAATTCCAATGGATTGATTTAACTAATAAAAAAATTCTAGTGGAAGATAAACATGCAACCTTCATCTTCAACTTCTGGGTAAGTTTAATTGAACCCCCAAAAGAAGGGAATTAATATGTTGTCTAAATTTCAGAAAAACTGAAATTACCTATATCCTGAATGAGATAAACTCAATCTGAAGAGTATCACCCTCAGTTGAATACCAAACTAAAATGAAGCATAAGGATTGATTCCTTGAAATGTCTCCTAATTTTCATTTCCTCACTTGTCAGTTACCCTTCTTCACCTCCTCAATTTTTTTTTCACAATTCTAGGACGCTCGGAGTGAGCATACAATCTAGATCTAGGAAAAGAGGGTCCATCGTATTGCCAACTATTCCTACATCTCCAAATTGATTTTTCGACTTCACCAAAGATGGTGGAGCATACAAAATCTATGATTAGGAGAAAGTTATTTGTATCAACGAGATAACATCTTGTTGTTGCATCGAAACATATAAATGTGCCGTTCATTGCATTGATTGTTGGCTCAATGGCAAGCTATTTTGTTTGTACTATTTGTTACCCTATAGACCTAGCTACAACATGTAAGCAAGTACTTCTATATGTGTATGATTTCATATGATTTAATGATATATCATGCTAAAAGGTTGCCAAGGTTGCCATTAGTTTGTTATTCCATTAGTGTTTTTAGTATGGAATTTTCTTCTCAGGTTGAAAGTGCTTGTATGAATAGCCAGTCCCTTGGACTGGACAAAAGCCACTCGGTAAACATCATAGAAGGGCATATAAATTCCAACCTCAAAGAGTAACAATCAACCATTAGCGAGGAAAACAGGGATAAAAGGTTGCAAGCAGCAATGTCCTAACCAATTCATTACCTGAATTCAGAAATAAAATTGAAGCCAGTCAAATATATGAAGACAACCATGTCATTTATATCAACCACAAAAGGCAAGCCACTTAAATTATGAACAGCTAGTGTAATATTCAGAATCATAGGATATTATAAATTAATCCTGAGATTTTATACCAGAATTGAACAAAAGAACAAGTATGAGGATGAATTAGGTTGCCAAACATGGATTACCTGCAAAATTCGGGATTCAAAAACACAAATTACCTGCGAAATCCAGTTGTATAGTGACGAAGGAGCCCCTGACTTGAAAAATCAGTTGTATAGTGATGAAGGAGCCCCTGACCTCATAAATCAGTTGTATAGTGACGAAGGATAGACAGAGATTGTGCTTTGGAAACCAAATTGAAACAGCAGTGAAAAATTAATTTGTATCTGAATTGAGCAAAGAAGCCATCGTCAACCTAATGACAAAGAACATGGCAAATTTAGTATAGAATTGAGTCGGTGTAAACAGGGATTCAAATAGACAATTGGGGGATGAAAAACAAACAAAGCAAACAAGAAATGCAACATCGCAGAAACTGAAACCTCTAAAATAAGATGAAGAAACAACCTAGATGAAAAAAATCGAACAACTCAAGCCATCCCAAATTAGGGTTTGAGACAACTAACAAACTAATTATCAGAAGGAATTATCGACAACATTAGTGAGAGCTTAAATTCCAAAGCAACCCACAAGAGAAAGGAATACCTGAAATTAGAGGAAGAATCGAGGCATTGACAAAGGCAGAGAAGTGTTGAATACACCATATCAGTCTTCAATCCATGGACATAGGTTTTTTCCTCCTTTGTTAGTCGATAGGTCGAGCAACTGCAACGAGAGCGTTTGTAATGAACGGGGAAAATGGGAAGAAGACGACGAAGACACAAGAGAGAGGCGGCTACACAAAGAGAGATAAGGTTTAGGAATTAGATGAGGGGGTCGGTACGGGGTCGGTACGGGGTCGGTATGACCTCTGCGGTACTCGACAGACTTCGACAGGAGTTGTACCGAGGCTGAGGGGGTCGGTATGGGGTCGGTACAGGGTCGGTATGGCCTCTGCAGTGCTCGACTGACTTCAAAAAGAAAATAAACAAAGGAAAGTATGGAAATTTACCTCTTTTGATTGAAAACCTTTAAGTTATGATATTGTAATTGCAAGGTAGGGTTCCAATTTTGTGTTTTGTGGAGGTAATGTGTATGAGATAAGGGTATGTCGATTAGGGCTAGGGGAAATCACCAAAAATTATGGTCCTTGGAGCTTTCTTGCACTAGATGAATCAACAAACTCTTTTTTTTTGACTCACTTTTGCCCCTAGTGAATTTTATCCTCCTAGGTCCAAGTTCAATCTCTTTTTTTTTTGACTAAAACCGAAACTGTTTTTTTTTTTTGACCTAATGCAAGAAAGACTCTAAGATGATATGAAGGACTCGAAAAATCTGTAGAAGTAGGTGAATGAAATAAAAACTCAACCCTAATGAAATAGATATAGATAAAATTGGCTAATTTTGGGAAGTGGATCTATCTAAAGCCTTTATGATATATGATAGATAGAATTGAATTAAATCTATCAATAAAAATCAGATTTTAATAAGGCTAGTAGGAGATTGAACAAGATAGATCAAAATATGCCAAGGATAGAACAAGATAGACAAACTAGGGTTTGTGTGTGGAATCAGTGGCGGAACCCCAAAAAAAAAAATTTTTTTTTGAAGGTAGCGTGTTTTGAGTTTTGACCCTACTAATTTCGCTCGTTTCTTATTCCCAATCCAATTTTTCCTTGAACCCTAACTCGTTGGAAGGAAGAGTCGAAGAATCGCTGAATCGTCGATCGAGGAGGCAAGATTTATACAACCTCTACTAGCAATAGGTAATCCTTCATCGATCACTCTCCTAGTTTCTTCTTCCGCTTCTACCCGAATTCTGAACCCGAAATCGTTGGCCTGAATCGCCTGAATGTGATCGGTGTTATTTGTTTGCTTTATGAATTCGGATTGTTTGTTTTGATGTTGGAAATAGGTAATGCTTCTGTAGCTGTATGTTTTTCTTTGCTTCTCAATCTATTCGATCTGCACCAGAATTTGGATTGCTTCTCGATCTGTTTTCTTCTTCTCGTGTCATTTTATGCTTCTGGCATTCTGCTGCTGTCGGTTTTGATCTGCTGCTGAGCCTGCTGTTGGTTTATATCTTATGCTACTCACCTGCTGTCGCTTTTATCTTCTATACTGCTGCTGTCGGCTTTTATCTTATGCTGCTCACCTGCTGTTGGTTTTTATTTTATGGGGTTTATGATGCTTCTGCTACTTGGGTGGGTTTATGCTTCTACTGCTTCTGCTGCTTGGTTTTTATTTTATGGGGTTTATGCTTCTACTTTATACAAACATAAAGGCTATTAGGCTAGCCAAGCTAAATTTCAGCCTACTGTATACAAACATAAAAAAGTTAAGGTGGATGGGGACATGGGGTTTATGAATTATGATGCTAAATTTCAGCATGCCGTGACTCATCTTAATTTTCCCCCCCTATACCAAGTACCAACCAAGCTCAATTTATGTTTTTAGGTTCTTTGAATCTCGCCCACCCCTCCCGGGTGTCCTGGCTCTGCCACTGTGTGGAATGTAGGAGTCGACCTCTCTTTGACTATGGGGACACAAGGTTGTGCCGTCGGCTAGGGTTTGCACAAGGAGATGTGCTCACGGGCTGGTCGACTCCACGGTCTCGGCTAGGCTTTGTGTTTAGGCTATGCAACCACAACAATCACAAACAAAAGATT
The DNA here is from genome assembly GCA_963922045.1 of Persicaria maculosa. Taxonomy (NCBI): domain Eukaryota; kingdom Viridiplantae; phylum Streptophyta; class Magnoliopsida; order Caryophyllales; family Polygonaceae; genus Persicaria; species Persicaria maculosa. The sequence continues at coordinate 9,357,928 of OY998271.1, forward strand.
AGTGCAATAATCAAAATTCAGAATTTAAGAAGTAAAAGACCAAAACAAGAAAAGGACTCTTTTTGTGGGTTTTTGTGTTTATGAAAAGAAAAGACTCAAACGTTGATGTCGGAAACCTAAGCTCTGATGCCAATTTGATATGGGGTTAGCCGCAGGATGGCCCGATCTTCGACAATCAAACAAAAGAACAGAAGCAAAAGACTCAAAGAAACGCAGCAAAAATTGAAAGACACGACCGATAAGGACTGAGTCGATCTATATAGAACAAGATAAAGACCCCAGGCCTCCTTAGAGGGTAGGAACCAATACCAATGACTATATAACCCGCCTCTACAACCCTACACAACCAAGCGGACAACTTGGAGGCACAAGGAGGGGGCTTGTGGATACTAGGATCACCAAGTCTTGCGAAGTTGACGAACACAATGCAAACCAAGCGGAGAAAATGCCAATTCGTGATCAATGAGCTCGGCTCTAATTGAATCACACGCTCAATGTGTTTCACACAATTTGAGAGATCTAAATTCTATTCAATAATGTTCCAACTGATTACAATGGAGGACTCGGCAATATAAAGGCCTTAGGTAGGCTGTTGGGCCGAGTTTAGGTTAGTAAAAGATACAACTAATACTTAATGAAATAATAGAAATAACATCTAAAGTTTTCTAAAATAACTTAAGTAAAAATAATACTAAAAATAGGATAAATTCGTCTAAACATGTGACAGCCTCAAGGAAGTTGAATTTCGGCCAATCTCTAGGTCGAATCTGGAAAACCCTTCAACAGCAAAGTTATAGATCTCTACGTCTTCGTTCCGACAAGGTATGGAACGCCTCAATCCGATTAATATTGACTCCGTACGACTCAATTTACTGAGAGGTCGAAAAGCTGTCAAATGCTGAACGAATCTAAAAAACGAACGACCCATCAAACTTGCACCTTTGGACCTTCTCCCATGGTGGAGCCTTCTTTTTCCTCTTAATGATGACAACATTCTCACGAGCTCGAATCATAGGTCCATCCCCAAGTATAGATATGTCCGAAGGTGTCTTGGATGGTCCCGCATCAGGATGTGTGTGTATCCCTAAACTCAACCCTAATGGCCTCTAGATATAGATATCGAATCTTGCTAGCCAAGGACTCGAAAAACTATCTTTATTCTCTAAGATAAAACTTAATAAAGTGAAAACTAAAAATTCTATGGTAAAACATCTAAAGTGATAAGTCTGGTGATGAAGATAGGAAATCTCGACTTTAGGATAAACGTGCAAGCTTCAGATAGAATTCTATCAAAATCTGAGTCGGACTTCTCTGCTGACCAACATCGATATCGACCTTCATCATCGATACCGACCTCTCTTTAACTCTATCTCGAGCACTCCTTTTTCTCCTCGGATTGGCACTCGACTTCTATCAATATCATCGATCTAGGCCACTCGATATCGACCTTCAGACATCGATATCGACCTTGTTGTGTCGACATGCTCTGTTCTTCCTCTGCTCGATTCCTGGTTGCCCTGTTCACTCGATTTCGAGGTTCATAGTCGATTTCGACCTCTTTAGAAGACTTCGAGTTCTTTTTTCGCTCTTCCAAATCTGCCTATTTTCGCCCCGATTTCTGCGAAATCACATAAAAACTCGTGCAGACCCATATATTTGACAATTATGCATAAACTGCACTAATCTTATGATTTTCCACTAATATGCATGCAAATGAATGATAAAATGGACTTAAATGTGCATAGGAAATATGACAATTTGCGCGCACATCAGTAATGAGCATGAGAATTTGAGTTATTATGTGAATTGTGATATGATGTGATTATATGTTGAAGGCATGATGTGATATTATGTGATTGAGAAGAATGATATTCTTAATTATGAAAGTATGATATGTTCTATGATGAAATGTTGTTCGTTCAGGGGAAGAAAGTAAACCCTCAACATCATAGATTCATTCTCATATGTCCCTACAATCAATTACCATCCTCGATAAGGCACTAATGTCAACCAAATCCATGCCTGTGAATAAAAGCAACATCATACTCATAAAAGGAGGTTTATATGCATAAAACAATTTCGTAACATAGCATTGATAATCAAGAGGACTTTTGCAAGCTTTATGAGAAGTAAATTGGTAAAAGGATAAAGGTGGGCTAATATTTGGCCATGTGGTGTTAAATCCGTGGAAATAAACTTTCTTTAAAATATTCCACATTCCTTCTTCATAATGTTTCTCACCTTTCACTCATCGCTCAATGCTTTTTTCACTATAATGCTTTTACCTCTCTAACCTTAGCACTGCCTTCTCGCGAGTCGCAAACATGGGTGTCATGAATGGCCCCGGATACTTAGTACTTCGGACTCCTCACCTTGTTTCCCATCTCGCTGAACTAACATCTCAACGAGCAAGGTCGACCTACCTTTATCTCCTGAGGTGATAAGATTTTTTCTCTTTCATTAAATTTTCCATAATTCAAAAATTGTTTCATTCCTGCCAACAACTTCAATAATAATGCACAAACTCCATATAACAACTGTAAAGGCTCGGATTTTAAATCCTAATTTTATCAGAAAAAGAAATTTAAAATTTAATTAAATCGGATTTAAAACCCGTTTAACAGATTCCGACCTGAATTTAAATATTTGACGACCGATTTCGTCTTTTCGCCTCGAAAATTTAAAATAAATTCGGATGATGTTATCCTTTTAAGTTTTAAAAATCTAATTGATCGAGGAAGCGAGAGTCGGGGAAACTAACATTCGGGGATTAATTTCGGGATTCGAAATTCGCGTATTCGGGATTTAATCTTATCTTGAGAATTATTGATGATGAGTGGCGATCGTGTTATGATGTGGTTGGTAATTATAGGCAAGTTTTCCGGAGGATGTGATCCATTGTTAGGCGGTACTTGGGGCTGAATAATGTGCAAATTCTCTATTATAGACTATGTGATTCTCTGAGGTATTGCCATAAACAATAGTGAGGTATTAGTACTAACATAGTATTCCCTGAGCTTGATGGAATGTTGGTGTGCGGCGGTACCCATATGACTCTGACGTGATAATTTCTGGCAGTTAGCGCTAGTATGATTTGATTATCTAGTTGTTATGACGTGCAACTTCTGTGATATGATGTGATGAGCCTCGCTGAGGTGATGTTGTGCTAGATATGTTATGGTATGCGACCATCCTTGACGTGGTTATGACATGCTATTAGATATGTGATATGAGTGCTATGATGTTTGATGATAAAAATGTTAGAAGCTGAATTATTGAAATCTGATTCTGACTTGGAACCTAGGAAGAAAATATGGGATTAGCCCTTAGAGGTGGATGATTCCACCTCTTGAGTTCTGAAATTGCTTGACTAACGTCTGATTTAAGGGATTTTGAACGGTGTTTTAAAGAGGACGTTGTGATGTTTAGAGTTATGATATGACCGAGGAGTCGGAGAAAGGATGTGGCAGGGGCCCATATTACATTCTTGCTATGGTCTTTTGGGGATATTATGATCACGACAACGGTATTGTGAGGATCTCATGGGGGCACTTATGAGATGCTTACGGAATCAATTGCATGATCCTTGGACTCACCAATTTCAAACTTCATCCCCAGTTTTAAAATGATTTTAGTCTCGGGGACGAGACTTGTTTTTAGAGGTGGATGATGTAAAGGCTCGGATTTTAAATCCTAATTTTATCGAAAAAAAGAAATTTAAAATATAATTAAATCGGATTTAAAACCCGTTTAACAGATTCCGACCTGAATTTAAATATTTGACGACCGATTCTGTCTTTTCGCCTCGAAAATTTAAAATAAATTCGGATGATGTTATCCTTTTAAGTTTTAAAAATCTAATTGATCGAGGAAGCGAGAGTCGGGAAAACTAACATTCGGGGATTAATTTCGAGATTCGAAATTCGCGTATTCGGGATTTAATTCTGGGTGTAGGTTAACCAAACCCACACCCCACAAATCTCACCTGCTACCATACCCTGCCTCGCACCCATCCCCCCAGCTCACCCACCCCCGTCTATATCAGACCACCCTCCATCACCATCACCATCACCCTCACATCCTCACCATTCACCTTCACCACCCTTCACCATCCTCCAACGTCACCTCCTCCTCCTCCCATCACCTGCCACCACGCCACCACCGTCACCTCCTCCCCTCAACCACCGTCGCCATCTCCATCGTCCAAGCATCACCGTCGCACCTCCGTCGTCGCCAATCGCAAGCATCACCATCACCACATCGTCGTCGCCCCTTCGAGCACCACCACCACCTCCAGCCGCCTTCCATCGTTGCCGGACCACCACCAGCGCCACCAGCAGTCACCCAGGAACCGCCAGGGGCTGCCAACGCCACCACCAGAACCATCGCGAGCCACCACGACCCTTTTGTTCTGTTTTGGCAAGCTAACTTCTGGTGAGTAGTTCTCCTTCGTTTTTGATCGAAATCGCTTGCGGTCTTTGCCATCACGCTCACCAATATGCGGTGCAGGACCGACAAGCCATCGCGAGCCACCGAAGATGCCCAGGACTCCGATCGAGAGCTCCGAAGTCGCGAAAAACCCATCTCGGTGAGCTCCGAATTTATCCTCGTGTTGATTCGTTTTTGGGTCCTTTTCGATGCTTAGGCTAGTCGGGAGTGAGCGTGGGCTGAGTGCGGGATGATCGGGTGAGGTCGAGAGCTCCGACGCTCGTCGGAGCGAGGAGCCGAGCTGCGTGGCCATGGCGGGAGGCGGGAAACCTTGCGGTTTGAATGAGGAAGAAGAAGAAGACCCCCGTGGTCCAACTTGCGTATATATATATATTATATTATATATATTATATTGTTATATTATTATTATTATTATATTATATTAAATCGGTTCGGTTCGGTTGGGTTTGGTTCGGTTGGGTTTGGTTCGGTCGAGTTAATCGGTTATTTATTTAATTGGTTGCGGTATTTAAAATACTATAATATTATTCAAGGATTTAAATATAAAATATTATTTTTGAGATTTTATAGAGGGATGGTTTATTAAATAATAAAGGGTGACTAAAGTATTATATTATATTAATTGGGATTTAAAATATATTATTTGGACTTGAAGATTTAAAAAGGAATTGGAAAAGAATTTCAAAGGTCGAAAAGTGATTTAATAAATAAATTGATAAAGGGAATTTAGCGAGTATTTTCAAGGGTCGGAATTCTTAACTGTTTAATTCGGAATTGAAACGGTTTTGGAACTAACTTGGGAATAAGACTTATTCGATGACTAACTAGCATGATAATAAAATCGTTTGACTAACAGTATGATATGTATGACTAATAGCATGATATTGTGGTGATTTTTAGAAGAGAATAAATGATCGATACTTGTGATGATAATGATATATGTCCTTATGGAGAGTATGAGTATGGAATAGTAATATGCGAATTTGGCTAAGAATGATATAGAGGTTATCTTAAGTTGATAAGATGACGGATTATATATGTTGAACGGTATGAGATGGGAGATGATTGATTAGGATGATCTGCAATTATGATGGATGCGAACTTGTTTATTTATCTGTTTGTATGAGTGTGTGATATATGTGTTCAGAGAGATTATAGAAGTTTACTCAGTATATTCTCGTTATGTAATTAGGTGATATTCTGTGATCGTGACTACTGTGTGCTGGATTCTTCTTTTGCTGATCTTCTAGCCAGGTAAGTACCTCCGGGGCTTACTCAGTAACCAGGACCTCCTGCCTGATGTGTCATATAGTATGTAGGTGTTGCATATGCATAAAAGCATGTCATGTAGTATCATGCTTAGGAATTTCACTTACGATTGAGCATTCTTATTCTGTATGCGTTTGAATGCAGAACGGCCGTTATATGTGAGTCCTAGAGTCGTTGTTAGGGTCATAGGACAGCCCAGCTTCATCAGGTGTTGTCCTCCTCAAGTCATTATTTATATATATATCATGAGATACGAGATGAGCATGAGGTACGATATGATGACGAGATGTGACATGCTATAGCATCGAACTGGTCAGTCTCTACCCTATCTGGAAGGGGGTGGTGGTAGAAGAGGGATATACCACTTGGTATTCTTTGTTAAGGCCTTACTTCATATTCTGCATATATGAATTAGGAGCATGATAGTGTGGTTAACATTTCAGTACTGCATGAAGGCATCCTTATTCTAGGTATAGGCGTATTATATGTCCTCAGCGCGGTCAAAGGACCCGCAGGCGAACACTTGGCCTGACTTTGTGGTATAGTTTCAGGTACCCATTCCATTACTTGATTTCGTGCTGTTATGACAAGGTCCATTCATATGGCGGAGAGTGAGTGTTTGAACCCTGACTTCACCAGATTCACACTTTTGGGATTTCTTCCTAATTATACTCTGTTTTGATCCGGCTTTGCCGCGACACTGGTTGTATCATTTCAGAATTTATGTCCTTTGCATGATACAAGATTTTCCGCTTTGTAGACTTAGGACAGGTACAGGGGTTACCCCGGGTAGGCGTGGCCACGGGTCTGACCCGGCGGGTCGACGGGTTCGACCCGCCGGGTCAAGGGTCGGGGAGGGGTGACCCGAACCCTAACCCGGGAATTCCACGGGTTGGCGGGTTCGGGTCACCCGGCGGGTCAGCAGGTCGAAGGGTCGACCCGGCGGGTCGGACCCGGCGGGTACCCGGCGGGTTGACCCGACGAATATGGCCCGGGTTGGACGGGTTTGCACTTGTTCGGAGTTTACGGAATTGTCGAGAACAGGTATTGGACGCATATATGTTTGAAAAATATCCTTTCGTGTTTGCCATTTAGATATAAATTACAATATTACAACTTATAATTCTCAAGACTACAACTTCAACTATAAGTATACAAGACTACAATTCGTAACAATTTTACAATTTGTGTATGAATGAGTGTGGGGAAAAAAAAGGGAAGAAGGGCTTGAATCGGTTTCCCGATTGCCTACGTATCCTCCCGGGGTTGAGGAATCAAAGCCCACGTAGTTCTTTTACCTGTGTATGTCTGAACCCCGGCCCGGTTACCTATTCTTCTAGTCTTGTTGATCGTCGGACCCTTCACCTCCTGAGCCATCTGTTACCGCGCCGTCAATGGAGCTCCCAACGGACTCCGTATTCACTCCGTCGTCATCCTCGGAATCAGTCCCCAAGCTGTTCTTCTGCATCCGCATATCCGCCTTCTTCCAATCTGCAAGGCAAACTTGGGCTTCGAGGTTCTCGGGAAGCAATCTTGATCTCTTCTCCGATAGAATCTAACCTCCGCGACTGAAAAGCTGCTCGACAGCAACGGTGGAGCAAGGGGCCCCAAGTATTTGTCGGGCGATTACCTGCAACGTCGGGAATCGTTGTCTTTCGGGGCGGCTCCACCATTCTAGGACATCGAAATCTTCTTCCTCATCGCTGTGAAAATCAAAGTTAGTGGACAAATATTCGTCGAGCTCCGAGTGGGGGCTCGACGAAGATCTCGACCTCTTTGACCCAAAGATATCTCGGGCAAGTGCCTTAGTTCTAGCGGTGATGCTTGTTCGTGACCCGCTTGAACTGGAAGGCACGGGAGGACGACCAGAGGAGGGCGCTCTATCGCCCGTCGAATATTGAGTATATAATTCTTCTAATAATCCTCTAACTCTAGCAACTATAATTGGAACATTGCAATCGGGATCTTCCTCAATATCCAAAGTCGGAAAATAGTTTTCTAAAAACTTTTGAACCCCGTTTAATTTATATCTAGGGTTGAAACATGCTACGAGGAAAATGTCGGGTATAACCTTGTAATATGCCAACCATTTTCGCCGCATCTCCAAAACAGCGATTTTGATGGAAGGCACGTTAATCCCGTCTTGAAGGGCTATTGCTACGTTCATTGCAATAAAACAGAAAAGGTTTGATGTAGGCATGTAAACGTGGCTGAAAGTTCGAGTTGCGTCATAAAAAACTTTGAAAACCTCCACAACATCTCGGGCCTGAGTCCAAACCTCCGCAAAGATGTTTGACCCTTCGATGTTTTGTGTTGCAAAACCGGAAAGAAGTTCCTTATAAGCGATGGAATCGTAAATCATTTTGTAAGTCGAGTTCCACCGAGTGCAAACGTCCTTGGGGAACTGCTTTGGGCGCGTTTGGTGAGAGCGACAATAAGCGCTCCAACTTTTGCGAAGCTGTTTGCTTCGCCAAAGTGCCCGCAAAACAAATCGAATTGGTTCAACAACAGATTGTAAATATGTTAAACCATCTTGGACACATAAGTTTAAAATATGAGGGGCGCAACGGATGTGGAAAAACTTACCGCCTATCCCGGGCTGACAAAATTGGATTAATTCCGGAATAGATGCGGTGTTGGCAGAAGCGTTGTCAAAACCGATACTGAAAACTCTTTTAGTCAATCTATATTCTTGTAAAACGGTTAAAAGGACACATGCTATGTTTCGTGCCGTGTGTGCGTCGTCGAAAACTCGAAAAGCTAAAACACGTTTGTGCAATCGAAAACGTTGATCAACCCAATGACAAGTAACACCCATGTATGAGTGATGTTGCCAATGGTCGGTCCAAATGTCACTACAAATCGAAACTTCTAAATCATGGTTTTTTTGAAAATATTCGATTAATTCATTTTTACGGGCGGTATACCGTCTAAGTACTTTCCTCTTAACCGTGTTTTGACTAATACCTTGCCATGCAGGTTGAACATTTTGTGTAATAAAATCATTGAAACATAAACGTTGTGAAAAACTATAAGCTAAACCCTTGGCAGCTATCATTTCCGCATAGTTATCATGACAACTACGATAATCATAAGACCATAAACCAGCGGGTTGAGAGGAAGAAGATGCGTACCCGGTTAGTTGAGTTTGTCCCTTGGTGAGGCCGAGCTTTTCGGGATGCTTCGACCGGATATGGCGACCGTAGTTCCCATATCCGCCTCCCTTCTTGTGCTTGTAGACCGTCCCGCAGAAGTTGCACTTGGCCGAGCAACTGTCTTCCTCCCAAGCCGGATCCCTAGGGCCCTTCGTGAACCAATACTTGAAAGTAGCGGCTCGAACTTCCGCCGTAGTAATAGGGTCGCCATCGGTCGGAGTTCCTTCGGCGGGGAACCAGGACTCTTGGGTCGGAATCGTCGGAGTTCCGGCTTGGGGGGTCCCCTCGGGCTCGGCCTCCTCCTCCTCCATAATCTCGTCGACGTGGTCGGCTAAAAGAGCATCATCTCGACGACGTCGGGATCCGCTCGCCGCCGAGACCGATGCACTTCGCCGAAGGCTTGGTGGTGTTGCCGCCGGGTTTGAGCCGCCTCCGCCTCCAACACTCGGGGTCGATGAAGATGGGGCTCCACTAACACTCTTGCGACCCCGGGTAATTCGGTTGAAGACACCCGACATTTTGAATTTTAGAGATTTAGGAGATGTAAGAGAGAGATTAGGAAACCGGGACTACGAGAGACAAGATCGAGCGATTAGAGAGCGATTAGAGAGATGAAGATGAGATTAGAGGAGATGAGTGAGGTGTGGGTTGAAAATGGGAGGAAAAAGGGGTATTTATAGGGCCAATCCGCGCGATGGGCAACGGTCGACCCGCCGGGTCCAACGGTCGACCCGGCGGGTCGACCGTTGGAAAGTAGCCGTTGCCCTTTTTTTTGGGTGTTGTTTGGCTTCTTCTAATCCCTCTTAACTTGTAATTAAAGTTATATGTGAAGTTTTTAATTTATTTTATTGAGTTTTTAATTTTTTTGACATTTTAAATTTGATATCTAATGTTTAGGTAATTTTTACTAAGTTGTTAGGTAATTACTAAACAAATTATCTTATACAACACCAATTATAGAATCATTCAAACACAAGTTTATTGTAAACCGACATACGATTACAAGTTCACAAATCACAACTCACATTCACTGATTCACATCACATAAAAAGTTAAAAACTTAAAACATAAACTTATTACATAACTAAATAACTACACTACTCACTAAATCACTAATTAGGATTAGGACTTAGGAGTTAGGACTTAGGACTTAGGAATACTAGACTAGTTACCACCACTCGAGCCCGATGCGCCATCGTTCTTGATCTTTTCGGGGTGCTTCTTCGTTATATGAAGCTTCAAATTTCCATATCCAAGGTTATTTGTCACCTTGTACTTGTGACCGCAATGACGACAAACGGCTTCGAACTTTCCACCGACTTGCTCCACCTTCTCGTAATGATCACAGAACAACTCCGCCCGAAGGTTATCACCGGATCTAGTTGCATCGGACATGATTACGAGCTTATGAAATAAAATGGATAGGTGATTGATGGATTGGATGGGAATATGTGTGATTTGTGACATGAAGGAGTCGTCTATTTATAGCCCCGAGCCTAATCTCCCACCAACTAGCCGTTACAACGGCTACATTTTAAAAAAAAAAACAGCCTCCGGTGGGCCCTACCCGTCAACGGCTACTTTTTTTAAAATATGTCGACCCGTCGGGTCACCGGGTTACTAAACCCTGACCCTAACCCTAACCCGCTACCCGTCCCCACCCGCCTACCCGTCAACCCGGACACGCCGGGTCATTGACCCGTCGGGTCAATGACCCGTACGACCCGCCGGGTCACGGGTTGACCCGTGACCCGTGGCCACGCCTAACCCCGGGGTCTCCAGTAGACCTTCCGGATTTGGGTGCGAAATCCCGCTTTAAACTACAAATCCTTGATTTCAAACCATCAACCTGTACTCGGGCGCAAGATCCTAACGAGGGGTTTTATCCCTCGAAACGTAACTTGGGAATCATAATCCCGGGCCGTTACAACAACTCCAAAGATGACATCCATTCTCAAACTTGTCCTCGAATAGGGTATAAGGTATAAAAAATGGGCAATATGTAATATATGTGGAGCAATAATGATGATAATGAGGCTCATGTATGGCTTGTGTAATTGCAAATATGCATAGGTAAGGCTAGGATATGAACTTGAGCATATGTATGGAAAATATAAAGTCCTCCATCTTATCATGCATATGTCAAAAGCAACTTCAAGTTTTACCTCTCTTTCATGATTTTCTCTAAAAAATTGCACTTCATTGTGACTTCCCTTAACTAGGCAATTTCATGCTATATCTCTAATGAATCTACTTTTGCATCGTCGAGTTCCTTATTAGCTTCCATGACTCTTTCTTTATTTTTCAAATTTTTTTGATGGGGGTCATTTTTCTCATTTTTTTTCCTCGAAATTAAAATATGTATAAAGATAAAGATGTTATTCTTTAAAGATAAAGACATCTAAATTAGCTAAATATGAAAAATATGCATAAACATGTAGAATAACTAAAATATGCAAAAACTATGAAAAATTTCAAAATATGCTAAACATATGCAAAAGAATATGCAAAAAAATATGCAAGTAAGCCTTTCCCCCACCCCATACTTAAAGATTACAGTGTCCTCAAGGTATAAGAACTAGGGTTAAGAAAAAAACTTACTAAACCAAAAGAACAAAAATATGCAAAAGAACTAGGGTTAAGAAGTAAACTTACTTGCAAAAAAATATGCAAGTAAGCCTTCTTACTCGATTTCGATGTCTGTTTTTCTCTCCTTCTTTCCTGCAACTTGTTAAAAACAAAAACGAAAAACCAAACAAATAATATAGTGTCTTATGTCTCAAAACCTTCCAAAAGATGTCCAAAACTTAAAACTAATTGTCTTTTACAAGCTCTAGACTTTAAAGTCGCTAGGCCGACTTCTTCCTTTGTGCTCAAGGCGGCATCTGCAGAGCCCATGTGGCTTGGGCCTCAAATAAAACTCGTTTCTTATCTCTCAACTGCATTCCGCCTGGATGTATTTGATTCACCGTGAATGGTCCCATCCTCTTGTCTTTGAATCTACTAGGGAACCAATGATCTTTTGATTTGGAGACAAACACCTTATCTCCTACTTCATACTGGCTCGAATCATCATCGGATACCCTACACAAACGCACATGCCAAGGCAAACCTCTTCTAAATAATGATAAATCTTTAATAGAGATGGAAAAGGAGGAGTCTGTACCTTGACTTACCTTCTTTTCTGTCTGTGGCTCAGGTCGACATCGATCATCAATAGTCGATATCGAGCTCTGTTGTGCTCCTGGAGGTCTTTTCGATTTGGAGGTTTTCTGCTCGACATGATTAGGTCGATTTCGACCTTCAGAGATCGATATCGATGTCTTTGCTCCTCCTTTTTCTTCTTATGTGGCAGTCGATTTCGGCATATGTTTATGGTCGATATCGTCCTTTATGCTCAATTTTGAGGTTCCTTTTCCTCCGCCAACCCCCATACTTATAACCTGACACATAATCTTGAACTTTGTTAGTCGATATCGACTTACCTAGGTCGATTTCGATGTTCTTATTGGCTCCTTCGTTCAAGATTGCCACTACCTCCTCCACTTGGGCTTCTATGGCCCTCTTTTCAAGCTCTTCCGGTGTCATACTCCTTACCTTTGCTTCCTCGCATGTGATGTAGACACCATTGGTGGCCTTTATCTCCATTGGTCCTTCATTGTTCCTCACCGTCTTGTTGAAGGCGTACTCTATCACTTCGTCACTGATGGTGAATGAGAGCAATTCTTTCTTCACACTTATGTTGGCATCGACAGTTGGTAGGAATGGCCTTCCTAAAATAATGGTACAAGCAGGGTCCTCTGCCATATCAACAACTAAGAAGTCAGCAGGGACAAAGAACTTACCTACTTGCACTGGCACATCATCTACCATCCCTGTTGGAATCACTACCGTATTGTTCGCCATACATAACTTTGCATCCACGGGCTCTAGGGAACCTATCTTTACCTTGTGCCATATGGTTAGTGGCATCATGCTAACGCTAGTGCCCAAATCAACTAAAGCATTAAAGCAATATCGACCTAAGCCTATAGCGATAGAAAACTTACCTGGGTCCACCCGCTTCTATGGTAACTCCAATCTGTTGCACTCCTCTGCGATCTCAGCAATTGATCGCTTCTTACCCAATATGTCCTTAAGGAACCTTACATATGATGGCATCTCATTAAGTGCTTCGGTGAATGGTATTGAGACATTAAGTCCTTGAAGCATCTTCACGAACCGCTGGAACTTCTTTTTCGCTGGATCCTTAATCACTATCTTTGATGGGAATGACAATACCTTCTTCTTCCCTACGGCTGGAGTTAGATAGACATCGACTGGATGGGGGTTCGATATCCACTACCAAAAATGCAGGAAATAGCCACGGCCAAATAGCCACGGATTGGCAACGAACGATTGTGGCTAAACGGTTAGCGACGAGCATAGCCACGAATTTTACGTTCGTCGCCATTCGTGGCTATATGCCTCGTCGCTAATAGCCAGCTCCCCAACATTTGTGGCTAATAGCCACGATCTGACAAGTCCATGGCCGGTTCAGGATCGTGTCATCCGTGGCTGTAGCGACGAAGTTAGCCACAGTGTATGTCGTGGCTGATTTCGTGGCTTGGCACGTGCGGGATGTCTGGCTTCTATCGTGGCTGATTTCGTGGCAACAACCGTGGCCAATTAGGTGGCTTAGTTCGTGGCTTTATTGTTGGCTACGGCCGTGGCTATTCCCGTGGTGGTATTCGTGACTAAGTTCGTGACTTTATTGCTGGCTATGGTCGTGGCCTTATTCGTTCTATGAGCTAGGAAATAAATTTAATATAATTTTACAAATATGGTACACAAACACATCCAAAATACAACCATAAATTACATCATTCAAAACACATCTAAAATACACTCAAAAGTTCAACAATACAACAAGTCTCAACATGCACGAATATGACAAGGACACTCAAATGAGATGTCAGAGCACCTGCATAACAAAAATGAGACAACGAACCTTTCTACAACCACCGCCTTCCCCTTGTCCCATACACAATGATAGCTTCTTCTTGTAGTATGCCAATGAAAACCTTGGAAACTTGCACTTGTAGTCTTCCTCATACTCGGTCTCGGTCTACCCCTCAAGGCGAGAACAGCCCTAGCATTCCTTGAACCAACCTGTGCATGCATCAAAATCACTTCTAAGATTATAAAAAGTTATAAATCACTTCTAAGATTATAAAAAGTTATGAAGATGCATCGCACACACATTAATAAAGAAGGAAGCTTGGTACTTTATAGAAAAGAAATTACATAAGTTATGAAGATGCATTGCACGCACATATCTTTGTATTTGATGAGTTACCATGATATCTTTGTATTTGATTTCTACTACATTTTTTTTATTAATACAAAAAAAAAATTGATGATTTTTTCATCTCTTTAGATGCTCATAAAACTGAAAATGGGTGGTGAGGGATGAGCTCCAAAGGGCAGTTGTTTGTGAAGGCCTGAATGGGTTTTGTGAAGGCCTGCAGGAAATTACTCGAATTTCCACTATCTCCAAATTAAACCCTAACCATACACAAATTCCCACTATCCCCAAATTAAAACCTAACCATACACAAACTAGAACAAAACATAGAACTCCCCTTTAAATCTATTGACTTGAACTTGAAATCAAAGGAGTTTGAAGAGGATATTACCTAACAAGGGCCAAGAATCAGCGCACAAGTGAAGGAGTAGCCTGCAAATTGAGAAACGGAGAAGACGGAGGCGCACAAGAGTGAGTCAAGGCCAACTCCGATCGACGCAAGTCACAGGGAAGTCGAGATGGCCGGGAGAAGAGAAATGGTAGAGAGATTTGTACCTTTGGAGGACGCTTGTTGAAGGCGAGCAACTGTGAGCACCGTTCTAAGCCTCAACTTTCGCCATTTCAGAGAGCGGTTGAAGAAAAACTGGGAAGGAGGCGGCGCTCCCAGGGGCTGCGTCATTCTCCATGGGAGGAAGATAGGAAGGCAAAGAGTGGCGTCATTCTCCATGGAAGGAAGAATGGAAGGCGAAGAGAGATCTAGAATGAAGAATGGAAGAGGAAGGGGCGATGGATCTGAAATGTGTGAAAAGAGGCGGAGAGAGAGATCTGAAATGTGTGAAAAAAACGTGGAGCCTAAAGTGAATTAGGGTTATACCGCTTTTCAATTTCAAGCCCGGGAAAGTTCCCGCTCCAAAATGAACTGGGCGGTAAAAAATAAATTCGACAATGGGCTTGTTTTTTTTCTTCACAATTTACATCTAGAAAATAAAACTATCAATACAACTATTTATCATTATATATATATATATATATTTCAGATAAGTTTTTATCAAATTTAATAAGATATCTACATGTTTTTATAAGATTTTACCCAATATCATTAAATTAGTTCAGTACCCGTATCTTATGAGAATTTATTAAATATCAAAATTAGTATTTATGGGTTTGGTATAAAAAAATTGATAAAAAAAAGTTTGTAATTGCATAATATTCATACAAGAATTTATTTCTTAGTTAATATAAGATTTTATTAAACATTTATTAGTTACTTATATATGTTTTCATCAAAACATACACTTATAATATTAATAAGAATTTATTATTCAACATAAGATTTTATTAAACATTCATTCATTTCTTATATGAGTTTTCCTCAAAACATACTCTTATAGTATTTTAATAAGAATTTTTTAGTTAATATAAGGTTTTATTAATTACTTATATGAGTTTTCCTCAAAACATACCCTTATAGTATTCTAATAAGAATTTATTAGTCAATTTAAGATTTTATTAAACATTTGTTCGTTACTTATACGAGTTTTCCTCAAAACATACTCTTATAGTATTCCATTACGAATTAAGCAGTCAATATAAGGTTTTATTAAACATTTGTTCGTTACTTATACGAGTTTTCCTCAAAACATACTCTTATAGTATTCTAATAAGAATTTACTAGTTAATATAAGATTTTATTCAACATTTATTAGTCACTTATATGAGTTTTCCTCAAAACATGCTCTTATAGTATTGTAATAAGAATTTAGTAGTTAATATAAGGTTTTATTAAACATTTGTTCGTTACTTATACAAGTTTTCCTCAAAACATACTCTTATATATAGTATTCTAATAAGAATTTACTAGTTAATATAAGATTTTATTCAACATTTATTAGTCACTTATATGAGTTTTCCTTAAACATGCTCTTATAGTATTCTAATAAGAATTTAGTAGTCAATATAAGGTTTTATTAAAAATTTGTTCATTACTTGTACGAGTTTTTCTCAAAACATACTCTTATATTATTCTAAATAAGAATTTATTAGTCATTATAATGATTTATTAAATATTTATTCGTTACTTATATGAGTTTTCCTCAATACATACTCTTATAGTATTCTAATAAGAATTTAGTAGTCAATATAAAGTTTTATTAAACATTTGTTTGTTACTTATACGAGTTTTCCTCAAAACATACTCCTATAGTATTCTAATAAATAAGTTAATATAACACACACTTATAGTATTTTTATAACAATTCATTAGTTAATGTAAGGTTTTATTTCTAAATCATTTGATACTTATATGATTTCCTCTCAAATCCCACACTTATAGTATTCTTATAACAATTTATTAGATAATATAAGGTTTTATTCCACAATCCTTGGATACTTATATGATTTTCCTTGAAAACACACACTTATAGTATTCTTATAACATTTTATTAGATAATTTAAGATTTTAATTCCACAATCATTAGCTACTTATATGATTTTCCCTCAATACACACTTATAATATTCTTATAACATTTTATTAGATAATATAAGGTTTTATTCCACAATTATTAGCTACTTATATGATTTTTTTTCTTCAAAACACATTTTATTCAACAATTATTAATCTTTTTTATGTTCGAGTATTTATTTACATATAAAGACATATCATTAATGGGCCCATTGGCGAAAAATATAGTCATATTTGGGCCTATAATAAATCAAAGCCCATTAGAAATTGAAGTGTGCCATTTGAGGTTAAATGTAAATAGCCACGGCATTAGCCACTGATATGACCGTGGCTATTATTTGGGGTCCTTAATACGTTGAGAGCTATTAATTGAGCTTCCATATTCATTGGGCTTTGACTAACATTAACGGGTTGACCGTCTTTGGGCTTTGACTATCTCTAAGATTGGGCTTGATCGCCTTTGGGCTCTAATATTTTTTTGTGAGATTTTGGGCTTTAAAATTATTATTTGCTTTAATTTTTATGAAGAATTACCCAAATTCAAATACAGCAACGGACAATGGGCATGACCATATTAGCGTCGAATCCAGCCACGGATATTCCAACAGTGGCTAAATTCATGGCTATTGGCCACGAAATCAGGTCATGATTGCCAATTGCCACTTCTTCTTAGCCACGGGTACAACCACGACATTTTTTCGTGAGCTTATAGGCGTCAAAATCAGCCACGGATATTTCAATAGTGGCTAAAGTCGTGGCTAACAGCCATGAATTTACCTACCACATTCATTATCGTGGCTAATAGTCACGACATTCTGGACACGAATTTATGTCATAACCCCCAACCACGGATTTAGCCACGAAAATTTTCACTCGTCGCTTATTTAGCGATGACATGTCAGGTCGTGGTTACGTTCGTAGCTATCAGCCAAGAATTCGGCCACAACCATATGACGTTACTAAAAAATTCGTGGCTATTTCCTGTTTTTTTGGTAGTGATCGACTGGAGGAGTCGATTTCGATGGTGATTCAGCAGCAGTGTCGATATCGACTACAGGAGCCTCGACATCGATATCACCTTGGTTGATATCAATAGGGGGTCGATATCGATGTCTGTTCTTGGGCCTTCTCCTCCGCTTTTTGCTCGGGCATTTGTAATTAACGCCCACTTCTTAAGTTCATGGCCACTATGTGTCTAGTAGTTTTGCCCTTTTGGTTGGGCACAGTTGATCCAGGCAATGCTCCTGACGGTTTGGGTATTTGTTCAGCCAATTGACCCATTTGGGTCTCCATGTTGCGCTTCTAAACATCTATCTCCCCAAGCCCGGAGTTGATGCCCTACAGCTGAGTATGATCGGAGTTATTGGCTTGTTTGAACTCAGCGTGGTTCCTCCGCATCTCATCAAGAATGATCTACAAGTCATCCTTCCTTGTTTCCCTTTTAGGGTGCCCTGGTGCTCTATATGGTGGGGGATCCCTTTGTTGATAGAATCTTTGATCTCCCCAATACTGCCGATTGCCCCCTCTATAGGAGCCTCTTGTCCATTTTGCTTCCTCATGTTGTTCCGCCATAGATACTTGCTCAAGATGTGGATAGACACTAGTGTTATGCCTTGTTGAGCCACATTCCTCACAAGGTTGATTGTTGCTCAGGAACCTGACTTGCTTTTGAAGGCGGCGTGTTTAATCGTTATGGAATTGTTGCCGCACATCAGGATCTATCTCATTTGGAGGCTCATAAAGTGGCATTAATGGGGCAGGCCTTGAGTCATAGGACGCAGTAGTCCCATATGTGTTATCAAAATTGACTAGCCTCTCAATTGTCTCCCAGGCCTCCGTTGGTGTGAGCTCAATGTACCCATAGGAGGTGTATGAGTTGATCCTCTCCTTATTCGACACATCGAGCGAGTTGTAGAGGATCTCCTGGATGACATATGGAACTTGCCCATGCGTCGAGCATGATCTCAGCAAGTCCTTAAAATGCTTCCACGCATGTGCCAATGTTTCACCTGGCTTTTTTTAAAGCCGTGATTCTTTGCTGCAGCATCGCCATTTTTTATGGAGGAAAGAACTTGTTTAGAAATGCATCCTTCACCTCTGTCCATGTCCTCAGCGAGCGTGGAGCCAAACTCTCTAGCCATTGCAATGCCTTTCCTGCCAAAGACCATCGAAAGGACTTTAGTCTAACATACTCTAGATTCACACCATCAGCAATAGTTTCACATAAGTCCATGAAAGTAGAGATATGTTGCAGTGGGCATTCATTAGGTCTTCCTTCAAAAGTATTTCTTTTAATCTCATATAGGAAGTTAATTTTAATTTCATAGTTGGAAGGAGGAATTAATATAGCGGATTCAGGAACATGTAGCGGTAGATGCATGTATTGCATCGCTGTCTATGGATACTGATTGAGCCGCTCTTGGGCTTGTCTGCGCGCATCCTCCTCTCTATCAGCACGAGCTCGCTCTACAGTAGTGGCGTCCCTCTCAGCAGCGATTGTAGCGTTATGATCCTCAATTTCTTTACTCAACCGCTCAATGGTCTTAGCATGCGTCTCATTATCCGCCATGATTTGAATAGCTTTGTTGCGAAGATGGAAGAAACATTCAGGCTCGTAAAGACTTTCCAGGATAGGTCCGTGATAAGAGGTCACATAAATCTGCAAAATAAACACTAAAGGAGATCGTGAGAAAACTTAGGTGGCGATTGATTGCCTCCCCGAAAACGGCGCCAATTTGTTCGTAGGGGGAGGTAAAATTCGCTTAAATAAAATATAAAATAAATATCAAAACTAAGCCAACTCCCTGTTCAAGCAAATAAAATACAAGAATCCCTCCCGATGTAGTGGTAGGGTAATTCAGGATCGAATCCACGAGGAGGTATGTCAGCGCTTTCTAAGTTGCAATCATGATCAAGCTTTCGACTCCAGGAGACACTCGATATCGATGTGTTTGGTCGATATCGACCTCAGTTCTGGTCGATTTCCAGTGAGTTTCCTGCAGAAGATAAAAGCAAAGTAGTCGACGTCGAGAAAGACCTCGATATCGATGTTAGTGCTCGATACAGACCTTGCCAGTTGATGTGCGCGTAAATTGCCATATTTTCTATACACATTTAAGTCCATTTTATCATTCTTTTGCATGCATATTTGTGGGAAAACATGGGAATAGTGTAGTTTATGCATAATTTTCAAAGATATGGGTCTACACGAGTTTCTATGTGATTTCGCAGAAAACAGGGAAAAAATGGACAAATTTGGAAGAGCGGAAAAAGAACTCGAAGTCTTCTGAAGAGGTCGAAATCGACTAATCAACCTCGACATCAAGTGCAGTAGAGAGGTAGGAATCGAGCAAGAAGAGAACATAGCATGTCGACACCAGCAGAGGTCGATATTGAGGATGGATGGTCGATATCGAGTGCCTAGATCGAGATAAATGATAGAAGTCGAGTGCCAATCCGAGTAGAAGAAGGAGAGCTCCAGATAAGATAAAAGAGAGGTCGATATCGATGTCTTAAGGTCGATGATGAGTTGCATGATGAGAAGCGAGTAGTCAACCCACTTCTAGGGTCGGGGTGAGCCCGACGATAGCGATGTAGGGTAAGTGCATCAAAGGTATGACTTTTATGCGATTCCGTCTTCTATCTTATGCATGATCCTTTGCGAAAGTTAGGGAGATTCATTATTTGCATTATTGAAGCGAAAGCCACTCATATTGTGAACTTGGATTACTCATGAATTGGATAGTAACTCTTAGGAACTATGCGAGAGCCTCTAATCACCTAAGTGTTGGTAACGAAAGTTATTTGACGGAAAGGCATTAAATTTCATAACTTTAGCATCAAACTTGCATTGTTATCGTTGTGGCATTAATCCCCGACTTTGGAAGCTTTTAATTAATTGAATTCATATAAAAAGATTAAATTTTGATTTTTGATCATCATTCTTTACCATTCTACGCTCTTCGGACATCTTTCCGACACATAGGTCACGCATTGAAGTTTCTGTGACAAACATCAAAATCGACTGTAAAGGTCGATATCGAGGTCAAACTCGATGTCGATTTGTGTTGCTTTTGTCTTCTGCAGGAACTTTGCTGGAAATCGACCAGAACTGAGGTCGATATCGACCAGACACATCGATATCGAGTGTCTTCTGAGGTTGAAGGCTTGATCGTGATTACAACAAGGGAAGCGCTGACATACCTCCTCGCGGATTCGATCCTGAATTACCCTACCACTACATTGGGAGGGATTCTTGTATTATTTGGTTGATAAGGGAGTTAGCATAGTTAGAGTTTAAATTGAATATTTGAATCTACCTCCCATAAACGAACAAATAGGCGTCATTGCCGGGGATGCAATCAATCGCCATCTAATTTTTTTCACGATCTTTTAGAGCTTATTTTGCAGGTTTATGCGACGTTCTGATCACGGACCTATCCTGGAAACCATTGACGAGCCTGAACGTTTCTTCCATCTTCGCAACAAGGTAATTCAAATCATGGCGGACAACGAGACACATGCTAAGACCATAGAGCGGTTGAGAAAAGAGATTGAGGACCATAATGCTACAATCGCAGCTGAGAGGGCCGCCGCTGCTGTAGAGCGAGCCCGTGCTGATGGGGAGGAGGATACACTTAGACAAGCCTTAGAGCGGCTCAATCAGTGTCCACAGACGGTGATGCAATACATGCATCCGCCACTTCACGTTCTTGAATCCGCTATCTTATTCCTCCTTCAAATTATGAGATTAAAATTAACTTCCTTTCTAAAATTAAAAGAAATACTTTTGAAGGAAGACCTAATGAATGCCCACTGCAACACATCTCTACTTTTATGGACTTATGTGAAACAATTGCTGATGGAGTAAATTTAGAGTATGTGAGACTAAAATCTTTTCAATGGTCGTCTTTGGCAGGGAAGGCATTACAATGGCTTGAGAGTTTGGCTCCACGCTCGCTGAGGACATGGGCGGAGGTGAAGGATGCATTCCTGAATACGTTTTTTCCACCTTCTAAAATGGCGATGCTGCGACAAAGGATCACGACTTTCAAACAAAAGCCAGGTGAAACATTGGCACAGGCGTGGGAGCACTTTAAGGACTTGCTGCGATCATGCCCGACGCATAGGCAACTTCCGTATGTCATCCAGGAGATATTCTATAATTCCTTTGATGCGCCGAATAAGGAGAGGATCAATTCATATACCTCCTATCGGTACATTGAGCTTACACCAACGGAGGCATGAGAGACTGTTGAGAGGCTCGTGAACTTCGACAACACATATGTGACTGCTGCGGCCTATGATGCAAGGCCTGCCCCATCAATGCCACTATATGAGCCTCCAAGGGAGATAGATCCTGATGTGCGGCAACAATTCCACAACGATCAGACACGCCGCCTTCAAAAGCAAGTTAGGTTCCTGAGCAACAATCAACCTTGTCAGGAATGTGGCTCAACAAGGCATAACACTAGTGCATGTCCACATACTGAGCAAGTATCCATGGCGGAACAACATGAGGAAGCCAAGTGGACGAGAGGCTCCTATGGAGGGGGCAATAAACCATACTGGGCCGATCAAAGGTTCTATCAACAAAGGGACCCCCCACCATATAGAGCACCCGGGAACCCTGAGCGGGAGACAAGGAAGGATGACCTGCATATCATTCTTGATGAGATGTGGAGGAACCACGCTGAGTTCAAACAAGCAAACAACTCCGTGCATACTTAGCTGCAGGGCTTCAGTTCTAGACTTGTGGAGATCGACGTTTGGAAGCACAACATGGAGACCCAAATGGGTCAATTGGTGGAAGCAATACCCAAAGCGTCAGGATCATTCCCTGGATCAACGGTGCCCAACCAAAAGGGCAAGACCACTAGACATATAGCGGCGATGAATCTAAGGAGTGCGCGTTAATTACAAACGCCCGAGCAAAAAGCCGAGGAAAAGGAGCCAGAAAAGACATCGATATCGACCCCCCTGTCGATATCGACCACGATGACATCGATGTTGACCTTCCTGTCGATGTCGACCCTGATGCTGAGTCACCATAGAAATTGACTCCTCCAGTCGATGTCGACCCTACTGATGTCGATGTCTCCCTAACTACAGCCGCAGGAAAGAAGAAGGTGTTGCCATTCCCAACTAAAAAGATGATTAAGGATCCGGCAGAAAAGAAATTTCAGCAGTTTGTGAAGATGCTTCAAGAACTCAATGTCTCTATACCATTCACAGAAGCACTTCATGAGATGCCATCCTATGTAAGATTCCTTAAGGACATATTGGGTAAGAAGCGATCACTTTCTGAGATCGTAGAGGAGTGCAACATATTGGAGCTACCACAAAAGCGGGCGGACCCAAGTAAGTTTTCTATCGCTATAGGCTTAGGTCGATTCAAATTTAATGCTTTAGTTGACTTGGGCGCTAGCGTTAGCATGATGCCACTAACCATATGGCACAAGGTAAAGATAGGTCCTCTAGAGCCCGTGGATGCAAGGTTATACATGGCAAATAATACAGTTGTGATTCCAACAGGGATAGTGACTGATGTGCTAGTACAAGTAGGTAAATTCTTTGTCCCTGCTGATTTCTTAGTTGTTGATATCACGGAGGAACCTGCTTGTCCCATTATTTTAGGTAGGCCATTCCTAGCGACCGTCGATGCCAACATTAGTGTGAAGAAAGGATTGCTCTCATTCGCAATTAGTGACGAGGTGATAGAGTATGCCTTCAACAAGACGGTGAAAAATCAATGATCAATGGAAATTAAAGCCATCAATGGTGTCTACATTGCATGTGGAGACGCCAAAGTAAGGAGTATGTCACCAAAAGAGCTAGAAAAGAGGGCCATAGAAGCCCAAGTGGAGGAGGTTGTGGCAATCTTGAACGAAGGAGCGAAATAGAACATCGAAATCGACCCAGGTAAGTCAATATCGACTAACAATATTCAAGATTCTGTGTCAGGTTCTAAGTATGGGGTCGACGAAAGAGGAGAAGGAACATCGAAATCGGGCATAAAGGTCGATATCGACCATGCCCTAAAGCTGAAATCGACCGCCATGGAAGCTGAGAAAGAGGGAGGAAAGACATCGATATCGATGTTACAAGGTCGAAATCGACCTGATCATGTCGAGCAGAAAGCCTCCAAATTGACTGAACCTCCAAGAGTACAACAGAGCTCGATATCGACCACTGAATATCGATGTCGACCTGAGCCTGTTCGAAGGCGGGGGTGGTGTAGGAGATTCAAATAAAATAAATAAACAATGCACAACTAGGCTAACTCCCTGTCCCAAACAAATAATACAAGAATCCCCTCCCTTGTAGTAGTAGGGTAATTCAGGATTGAATCAACGAGGAGGTATGTCAGCGCTTCCCTTGTTGTACTCACGATCAAAGCTTTCGACCTCAGAAGACACTCGATATCGAGTAATCTGGTCGATATCGACCTCAGTTCTGGTCGATTTACAGTCCAATTCCTGCAGAAGACAAAAGCAGCAAAGTCGACGTCGAGCAGAGACCTCGATATCGACGTTAGACCTCGATATCGACCCTTACAGTCGATTTCGATGCTTGTCACAGAAACTGTTTTCGTAACCCCGACCGTAGAAGTGGGTTGACTACTCGCTCCTCATCATGCACATCATCATCATTTTTGTTGAAAGAAAACTACTTTGAATTAAAACTTCGAAAGAAAGTACAACCGAACAAGCCACTCCGCTCTCGCTTTACAAACTTCACTCGGCCTTCTCTCTCTCTCTCTAACTCGTCACTACTCTCTATTGAAACTGAATTGTATGTCAAATTGAATCTGATTGAATGCCTAAACTCAGCCCTATTGGCCTCTATTTATAGATGTCGATAAAGACTAGAAACTTTATCTTTATTCTCTAAGATAAAACTTAAATAAAAGTAAAAACCAAAACTCCTATGGTAAATCAGCCTTCACATGATAGATCTGGTGTTGAAGATAAGAAATCTCGACTTTAGGATAGACGTGCAAGCTTCGGATAGAATTCTATCAAAATCTGAGTCGGATTCTTCTGCTGGCATGGTCGATATCGACCCCTGTGAAACTTTATCTCGAGCTCTCCTTCTCCTACTCGAACTGGCACTCGACTTCTATCTTTTGGCTCGATCTAGCAACATTGATATTGACCTCCAGACGTCGATATCGACCTCTCTGTGTCGACATGCTCTGTTTCATTTCCTGCTCGATTCCTATGTCTCTGATGCACTCGATGTCGAGGTCCCCAGTCAATTTCGACCTCTTCAGAAGACTTTGAGTTCTTTTTTCGCTCTTCCAAATCCGTCCATTTTTATCCTGTTTTATGCGAAATCACATAGAAACTCGTGCAGACCCATATATTTGATATTTAAGTGTAAACTACACTAATCCCATGTTTTCCCATTAATATGCATGCAAAAGACGATAAAATGGACTTTTATGTGCATAGAAAATATGTCAATTTGCGCGCATATCAGAGCCACAAAGAGAAGAAAAGGTAAGTCAAGGTACAGATTCCTCTTGTTCCATTACAATTAAAGATTTATCATTATTTGGAAGAGGTGTGCCATGGCATGTGCGCTTATGTAGGGTATCCGATGATGATTCGAGCCAATATGAGATAGGAGACAAAGTTTATGTTTCCAAATCAAAGGACCATTGGTTCCCTACGAGATTCAAAGATAAGAATTTGGGACCATTCACGGTGAATCAGATCTATCCCGGTGGAATGCAGCTGCGTGACAAGAAAGGAGTAATATTTGAGGCCCAAGCCACATGGGCTCTGCAGATGCCGCCTTGAGAGCGCAAAGAAAGAAGTCGGCCTAGCGACTTAAAAGTCTAGAGCTTGTAACAAAGACTTAGTTTTGGTTTTAGACAGTTTTTACTTTGATTTGAGACACTACACTTTATTGTTTTGCGTGTTTTTGTTTTAGTTTGTTTAACAAGTTGCAGGAAAAAGGAAAAAACATAGAAGAGACATCGAAATCGAGGTTAAAGATCGATATCGACCTTAAGGTCGATTCAGATGGGCATGTGGTCGAGGCCGGATCACCCTGAAGCCTGAGCCAGAAAATCGATGACAGAGATCGATTCCGATGTCCAAGGTCGATATCGACCATCACTGCTGACTTCTTCGACTCCTGAAATTTGTGACTGTTTAGTATGTTTTTCTAAACCCTAGTTCTAATACAGTGAGGACACTGTAAACTTTAAGTATGGGGTGGGGGAAGGGCTTACTTACATGTTTTAGCATATTTCATAAGTTATTGTATATTTTATTTATATAGTTCATGCATATTACATAGTTGTTTTAACATATTGCATATAAGAATTGCATATCATAACATATTTATAGATTTCGAAAAAAAAAGAAAAAAAAATGACCCCCATCAAAAATTGAAAATAAAGAAAAGAGTCATGGAAGTATAAAAAATAGCTCTGCAATGCGAAATTAGATTCATTAGAGATATAACATGAAATTGCCTAGTTAAGGGAAGTCCCAATGAAGTGCAAAAAGAAAAAAATAAAGGAGAAAATTTTGAAGTTGCTTTTGACATGTGCATAATAAGATGATGGAGGACTTTTATATATTTCCATACAAGTGCTTACAAAAAGTTCATATCCTAGCCTTACCTATGCATATTTGCAAAAGTCACAAGCCATACATGAGCCTTATCATGATCATTATTGCTCCACACACATTATATATACACTACTAGAATTCTGTTCATAGACATCACATTATTTATATCAGTCAGAAATACGCATGATGTTAAATACATTTATAACATCAGTTTAATTTTTTTTGATGTCATTGACATAATATACAACAGTTTAATTATTTGGACAATGTTAAAATTATTTTTTAAAAATACCCAAACGATACAGACTATACTTACTTTAAAGTTCACCGAAAAAAAAGCGGTAAATGTGCCGCCCGATTCCAACACTTAGCCAAAATATTGAAAATTTGAATTTTTGTTTAAAAAATAAGAATCAACCCAACACTTAAAAAAATTAAAATACACTCTCCCATTTCAGATCTAAAGACCCCCTCTCTCATTTTCAAGTTCCCCTCTCCCATTTTCAGATCTGGGATCTCACAAACCCAAGAACTCACTCTAGCTTTCATCTCTCGGTTTTGGATCTCCATCTTCGATCTTCAATATGAAACACCTCCAACCCCTCCCATATCTCTCAATTTTCTCGCTCCTTCTGTTCTCTCGGTTGGCGACTACGAAGATGGTGACCCCCTTTCCTAGAACCCGAAAACCTAACTGGTAAGCCTTATCTCACCCCCTCTATAGATCTGTATGTCCACCTTCTTTCAAACCCTTTTTTTTTCATATATGAGGGTTCACTGATTCCGCTCATATTTCCCTAATTCAGATCTAAATCATTACCCCTCTTCCTCTAACGCCTCTCTCAGTCCTTTGTCGTCTCTCTCTTGCGACCTCCTCTTTGGTTCTCGTTCTCTCTTGCGAGTGCAAGTTTGGAGGCATGATGGATTTAGGTTTGGGCGATTCAAAGTCGATTGTTCTAGAGACAAACTCCTCGTTTGGGTTGACAGGCTCGACGACATCTGTTTCAAACCTACCTGCGGCTACAGGCGGTGGTGGGGAAGAGTTCGGCCTCGTTCAGGTGCAGGATTTGAAGGTACCTTTACCCCCTTCTTCTTTCAGTTCAAAAGCTTAATTAGGGTTTGATTTGGTGAAATAGGGATCTGGATTCAGGAGTTCGAAGGGGGAGATGAGTTACACTGGATGGTCTCAAGAAATTGAACCCTGAAAAGAGATTTCCACAAATCGACATGTAATCTCATCCTCATTGTTAACCTTAATTTTTTTTGCCTTCTCTCCGGTGGTTTAGGGTTGCCCTATCTCCATTTGATTTTGCTCACCGAAATAGGTAGGTAATTATATTTTGTTCTTATGTTTAATTTCTATTCCATCTATGTTTAATTTTTGTGCAATTTAGAGAAGAGAAATTTATCCCTGCACAAGTTATTTATGTATTTGAATTAGATTAGTCTATCATATCAGTTTAAGCCTAGCCTAAGCCAAGTGCCAAATGATTATCCTTGGGGAATGTAATCCCATTGGCCCTCACATTAGGCACTCTGAATAGACTTTAGCCATTAGTAACAATGTTAAATAGGTAACATTGCAATAAAGCATTCATTATAGGTTTTATTTACTGTTACAGGATGTTTTTTATTAATTCATGTGGTAATCTGCTATTCTACCTTTCTGGTCTTGTGCTTGACCTTATAAGCTTTCAGTTGCGAGTCTATATTTTATTGTTTTGCATGTTTATTATATCAGCCAGAAGTACAAGTTAGCCTCATCAACTTAGAGGATTTTAGAATTTTGTGCTCTAAATATTATGTACATTAAATCTTCCATTCCCTTTGACAGAATAGTGTATTATGGAAATATGCTTTTGTGGTTCATTTTGCATGTAAGAGCTGCATTGTTTTTGGTAATCAAGGTAGACATCACCCCGTCTTTAGCTGCCCTTTTTGGTGTGCCAATCCCCAATAATAATGTCGGTGTTCTCATTGCAGAAACTTTGGGTTCTTTAACAGGTGCTTTGTTCTTCCTTTATGGGTATGCTTATATCCTTGAATTAAATTTGTATGTACTGGGATTGTTTTCATGGGGTTGGTCTCATCATGGCTTGCTGCAATTTTCATCCCTAAAGAACTTTCAATTTCTAGAGATCAACTTTCTGATATTCCTGTCATTTCATAAACCCAGTGGTTGTTGAGAAGTGTTGATCATAATGAGTTGCCTTGTGCTATGTTTTCTCTGCATTTCTAATTTTTGACATTTAATCTTCTTTGTATTTCTACCCGGCAAACTTGATCAAAACAGCAGCTCTGAATTATTTACATTATTTACATGATATCAAATCACCATCTGTTTGTTAAATCACGTGCTGGCATTATTTTTCTGAGCATTTGTGTTCTTGTTTAGTGGAAATTAAGATCTAACTCTCCATTTTGTTGTTTCTATCCATCTCATCCAGAGAGCCAGAATGAGATGTTTGCCATGCAACCTACACCAATTCAAGTTCGTATATGGGCTTTTCGGGAACAACAGGAGCGACTTATATTGATTATTTGGTCACAGATGAGGTTGAGAACACATCTTTATTCTTATTAATAATGAATGGGTTTCTTATTTGGTTCAGTTGTGATATCTGCTGATTTATATCTTCTCAGCCCTAATATTTGCTAGTCTAGCATGTTTATTGGTTTACTCATGGCGGTTTTGATGGTAGACATTATAGTTGTTAGCCTATGAGCTACTAGAGAGATTGGGGGTCCTATTTACAAATTGTGAAGGTGTATTGCTTGTATCAAGTGGTCTCTGCTTGTTTTTATTTTTATTTTTGCATAGTACATAATCCAACAACCTTCGTCAATGGCTTCTAATTTCAATTGCTTTCATATATTACAGTTTGAGTTTCTGATTTTTGTAATTTCTGATTTGTGCTTACATGGCATTCCTTCATTGTTTGTTGCTTGCCTCTCGGTAAGAGGTTTGAGTTTTTTTTGTTAGAAATTATAGTTTATGATTTGTGCTTTCATATACAGTTTTGAGTTTATGATTTTTGTAATTTCAATAGCTTTCATTTCATATATTATAGTTTTCTGTTTGCCTATCTGCAAGAGGTTTCATATTGGTGGGCAGGGGAAATTCACTGTTTTTAAGTGTATTTTGATGATTTACAATCTTTGTCGGTTTTCATCATAAATAATTTTTTATTATTAATATTATATAAAAAATAACTTAGATGCGTGACTTCTGAGGATATATATATACACTTGGTATTGTCATAGATCTAACATCTCTCACCCTACCTATGTCAAGCTCAGAGTAATTAAGGTTAAACTTAACAGGAAGACCAACTAGATAAAAAAATATCTTCCCTCACCCTCACCCTCACCCTACCTATGTCAAGAATGTCACTAATTAACGTGATTAGACCATGTGTAGACTATGATTTGCTGTCACACAAAGCAAGCTATCCTAGGTTGTAGTTCCTGAAATAAACAAAAAAAAGGTTGTTTTGCAGGTTATAAATCTATAGTGTACTAAACTCGATGAAGTCTGAGTTGCTGGAGCATATTGGTTGTATGAGTTAAATTTGATTGGTTTATAAGTTTTTTTTAATTGTAGTATGGTTAATTTGAGCAAGATTCTCAGAAGAGAAGTGGCAAAACAAGGTCTGAACAAGAGGAAGAAACAACGAATGACGAAGAGGAAGATCGTTGCATCTTGGTCTCGAATTATGCATCTTGCATCTAGACTTATTGTCATTATTTTCAAGTGATATTATGTCTAGCTTAGAATCAAACTATTGATGTATTTTGTTTTGTATTTCGTCTTGTTGTCAAGACTATTCGACTCTATTGTCATTATTTAATGTAATGGTTATGGTTTTTTGCATTGTTTAATTTTATGCTTGCCAAAACAATGTCAAAATATAGAATATTAGTAGGTTTATTTGATGAAACACATCGAACTTGAGAATGAAAAGCGATGTCTACGTTTGTAAATACATTGACCATTAAGATACAGATTGATTTATAAACCCAGCATATATGAAAATTATAACAAAAATAGATGTGTAAATGTAGCACTTACATCGTTAAAAATATATAAATCGATGTGTGTAGCAATGTATGACATCAGGTTTATACAAAATAACGATGCTATTTTGAAATTTTGTATTACCCTCCATACCTCCAAATGGCTAGAAATGAAAAATAATAATGGTTTAACATTAGCTAAATCAATCAACAAGTAATTATATCCATGTATTTAAGTCATTATTAAAAAGAAAAACGATGTTATAAATTATTAAAGACATCGGTTATAAACCGATGTGATAAAGTTTGGATCTTTAACACCACCCACTAACACGTCGAATTTTTTTTATTAACATCGGTTTGAAAGGCCCCGTCTTAAGTAAATAGCAAAATTTTAGAACTCGAAAACTCCATTTTCTAATTTTTCTTTGGAATATCCTATTTCTTTGGCAAAGGCATGCAGAAGCCAAGCCGTCTAAAGGCGAACAGGTCGCTACTTATGCGACAAGGAATTTCGGCAGAAAGAGGGCGATTCATTAGCTCGTTATTTAATCCGAATTGGGGAAATGGTTTCAAACCCCGGTTCGAACAGGAGGAGTACGCCATGCTAATGTGCCTTGGATGATCCACATCTCAAGGTCAGGCGCGGATGGGCACATTGAACTATCCATGTGGTTGAGAGCCCTCACAGCCCAGGCACAACGACGCAATTATCAGGGGCGCGCTCTACCGCTGAGCTAATAGCCCGTCGTGCGGGCCCCCACAATCTTTCTCTAGCCGAATTTTGGCTGAATCCTGGTTTCGGATGGCACGTTCCCCCCAAAAATGGGTACTATCGGGCGGCGGCTTTTCTGCTCAGAAACGAAATGTTAAGGGAAAAATAGTCATTCTCTCTTTTTCTGACTCAAAAAAGTAAATAGCAAAATTTTAGGAAAAAGAAAAAGAAGAAAAGCGTCACGGACGAACCTAATCGCTTGGCCCAACATTGGATTTGGAAGCAACCTGAACTGGACCAAGCAACCGAAACAGGAGAAGTGCTGTGGATGAAAAAGCGCAGGGGCAAGAAATCTACCATGAAAAAAAGTATAGACCTGTATGTGATCTGGGAGAAGCTTCCCCCCAAACTAAGCCAGTCACTTTTTTGCATGAGCCCAATAAAAAGCTCTTTCTTCCCGATCTACTCCCATAGTTCGCTAA
Source organism: Persicaria maculosa (assembly GCA_963922045.1). Classification (NCBI taxonomy): domain Eukaryota; kingdom Viridiplantae; phylum Streptophyta; class Magnoliopsida; order Caryophyllales; family Polygonaceae; genus Persicaria; species Persicaria maculosa. Next base: position 9,389,354 of record OY998271.1, read on the forward strand.
CGCTCACCTATCTCCTGATCGAGCTTGTGTAGGTAGATGTCGGTCTGAATGCTACATGAAGATCAATACTTCCAATTGAATGAGTATGAGTAAAGAATCCATGGATGAAGATGGGAAAGAGTCCCTTATATGCCTCTTTGTTGGACCGTCGGCGCGAACATTGTCCATGTGTAAGCTTCCTATTGGAAGACTATGTAATTTCTGAGTTACGTTACGGGCGGCGACTACAGGGAAGCGGTTTCCAGCCGCCCCTCTTTCTTTACAAAAGAAAAAGTGGATAGTTATAGGGACTTTAACGCCCCTTGCATTTTCATCTTTTTGAAAGTGAGGAGACATAAAAAAAATTCGATTTAGATCCCACTCTGGAAACAGAAATACTCCCATTTCCTCCGGCACGGAAGTGGAAAGAGCGGGTCTGCCAGCGGAGATCATTTGACTAAGAGAAAAAAGAGATTCCGCTTAAGGTGGGGAGATGATCGAGGATCAAAAGGGCCACGATTGAAGAACACACGTTACGGATGTATTTTGATAATGAATTCGATTCTAAATGAGATGTTGCCAAAAACTGGCGGAATGCTCTCGAAACCAATTCACTTGGGTGAGACAGAGGAGAGCCACCGCGTCCTTCCTTGTGTGTCGGAGATATCTACATAGTCATTCTTGCAGATCCGGGCGTGCGGCGCCTTCGTCAAATTCAGCAACGGGTTTTTGGTGACAACACCTGGAGATATATTGCCCATTTTTATACCTTATACCTTATCCGGGGACAAGTTTGAGAATGGATGTCATATTTGGAGTTGTTATATGGAGTTCTGCATATATATTTATGAAGTTGTTGGCAGGAATGAAACAAATTATGAAATATGGAAAATTTAATGAGCGAGAAAAAATCTGATCACCTCAGGAGATAAAAGTAGGTCAACCCTGCTCGTTGAGATGTTAGTTCAGCGAGATGGGACACAAGGTGAGGAGTCCGAAGTACTAAGTATCTGGGGCCATTCATGACACCCATGTTTGCGACTCGTGAGAAGGCAGTGCTAAGGTTAGAGAGGTAAAAGCATTATAAGTGAAAAAAGCATTGAGCGATGAGTGAAAGGTGAGACATTATGAAGAAGGAATGTGGAATATTTTGGAAAGAAAGTTTATTTCCCCGGATTTAACACCACATGGCCAAATATTAGCCCACCTTTAGCCTTTTACCAATCTACTTCTCACAAGCTTGAAAAAAGTCCTCTTGATTATTAATGCTATGTCGCTGAAATTATTTTTTTGCATATAAACCTCCTTTTATGAGTATGAAATTGCATTATGCACAGGCATGGATTTGGTTGACATAAGTACCTTATCGAGGATGGCAATTGATTGTAGGGACATATGAAAAATGAATCTATGATGTTGAGGGTTTACTTTCTTCCCCTGAATGACCAATAAAGGTATTGCTTGGGGACAAGCAAGCTTAAGTATGGGGTGTTTGATGTGCGCGCAAATTGCCATATTTTCTATGCACATTTAAGTCCATTTTATCATTCTTTTGCATGCATATTAGTGGGAAAACATGGGAATAGTGTAGTTTATGCATAATTGTCAAATATATGGGTCTGCACGAGGTTCTATGTGATTTCGCAAAAAACAGGGAAAAAATGGACAAATTTGGATGAGCGGAAAAAGAACTCGAAGTCTTCTGAAGAGGTCGAAATCGACTAATCAACCTCGACATCGAGTGCAGTAGAGAGGCAGGAATCGAGCAAGAAGAGAACAGAGCATGTCGACACCAGCAGAGGTCAATATCGAGGATGCATGGTCGATATCGAGTGCCTAGATCGAGATAAATGATAGAAGTCGAGTGCCAATCCGAGTAGAAGAAGGAGAGATAGAGATAAGATAAAAGAGAGATCGATATCGATGTCTTAAGATCGATATCGATGTTGTCCAGCAGAGAAGTCCGACTCAGATTTTGATAGAATTCTATCCGAAGCTTGCACGTCTATCCTAAAGTCGAGATTTCTTATCATCAACACCAGACTACATCTTTTACTAGTTTTAACATGAAATTTTAGTTTGACTTTATTTAAGTTTTATCTTAAAGAATAAAGATAAAGTTTCGAGTCTTTGGATAGCAAAGTTCGATATCTATATCTAGAGGCCATTAGGGCTGAGTTTAGGCAAATCAATTACATCCAAGCAATCAGTTTTACAATATAGAACGTAGAGAATTTGGAGAGAAGCGAGAGCGGAGGTTTGGCTTTGTTCGGTTGTAATCTTTCTTTCATAGTTCAATACAAAGTAGTTTTCTTTCAATGATGATGATGAGTTGCATGATGAGAAGCGAGTAGTCAACCCACTTCTAGGGTCGGGGTGAGCCCGACGATAGCGATGTAGGGTAAGTGCATCAAAGGTATGACTTTTATGTGATTCCGACTTCTATCTTATGCATGATCCTTTGTGAAAGTTAGGGAGATTCATTATTTGCATTATTGAAGTAAAAGCCACTCATATTGTGAACTTGGATTACTCATGAATTGGATAGTAACTCTTAGGAACTATGCGAGAGCCTCTAATCACCTAAGTGTTGGTAACAAAAGTTATTTGACGAAAAGTCATTAAATTTCATAACTTTAGCATCAAACTTGCATTGTTATCATTGTGGCGTTAATCCCCGACTTTGGAAGCTTTTAGTTAATTGAATTCATATAAAAAGTTTAAATTTTGATTTCTGATCATCCTTCTTTACCATTCTACGCTCTTCGGACACCTTTCCGACACATAGGTTACGCACTGAATTTTTTGTGACAAACATCGAAATCGACTGTAAAGGTCAATATCGAGGTCTAACGTCGATATCGATGTCAAACTCGACATCGATCTATATATGTTGCTTTTGTCTTCTGCAGGAACTTTGCTGGAAATCGACCATAATTGAGGTCGATATCGACCAAACACATCGATATCGAGTGTCTTTTGAGGTCGAAAGCTTGATCGTGATTACAACAAGGGAAGCGCTGACATACCTCCTCGCGAATTCGATCCTGAATTACCCTACCACTACATTGGGAGGGATTCTTGTATTACTTGGTTGATAAGGGAGTTAGCATAGTTAGAGTTTGTATTGAATATTTGAATCTACCTCCCCTAAACGAACACCAGTCGATTTCGATGTCAGCAACAGAAAACTTTATTATAACCTATTTGTGTCGGAAAAGTAGTCCGAAGAGCGTAGGATGGTGATGGAAAGATGGACAGAAATAAAAACTAAAACATTGTATAAGAATTCAATAAACTAAAGCTTCCAAGGTGGGGGATTCATGCCACAACGATATTCATGAAAGTATGATGCTAAAGTTATGAAATTTAATGTCTTTCCGTCAAATAACTTTCGTTACCAACACTTAGGTGATTAGAGGCTCTCGCATAAAACCTAAGAGTTACTATCCAATTCATGAGTAATCCAAGTTCAGATTAAGATTGGCTTTCGCTTCAATAATGCAAATAATGAATCTCCTAAACTTTCGCAAAGGATCATGCATAGGATAGAAGACGGAATCGCATAAAAATCATACCTTTGATGCACTTACCCAACATTGCTATCGTCGGGCTCACCCCGACCCTAGAAGTGGGTTGACTACTCGCACTTCATTGTTGAACTCATCATCATAATGTAAAAGAAACTACTATTTCTTAACTTCGAAAGAAAGATTACACCGAACAAAGCCACTCCGCTCCCGCTTACAGAAACTCCACTCGGCCTCTCTTTCTCTCTAACTATTCTCTGCGTTGTATGACTAAAACTTGCGGTAATTGAATGATTAAACTCAGCCCTAATGGCCTCTAATTATAGATCTCAAATCTTGCTAGCCAAGGATTCGAAAACCTATCTTTATTCTCTAAGATAAAACTTAATAAAGGTAAAAACTAAAAATTCCATGGTAAAACTCATAAAAGATGAAGTCTGGTAGTAGAAGATAGAAGATCTCGACATTAGGATTATCTCGAACGCTTCGGATAGAATTCTATCAAAAACTGAGTCGAATCTTTCTGCAGGCAACATCGATATCGACCTTGGGACCTCGATATCGACCTTCTCAATCTCTATCTCGAGCAGTCCTTCTCTTCCTCGGATTGGCACTCGACTTCTATCTATATCCTTGATTTAGGACACTCGATATCGACCTTGGGACATCGATATCGACCTCTTTTGTGTCGACATGCTCTATTTCTCCCTCTGCTCGATTCCTGGTGCTCTGTTTCACTCGATGTCGAGGTTAATCATCGATTTCGACCCCTGCAGTAGACTTCGAGTTCTTTTTCCTCTCTTCTTCTCTTGTCCAAATCTGTCCATTTTTGCCTTGATTTCTGCGAAAGCACATAAAAACTCGTGCAGACCTCTATATTTGACAATTATGCATAAACTACACTAATCTTATGATTTCCCACTAATATGCACGCAAATGATTGATAAAATGGTCACAAATGTGCATAGAAAATATGGCAATTTACGCGCACATCAAATGTTAAGCTGATGAGTTGAGCGAGATAGTATTTGATTAAATTACGAATATGATTTATCTGTCAAGTGATGATACATGATTAATAAATGTTATATACGATATATTGATGAGACGCAATGTGTTGATATATGACGGATTGAGAAAATATGGAAATGTGAATAAGATGATATGTGATGTTGTGTGTGATGAAACCATACGAAAATGCCCGACAAAAGCAAGAAAATGGACTTTTTGGAAAAGGAAAGACTCGAGGAGAAGAAGAGAGAGATAGAAAGCAAAGAGAAGAAAAAGACGGAAGAACCTTAATTCTCAGTGTAAGGGCCATAGGATCAGCGATCGCTCACTTGGAGGATGTTCGCTAGGGGGAAGGATCGTGCAATTCAAATATTTAAAGATAATTCACAACTATGTTAACTCCTTGTCCCAGACAAGTAATACAAGAATCCCTCCCGATGTAGTGGTAGGGTAATTCAGGATCGAATCCACGAGGAGGTGTGTCAGCGCTTCTCTGGTTGCAATCACGAGCAAGCTTTCGACCTCAGAAGACACTCGATATCGATGTGTCGGGTCGATATCGACCTCAGTTCTGGTCGATTTCCAGTAGAGTTCCGGCGGAAGACCAAAAGCAGCAAAGTCGACGTCGAGAGAGACCTCGATATCGACGTTAGACCTCGATATCGACCTTTACAGTCGATTCCGATGTTTGTCACAGAAATTGTTTTGCGTAACCTATTGTCGGAAAAGTGTCCGAAGAATGTAGAATGGTAAAGAAGGATGATCAGAAACAAAACTTAAATTTTATATAAATTCAATTAACTTAAAGCTTCCAAAGTCGGGGTTTCATGCCACAACGATAACAATGCAAGTTTGATGCTAAAGTTATGAAATTTAATGCCTTTCCGTCAAATAACTCTCGTTACCAACACTTAGGTGATTAGAGGCTCACGCATAGTTCCTAAGAGTTACTATCCAATTCATGAGTAATCCAAGTTCACAATATGAGTGGCTTTCGCTTCAATAATGCAAATAATTAATCTCCCTAACTTTCGCAAAGGATCATGCATAGGATAGAAGACGAAATTGCATAAAAGTCATACCTTTTTTTTTTATTTTGATGGTTAATATATTGAAACTTAAACAGAGTATATACAAGGTACAAAAAGAGATGAGGCCTATGCACCCGTGGGTTTTATAGGCATGAAGACCAAAATCATGGGACTACCTAAGGTAGTTCCAATCGTAAAGGTGTGGTGAACTTAGAAGTTCAATGTAACTCCAGTCTCTTCAAGCCAAAGCTATCAGAATTCGGACCTACATTCTAAAGTTGTGACATCATAAATCTCCCTTCGGCTCGGCCATCAAGAGATTTATGATATCACACCCTTAGCACACCTAGATATCTAGAAATAAAACATCCATGAAACCGTCCATAATGTTCAAATATAAGATGACAAAAAGAGCCATATTTCATTAGGCTCATGGGCAAAAACTTCTAATATAAGCTGAAAGTAGGCCTTCATCTTCTAATCCTTGACTGATGGAATTGGAGACAGCTGATGGTTATGCTATCATGTCTGACCATTTTCATCATTGACATAGATGAAGTTCTCTTGTAAAGTTGCAGACGACATGAAGTGAAGCAGGAAGTCATGGTGTAGCATCCTATACAGATGTAGCTTGATCAAGTGTACCATCACCTCACTGCTTTTATTTGTGTTATCAAACAACCTTTCAATCCTTGACTTCCAGATGTGGTACCCAGTTGCAGCAAAAGCAGTCCTCCTTGCTTTAGCAAGCCATCCATTCCCTCGAGCTTCTTTCTTTAACCATTTGAGGCCACTCTTCAGGGTTCCTATTTGTCTCCGAATTCCAAGCCATCCTTTGATCTGAGACCAAACAGAGGAGGTAAAGTTACAAGCAAAAAAGATGTGCTCATGAGATTCATTAGCTTGGTTACAGAAAAGACAATTTAAATCAACTCCCTCTGGTTTAAAAAAGTCTTTAGTAGCTAATCTCCTTCTTGATGCCAAACATAAGATAAAGGAATGTTTGGGTGATATTTTCCTATCCCATACAACTGAACTCCAGGGAGAGACAGCCACCCTTCTTCTGAAAAAATCATATGCTCTATCAATTCTGAATTTCCCACCAAGACTCCAACTTTGTATTAATTTTGTGGCTTCTTTAGTAGAACCTGTGGAGGTTAGCAAAGCATCCCATATAGATAAAAAAATTTTAATGAGAGGTGAGTCATTTTCCTGATGGACTTGCCAAGACTAGACACTTCCCTATTGTATGTACTGGTGGTGAATCCACCTTATCCATAGGCTATCTTTCTTCCTTAGGATGTCCCAAAAGAGTCTAGATAAGAAAGCTATGTTCCACGTCTTCAGATCCTTCAAACCTAAACCACCTTCCTACTTTTGGTAGGCAAACATCCTTCCACTTTATCTTGTGAGATTTCCATAAGAACTTTGCACATATGCTATTAATTTTATCACATAGAGTAGAAGAGGAGGGGAGTATTGATAGCCAAAAGGCTTGAATCCCTTGAATGACAGACCTTATAAGCTCCACTTTTCCTGGATAAGATAAACACTTAGAGTTCCAATAACTAATATTAGTCATAATTCTGTCAAGGAAGGGGGAGAACTGTGAAATTGTTAACTTCCCAGATGATATTGGTATCCCAAGGTATTTAAAAGGGAAGGCACCTTGGGAGAAACCTGATCTGGTGGCCAGGTATTCCCTATCCTCACTTTTGACCCCTGCTAAATAATATGCAGATTTTGTGGGGCTTATTTCTAGTCCTGAGACAACAGTAAAGTGTTCCAAAGCATCAAGTAGGATGGCCATAGAGCTCTTATCCCCTCTAGATAAACCAATTAAGTCTTCTGCATAAGCGAGGTGGGAGATTTGCAAAATATTACACTTAGGATGAAAACTGAACTATGGAAGTCTAGTTTTACATCTAAGAACTCTAGATAAGTAGTCAACAGAAAGAACAAAAATAAGAGGGGAGATAGGGTCCCCCTGCCTTAAGCCCCTCTTTCCATGAAAGAATCCCTGTAAATTCCCATTGACATTAATAGAAAAGGCGGGAGAACCCACACATTCTAGTATCCAATGAATAAAAACAGAAGGGAAGTTAAGATGATGAAGCATTTGTGCTATGAACTTCCAAGATATCGTGTCATATGCTTTCCTAAGATCTAGGTTAAGGATACATCTAGGACTGATACTTTTTCGTGTATATTTCCTGATCAGTTCTTGTAGGAGCAAAATATTTTCACTCATTATCTGACCTTCAACAAAATCAGTCTATGAGGGAGAGATAATGTCTTTGAGCACAGGTCCTAGTCTGCTAGCCAAAATTTTAGTAATGATTTTATTAGAAACAGTACAACAAGAGATGGGCCTAAAATCATTCACACTTCTAGCATTTGGGGATTTTGCAATAAGAGCAATAGATGTATGATTAGTTTGTTTTAGCAAGCTGCCTGTTCTGAAGAACTCCTTGATTGCCAGGGTAAGTTGTGGACCAGTGACTCCCCATGTGTCTTTGAAGAACTTGGATATGAATCCATCAGGCCCCGGTGATTTTTCGTCCCCAATGCTCCATAGAGTGCTTTTAATTTCTTCTGCAGTGACAGGTGCTACCAGTTGCTCATGCTTATCATTGTTCAGTAAGGCACCACCATCAAAAATATATCTTCTATCCACATCCTGGGTGACCTTCGCTTCTCCCTTATGTCCTTTATAGAAATTTTCAAATTGCTCAGCAACATCATTCAGAGATACAGTTTCAGTTCCATCTTCTTTGATCAGAGAGCTCATATGGTCCCTTTTCATATTCTTTTTCATCAAACCATGAAAGTATGCAGTACACCTATCTCCCTCAAAAGTGTGTTTGATCTTAGCTAGCTGGGAGTTGAATTTACATTCAGCTTCTTTCAACCTCGAGGCTTTCCTCCTTGCAGCCTCCATTTGTTGAATCAGTTCATCAGACTCTAGGCTGTTTCTAACTGCTATAAACGCTGCTTCATATTCTTTTTCAGCAACACTTGCCCTTTCCTTGATGTTGGAAAACTGATTTTTATTTAAGAGCAGAAGAGGTTTCTTCAAACCATGAAGCAATTTACACATGAGGAATTGATCAGAACCTCTGCCATTATAAACCAGTTTTTAGAAATTAGTTGCTGGAAGTTTTCTTGTTGGCTCCACATATTAAAGTATTTAAAAGGCCCTCTTTTATTCCTTTTATTTTCAAAGACTTCAACAACAACCTGTACATGTTCACAGAAGGATTTTGGGAGGAGATATGTAGCTCTGCAGTACAGCTGAAGAGAGTCCCAGTGGCCATTGATCATGACTCTATCTATCTTAGTAGATTTTCCTCTTTTGAACCAAGTGTGTTCTTGCCCTTGGCTTGTTGCATCATGTAAATCCAGTTCGGCATAACCTCCCATAAATCTGCTATTTCATAAGTTGTAACAATGGAGCCATTTTTCCTCTCACATGATCTCATAACAACATTGAAGTCACCTTGTACTAACCAAGGACCAGCTCTGCCATTAATTTCAGTTCTTAGGTCATTCCATAGCCCTCTTCTCTTGACTATGGTATGTAACCAATAGACTTGAGCTATTTAAAAGGATTTCCTCGTAGCTTTACAACATAATTCACCACTAATCCTCTGTTCAGTAGTTCTGAAATGTTTGAAATCGACTCTTAGAGGTCCCATATGATCACAATTCTCCCTGCCTCACTCTGCTCAAAATTATTCATGTAGTTCCACTGACTGAAACCCTTGGTCATGATAGCATGGAGCTTATTCCCATTCAGTTTTGTTTCAAGAATTCCCAGGAACACTATATTTTTCTCTCTCAAAAATTCTCTAACAGCTCTCTGCTTAGGGGTGCTGTTCATACCCCTTAAGTTCCATGAAGCTATAATCATTTAAACCTTCTTATCAGGGTGCTAGGCCCTTTCTCTTCATAATTTATCTTTTCTTGGTATGGTGATGGCCAGTATTTGAGTCCAAGGACCACTGATCTCTCCATGACACCCTCTTGAACTACATATGAGCCCTCTTCGCTCTGTTCAGAATCTGAGACATGAGCTTGCATCTGTTGATTGGTGTGATCGATTTTGTTGAGTCTGTAGCTTCTTTTGATTTCTTGTAGCTGCTTCCCTTGTAAACCTTGAGGCTCCTGAGCCTTTCCTTTAGAGTTTGAGGCATTAAAGCACACAATGGCAGATTGAGGGTTCTCACAATTAGCAATTTCCATCTCCTTTCTGCTGTCCACTTGCTCTAAGGATTCAAGTGCTTGGAAGCTATTCTGGTCAGCAAAGGAAACACTTTTCAAGATCCTATCATTCATCTGCTTATGTTTCCTCTTTTCATTCTCAATCCATTGAATCTCTTTTTCCATTCTCTTAGAGGCTTCTGTGTAAATCACCTGAGTGTCTAGAAGGTCCATAGCCATAGGAGGAGGGGGAGGGGAAGCCTTTTTTTGTGGTAAGCTTTATTAATCCTATCAATGGAGGAAAAAAGAGAGGATTTGACAGTAGATCTGGTGGAGTATGAGACAATAGGGGGAGGATTAGAGGAGACCAGTGGAGGGGGGGCATGAGAAGGACAAACAAGGGGGAGGCTCACAAAGGAGGTGAAACCTGAAGGGGTTGGGAGAAGGGGAGGGAAAAGGGAGGAGGAGGAAGGAGCATTAGGATTGGAAAAGGAGGCTTCAGCGTTATGAGAAGGAGGAGGTAAAGAGGAAGAGGAGGGGGAGGAGATAGCAGAAGAAGGAGGAGATCCATAGAAGCTTGAACAGAAGAAGAGGGGGGGTGTCTGTTGGCTTTGGGGGTTCTTATGAGCTGAAAGGTTAGGAAGGAGGGGTTGGGAATTAGCTGGAGCTCTAGGAGGAGGGTTAGGGGAGACAACAGGGACCATAGGAGGGGGAGGGGGTTTCTAATGGACTGTGGACCAGAAGAGGAAGCAATGGGAGCTGAAGAGGGTGGTCCATCTGAAGCCATACTCACACCTCTTGAATGAACTGTATTTCTTGCAGTAGGGCATTTGAGAGTTTCATGACCATAAGTAGTACAGTTGTTGCATCTAGGAGGAAGATTCTCATACTCAATAAAACACGTTTGGTCTGGGGCATCTTCAAACTCTATGTGAATAGCTCTTTTGAGTTCCACTGAGCAATCCATCTCCACTAAGACCCTAGCATAAAGCTGTTTAGTCCTCTGTTCAGTATAAGCATCTGTCATCAAAGGATCACCTATTTTGGTTGCAATTCTTTGAAGCATGGTAGATGTCCGAAATTCAGTAGGCAGCTTGTGAATTCTAATCCCAATGGGGAGCTTAGAGAAGAGGGCTTTATCAAAAGTAAATTGTTCAGGAGCACACTTGAGCAGTAGGGTGTAACCTGGACCAGTTATGGGACTTTTAAGTAACACCTGATCTCTATCCTCTACACTGAAGAATCTAAACATAAACCATCCACCTTGGTTGTTAAACATATGTTTAGGCCAGTTTTCTTTAATTTTCCCAATAGCTTGGAGTCCTGGGAACTTTCCTACAACATAACCCACCAGGGAATAACCCCAAGCCTCTTCTAAAGAGAGACAATCCTTTTTGGAAGCTTTGATAGTATCACCAGAGCTAGTACCTTCTATTTCCAGTTTGTAGCCACGAGCCTTTTTGTTTCTTCCAGTCAAATTATGGTTTAGAGCCCAGGCTCCTTATAGTATAGGTGTATCACTGGGAATCCCAGGAGGAGGCGTAGGTTGAGGGTTGCTGCATGAGGGCCTTTTGTAGGCTTTTGCAGGGGTTGGGGTGTTGTCATTGAGATTCAAATGGGGAGGTAAAGTAGAGGGTGGGGTTGCTTCTGAGCTGCTTGAAACCAAGAGATTAGGTTGAGGAGGGAGGGGAAGAGAGGAGCCACTGACAGACCCTTCACCTGAGCCAGTTTTAGAGACCACACCAGCATTTGTAGTAGGAGCTATATCACAAATCACTTCTGTAGTAGGAGCATTATCGGAGTTACCAATTTCAGAAACCACACCAGCATTTGTCTCAGGGATAGAACCCATATCAAAAGGGGAGTTTTCATACTCAGGCAGCAAGTTGTTAGAGCTTAGATTAAGAGAACAATTGTGCCCCTCCATTGGGGTCTTCTGAACATGTAAAGGCAAATCATGTCCCTCCCTTGGATCTTCTGCATAGCAATATCTAACCTAGAGGACCCGGCTAGCTCCGGGGGAAGGGAGGAAGAGGGACATACCTGAGCATTGCTAGGAGCAATGGTAGAGGGCATAGAAATAGGATCACCTGGAAGTGCCTTAGCAGTGGCGTTCTCAATATGTTTGTTGCTCTGTTGTTGTTGCTGCTGCGTAACAGATGGCGCCTTTGGTAGATTTCCTAGCACTGTCATCTTTGAAGAAGACGACGTCTTTGCAGCGTCATTAATTAGACTAGGTGTAAGAGATATTGCTTTCCTCCCCTGAGCCGGGGATCGAGCTTTATCTGTCATTTTGTACCCTCAAAAGAGGGCTTTCTTTATTACTTTCTCAGTGTCGCAATTCTCAAGGTTGTAGATAGGATAGATGCAGTCGAACAAGAGGGGGTGATCAATTTCTTCTTGTGCAGGTGGTAGGTTGTCGTCAAGCTCAATTGGAATCCCTCAGCTGAAGAACCCTAGAATTTGGGGTTTCTCTGAAACCTTTTCCAATCTTAAAATTGGTAAGGCTAGGATACCGGAGGGGGGTTAGGAAGACAGGGAAAGGTTCAATTTGGGATAAACTGAACCAGAGAGAACCCCCTATATGAAGGAGTGTCGAGCTGCACTGACGTCGGATAGGTGGAACCCTAGAAAAGAGGGATTCTACAAGCTATGCACCAAATACGAAATTGGTAAGGCTGGGGTACCAGAGGGCGTAAAGGAAGATGGGGGAGGGGTCAATTTGGGAGAATATGTACCAGAGATGACCCCACTAAACAAAAGGGGTTCGAGCTGCCATATTTTCTATGCACATATGAGTCCATTTTATCATCTTTTGCATGCATATTAATGGGAAAACATGGGATTAGTGTAGTTTACGCTTAAATGTCAAATATATGGATCTGCACGAATTTCTATGTGACTTCGTAGAAAACAGAATAAAAATGGACAGATTTGAAAGAGCGGAAAAAGAACTCGATGTCTTCTGAAGAGATCGAACTCGACTGGGGACCTCGACATCGAGTGCAGCAGAGACATAGGAATCGAGCAGGAAATGAAACAGAGCATGTCGACACCAGAGAGGTCGATATCGATGTCTGAAGGTCGATATTGATGTTGCCAGATCGAGCTAAATGATAGAAGTCGAGTGCCAGTCCGAGTAGAAGAAGGAGAGCTCGAGATAGAGTTTCACGGAGGTCGATATCGATGTTCATGGTCGATATCGATGTTGCCCAGCAGAGGAATCCGACTCAGATTTTGATAGAATTCTATCCGAAGCTTGCACGTCCATCCAAAAGTTGAGATTTCTTATCATCAACACCAGAGCTATCATATGAGCTAATTTACCATAGGAGTTTTTTTTTACTTTATTTAAGTTTTATCTTAGAGAATAAAGATAAAGTTTCGAGTCTTTGGATAGCAAAGTTCAATATCTAAATCTAGAGGCCATTAGGGCTGAGTTTAGGCATTCAATTACATTCAATTTTAGATCCAATTACGCAGAGAATTTCAGTTTCAATAGAGAGTAACGAGTTAGAGAGAGAGTGAGAGGGCCGAGTGAGTTGGAGAGAAGCGAGAGCGGAGATTTGGCTTGTTCGATTGTACTTTCTTTCATAGTTTAATTCAAAGTAGTTTTCTTTCAATAATGATGATGATGTGCATGATGAGGAGCGAGTAGTCAACCCACTTCTAGGGTCGGGGTGAGCCCGACGATAACGATGTAGGGTAAGTGCATCAAAGGTATGACTTTTATGCGATTCCGTCTTCTATCATATGCATGATCCTTTGCGAAAGTTAGGGAGATTCATTATTTGCATTATTGAAGCGAAAGCCACTCATATTGTGAACTTGAATTGCTCATGAATTGGATAATAACTCTTAGGAACTATGCGAGAGCCTCTAATCACCTAAGTGTTGATAACAGAAGTTATTTGACAGAAAGGCATTAAATTTCATAACTTTAGCATAAAACTTGCATTATTATCGTTGTGGCATGAAACCCCGACTTTGGAAGCTTTTAATTAATTGAATATATATAAAAGTTTTAGTTTTGTTTCTGATCATCCTTCTTAACCATTCTACATTCTTCGGACTCTTTTCCGAGAATTGGTTATGAATTACAGTTTCTGTGACAAATATCGGAATCGACTGTCAATGTCGATATCGAGGTCTAACGTCGATATCGAGGTCTCTACTCGACGTCGACTTTGCTGCTTTTGTCTTCTGAAGGAACTGTACTGGAAATCGACCAGAACTGAGGTCGATATCGACCAGACACATCGATATCGAGTGTCTTCTGAGGTCGAAAGCTTTGATCGTGATTGCAACAAGGGAAGCGCTGACATACCTCCTCGTGGATTCGATCCTGAATTACCCTATTACTACAAGGGAGGGGATTCTTGTATTATTTGTTTGAGACAGGGAGTAGTCTAATTGTGAATTATATTTGAATTATTTGAATCCTACACATCCCTTTTAGCGAACAAATTGGCGTCATTGCCGGGGAGGCAATCAATCGCCACCGGAGTTTAATCACGATCTTTTTGAAGCTTATTTTACAGGTTTATGCGACGTTCTGATCGCGGACCTATCCTGGAACCAATCAACGAGCCTGAACGTTTCTACCATCTTCGTAACAAAGCAATTCGCATCATGGCTGACAACGAGACGCAGGCTGAGACCATAGAGCGGTTGAGGAAGGAGATCGAGGACCACAACGCTACAATCACTGCTGAGAGGGCCGCCACTGCTGCAGAGCGAGCCCGTGCTGATAGGGAGGAGGATCCGCGCAGACAAGCCCAAGACCGGCTAAATTAGTATCCACAGACGGCGATGCAATACATGCATCCGCCGCTTCATGTTCCTGAATCCGCTATTTTAATTCCTCACTCCAACTATGAAATAAAAATTAACTTCCTTTCTAAAATTAAAAGAAACACTTTTGAAGGAAGACCTAATGAATGCCCGCCGCAACACATCTCTACTTTTATGGATTTATGTGAAACAGTTGCTGATGGAGTAAATTTAGAGTATGTGAGACTAAAATCATTTCGATGGTCTTTGGCAGGGAAGGCATTACAATGGCTTGAGAGTTTGGCTCCATGCTCACTGAGGACATGGGTGGAGGTGAAGGATGCATTCTTGAATAAGTTCTTTCCACCTTCTAAAACGGCGATGCTGCGACAAAGGATCACGACTTTCAAACAAAAGCCAGGTGAAACACTAGCACATGCGTGTGAGCGATTTAAGGACTTGCTGAGATCACGCCCAACGCATGGACAACTTCTATATGTCATCCAGGAGATCTTCTACAATGCCCTTGATGCGCCGAATATAGAGAGGATTAATTCATACACCTCTTATCGGTACATTAAGCTTACACCAACGGAGGCATAGGAGACCATTGAGAGGCTCGTGAATTTTGACAACTCTTATGGGGCTGCTGAGGCCTATGATGCAAGGCCTGCCCCATCAATGCCACTATATGATCCTCCAAGGGAGATAGATCTTGATGTGCAACAACAATTCCACAACGATCAGACACCCCGCCTTCAAAAGCAAGTCAGGTTCCTGAGCAACAATTAAACTTGTCAGGAGTGTGGCTCAACCAGGCATAACACTAGTGCCTGTCCACATACTGAGCAAGTATCCATGGCGGAACAACATGAGGAGGTCAAGTGAGCGAGAGGCTCCTATGGAGGGGGAAATCAACAATATTGGGGCGATCAAAGGTTCTATCAACAAAGGGATCCCCCACCATATAGAGCACTAGGGCACCCTGAGCGGGAGACAAGGAAAGATGACCTGCAGATCATTCTTGATGAGATGCGGAGGAACCATGCTGAGTTCTAACAAGCCAATAACTCCGTACATACTCAGCTGTAAGGCATCAATTCTAGGCTTGGGGAGATAGACGTTTGGAAGCGCAACATGGAGACTCAAATGAGTCAATTGGCGTAGGCAATACCCAAGGCGTCAGGATCATTCCCTGGATCCACAGTGCCCAACCAAAAGGGAAAAACCACTGGTCATATAGCGGCGGTGATCCTAAGGTGTAGGCATCAATTACAAATGCCCGAGCAAAAAGCGGAGGAGAAGGAGCCAGAACAGACGTCGATATTGACCCTCCCTGTCGATATCGACCAAGGTGACGTCGATGTCGACCTTCTTGTCGATGTCGACCCTGATGCTGAGTCACCACAGAAATCGACTCCTCCAGTCGATGTCGACCCTACTGGTATCGATGTCGACCTCACTACAGCCGTAGGAAGGAAGAAGGTGTTGCCATTCCCAACTAGAAAGATGATTAAGGACCCAGCAGAAAAGAAGTTCCAGCGGTTCGTGAAGATGCTTCAGGGACTCAACGTCTCTATACCATTCACAGAAGCACTTCATGAGATGTCATCCTATGTAAGGTTCCTTAAGGACATCTTGGGTAAGAAGCGATCGCTCTCTGAGATCGCAGAGGAATGCAACAGGTTGGAGCTACCACAAAAGCGGGCGGACCCAGGTATGTTTTCTATCGCTATAGGTCTAAGTCAATTCAAATTTAATGCTTTAGTTGACTTAGGCGCTAGCGTTAGCATGATGCCACTAACCATTTGGCACAAGGTAAAGATAGGTCCTCTGGAGCCCGTGGATGCAAAGCTATACATGGCAAACAATACGGTAGTCATTCCAACTGGGATAGTGACGGATGTGCCAGTACAAGTAGGTAAATTCTTTTTCCCTGCTGATTTCTTAGTTGTTGATATAGCGGAGGACCCTGCTTGTCCCATTATTTTAGGTAGGCCATTCCTAGCAACCATCGATGCCAACATTAGCGTGAAGAAAGGATTGCTCTCATTCACAATTAGTGACGAGGTGATAGAGTATGCCTTCAACAAGACGGTGAATAATCAAGGGCCAATGGAGATAAAAGCCATCAATGGTGTCTACATTGCATGTTGAGAAGCCAAAGTAAGAAGTATGACATCAGAGGAGCTTGAGAAGAGGGCCATAGAAGCCCAAGTGGCGGAAGTTGTGGCAATCTTGAACGAAGGAGCCCAACAGAACATCGAAATCGACCCAGGTAAGTCGATATCGACTACTAATGTTCAAGATTCTCTGCCAGGTCATAAGTATGGGGTCGACGGAGGAGAAGAGGAAACATCAAAATCGGGGTCTAAGGTCGATATCGACCATACCCAGCCAAAATCGACTACCATCAGCACTGAGAAGGGATGAACGGAGACCTCGATATCGATCTCTGAGGGTCGACATCGACCTGATCATATCGAGCGGAAACTCTCCAAATCAACTGTTCCTCTAGGAGTACAAAAGAGGTCGATATCGACCTCTGAACATCGACGTCAACCTGAGTCACAGACTGAGAAGAAGGTAAGTCAAGGTACGGATTCCTCCTGTTCCATTACAATTAAGGATTTATCATTATTTGGAAGAGGTGTGCCTTGGCATGTAGGGTATCCGATGATGATTCGAGCCAATATGAGATAGGAGACAAGGTCTATGTTGCCAAATCCAAGGACCATTGGTTCCCTACGAGATTCAAGGATAAGAATTTGGGACCATTCACGGTGAATCAAATCCATCCTGGCGGAATGCAGCTGCGTGACAAGAAGGGAGTAATATTTGAGGCCCAAGCCACATGGGTTCTGCAGATGCCGCCTTAAGAAGCGCAAAGGAAGAAGTCGGCCTAGCGACTTAAAAGTCTAGAGCGTGTAATAAGGACTTAGTTTTGGTTCTAGACAGCTTTTACTTTGGTTTGAGACATTTTATTGTTTTGCATATTTTGGTTTTATTTTTTAACAAGTTGCAGGAAAGAGAAAAGCACACAGAAAAGACATCGATTTCGATGTCCAAGATCGACATCGACCTTAAGGTCGACTTAGATAGGCTTGTGGTCGAGGCTGGATCACCCTGAAGGCTGAGCCAGAAATCGATGAGAAACATCGATATCGATGTTAAGGTCGATATCGACCATGCCTGCTGTCTTCTTCGACTCCTGAAATTTGTGATGGTTTAGTAAGTTTTCTTCTTAACCCTAGTTTTAATACAGTGAGGACACTGTAAATTTTAAGTATGGGGTGGGGGAAAGGCTTACTTGCATATTCATAATTAGTTTAGATTTGCATATTTATCTTAATGCATACTTATTTTATATATTTCGGAAAAACAAATACCCCCATCAAAAATTTGAAAGGAAGAGTCATGGAAGTATAAAAAAGAGCTCCATGATGCAAAATTAGATTCATTAGAGATATAACATGAAATTGTCTAGTTAAGGGAAGTCTCAATGAAGTGCAAAAAGAGAAAAAATGAAGGAGATGGAAAATTTGAAGTTGCTTTTGACATATACATAATAAGATGATGGAGGACTTTTTATGAAAAATTCCATACAAGTGCTTACATATACAAGTTCATATCCTAGCCTTACCTATGCATAATTGCAAAAGTGACAAGCTATATATGAGCCTTATCATACATCATTATTGCTCCACATATATACATATTGCCCATTTTATACCTTATACCCTATCCGGGAACAAGTTTGAGAATGGAAGTCATTTTTGGAGTTGTTATATGGAGTTGTGCATTATTTATGAAGTTGTTGGTAGGAATGAAAGAAATTATGAAATATGGAAAATTTAATGAGCGAGAAAAAAATCAGAACGTCGCATAAACCTACAAAATAAACTCTAAAAGTTCGTGAGAAAACTTAGGTGGCGATTGATTGCCTCCCCGGCAACGGCGCCAATTTGTTCGCTAGGGGGAAGGATCGTGCAATTCAAATATTTAAAGATAATTCACAACTATGCTAACTCCCTGTCCCAAACAAATAATACAAGAATCCCTCCCGATGTAGTGGTAGGGTAATTCAGGATCGAATCCACGAGGAGGTGTGTCAGCGCTTCCCTGGTTGCAATCACGATCAAGCTTTCGACCTCAGAAACACTCGATATCGATGTGTCGGGTCGATATCGACCTCAGTTTTGGTCGATTTCCAGTAGAGTTCCTGCAAAAGACCAAAAGCAGCAAAGTCGACGTTGAGAGAGACCTCGATATCGACATTAGACCTCGATACTGACCTTTACAGTCGATTCCGATGTTTGTCACAGAAATTGTTTTGCGTAACCTATTGTCGGAAAAGTGTCCGAAGAATGTAGAATGGTAAAGAAGGATGATCAGAAACGAAACTTAACTTTTATATAAATTCAATTAACTTAAAGCTTCCAAAGTTGGGGTTTTATGCCACAACGATAACAATGCAAGTTTGATGCTAAAGTTATGAAATTTAATGCATTTCCGTCAAATAACTCTCGTTACCAACACTTAGGTCATTAGAGGCTCTCGCATAGTTCCTAAGAGTTACTATTTAATTCATGAGTAATCCAAGTTCACAATATGAGTGGCTTTCGTTTAATAATGCATATAATGAATCTCCGTAACTTTCGCAAAGGATCATGCATAGGATAGAAGACGGAATCGCATAAAAGTCATACCTTTGATGCACTTACCCTACATCGCTATCGTCGGGCTCACCCCGACCCTAGAAGTGGGTTGACTACTCGCTTCTCATCATGCAACTCATCATCATCATTGAAAGAAAACAACTTTGAATTAAACTATGAAAGAAATAATAACCAAACAAAGCCAAATCTCCACTCTCGCTTCCACCAAACTCAATTCGGCTCTCCTCTCTCTCTCTCTCTCTCTCTACAAATTCTCTGCGTTCTAAGTGTTTAAATAACTGAAATTGGATGCGTGCGGATGCCTAAACTCAGTCCTAACGACCTCTAGATATAGATATCGAACTTTGCTATCCAAAGACTCGAAACTTTATCTTTATTCTCTAAGATAAAACTTAAATAAAGTAAAAACCAAAAGTTCCATGGTAAAACAGCTCATGTGATAGCCCTGATGTTGAAGATAAGAAATCTCAACTTTTGGATAGACGTGCAAGTTTCGGATAGAATTCTATCAAAATCTGAGTCGAATTCCTCTGCTGGCAACATCGATATCGACCTTCAAACGTCGATATCGACCTCTGTAAAACTCTATCTCGAGCTCTCCTTCTTCTACTCGGACTAGCACTCGACTTCTATCATTTATCTCGATATGGGCACTCGATATCGACCATCATCCTCGATATCGACCTCTGCTGGTGTCGACATGCTTTGTTCTTTTCTTGCTCAATTTCTATGTCTTTGCTGCACTCGATGTCGAGGTTTCCAGTCAATTTCGACCTCTTCAAAGGACTTCGAGTTCTTTTTCCGCTCTTCCAAATCTGTCCATTTTTATCCTGTTTTCTGCAAAATCACATAGAAACTCGTGCAGACCCATATATTTAATATTTAAGCGTAAACTACACTAATCCCATGTTTTTTCACTAATATGCATGCAATAGAATGATAAAATGGACTTATATGTGCATAGAAAATATGGCAATTTGCGCGCACATTAGAGGATAAAGGTAATTTCGGATTTAGGAGAAAGTATGGGGTCCCGTTTACCGAGTCAACGCCGAATCTAGAGAATTTTCGCGGTCAGGTAAATCCCTATTTCCCCAATAAAGTTAGATGATCTCCCATACGAGAGGTGGGATAGGAGAGACGTTTAATGATGCGACGAAAGCACGGCCCAGGTAAAACCATGGGACACACGGTCCATGAGTCAGGTAAGTCCGTGTTCCAAGGCTGCGTGATCCAGATCCATCCCCGAGGGTCCCACCACAAGTGGGCCTTGTAGTTCTTTTTTGGGAGGAACTCATCACTGGCTTACCGAGTGGTTCTCACGAAAGAGCAGCTCCATTCCCTACAGCTCTCGTTGATGTACGTGTTGTTGGAGGAAGATGCCCATAATCTAGCTCACTTGTGGTGTCGGTCCAACCGCGAGCATGATGTCAAGGTCGAGAGGGACGCGAACGGGATCTTTTGGTTTACGGACGGATGGTCAGAATTCATAGAAGCAAACAGGGTATGTGTCGGTGTAGCCTTAATCTTCGTATACCAAGGAGATTCTATCTTCGAGGTCTACATTGCCAACCCTGACTGCGACTACAAAGGGATCACGGGACGCGAGTAGAAGCCAGGAGATCTAGCAAGAAATAGGGCCGCAATTGCTAGGTATGAAATGGGAATCGCCTCCTAAGAAATAAAACCTAGTCTAGACTTTGTGCAAAGCCCTCGATCTAAATAAAAATATCTAGTCACTGAATCAAAGGCTGAATGAACGAAACATCTCCTTTATTACGGATTTTACACCCACAACGATCTTTCTTATTTATTCATTAAAAAGAGAAATCGATCCCAGGTGGCCTAACAAGACCCACTGGAAGAAGTGATTGAGGGACAACATCTAACACCACAGCAATCAAGATCACGACGGGGAAAAACTTTAAAACGAGCGCGATCCATGTGGAAAAAAGTCATCGACGATCCAACAACAAACCCGTAGTGGACGAAAAATTCGTTCCATCCGTGGCAAAATTACGGACGATCATCTCGATCCCTGCTCACCTCTACCTGAAAATTACTAATAACATAAGAAGAGAGGAAGACTCTCTGCGGAAGGATGGGCTGGCCCTCAACCTCGAATTGAGGTGGGAGTGGCTGGCAAAAATAGCACAAGTTAAAAACCCTGGACTAAATTAAGCTGAGAAGGGGAGGAAATGAAGCAAGAATCAGAAGAGTCATACAAGTCTGAAAAGCTGATCGGTACGATCCAAAGTTTGAAAAAACGCCCAAGGGTTGGAGTGTTTAGGCGCCATAGCTATCACCAAGTATGGAAAGAAAACCCGAAAGGAACAAGAGAGTCCCAAGCTATAAAAATAAAAAAGAAAGCTCGAGCATGGATGACAGGTGGCGTGAATCTTTTGAATTACGGAAAAACACCACCCCGAACGCATGACGAGCGCATGGGAGATATTAGAGTCATAAATACAAAGATGATATTTACTATAGAAAATTGTTGAAAGGCAAAATATACACCACCGAAGTAAGCGGCCAAAAACCATTGTCCAAAAAAGCGGAAGAGAACCGCCCCAAACAAAGTAAAGATCCATGAACAAAGTTAATTACAAAAGCTGGCCCATGCTAGTAAACTATTCAAATGAGAAAAAAGAAAGCTAACTTTCTTGATCTTGAGGATCCGCGTCGACGTCAACTTCCTCTTTGTCCTCATCCGACTCCTCCTCTCCAGCAAGCTCCTCCGGAGTCAGACCCCAATCTTCCTTCATCAGGCTCGCCTCAAACTTCTTCAAAGGGACGCCTGGGTTGGCTTAAGAGCGGGCAACACTCTAGTTAATGCCCGCGGACATCCCCTTCAAGAAATAGCTGAAACACTTGTCCTTCAAGAGCTCCTTACCCTCCGGAGAACAAAGGCATGGTTTGGCCACTGAGGAAAGAAAAGAGAGACCCGCCTCGGTTTTAACCCACTCAGAAACCAGGAAGTTGAGACCCGCGGGCGATTCCAGCCATTGAAGCGCCGCTTCCTGGTCCGAGCGAGACTGGAATCTCTCCAAGTCCTGCTTAAGTAGAGCGTGATCTTCCTCCAAGATGGAATAGTCCCCCTAAAGGTTTCGAAAGGACGTCTCGACGGTCTCAAGCTGGTTCTTCAAGTTGCCCACAGTAAGTTGGCGCTCTTTCCCTTGGCGGCATGAAGCTTCCAAATTGGAAAGAGTTGCGTCGCGCTCCCCAGTCAGTGCAGATACCTGCTCGTTGGCCACCTTCAACTTCTTGTGCAGCTCGACTGATCCCTTTTTGAACTTCTCCACAGAGGTCGGGTCCCGAACAATGTTGCCCAGCGTCCTCACACGGTGGTTCAAGTCCTTGATCTCCGCGGACTTTTGGGAGATCTCTTTCTCATGGGAAGAAAGGCGGCACTCTGCTTCGGCCTGAAAGCCCCTAACTTGTGATGAGGGAAAAACCAGACAAAGCAAGACAAGGAAAAAACATTCTCTAAGTAAAAAAGAGGAGGGGAAGAAAGAAGAAAGGGGAAAAGATAACAAAAGAAGACCGAAGAATCAAGCCCCACGCAGACTCACCCATTGAGCTACGCGGTCGAATTGAAGGGAGAATTCATCGCCATTCAAGCGACGCAGGTAAGCCTACTCATTCCGCGCGACCTTGTCTGGAAGCCGGAGGCGGATAAGCTCGTCAACCCCGAAACCAGGAATGCGAAAGGTGGGAAGGGTGGCGTCCCCCTGCAAGAAAAGCGCCCCTTCCTCCCCGCTGGCACCCGAGGGCCTCGAAGAACTCTCAGCCTTCTTTCTCTTCTGGGACATGGGGTTCACCGCGTCAGTCGCGCGAGGACGCTTCTCGCGAGACTCAGAGGCAATGACCTCAGCATCAGCAACGGGGTCGCTTGCTTTCTCAGGCTCGTCCACAGTCGTGACCCAAGGAGTAGGAGGATGAAGAGGTGCGCGAGCGGATGACTTCTTTTTCCTCTTGCCACATTCTTGAGAATGGTGGCGTGTGAGCAAGGAACCAAGATCAATCAAATCTGCAAGAGTAAGAGGAAAGAACAGAGAACATCATAAACAAGTAGACGCGTATCATACCAATAAAATCTTCAAAAGCACAAAACCACAGGAGACACGGAAAACAAAGTATGTGAAAGACTAAGGCAACACCTAATCGTGGATGGGACAGGCTTAACCCCGCCATCTCAAGCCGAAGGGCCGAAACCATAGTGCGCCAAGGTGGCTTGGGCTCGTGGACGAAGGAATTTTTAAAATTATCAAGCCCCGCGACCCAAGGCCTTCTGACAGCACTGAACCAACCGGGGACAGTTTTGAACTCAAGGCAGACACCAGCTTTGTCGCGGACAAGGAACCACACTACTACAATTAGGACCTATTGTAACACTTCATTGCAGCGGTTATTCTATTGAAGCGGTTTGTTGTGGCGGTTTTAACTATTGTAGCGGTTTAGTGACGGTTTTTATTATTCATTATATTAAAGCGGCTATAGTGGCAGTTTTAAAGGTTATTGTGGCGGTTTTTGAAACACTTTTTTTTTCTATCTACTGCGGCGGTTTTAATAGTGTAATGAAGCGGTTTATTAAAGTAATAAAACACAACTAATGAAGCGGGTTTAATATTAAAGCGTCTTTCGAAAATAAATGGGTCTAGTTCTCTCTCTCTCTCTCTCTCTCACTTTTCTCCAAACCGGCCCTTACCTCCGTCCTCGACTCCTCGCCCTTTCTTCCTCTCCAAACCCTAGCTTCGTTCTTTGAACTGTCGAATTCCGACCACCTCTCCCCCTTTTTCCGTCTCCGGTGTCCGTCATCAGCCCTGCACCCCATTCCTTCGCCACTCCTCACGATATTCCTTGTTCGCTTGTGTCGCCTGTGTCGAGAGTTTGGAGCATCCCCCATGATCTCTCTCCTTTGTTCGCCTGTGTTGAGAGTTTGGAGCTGAGCCGGTTTCGATTCCGCTTCGCCTAGGACGACCTATGCGCCTGTAGCCTGAATTGAATCATCTATTCTCTGTCTCCTTTCTTTTATTTCCTCTTGTGATATTTCCTTTCTAAAATTGAAGATGCCAATAGCGATTCTAGTTAGCTCTTTTTTCTTTTAATGGAGTTAAAATATCTCTTTGTGTAGCCACAATTCCACATGAGTTAGTTTTTTTCCCAATCCTAAATTTTGTGTTAATGCAGGAAGTATGCCATCTTTTATCAGACATAGAGTCATATTATAGAGATGCCCTTCCTAGTTCTTCTTTTGACCTGTCCCATCTAGATGATCCTAATAATGAAGTGAAGACATTTTTTGGCTATGAAAACATGGATTTGGAGAATCTTGTTTACAAAAACGTATCTGAAGAAGTTGAATCGAGCAAAGGAGTGAATAAAGAACTTCCTTTCCATTTGCATCTCCCAAAAGCCCTTGATAAATGGGTTGAAGGTATGGTTTAATTATTTTGCTTGCAATGTATATATATCAGAAAGCCTGCATGCTCTTTCTCTCTCTCATAAGCTGAGCAAATAGCTACATATAATGATTACAAGAAATAGTGCAAAAAGTAATAATTCTTTTTAGTGTAAGAAACAATTTAGGGGGAATTGAATGCTTTATTGTGGTTATCATGTATACCATATATGTGCTTAGTTTTACTTAGCACCTAGTCTATACTATATAGTAATGCTTACGCATTATATGCATAATTTCCAATTAAAAGAGCATAGATGGGGTGGATCATTAGTTTGATTAATTTTCGTTGGGCTTTCTTTAATCAACTTTTGAAGTTTTTAAATAAGTTCAACCTCTTAGATTGATTGGCATTTGTTTCTCCTGGGAAGTACATGATGCATTATCTACCTAACAATTTCTATTTGATGATGATATCCTATCCCCTTCGGTATATAGTCCTGATCCTTTGTTCTTTACTACTTTGTCATCGCAAATTAGATTAGATTTTGCTTTCTTTTAAGTTGACTTACGCAATACCACATTTGACATTTACCATGTTCAATCTGGTTATTTTTTTTCCTTTCCAAAAGGGTTTTGTATTCTTATGTCTACTAGTATTTAAACATTGATCATTTCGAAAAACAATATTTCATTCTTAATCAGTTAAGCACTTAGGATAGAGTGATGTGTACCTTTGAATTATCATAGCCAGCTTCTTAAATCTGTTTCCTTTTTCTTTTCATCTACTAACCTTTAATGCGAAGCTTGTAGTTACTACCCATTCAATAGTGGGGTGTATGCATGTAATTTGCTTGTATGTATATACTTCTTTTATTAGCCTGCACCTTCTTTTTTTTTTATCAAATAACGCATAATTTCCATGACTAGTATAGTCAGAGTTTTTTTTCTTCGTGTCTAAGTATGAGAAACTCATTTTTCTCTGGATTCTCAAGATCTGATATTCTTTATATAAGCGCAAAAACTCAAATCATCATTCTTGCAAATGTTTTGAAAATGATCACAAAAGCAGTTTTTTAGCTACTGACAAGCAAATCTGTTAAAGATTTCAGCCTAGTCTTTGACCATTTTATCTATTATGTGCCATTATGAAACATATACTAAAATTGATACACAATGTCTTATGTGATGTGTTGTGCATGAAGCTTGAGCTTGTGCTCGGGGAATGCTATGGTTCATCCGCCTGAAGGCTAAAAGTAGTACTTTGAGGCCAGTTTATGTGAAGTCTTTGTTTCTAATTCCAATGGTGTATTGCCACTATTTTTAAGCTACTTCCTTTCTACCTGAAAGATCCAATGATGGAAAAATTAATATACTGGGAATAAAATAATCTGCAGTATGTCATTGCCTCTTAAAGGTGTTGTCTCTTTCACCTTCTTCAGTAGCAGTAGTAGTGTAGTGTACTTACAAGAGAATAAAATAATCTGCAATACGTTATATATCTCTGTCTGGCTGTAAGTTCTGCTAGTGTTCTTTTTCTCCATCACACCCCGTGCACCGTCTTTGTTAACTTTGTCATTCTTACGCTATTGAACTTATGTTGGTACCTTTTCTTTTCTTGTTGCTTGATATATCCATTAGAGGTAGCTTGGTCAATCAAGCGAGAATCCTCTGACCAATTATCACTGAGAATCCGCTGACCGGAGCGGTTGATCAAGTGAGGGCTGATTCCTGGAGGAAGGCGATGGAGGTGAAATTTAGAGGATGAACCTTAGAAAAAGCAGTGAAGGAGCGGAGTCTAATGATAGCATAGCCTGATTATATCTACTTTCTCTCTTCTCCGTTCTCCCTTTTCTCTACTCCATTCTTCGTCCCTATTTCCAAAATCGCAGGTATGCTCTCTCCTTCTCTTCTCTTTCTCTGCTTAATCTCTTGCTTATTGTAATCTCTAGTTATCTCTTCCTTCAATTGATTTGGAGATCTAGGGCTGAATGAATTTGCAAGATTTGGAGACCTATTTCAATCATTTGTTTGAGGATCTGAGAACTGGGTGAGTTGGTCATTCTGTTGATTTTGTTTTAGTTCTTGCACTTTGCTTGAAGTCTTGAGTGCGTAAAGTGTGCGCATTTACATTCATGTGGGTACTATTGAAAGTACTTGATAAAGTATCACCAGGATCTGTTAACTGGAAGAAGGCTACAAATACAAAATCTCCTATCAAAATGTTGTTCAGAATAGTCGAAAATTATAATCAAGTTGCTACTGTTGGGAAGAATCTGAAACTTTCCCTTGAAAATGTGGCTGGAAATGACATGGTGCAAGGAAATAAGAAGCTCATTCTTGGTTAGTGTGTCTAAATCTTCTTTCTTAAGTCTGTCATTAGTTGCTATAAATTTTCTATCAGATCAACTATATTCTGTTAGTTTCTTTCTAAAACATGTTGATCAATTTCGATTAGTATTTATCAGTTACGTTACATTGGTGTGATGGATTGGTGTTGACCGTGGGAGCGGAAATTGGAGTTCCTCTATGAAACAATTTTATACTAGCATTATTCAATTTTTACTCCTAATTTTTGAAAATTTACTTATGTTTTAAAGCTACCGGTATTAATTCTCAATTTCAAGTCATCCAAGTTTGGGAATGGTAAATGTGCGAAAATCAACTAAGCAGCTCCCTCTCGCTCCAGCTTTCCTTTGGCAGTTGACGAGGTTCAATATTCTTCAACTTATGAAGAACTTAAGATTTCATACTGATGGGAAAGAGATGACCGATGCAGTTATTCTAAGCTGGGAAAACTAGATGGTGAAGCATTCTAGGAAGTCTTCTCGGACAGAAATCTTCAGGGTAATCATCTAACCCTCCTCCCTACTCTGGATTTTTTTTAATACCCACAGTTGATTGATAAATGAAAATGCAATCTCTTATGAGGATAAAAGCCTCTCAACTGGTATTTTTTCCTTGAGCTACTTGCGGCTGTTGAACCTAGGGTTGTAGATTGGCAGCTCCTCACAAAGGGAGAAACCGTTTAGTCTATAGTAGTTCTTACGTGGTCTAATTTCTTTCTACAACGCACTTGCATCTAGCAAAACTATGCAAGGATTTCTTTTATCTTTATTTTGAGGAACTTTTTATTTGAAAAAAAAAATACATTTCCTGTAAGAGTTCTCCAGTAGTATTTTCCTGAAGATCTGTTTAAATAGTTGGTTGTAATTGCAGACGAGGATAAGAAGATGAATGCAAGTTACATTATCAGCATTACTCGAAAGCTTGGCTAGCTGTTCAATATTCTTGTCGCTTGAGGACATTGTGGAAGTAAGAAACCTACAATAGTCCATGATGGTGTTGATATAAGATCTGCTGCACAATGAATGAATAAGCTTCATGGCTGCGTGCTTATTTTCCATTACCTTAAAAGATTCTATCTTGACCAACATAATGACCACTTTGGAGCTTTGGGATTCTTCCATCATGAAGCAGATTGATCTTCAGTAGCTGAAGCTGAATGTGGTGTTGAATGAGCAAGTTAATTCTTTTTGTGTTCATGAAATCTCCAGTAGCTCCAACAGAATTGAAGCTTTATTGCTTGATGTTTTAGACCTTGCATGATAATGTCTATGTTTCATAAGAGTGTAAATTGATATCTCTTATCTCCTCAATGAGCTCCTCTTGCATTGGTTGATTCGTTATAGTGGGCTAGAATTGTAACTAAGGTTTGGGATTTTATCGGGTGTGTTTGGACTGGTAATGATGAGGATAAAGGTAGAATGCACCCAAAAATAGGGTGCATTCTATTATTTTTTTTAAAAAAATCTGTTGGACTTTTTAGCTCGGGTCTAGAGAATCCGGGCTAAAAACTATTTTTTTTTATTTTGGTAAATAAAAACCGCCACAATATAGTAAAAAAACCGCCACAGTAAATAAAAAAACCGCTGCAATACGTTTGAAAAAACTGCCACAATAGATATTATTTTGTGGCGGTTTTCCTATCTATTGTGGCAGTTTTAAGAGTTTTTAATAAACCGCCACAATAGGTAGTGAAACCGCCACAATAGACCTAATGCAACGCGAGCAACAGAGGCGGGTAAAAACCATCACAATAGGCCTTTTGTGGCGGTTTTTGGGCCTAATGTGGCGGTTTTGAACTGCTACATTAGACCTTAATTGTTGTAGTGCCACTTGTGCTTCCAGTTAAGTTTACTCCATAATCACTCAATGTAACCACAACTGGAGTTACACTGGTAAAACCTAGGGTCCTGGGGCCCTCTCTTCATAGAAAAGACACTAAACATGAGCTCCTTCGTCAGGGACACCCCAATATCCAGACGCCGCATAATGAAGCTGGTGAAGAACATCCAGCAGTTTGGCACGACTTGCGCCGGACTAAGGTTGTACTCGGATAAAAAAGTAATAAATAAAGGGTGAAGGGGTAGGCGATCCACTACTACAATTAAAGCCTAAGGTAGCGGCTATAAACTGCCACAATAGATAAGAAAACCGCTTCCAAAGGCCTATTGTGGCGGTTTTTACCCGCCTCTGTTGCTCGGGTTGCATTAGGTCTATTGTGGCAGTTTTACCATCAATTGTGGCGGTTTATTATGAAAACTCAAAACCGCCACAATAGGTAGATAAACCGCTACAATAGCCTTGTCTAATGTGGCGGTTATTTCAAACCTATTTTGGCGGTTTTGTGATCTAATGTGGCGGTTTTGTGAATTCTACTGAAACGGTTTTAGAACTATTGAATCGGTTTTTATTATTTATGAACCTATTATATACGATATTTTGGCGGTTTTTAAATTTTATTTTCATAAATTTTATATATTAATTGTAGCAGTTTTAGCTATTTATGATTTATGAAATTGAGAATAATAATAAAGTACAAAATTATCATTAATAGAAATGAACCACCATATATATATATACACATGTAACCATATTATAATGTATCCATTATATCAATATATATATATATATATATATATATATATATATATATATATATATAGAATACGGATCAAATGTTAACAACTCTTACGGTGTTAAATGTTAACAAATTAATATTCGGCAAAATTTATCAAATATTCATCACAGTTACTCAATTATTCATCAAATCTTTTCGACAACATTTAAGAGATTCATTTCAATTAATAATTATTGCCAATTAAAAAAAATTATCACCCAAAAAACTCAAACCCTTGTGCGTGTATCCACCCCCAATCCCGCAATTGTGTTACTGTGATGAATATTTCTTAAATGTTGCCGAATATTGATGAATATTTCGGAAATTGTGAATAATTGAGTGACTGTGATGAATATTTGATAAATTTTATCGAATATTGATTTGTTAACATTTAACACCGTAAGAGTTGTTAACACATGACCCAACCTCTCTCTCTCTCTCTCTATATATATATATATATATATATATATATATATATATATATATATATATATATATATATATTCACTAATAACTATTTACAGCCCATGTCATATGCTAGAGAGGGATGCACATACAAATACCTAGTTACCTAAATAGACGGTACATCTGCTATACTCTATGAAGATGATGTCCATTCCAGACTTGTCCTCCATAAGTGGCTCCACAAGCCAGAGCTCTGGCCTTCCAAGGGTGTGCATCTAACCAACATGTAGCGATGGAAGGTGATTACTTCTCAGTGTATGTACTCTTGTCTTTTGGCCTACTGAGAGTATATCAACTCCTCACAAGATATTCCCAACGAAGATATGTTCGTCATCCCATCCCTGATCCCCATATAGCTCTATTATAACCATTGAAACAAGACGTTGTATTGTTTTAGACTAATCAATTGCAAAAAGCGTATAATATGATAACATTTATTTGCAAATTAACAACAGGGATTGGTTGGTTTTTTAGCAAGCAAGAATAATTTAGTACCTGAAATAAGATGTCTCTGCTCTTATAGACTTATCGTTGTGGATCATTGATTCATCCTCGAAATTTTTACCACTTACCATACCAATGTTTCCATGATCAGTACTGCCATTAGAAAAAAAACACTTGAATGGTTGGTTTATTAACATCGAGCAAAGTACAAATATCTATACAAAACATCAAATTGACATATCAAGACTTACCTAGGCAATATCAACAAAGTATCTGCAAGTCTAATCAGATGCAATTACTATACTCAAATAATTGCTCCATGCTTATAAACCATACACACTGGCTTTTTATTGATAAAGAAACTATACTAATTTGTAAATTCTTAAGGTGGCATAGATGATGAAAAAGCTCATTTTTATTAAAACTGAAGAACATAAAATGAAAAGCCACTTGGTAAGTACTAAGTATACACAAGGAAACTACTTCAGGGTGTTATTTTGACGATCTCAAGCTATTAACTAAAACCCTTATATTCTTCAAACTACTTACAATACCTGGACATTCATTGTTTGGCTCGGAAGGAAAACCAAGCCATGAATCCAAAACTAATCACAATGGGACAAGTTAACTTCAGTAGTACGTGGGTTCAAAATTTAGAAGCTTTGTCTATGGTGAGGCCGATCAGCAGATTAACTCTACAAATTAAATTGAGTAGAGAACTAAATGTTCACAGCTCACAAGAAAACTCAACATGAGACAACATAAGAATTTCTCTACTAAATATATAAAAGATTCAAGATATAATAAATACCTTTTAGTTGCCAGGTGGATACCAGGACGTGAAAAGTAGGCAGAGTATACTACATTTTTGTGTTGAATTGCCTTGAGCACTCATCTTTCTTAGATCCCACATGCAATCTATATAAAATACTAAAACAGATGCCAGAAACAGCCTCTGGTGCATTTCGCATATGTGACATTTTCTGGATTAAAATGGTATTATTTTTGCATACGTGTCATATTCTGGATTAAAATGGTGTTACCTTTTTTCTTATTTGATCAACCTTATATTTATCCAATATTTGGTTCATTATTAATAAACCAATATAATTTTGCCATCTCAATAGAAAATTTATCTTTTTAGATCAAATAATCTATCCAATATTTGGTTTATTATTAATAAGCTAATATAATTTTACCTCATAATTTAAAAATAAATTCCGTTGATCAATGAATTGACAAAAAAACGACTTTGATAAATTTACTATGCATATCCACGTAATTTTAAGGTTTAGAAGTTAAGTTAGTTTATACTACGTATTAGTTTTTTCCTAAATTTTGAAGTTTAGATTGATTTTTATCTTTAGTATGCAAGTAATTATGACTTTTTTTTTCAAACAAAACCCCAACCTAAAAGCAAGTCTTACTGATTGATTACGGATATTATATTCATCTGGGTTACAATTTACATTACTCATCATATTATCTGCTAGAAAATTATATCAACAACAAACTCTTAAACAAGAGCTTAAATGAATCTTATATATAATCAATTTAATACGTAAGAGTTTTCATCATTTAATATTTTTTTTAAAAGTATAAAATTTAGACTCAAGATAAAAAATATATTTCAACTATTTTTTAATAAGAGAATAAACATGATTAATATAGACTCAAGCATGTGTTTACATTCTAAACAAAATAACACAACTGAAGATTATAAATTTACTTATATAGATTAGTGATTTATATTAATTCAAAGATGATTTATATTAAAATTTATTAACAAATCGCACAACGGGCGTGTAATAAAACTAGTGTTTATATCTAATAGAAACTTTTTTTTTTTGACACCAATCAAGTAATGTTTATAGAAAAATAAATAGAAATATGCTAATTTAAATAGCTTTGTACATCATATAGTCGAAGCAAACAATCAAGTAATGTATGGTTAGCTGGTTAGATTGATCTTGCACTCCTTCAAACATGGCCCTCTCTCTCAAATCGCTAGCTAGTTAGATTGAGTTAAAAATCCTCAAAAGTCTAGCTAGCTACTTTAGCACATAGCTATATATTGTAAATCAAATTTTATTTGAACTTTCAAGAAAACTGACTGTCAACCAGGTTATAATTAAAAGATAAGACATATTGCTCAAGTAGGGGCAAATAGAGTTGATTACAAATTAAAAACAAAAGTCCATTTCCCTACATAATTAAAATCATGATAGCAACATTTCATACAGAGAAGGTCAACAAAATGTACAAGAGCCTTCTAACTCCGAACAAATTTCATTTTTAGCAATAGATATTTTGTTCTTACAGAAGAGCTCATCATACGATAAAGAAAGTTTATCAGTTACCAATAGATCATATGTCGGAATTCCATTCTTTCCAAGTTCAGATATTGGCATAATTTAAACCAAGAGGAATCAAAATTTGTGAAACTGATAAACCAAATCTCTTATCCAAATTAGGTCCAGAAAGATACGCAGATGATTTAGGAGCATGATCTCAACTAATTCCATAATACATTTCATGACGACAAAATCACGACCACAAGAACCATATCTTAGCTCAAACATCACAAAGAGAAAAACAAAAGGCGAACAGTGTGTGAAAAGAAAATAACCTGAAATGATGCTTGAAGGTTTTCCGGTCAATCTCCACAGACCAAAAGAGCTTATCACGATGAACGAAGGCTGGGGAATTTCGCCTGCAATATGAAGAAGGGCTAAGCAAAGAGAGGTGGTGGGAGAAAACATAAATGTCTAATTAAAATTTTGTTATATAATTAGTTTAATAATTTCAAGAAGATCAAAGTACGTGTGGTTTCATATTGACAAGAAGATCAAGGATGCGAAGGAAGACTAATTCAAAGTATGTGTGGTTTCATTATGACAAGAAGATCAAAGTATGTGTGGCCATGGTTTCATTCTTCCCATTGAACGACGACCTCAGTCAGTTCAGGGGCTTCAAATGCTAAGCCTAGCCTAGCTAGTTAGCTCATATAACAACCATCGGAAAAATTCAGGAAGTAGAACCCCATTTTAAATTCAAATTTGGTTAACTATTACCCTATTACAATGTAGAATCCTCTGCGGATGAGCAATACGTATCCAGATGGATATGATATAGATATACGTACATGATGTGTGCTACCCAAAAAAGTTGACAATTATAATTGATATTTAAGATTTTTAATTAAAGATATTCCGAGCTATTACCCAAATATAATAAAATAAGTAATTAACACACCCACAGTGAAGCAAGCTACAAACTAAAGAAAATCATACAGTTCACTTTGTTATTTATTTATGATCGGCCATTCGGCCATCAACTACAATTTATGATCTAATTTATTTATTTATTTATCTCTGCAAAATAAGTAATTACCTATTTTATTTATGCAGTAACTAAAGAAAAGCCAAAGCAAATACTAAACTCAATCAAGCATGAAAATCAAAGCATGAGATTGAGCTATGGCATTTTTACTTTCTATATAGAGAAAGACATTCCACTTGGCAACAAAAGCAAGTTGCAAACTAAAGAGTATGAGCCATAGCAGATTAATTATGTTTATGCAGAATACCAATGACAATGCTTATTTTAGGGCTTTTGCCTCTTCAGAAAATAGTGTAATATAATAGTTAAGTAGAAATTAAAATTTTGTATTCCTTTATGTTTGCAGAATATATTTATTCTTTACATGGCTTGGTTAATGCTTTGACATGTGACCTTGACTTTAATCTATCTATATGCTACAGCCTGCAGATGGAGTATATTGTTTCTAATACTGACTGTGAAATTAAAGCATGAAAAACCCAAGGCCTCGGAACGGTTAAGTGCAAATATAGTACCACTTTTCAAAGAAAATCAAAGAGTGACAAGAAAATAAAAGAAAATACTAAACTGGAATTGGGGGGAATATACTTAAACTTCTCAAATTCAAGAAAATCAATGATCAAAACACCATTACACAATCATCAAACAAAGCCCCAATTAGATTTTTCTTAACCCTAATTCAATCTAAAAGTAATTGACGAAAATAAAGTAGGAAAGGAACTGAATCTTCAAATTTATTCATGAGCACTTCGATTTCAAACACAACTAACAACCAAGCCACTCGGTCTATCGCTCGAAAGGAACTTACAGTTCAAAGTGTCTGCACCACACCCTCTTAATTCGAAGTGTTCAAGTCGCTCGGCCACTCGACCGCTCGCCCTCTTTGTGTTCAAGCCGCTCGATCGCTCAGAAGGGTTGCGCTTGCTCGCTCGGTCGCTCGCCCTCTATGGTAATTCTATTTTTATGGATAAAGAAAAGTGACGCCGATATGGTCACTTTTGGTCCGAAAATTTCTCGGAATGCTTTTCGCGCAGAAAGCTCCCATTATGAACTACACACCATAAAAACATGTTTGGGACGCATTTGAGCAAAAACAACACAGTTTTGGTGGATAAAGAAAGGTGACGTCGATATGGTCACTTTTGGCCCGAAAATTTCACGGAAAGGTTTTCGCACCCAAAGCTCCCATTATGACCTATACACCATATAAACATGTTTGCGACACATTTGAGCGAAAACAACACAGTTTTGGTGGATAAAGAAAGGTGACGCCGATATGGTTACTTTTGGTCTGAAAATTTCACGGAAAGCTTTTCGCACACAAAGCTCACAATATGACCTATACACCATATATACATGTTAGGGACGCATTTGAGCGAAGACAACACAGTTTTGGTGGATAAAGAAAGGTAGCGCCGATATGGTCACTTTTGGTCCGAAAATTTCACGGAAAGCTTTTCGCGCAGAAAGCTCCCATTATGACCTATACACCATAAAAACATGTTTGGGATGCATTTGAGCGAAAATAACACAGTTTTGGTGGATTAAGAAAGGTGACGCCGATATGGTCACTTTTGGTCCCAAAATTTCACGAAAAGCTTTTCGCGCACAAAGCTCCCATTATGACCTATACACCATAGAAACATGTTTGGGACACATTTGAGCGAAAACAACACAGTTTTTGTGGATAAAGAAAAGTGACGCCGATATGGTCACTTTTGGTCCGAAAATTTCTCGGAAAGCTTTTCGCGCAGAAAGCTCTCATTATGACCTATACACCATAAAAACATGTTTGGGACGCATTTGAGCAAAGACAACACAGTTTTGGTGGATAACGAGAGGTGGCGCCGATATGGTCACTTTTGGTCCGAAAATTTCACGGAATGCTTTTCGCGCAGAAAGCTCCCATTATGAACTACACACCATAAAAACATGTTTGGGACGCATTTGAGCGAAAACAACACAGTTTTGGTGGATAAAGAAAGGTGACGTCGATATGGTCAATTTTGGTCTGAAAATTTCACGGAAAGGTTTTCGCACCCAAAGCTCCCATTATGACCTATACACTATATAAACATGTTTGGGACACATTTGAGCGAAAACAACACAGTTTTGGTGGATAAAGAAAGGTGACGCCGATATGGTTACTTTTGGTCTGAAAATTTCACGGAAAGCTTTTCGCACACAAAGCTCACAATATGACCTATACACCATATATACATGTTTGGGACACATTTGAGCGAAAACAACACAGTTTTTGTCTGAAGAGGTAAATATATAGATATGTGGCATAAGCCATAGGTACAAAAAAGAGGTAAGACCAAAATCTTACCTACTACAGGAATCTCCACGTACACTAACTCTCTTTCCATATTGTCTAACCCCACTCGTACCCCCACCCGTTAAAATATAAATACATCACAGCAGCTGGGCTTAACATCAAAATAAACATATATATATTTTTTGGTCTAAAAAATAAACATATATTGGTATAATTCTTATACAAATATATGTTTATAAGCATGCAGCCCGGACCAAATTAAATACCACCAGTCACAATGTAAAATGGGCCCACACAAATTAACTCACACAATTAACCAAAAACGGGCCCAATAAAAAGCCCACTCAATTTGCCCTATATTAGGCTGCCCTATATTAGGCTCATATAAGCCCAATGCAAATCTTCCAGATTCAAACCCGTTTGTTATGAAGAAAGGTGACGCCGATATGACCTATACACCATAAAAACATGTTTGGGACGCATTTGAGCGAAAACAACACAATTTTTGTAAATAAAGAAAGGTGACACCGATATGGTCACTTTTCGTCAGAAAATTTCACGGAAAGCTTTTCGCGCATAAAGCTCCCATTATGACCTATACAGTATATAAACATGTTTCGGACAAATTTGAGCAAAAACAACACAGTTTTGGTGGATAAAGAAAGGTGACGCCGATATGGTCACTTTTGGTAGGAAAATTTCACGGAAAGCTTTTCGCGCACAAAGCTCCCATTATGACCTATACACCATAGAAACATGTTTGGGACACATTTGAGCGAAAACAACACAGTTTTTGTGGATAAAGAAAGGTGACGCTGATATGGTCACTTTTGGTCCGAAAATTTCACGGAAATCTTTTCGGGCACAAAGCTCCCATTATGACCTATACACCATAGAAACATGTTTGGGACACATTTGAGCGAAAACAAAACACAGTTTTTGTGGATAAAGAAATGTGACGCCGATATGGTAACTTTTGGTGCGAAAATTTCACGGAAAACTTTTCGCGCACAAAGCTCCCATTATGACCTATACACTATATAAACATGTTTCAGACACATTTTAGCGAAAACAACACAGTTTTGGTGGATAAAGAAAGGTGATGCTGATATGGTCACTTTTGGTCCGAAAATTTCACGGAAAGCTCTTCGCGCAGAACGCTCGCATTATGACCTATACAACATATAAACATGTTTGGGACACATTTGAGCGAAAACAACACAGTTTTTGTGGATAAAGAAAGGTGACGCCGATATGGTCACTTTTGGTCCGAAAATTTCACGGAAAGGTTTTCGCACCCAAAGTTCCCATTATGACCTATACACTATATAAACATGTTTGGGACACATTTGAGCGAAAACAACACAGTTTTGGTGGATAAAGAAAGGTGACGCCGATATGGTTACTTTTGGTCCGAAAATTTCACGGAAATCTTTCGCACACAAAGCTCACATTATGACATATACACCATATATACAAGTTTGGGACACATTTGAGCGAAAACAACACAGTTTTTGTGGATAAAGAAAGGTGACGCCGATATGGTCACTTTTGGTCCGAAAATTTCACGGAAAGCTTTTCGCGCAGAAAGCTCCCATTATGACCTATACACCATAAAAACATGTTTGGGACGCATTTGAGCGAAAACAACACAGTTTTTGTGGATAAAGAAAGGTGATGCCGATATGGTCACTTTTGGTCTGAAAATTTCACGGAAAGCTTTTCGCGCACAAAGCTCCCATTATGACCTATACAGTATATAAACATGTTTCGGACAAATTTAAGCGAAAACAACACAGTTTTGGTGGATAAAGAAAGGTGACGCCGATATGGTCACTATTGGTAGGAAAATTTCACGGAAAGCTTTTCGCGCACAAAGCTCCCATTATGACCTATACACCATAGAAACATGTTTGGGACACATTTGAGCGAAAACAACACAGTTTTTGTGGATAAAGAAAGGAGACACCGATAAGGTCACTTTTGGTCCGAAAATTTCACGGAAAGCTTTTCGCGCACAAAGCTCCCATTATGACCTATACACCATAGAAACATGTTTGGGACACATTTGAGCGAAAACAACACAGTTTTTGTGGATAAAGAAAGGTGTCGCCGATATGGTAACTTTTGGTGCGAAAATTTCACGGAAAACTTTTCGCGCACAAAGCTCCCATTATGACCTATACACTATATAAACATGTTTCGGACACATTTTAGCGAAAACAACACAGTTTTGGTGGATAAAGAAAGGTGATGCTAATATGGTCACTTTTGGTCCGAAAATTTCACGGAAAGCTCTTCGCGCAGAAAGCTCGTATTATGACCTATACAACATATAAACATGTTTGGGACACATTTGAGCGAAAACAACACAGTTTTTGTGGATAAAGAAAGGTGACGCCGATATGGTCACTTTTGGTCCGAAAATTTCACGGAAAGGTTTTCGCACCCAAAGTTCCCATTATGACCTATACACTATATAAACATGTTTGGGACACATTTGAGCGAAAACAACACAGTTTTGGTGGATAAAGAAAGGTGACGCCGATATGGTTACTTTTGGTCCGAAAATTTCACGGAAATCTTTCGCACACAAAGCTCACATTATGACCTATACACCATATATACAAGTTTGGGACACATTTGAGCGAAAACAACACAGTTTTTGTGGATAAAGAAAGGTGACGCCGATATGGTCACTTTTGGTCCGAAAATTTCACGGAAAGCTTTTCGCGCAGAAAGCTCCCATTATGACCTATACACCATAAAAACATGTTTGGGACGCATTTGAGCGAAAACAACACAGTTTTTGTGGATAAAGAAAGGTGATGCCGATATGGTCACTTTTGGTCTGAAAATTTCACGGAAAGCTTTTCGCGCACAAAGCTCCCATTATGACCTATACAGTATATAAACATGTTTCGGACAAATTTAAGCGAAAACAACACAGTTTTGGTGGATAAAGAAAGGTGACGCCGATATGGTCACTTTTGGTAGGAAAATTTCACGGAAAGCTTTTCGCGCACAAAGCTCCCATTATGACCTATACACCATAGAAACATGTTTGGGACACATTTGAGCGAAAACAACACAGTTTTTGTGGATAAAGAAAGGAGACACCGATAAGGTCACTTTTGGTCCGAAAATTTCACGGAAAGCTTTTCGCGCACAAAGCTCCCATTATGACCTATACACCATAGAAACATGTTTGGGACACATTTGAGCGAAAACAACACAGTTTTTGTGGATAAAGAAAGGTGTCGCCGATATGGTAACTTTTGGTGCGAAAATTTCACGGAAAACTTTTCGCGCACAAAGCTCCCATTATGACCTATACACTATATAAACATGTTTCGGACACATTTTAGCGAAAACAACACAGTTTTGGTGGATAAAGAAAGGTGATGCTGATATGGTCACTTTTGGTCCGAAAAATTCACGGAAAGCTCTTCGCGCGGAAAGCTCGCATTATGACCTATACAACATATAAACATGTTTGGGAAACATTTGAGCGAAAACAACACAGTTTTTGTGGATAAAGAAAGGTGACGCCGATATGGTCACTTTTGGTCCGAAAATTTCAAGGAAAGGTTTTCGCACCCAAGGTTCCCATTATGACCTATACACTATATAAACATGTTTGGGACACATTTGAGCGAAAACAACACAGTTTTGGTGGATAAAGAAAGGTGACGCCGATATGGTTACTATTGGTCCGAAAATTTCACGGAAATCTTTCGCACACAAAGCTCACATTATGACCTATACACCATATATACAAGTTTGGTACACATTTGAGCGAAAACAACACAGTTTTTGTGGATAAAGGTGACGCTGATATGGTCACTTTTGGTCCGAAAATTTCACGGAAAGCTTTTCGCGCAGAAAGCTCACATTATGACCTATACACCATAAAAACATGTTTGGGACGCATTTGAGCGAAAACAACACAGTTTTTGTGGATAAAGAAAGGTGATGCCGATATGGTCACTTTTGGTCTGAAAATTTCACGGAAAGCTTTTCGCGCACAAAGCTCCCATTATGACCTATACAGTATATAAACATGTTTCGGACAAATTTAAGCGAAATTAACACAGTTTTGGTGGATAAAGAAAGGTGACGCCGATATGGTCACTTTTGGTAGGAAAATTTCACGGAAAGCTTTTCGCGCACAAAGCTCCCATTATGACCTATACACCATAGAAACATGTTTGGGACACATTTGAACGAAAACAACACAGTTTTTGTGGATAAAGAAAGGTGACACCGGTAAGGTCACTTTTGGTCCGAAAATTTCACGGAAAGCTTTTCGCGCACAAAGCTCCCATTATGACCTATACACCATAGAAACATGTTTGGGACACATTTGAGCGAAAACAACACAGTTTTTGTGGATAAAGAAAGGTGTCGCCGATATGGTAACTTTTGGTGCGAAAATTTCACGGAAAACTTTTCGCGCACAAAGCTCCCATTATGACCTATACACTATATAAACATGTTTCGGACACATTTGAGCGAAAACAACACAGTTTTGGTGGATAAAGAAAGGTGACGCTAATATGGTCACTTTTGGTCCGAAAATTTCACGGAAAGGTTTTCGCAGCCAAAGCTCCCATTATGACCTATACACTATATAAACATGTTTATGACACATTTGAGCGAAAACAACACAATTTTGGTGGATAAAGAAAGTTGACGCCGATATGGTCACTTTTTGTCCGAAAATTTCACGGAAAGCTATTCGCACACAAAGCTCACATTATGACTTATACACCATATATACATGTTTGGGACACATTTGAGCGAAAACAACACAGTTTTGGTGGATAAAGAAATGTGACGCCGATATGGTCACTTTTGGTCCGAAAATTTCACGGAATGCTCTTCGCGCAGAAAGCTCGCATTATGACCTATACAACATATAAACATGTTTGGGACACATTTGAGCGAAAACAACACAGTTTTTGTGGATAAAGAAAGGTGACGCCGATATGGTCACTTTTGGTCTGAAAATTTCACGGAAAGCTTTTCGCGCACAAAGCTCCCATTATGACCTATACAGTATATAAACATGTTTCGGACAAATTTAAGCGAAAACAACACAGTTTTGGTGGATAAAGAAAGGTGACGCCGATATGGTCACTTTTGGTAGGAAAATTTCACGGAAAGCTTTTCGCGCACAAAGCTCCCATTATGACCTATACACCATAGAAACATGTTTGGGACACATTTGAGCGAAAACAACACAGTTTTTGTGGATAAAGAAAGGAGACACCGATAAGGTCACTTTTGGTCCGAAAATTTCACGGAAAGCTTTTCGCGCACAAAGCTCCCATTATGACCTATACACCATAGAAACATGTTTGGGACACATTTGAGCGAAAACAACACAGTTTTTGTGGATAAAGAAAGGTGTCGCCGATATGGTAACTTTTGGTGCGAAAATTTCACGGAAAACTTTTCGCGCACAAAGCTCCCATTATGACCTATACACTATATAAACATGTTTCGGACACATTTGAGCGAAAACAACACAGTTTTGGTGGATAAAGAAAGGTGACGCTAATATGGTCACTTTTGGTCCGAAAATTTCACGGAAAGATTTTCGCACCCAAAGCTCCCATTATGACCTATACACTATATAAACATGTTTATGACACATTTGAGCGAAAACAACACAATTTTGGTGGATAAAGAAAGTTGACGCCGATATGGTCACTTTTTGTCCGAAAATTTCACGGAAAGCTATTCGCACACAAAGCTCACATTATGACTTATACACCATATATACATGTTTGGGACACATTTGAGCGAAAACAACACAGTTTTGGTGGATAAAGAAAGGTGACGCCGATATGGTCACTTTTGGTCCGAAAATTTCACGGAAAGCTCTTCGCGCAGAAAGCTCGCATT
Source organism: Persicaria maculosa (assembly GCA_963922045.1). Taxonomy (NCBI): domain Eukaryota; kingdom Viridiplantae; phylum Streptophyta; class Magnoliopsida; order Caryophyllales; family Polygonaceae; genus Persicaria; species Persicaria maculosa. The sequence continues at coordinate 9,431,369 of OY998271.1, forward strand.
ATGACCTATACAACATATAAACATGTTTGGGACACATTTGAGCGAAAACAACACAGTTTTTGTGGATAAAGAAAGGTGACGCCGATATGGTCACTTTTGGTCCGAAAAGTTCACGGAAAGGTTTTCGCACCCAAAGCTCCCATTATGACTTATACACTATATAAACATGTTTGGGACACATTTGAGCGAAAACAACACAGTTTTGGTGGATAAAGAAAGGTGACGCCGATATGGTTACTTTTGGTCCGAAAATTTCAAGGAAAGCTTTTCGCACACAAAGCTCACATTATGACCGATACACCATATATACATGTTTGGGACACATTTGAGCGAAAACAACACAGTTTTTGTGGATAAAGAAAGGTGACGCCGGTATGGTCACTTTTGGTCCGAAAATTTCACGGAATGCTTTTCGCACACAAAACTCCCTTTATGACCTATACACCATAGAAATTTGTTTGGGACACATTTGAGCGAAAACAACACAATTTTTGTGGATAAAGAAAGGTGGCGCCGATATGGTCACTTTTGGTCCGAAAATTTCACGGAAATTTTTCGCGCACAAAGCTCACATTATGAGCTATACACCATAAAAACATGTTTGGGACGCATTTGAGCGAAAACAACACAGTTTTTGTGGATAAAGAAAGGTGGCGCCGATATGGTCACTTTTGGTCAGAAAATTTCACGGAAAGCTTTTCGCGCACAAAGCTCCCATTATGACCTATACACCATAGAAACATGTTTGGGACACATTTGAGCGAAAAGAACACAGTTTTTGTGGATAAAGAAAAGGGACGCCGATATGGGCACTTTTGGTCCGAAAATTTCACGGAAAGCTTTTCGCGCAGAAAGCTCCCATTATGAACTACACACCATATAAACAGGTTTGGGACACATTGGAGCGAAAAAAACACAGTTTTTGGGGATAAAGAAAGGTGACGCCGATATGGTCCCTTTTGGTCCGAAAATTTCACGGAAAGCTTTTCGCGCAGAAAGCTCCCATTATGAACTACACACCATATAAACATGTTTGGGACACATTGGAGCGAAAAAAACACAGTTTTTGTGTTTAAAGAAAGGTGACGCCGATATGGTCACTTTTGGTCCGAAAATTTCACGGAATGCTTTTCGCGCACAAAGCTCCCATTATGACCTATACACCATAGAAACGTGTTTGGGACACATTTGAGCGAAAACAACACATTTTTTGTGGATAAAGAAAGGTGGCGCCGATATGGTCACTTTTGGTCCGAAAATTTCACGGAAAGCTTTTCGCGCACAAAGCTCCCATTATGACCTATACACCATAAAAACATGTTTGGGACGCATTTGAGCGAAAACAACACAGTTTTTGTGGATAAAGAAAGGTGAAGCCGATATGGTCACTTTTGGTCTGAAAATTTCACGGAAAGCTTTTCGCGCACAAAGCTCCCATTATGACCTATACAGTATATAAACATGTTTCGGACAAATTTAAGCGAAAACAACACAGTTTTGGTGGATAAAGAAAGGTGACGCCGATATGGTCACTTTTGGTAGGAAAATTTCACGGAAAGCTTTTCGCGCACAAAGCTCCAATTATGACCTATACACCATAGAAACATGTTTGGGACACATTTGAGCGAAAACAACACAGTTTTTGTGGATAAAGAAAGGTGACACCGATAAGGTCACTTTTGGTCCGAAAATTTCACGGAAAGCTTTTCGCGCACAAAGCTCCCATTATGACCTATACACCATAGAAACATGTTTGGGACACATTTGAGCGAAAACAACACAGTTTTTGTGGATAAAGAAAGGTGTCGCCGATATGGTAACTTTTGGTGCGAAAATTTCTAGGAAAACTTTTCGCGCACAAAGCTCCCATTATGACCTATACACTATATAAACATGTTTCGGACACATTTGAGCGAAAACAAAACAGTTTTGGTGGATAAAGAAAGGTGACGCTAATATGGTCACTTTTGGTCCGAAAATTTCACGGAAAGGTTTTCGCACCCAAAGCTCCCATTATGACCTATACACTATATAAACATGTTTATGACACATTTGAGCGAAAACAACACAATTTTGGTGGATAAAGAAAGTTGACGCCGATATGGTCACTTTTGGTCTGAAAATTTCACTGAAAGGTTTTCGCACCCAAAGCTCCCATTATGACTTATACACTATATAAACATGTTTGGCACACATTTGAGCGAAAACAACACAGTTTTTGTGGATAAAGAAAGGTGACGCCGATATGGTCACTTTTGGTCCGAAAATTTCAGGGAATGCTCTTCACGCACAAAGCTCCCTTTATGACCTATACAACATATAAACATGTTTGGGACACATTTGAGCGAAAACAACACAATTTTTGTGGATAAAGAAAGGTGGCGCCGATATGGTCACTTTTGTCCGAAAATTTCACGGAAATCTTTTTGCGCACAAAGCTCACATTATGATCTATACACCATAAAAACATGTTTGGGACGCATTTGAGCGAAAACAACACAGTTTTTGTGGATAAAGAAAGGTGACGCCGATATGGTCACTTTTGGTCAGAAAATTTCACGGAAAGCTTTTCGCGCACAAAGCTCCCATTATGACTTATACACCATATATACATGTTTGGGACACATTTGAGCGAAAACAACACAGTTTTGGTGGATAAAGAAAGGTGACGCCGATATGGTCACTTTTGGTCCGAAAATTTCACGGAAAGCTCTTCGCGCAGAAAGCTCGCATTATGACCTATACAACATATAAACATGTTTGGGACACATTTGAGCGAAAACAACACAGTTTTTCTGGATAAAGAAAGTTGACGTCAATATGGTCACTTTTGGTCAGAAAATTTCACGAAAAGCTTTTCGCGCACAAAGCTCCCATTTTGACCTATACAGTATATAAACATGTTTCGGACAAATTTGAGCGAAAACAACACAGTTTTGGTGGATAAAGAAACGTGACGCCGATATGGTCACTTTTGGTCCGAAAATGTCACGGAAAGCTTTTCGCGCACAAAGCTCCCATTATGACCTATACACCATAGAAACATGTTTGGGACACATTTGAGCGAAAACAACACAGTTTTTGTGGATAAAGAAAGGTGACACCGATATAGTCACTTTTGGTCCGAAAATTTCACGGAAAGCTTTTCGCGCACAAAGCTTCCATTATGACTTATACCCCATAGAAACATGTTTGGGACACATTTAAGCGAAAACAACACAGTTTTTGTGAATAAAGAAAGGTGACGCCGATATGGTAACTTTTGGTGCGAAAATTTCACGGAAAACTTTTCGCGCACAAAGCTCCCATTATGACCTATACACTATATAAACATGTTTCGGACAAATTTGAGCGAAAACAACACAGTTTTGGTGGATAAAGAAAGGTGACGCTAATATGGTCACTTTTGGTAGGAAAATTTCACGGAAAGGTTTTCGCACACAAAGCTCCCATTATGACCTATACACTATATAAACATGTTTATGACACATTTGAGCGAAAACAACACAATTTTGGTGGATAAAGAAAGGTGACACCGATATAGTCACTTTTGGTCCGAAAATTTCACGGAAAGCTTTTCGCGCACAAAGCTTCCATTATGACTTATACCCCATAGAATCATGTTTGGGACACATTTGAGCGAAAATAACACAGTTTTTGTGGATAAAGAAAGGTGACGCCGATATGGTAACTTTTGGTGCGAAAATTTCACGGAAAACCTTTCGCGCACAAAGCTCCCATTATGACCTTTACACTATATAAACATGTTTCGGACACATTTGAGCGAAAACAACACTGTTTTGGTGGATAAAGAAAGGTGACGCTAATATGGTCACTTTTGGTCCGAAAATTTCACGGAAAGGTTTTCGCACCCAAAGGAGGAGGAGCCCGCCCCAGCAGGAACTCCGACGTTCCCGACCCAAGAGTCCGGGTTCGTAGCCGACGAGAGTCAAGGGACTCCAGCTGAGGGCGACTCGGTTACAGCTCTGACTACGACCCAAATGCGAGTCGCTACGTTCAAGTACGGGTTCACAAAGGGCCCCAGGGACCCCACTTGGGAAGAAACCTCGGTCTCGGCAAAGTACAACTTCTGCGGGACGATCTACAAGCACCCGAAGGGAGGCAGATATGGGAACTACGGTCGCCATATCCAGACAAAGCATCCCGAAAAGCTCGGCCTCGCTAAAGGACAGACTCAACTAACCGGGTACGCCTCTTCCTCCTCTCAACTTGCTGGTTTATGGTCTTATGATTATCGTAGTTGTCATGATAACTATGCGGAAATGATAGTTTTCGAAGGTTTAGCTTATAGTTTTTCACAATGTTTATGTTTCAACGAATTTATTACACAAAATGTTCAACCTGCATGGAAAGGTATTAGTCGAAACACGGTTAAGAGGAAAGTAATTAGACGATATAATACCCGTAAAAATGAATTAATCGAATATTTTCAAAAGAACCACGATTTACAAGTATCGATTTGTAGTGACATTTGGACCGACCATTGGCAACATCACTCGTATATGGGTGTTACTTGTCATTGGGTTGATCAACGTTTTCAATTGCACAAACGTGTTTTGGCTTTTCGAGTTTTCGACGAAGCTCACACGGCACGGAACATAGCACGTGTCCTTTTAACTGTTTTACAAGAATATAGATTGACTCAAAGAGTTTTCAGCATCGGGTTAACGCTTCTGCCAACACCGCATCCATTTCGGAATTAACCCAATACTATCAGCCCGGGATAGGCGGTAAGTTTTTCCACATCTGTTATGCCCCTCATATTTTAAACTTATGTGTCCAAGATGGTTTAAACTTTTTACAATCTATTGTTGAACCAATTCGATTTGTTTTGCGAGCGCTTTGGCGAAGTAAACAGCTTCGCCAGCAATGGGGCGCCTATTGTCGCGCTCACCAAACTCGCCCAAAATAGTTCCCTAAGGACGTTTGCACCCTGATTTATGATTCCATCGCTTATAAGGATCTTCTTTCCGGTTTTACAACACAAAACATCGAATGGTCAAACATTTTTGCGAATGTGTGGACTCAGGCCCGAGATGTTGTTGAGGTTTTCAAAGTTTTTTACGACGCAACTCAAACTTTTAGCCACGTTTACATGCCTACATCAAACCTTTTCTGTTTTGTTGCCATGAATGCAGCAATAGCCCTTCAAGACGGGATTAACGTGCCTTCATTCATAACGTTGTCGTTGAGATGCGGCAGAAATGGGTGGCATATTACAAAGTTATACCTGACATTTTCCTCGTAGCTTGTTGTTTCGACCCTAGATATAAATTAAACGATGTTCAAAAGTTTTTAGAAAACTATTTTTCGACTTTAGAAATTGCGGATGATCCAGAATGCAATGTTCCAATTATAGTTGCTAGAGTTCGAGGTTTATTAGAAGAATTATATACTCATTATTCAATAGGCGATAGAGCGCCCTCCGCTCGTCCTCCCACGCCTTCCAGTTCGAGCGGGTCACGAACTAGCATTACCGTTATAAGCGGGGTTCAGACATACACAGGTAAAAGAATTACGTGGGTTTTAATTCCTCAACCCCGGGAGGATACGTAGGCAATCGAGAAACCGATTCAAGCCCGTTTTCCTTCCCCCCCCCCCCCCCCCACTCATACATAAATTGATAAATTGTACATAAACGGCAAACATGAAAGGCACAAAGTTGCAAACCCGTTTTAAACCCGGACCCTATCCGTCAGGTCAACCCGCCGGGTACCCGCCAGGTCGACCCATCGACCCTTGGACCCATCGGGTGACCCAAACCCGCCAACCCGTGGGATTCCCGAGTTAGGGTTCGAGTCACCCCTCCCCGACCCTTGACCCGGCGGGTCGGACCCGTGGCCACGCCTAGTTTTGGGTGTGAAATCCCACTTTCAAAGTGCAATTGTTGGTTTCAAACCTTCAACCTGTACTCGGGGCACAAGATCCCATCAAGGGGTTTCATCCCTCGAAACGTAACCCGGGAATCATAATCCCGGGCCGTTACAATTGCAGATAAAGTATCTTCTAAATGGGGTTTTCATATTCAATTTAGGTATTAATTGTATGTGAATCTCGTTCTATTTGTGTGATGCTAAGTTATTTCATACTTATTTCGAATTGGAGGTTTATCATTGTTTGAGGTTGTTTTCTGCTGGTTTCATTCAATGGAATGGTGCTGATTTTTCAACAATTTCTCTATATGATTTGGGCTGATTTTTTTCAGATTAAAGGAAACCTTGTTTGGGGCTGATTCAGGGCTTTCTGCAGGTCATTTTCTTGTAGTTTGGGGCTGCTTTCTGTCAAGAAAAATGAGGGGATTTTCGCTAAATTTTTTATGCTTTAAACTTCAATAAAGGAGTTTGTTGTTGTAGGTTTCTATTTGTTGTTGTAACTCTTAATGGTGCTGTTTGGGGTTGTGTCGAAACACTTGATCGGTGGAGATGCTTCTGGATCTTTTCGGGCTATAACTTTCAGCATTTGAAGCTGCTTTTGAGTTCTTTTTTACTTTATTTGGGGCTGAAATATGTTGATGGGTTTTTTTTCCAGGAGGGTGCTGATTTTTAGCATTCAAATCTTGATGTTTTGGGCTGTTTTTCGAAGATTGCATTCGGCTTTGCTTGGGGCTGGTTGGGGGCTACTTGCTGGCCACTTTCTTATAGTGTAGGGTTGTTTTTAGTCACATAAATGAAGGAGGTTGCACTAAATTCTTATGCTTGGAAATTCAGTTATGGTGTCAATTTGTCTTATAATACTTGCAAGCCTATTAGCTTAAAAGGCAGGGCAATGTGTTAATACACATGGATAAGGATTTAAATCCCTCATAGGCTAGATTTTAGTAACAAGAAGAAATGTTAATTCTTGATTCAAGTTATGAAACCTATGATTAATGCAGTTGGAATTTAGGTGTCTGCATGATGTTGCTATAAACTTATTTAAAACCAAGCGCACGATCTATATTTCAACAGAGAAAACTCAAATGGTATTATATCTTACTTTAAACTTCAGCTACTGAAAGTTTTCTTTTGTATGGCATATATAAGAAACAGAATATTCCAACTTCAAACCATTTATCCCTTGTGATATATAGTTTTCCGGTTGATCAACTAATTGAGTTTTATTAGTAAATCAGTCCATGATATATACCACATATGCAATCAGCAGATTAGATACAAACCAAACAATAATTTTTGTTCTAGCTAGGCAATCAAAAAAAAAGTTGGAAAGCTTTGCCGAGTATATATGTAAAACCTTTTATCATTAGTAGAGTAGTGAATAATTTCTCATTGAAGTCATGTACTCATGTCGATAGACTAAAACCGAAATAAAAAAAACTTGTCTAACTTACCGAAATTAAGAGCTTTTATAGTGTAGATTGATAACATGTCCAAATCTTCACATTAGCATACGTGGGGATCGAACCCACATCTTGTGCATAAGCATATGCACGCTTTACCGTTTGAGCTAATAGACTTTTTGATAAGATTCAAGTTCATAATAGAATGGACATATAGACCATGATAGTTAGAATATTTGCCCAAATTCTCATTCTAAATTATCCAGATTTGCCCCCAAATTATCATCTCAAATCATAAATTGCTCCGATTCTAGACTAATTCTCATTCTAAATTATCCCTTTAGATAGCTATTCAAAAATTTTCAACGAAATGTCAAGCAACTAAACACTACAATTATCAAGGAAATGAAAAGCAATCATGCAAGTATGCAACCAAGCACTAAATTTTTTGACTCTACATTGTTCGGTGGTTCAAGGCAAAGTGAAGCAACCAAGCACTACAAATTTTTCAAGGAAACCAGTGACACAACAATTTGAAATTCTAAACCTCCAATTTGTATGCTCAATTCTACAATCCCTAAATACTCAACCCATAAATCCACCCCATGACCCCAATTTGAAAAATATGTACCCTAAATCTAAAGACCCTTGGATTTCTCAACTACAAATTTGCTTCTGCAACCTGATGTCCAGACCAAATATATGTGGAACAAAGATAAAGAAACTTCACCTCATACTTTCTTAGTGCAAATATATAAGAAATCATATGCTAATGATCGAAAAAATCTCGTTGTTCCCATCCAATGGAACAACTAAATTTTATATTTTTCAGATTTACTACTAAGTGTAATCCATAAACCCCCGATTCAAAATCGAATACAAAACTCCCAATTTGAAATAAGTATGAAAGAGTTCAACATGACACAAACAGAATGAGATTGACATAAACTTGATCTCTAAATCTAATCTCTAAACTCCAATTAGGATAGCCTCCATATGCATTCTAACCTAATTAAAACCCCAAATTCATAAAAAAATAAATCTCATAACCAGTTGAGAAGGGAAGGAAGAAAAGTTACTTCGGCCACCGGCGTCACTAGTTGCTCCACCTCTTCGGCGCCGTTTGTTCGTTCTCTCCCTCGAGCGAAGAGGAAGTAGGAATTCATTTTCTCCCGGCCACAGAGTCGCCAATAGAAAGGAAGGAGTAAGTTTGATTTTATATTTTATTTCCTTTTTTATTTTAATGATTTTAACGGAAAAAGTTACAATTTTAATGCAGGGGCACGGGGCAAAAAAATAAAAGTTTAGGGGTACCACACGAAATATGACAAACATTGGTACACCACGCGAAAAAAGCTTTATCTCAAGGGTACCAGGTGAAATTTCCGTAAAATCAATTAGGCAGGAATGGAAGCCACCATAAGAAATAGAAACCATAATAGCAGATATACTACACACTCCACAACACTTTAACAACATCTTATTTACACATATCGAACATGAAAGGAACACAACGACGGATAAGGTTACATAGCTTAATCGCTCTTGTTCCTGTCCTTTCCATGCAGAACCATCCAAATATTTTTTACCTCAAAAGGATGCTATATATCGATTTGCGGGGATAATTTCTCGGCAAACTGAATCATTCCTAATTAAAAAATTAAACAAAGAAGAAGAGAGAGAGAAAAGAAAAAAAGAGCTCATCCGAATGAAAAAAAGAGATGAAAAGAAATAATTAGATGATGAAATCAGTAATTAATTGTCAGACCCTACATATGAAAAGACCGAAAACTCGTCCTATCAAAGTTTTTTTTTTGAACTGAAAAGAATTTGACTATTGTTAGAGCAACTAGCCAAGAGCATCCCGGAGGATGATGATACGTAGTGCATCGTCAGGGGGAAAAGAGGAGCTAGAGCATGGGATCAAAGATGAGATAGACGATCAGCAGCATCATTACCTTCCCCGTAGACATGTAGAATCTCAACTTTGGAGAAAAGGTGGAGAGAAAGGAGACAGTCAGATATAAGCATCTCGATCTCGTCAGCACAAAAGCATCCAGTCTTAAGACTATTGATAATGCTAAGATTATCACCTTCAATTATTAAGTGATTTATTTTTAGGTCAATTGCTTTAAGAATTCATTTCCATAGTTCGAGACATTCAGCACCAAGAACTAATGGGATAGGGGATGGTCCTGCCTCGGAGAAGATAGCGAATCCATATTCATTGCGGATAATGAAGCAATAAGAAGGAGGAGTGTTTGAGGAGATAGCCCCATCAAAGTTGAGTTTACACCAACCTTGTCTGGGAGTCCTACATTTACAGTGTTTTCTCGAGGTTATTTTGGTGGCTTTAGTGCTGGGGTGAGCTAGGTTTGTATCAAAGTTCAAAATAATTAAATGAAATATAAACCCCATTTGCGGGAAAAAAAAATTAATATAAATTTCAAATTCCAAGGGTATATTAGACAAAACACACGTAAATCATCCATTAATTATCTGGCCCCACATGTGAAAAGACGAAAACATAGCCTCCCAAAGTTTAGAATAATTAAATGAAAAGACTAAATTGCCCATCTAAAAAAATTCAAATTCAAATTCTGAGGGACAAAATGGATAAAATACACGGAAATTAATATGAATCATTGATTACCATATCTCACCCAAAATGGACGGCCAGATCTATCCCCAAAAAAAATCAGAACCCATTGAACAGAGAATCAAAATCCTCCAATTTAATAAGAAATTTATCAAATAGATGGCTTGGATTCGATCTGGAGATTTCTACTCTCACTTTTACAATAGTGGAGATATAAGGTCATGTTTATCAGTTACTATTCAAGATACTAAAAATAATATTTTTTTATTCATCTCTTTCCGCCACATCAGCATAGCATCACTTCCTTACTTTTTCCACTTTAACAATAGCATCTCACAATCCATCTTTTTTTTCACCAAATCAATTTAAAAATATACCCCTCTATAACAATTATTTCCAACATAATTATAATATTATATTAGTATTTAATTACTAAAATTTAATTATAAAATTTATATCGTTTATAAAATTAATAAATCAAAGTATATACGATCCACTTTTGAGATTTAAAATAAATTTGCAAACTCCATTGATTAAACAAAAGGAAATTACACAAAAAATAATACATAAACTAAATTGCAACTTAACACACATAATACAAAATTTGCGAAATTGAATTGCCTCCACATTTGTTTGTGATGCAATTCCCTATCCGGAAAGGTATTATAATAAACAATCGGGCACCGAACGCCCAAGATCCAATTTTTCGAGGAAAATTACAATATAATTGTATCGAAAGAAATCATTTTTTTTCAAAATATGTCGAAACATATTCAAAATTGATGTCTATGTGTAGAGAAAAATGAATCTAGTATAGTGGTATTTTTTTTTTTTTTTACATTTTCATTGTCGAAATTTGCATTTTGTAAATGTAAATATCCAAACGGCAGAACAAATCACAGTCGTTGATTGCATTCAATCTCAGCCATCTGCTCTCGCCCTCTCCAAGCTTGACACGTGTCGCTTTCTTTTTCCACAATTGCAAGCACACAGTTGCATGAAACGCAACATTTCACCCAAATATGACTCCAAACGGCGTCGTTTTGATATGATATTTCCGAAATAAAAAAAGGAAGTCTGACACATCATTTATTACACACAAATAAGCGTCGATGCTTAAATTTCATCGCTCAAGCATCCGTTTCACCTGACCCTTAATATTTTATTAAATTTTTTCACTTTAGCATCATGAATAGTATGTCGTTAAAGGTGCTCTAAGGAGTACATCCTATGAAAAGTGGATAATCAAGTGAGAGATGAGAAAGTAAATTTAAATTTTACGATGAAAACCAAACTGTTGATATAAATAACAACAACATGTCCAGTATATCCCGCTTAAAGCAGGGTCTAGGGGAGCAAGAGGGTGTTTCCTAGTGACTCATGACAAAACATCAAAGACAGGACAAGACACCACACCCGCATACAAAAGAAAATAAGGAAAAAGAACACTCTACACTAAGACCGTCTGCATTCATGAATCTCTTCCCAGGCTCATAACTGATTTTTTCATTGTCACATCAACTTAAAAACCCTAGTTCAGATTATCATTTTTTCACCCCCATTCATGAATCCGACATCGGACTCATAACTTACTTTTTTATTATTTTTTTTCTCCTAAATATATACAATATGAGTGTCTATGGATAGATAAAATTAAATTACATTTAAAAATAATTTTTATTATTTTTTTTAATTTAGGAAAATGAAGAAAAATCAGTTTAAAAAATATATATACAAAAGTTTTCCCCACTGCTTGATGAACCTTGCTTTTTAGGGTTCTCCTGCACGAATCTTTTTCCCTGGGTTCATACTCTTTTCTTTTTTTTGAAATTTTTATTTGTCCTAGTTGGCATCTTTATGAGCCCAAAAGCTCATGAATGTGGGTGTGGCCTAAGAGCTAAGGAAACAGGATGCGCATAAACAAGATGAGATAGAAGGAAGGCACGATGTTAAAAACGCTACACCCGACTAGGTTTTGTCAACTCGGATAGCAATCCTCCAATGCACTCTATCGCGTGACATCTCCTCAGTAAGTCCCAAGGCGGCTAGGTCATGTCTAATCACTTCACCTCATCTATTCTTTTGGCGCCCTCTGCCCCGACGAACACTGTTGATAGCCAAGTGGTCACATCTGCGCACCGGCGCACTCGGGTCTCTCCTCTGAACATGTTCATACCATCGTAGTCTCCCTTCCCGCAATTTAGCCTGAATACTAGTCACTCTTACCCTTTCTCGAGTAGCCTCGTTTCTGATTCTGTCGTGTAAGGTGACCCCACCCATCCATCTGAGCATCCTCATCTCAGCCACCATGAGTTTCTGTTCCTGTGCCTTAATTGTCGCTCAACAATCTGCCACATATAATAAAGTTGGTCTCACCACCACTTCGTATATATAACACCCCAAATTAACGGTGTATAGCCCACTAATTCTTTCAATTTCTATACTCTTTCTTTCTTCTCCTGTATCATTATAAATAAAAATCGAATAAAAAATAAAGTTATTTATTTAAGAACTGCAACCTCTATTTTTTTACGGGTGTGATTTTTACACCACAAATTTTTACTATATACACCACATATCCCATTTTTTTATTTTTTTTAAATACACCTGGCCCCTCTTGTCACAGACGTGTGACTCAAAAGACGCATGATATTTTACATAAAATACCCTACGCCTCTTAAGTCACACGTCTGTAACTCAAAAAGAACAGAAGTGTGACTCAAAAAACACAGGTGTGATGCATATAATAAATTTTATTGGTGCAAATATTATCACCCTAAACCATCTCCCATAGCCATCTTTCAATATATGGCCACCGATATACAACCCCCAAATACCCTTTCAATCCTCCATTAACTCTTAATCCATCTATTTGCTCCTTAAATCCTAATTATTACTTATGGAAGAGAAATGTCTATCAAAGCTTGCTTAATTTCACCCTTAGAAACAATCGATAATATATATAAGTAGGCTCATCAAGACTTACTCAAATTTTAGCATTTAGAATTGGAATCAATAGATAATACTCTCTTCCTTTGTATCCGTATAATTGACTTGATCACTTGACCAATTTTACACTTTTTTAAGAAAGATAAATATATGAAAAGAAGATTAGCTAAAGTTTTAACAAATAAATAGTATGAAAAAATGAACCAATATGAAAAAAAATGAGAAATTAGAGTATTAATAGAGTATCTTGACAATCAAATATGATTAATGAAATAAATTAACAAAATTAAAAATTATTTTCATTAATGTTGTTAAAAAAAATATTTTGTTCAATGAAAAAGTGACTAAAATGTCAATTATACCGATACGAAGGTAGTATATACATTAGGTCACCCATTAGAGCTTTAAAATTTTAAAATTTGTATCAAACAAGTAATATATGTCGCGCCTCTTGCCAGTGAAACCACTACGTCCATGTACTCATTCAAGGATCCTGGCATCAAGACTGACCCGGTCTAGAATTTTATAGCTCGGAGATTCATTTTCACTTTTCAATAGTAAAAATGGGAGAATAAAGGAAAGAAAGATCTGCCAAATAAGAAGAAGAAGAAAAGAGTAAAGAAAATTTTTTTTTTTTCTCAAAAGAACAGGGTTTAAGGAAGTCTATATGTTTGCATCATTTCGAATGAGGTTCAAAATAAGTGGAAAGTTGTATAGAATAGAGGGAATTGAATGACCTAGACAAGTCAATTGATTAGCTGCACAATTGGTTTTCCTAAAAATGTGCTGAATTCAAACATTTTTAAATTTATGATGGTCCAAATAGGCATCCGAGATAATCATCACAGTTATCTAAGAGCATTTCCAATCACCCGAAATACATTAATCATGCATAAATTATTTAATTCGATCCCGATTTGTTGAATATTAAGATTAAGAGCCTCTTTTCATCTAATTCAAAGAGCGTAGGCTTCCGCATCGGGGACCGAGGACCCGAAGCATTGACGAGCGTTTATACTTACGACATTAGCACGATGTGTTCTAATTACGTAACTAAAGGATACTCCCATTCGAAAGCGGTTTTTCACATTTTATGTTGGTTTCTTTCACGACGTTGCCTTTAAGAGGCTATCATTTTGCAATTTTTGAATGTTTGATGAGCCAATCAATGACGATATTTATGTTTACTGAGTCCTTGCACGAGATCATATAGCAGCAAACCTCTCTGTCCATAATTGATCGAAGGTCTCTGTCAAAATCCACAAAAGGAAACACTCAGTTATTAGAAAGTCAAAGAATCTTTAAGAAGCCAAAAACATATCACTAATAGAAATTCCTGAATGGTGGAGGATTGTAGAACTCACAGCTGGTCCATCAACGGTTGTTGGGAAAGAGCCTCTGATTTGTCGATCTTGTTACCAAGAACAAGCAAGGGGATGCCAGTTAGGGATGGTTTTGCCAGAAGGTCATGTAGCTCACTTCGAGATACTGGAATATTGTCTCTATCAGCCGCATCAACCACATACCTGCTTTAATTGAACAGAACAAGTCATTTCGGTGAAATTTTAGGGCATGTCACTGTTCACTTTTAAAACATTTCTAACAACAACTGCAGTCAAAAGCATGTAGATTAAAAAAAGTTCCTACAGTTATATCAAGTACAAGAACTTGCCGACTAAAGGGGCCGTCTTCATATAAGTATAGGACCAATCAAGATCCCATTTTTTTGAAGGGTATTCTATGGATAAGAGAGAGTGCACCTTAGCAGAGTAAACTAACTTGATGGTTCAGTTTCTTAAGTAGTTTAAAGAATGCCAGTGAAGGCAACTGCATATCACTTGTAGAAGCAATAAGCAAATTCTTCAAGCCCTTATCCAAACCATTCACAAAATCTCACAGGCAGCTACCGGCAACACCCAACCTCAAAAAATATGCTGCATAGCCTCTTTTCCTAAACCATTTCTTTTAGCATGCAAACACTTGCTTTTTCATCAAATTCAAGCAGCGAAAGCATGCATTTCCAATTCTTCCCTTCCTACCTAGGTGAATGTCCTACTTTTTAGGGGAATAACAGGGCATGGCAAAACCGTGAAGGTGCAAAGTCTGAGAACAGAACAACTCATCCATGATTAAAATGTTCTTTATCATGAGACAATTTCTCAACACTACTGGGTTCCACATATGGCTCCAATCTTGATTTTGAGCACTCAAATGGAGTCCAAAATAAACTATTGAGGGCCTTAATCACAAATAACTAGATAAAGCAAACTGCTTTTTTTCCTATTGAAAGAAACAAACTCTCTGTCATTGGCAATTATTATGCGAGGGGTGTGGAAGAAGACATCATATTTAGCTAAGATGATCCAACTACTCTAAACTTTAACTTTACGCCATAAAAAATGTCATCGCGTAATGTATTATATGAATGAACATCAATTTAACTGTCTTGCTTAAACTCTCTATAACTTAACTGCCTGCTGCATGAAGTCTCTTCAGAATCATTTCCCTTTATTCTACTTATGAAGTCTACTTTTTTGGTTTCTCCATAGATTATGTCAAAGCACTACCTGTTCAACATAAATCAGCATTTACCATACCTATGGGATCTCAATGTCTAGCCTTGCCAGACCAATTGTTCTATGGAACAAAGGAACCAAATGGAATAAATGAGAGAAGAAAAAAAATTGAATTAATTCCTAATCAAATAAGAACTTCAAATCCCAAAACAGACGGGCCCTGCAGTCAATGGTCCAAGGGGAGTGTAATTTTTAAAACGATTATCTACTATATCCCTTTAATTGTAAGAGCAAAGAAGTCCCCTGTAAACAAAACGATTATCTACTATATCCCTTTAATTGTAAACAAAACCATTCAAATTGTGAGAGAAATTACACGATAGCAGATGCTCCACGACAATAACGCTCCCACATAGTGCGAAACCTCTGTTGCCCTCCAAGGTCCCAAAGCTTAATTGTGACATTTCCTTTGGTCACCTTTTTCATGTTGAATCCCACTGTTGGAATCATGTTTTCACTATGTCCTCCTGTCTAACAGTGCAGAAAAAATATTGATTAAGAACTGCACATGAACAGGAATATATGCACAAATGCACACACACATGTGGAGACAGATTGAATGAAGATAGAAGCATGACCAACTTTTCATTACTTACAGCAATAGCATTAACAAGGGATGTTTTTCCTGCATTCTGAAGGCCCACAAGAGACAGCTCCATTTCCTGCTTGAAGAACAGGCTGGTATGCAAATAACAAAGTTAGAGGAGAATAAAATTCCAAACCTTGCAATTAGGCAATACTCATAAAAGTCAAGAGACAATTTTTTGTTTAAAGAGAAATTGCAACACTTCATATTCTAGAAGGCATGGGGAAAATAGAAACTTTCTAAAAGAAAGTCAATCATTGCCTGATAACGGGAAAATGATGCAAACAAATATTTTCAAAGAAAAGTGAATTAAAGTTCGATGCAAAATTATAAACTTAAAGGGATGTGTATGAGATCCCCAAGTATTTATAAATAATATAAAGTTCTACACTCTAGGTGAATGTGTTATAGTAGAACATATTCAGTTCCAGATCAGCAAACTTTTGGAGGCTTTCAATATTTCTATCACAAATCTCCATCATCTTATTCAGTTCTAGAACACATAGCAAACTTTTGGAGGCTTTCAATATTTCTCTCACAAAATCTCCATCTATCCAGTTCATAATCTCCATCATCTTATTCAGTTCTATAACACAATTAGTTCTAGAAGTGTCCTATACTTCTATAGCAAACTTTTGGAGACTTTCAATATTTGTCTAACAAAGGTGTAAGGCCCGAAAAAGCGACATAGGATTCTATTGCCTGCGATGCAAAGCACGAGGCAAAAGGCAGGGCCTTTCGGATGAAAGTTGCATACTTTAACAAAAATGAGTTTTAAACTACGTTAATTCATGTAATGTTGAATAAACCTGAAATCTATATATCTATATCTATATAATATACTAAAACAGAAGTCTGAAACGGGCTCTGGTGCGATTCGCCTACGTGTCATATTCTGGATTAAAATGGTGTTATTTTTTCATACGTGTCATATTCTGAGTTAATTTGGCATTATCTTAATTAGGCAGAAAACTTATTTTTATAAATAGCCACATCAATTAGTAAGCGAATATAATTTTTCCATCTCATTTAATAATCCCACTTATTTTGATAAATATTCAGTATTATATCTTAATTAGGCAGAAAACTTATCTTTTTAGATCAAATAATCTATCCAATATTTGGTTCATTATTAATACAAATATTCATCCAAGATAGGATTTTTTTTTGGAATTTGATATCTTAAATAAATGATTGGAAATACATTTAAAAATAAATGATTGGAAAACACATAGATATCTTTAAAATAGATTAATGTTGACCAAAAAATATATATCTTACGCCTAAATCTAATCATTATATATATACACACACAATACACACACAAAATTTATCTTACATTAGATCAAATTGGGTATATTATATCTATATATAAATATGTACCATGCCGTCAAGATTCTAAAAGATGATGGAAATATTTGGTCAATTATTCTACCTTTTAGATCAAATTGAATATAATATATTTAAATATGATTTTATTTTTGGGAGCCACGTCAATTTGATTATTTTTAGTCACGTCAATTAATAATCTAATATAATTAATATAATAAAATATAATTTATTAACAAAACACGCAACCGTGCGGGTAACGAATACTAGTTTTATGATATAGGCATAGCCACAAACGCATTAAAAATTGTAAATTTAATAAATGATGAGTCATATATTTGAAATAGCATAACATCCAATGTCAAGCCAAGATTATACCCAACTAGAAGTGCACTTGAATAACATGGCTAATAAGTAGTACTCCGTATTAAGTAACATGAATAGAAAGTAATCATACAGGACCCGAGCTGAAGTTGTATCAAGGCTGATATATCAAGTACACTTCCCAAGAAATTACTACCTGGGGAAGTATTATTCCTGAGAATTACAATTCTTGGAAATGGTAAAAACCATGTTCCGTTAAAATGAATTTCCAATAAATTAAATTACTAAGTTTTGTTTGGTTTAACCTGGAACTTACAAAATGTGTGTGAAACTATGTATCAAGTACCTGGGGAAGGCCGATATATCAAGTACCTGGGGAAGTATTATTCCTGGGAATTTACCATCTATTTTTACAAAATGTGTGTGAAACTATGTAAATTCATTTAATGTTGTATTGCATTGTAATTTTATTATATAGGTGTAGCCGTGTAGGTGTATAAATAGTAAAAATTGCAAATTATGATTCATATATTTCATATAGCATTACATCCAGTGTCATCTTAAAGATTTTACTATGTAAAGACTAATCTTGAAGGTGATCTCAAGTTTGAAGTCAATTTAGCTGGAAAGATTATCTACCTTCTTTAGCTGGTATTCTCGCTCAACAATGATATAATTACAAACTAGGATGCCAATCAGTTGTAACAATCTTTCAGGTCAAGTTCAAGAAGCACATACACATCAACGGTTGAGGATTGGAAAAGGAAAAAGACTACACAATCCCAATTGCACAGAAATGCATACGAAATTCTGGCAACGGCATTCACATCAGAGTTAATAAAGACATTTCTGAGATGTTGAAAGTCCTCTAGTCTCTATGTAGATTAGCGATTTCCATCAAAATATCAGTCCTTGGTTGAAATTGACATTTTTAATCAAATGTAATCAGAAGAGGGAAAAAAAAGTATAAACAAAAACAAATTAGCAACAACTTGAAAGCAACCGCAGAACTCAGTTCGCAAACCATGTCGAGCGAGGAAAAAAGATGAAGGAAAAAGGGGAGAAAATCGAACCTGCGAAGCCAGTTGAGAAGAGTTTCCCACAGGCCCATTTGGAGGGGATTAGGATTGGAATCGGAAGTCGGGATGCGAACGTGGTGGAAGAAGAAGGAGAGCGGTGACCTAGATTTGGGGGGAAGCGAAGCGACAATGGAAGCAGACAGAGAGGGAGGGAGGAGATGACAGAGACGTCAAGAAAGCAAGGAAGCTATTACGGTTTCGCGTTCTCTACCTCTCCTCCCTTCTTTTCTCTTCCTTTTTTTCTTTTTTCGCTTATCTTCCACATAAAGAGACTGAACGAGCGGTTATACGAGCCGAACCAACTACACTTACATAGTTACATATTCATATTCAACTCATTTAAAAATAAATCAAACTCGAGCCGACTCTAAATTTAGACTCGAGCTTAAAAATGTACTTATACTCGACTCATTTAGAAAATGAATGAACTTGAACAGAGTTTTTTTCGAGCATTAAAAAACCATATTTGCTCACAGCATAATATTTAATGAAAATTTTAAAAATTTCACAAAATTTGAGCTATTAATTCGAGCTTAAATCGAGCAAACCAAGCTTAAAAATGTGTTCATACTCGACTTGTTTATAAAATAAATGAGCTTGAGCCGAGCTTATATCGAGTCGAGCCTGAGCCGTGCTCGAGCTACTCGACTCATATAACACCCCTACTTGTTACTTTCTTTTTCAGGCCCTCCTCATATAGAATAGTTTGGTATCGACTTTTTTTTTTGGTAAGAAATTCTAGAGGGCTAGCCCTGCCCGATAGCATCCTTACGAATGATATCGTGAAGACGTGAATCATAAAGGATCTCATGGCCCCTGGCCGAATTACAAAGATATGCAACTTTATTAGCCACTATATTGACGTTACGGGGCACATGAAAATAACATACTTCCCGAACTCCTCGAAGGAGTGATTTTATGTCTAACATGATTAATTTAATTTCCCATAGAATTCTTGAGTTTTTCCTTGGATTGCAATAGGACACTATGGAGGAGGGCTACTCGGGTTAAAGAGGGTTAGTTAGAGCGGGGAGAGGATGTTTGAGGCATATCTTCATTTTTATCTTTCCTAATCTACTTACTTTTTTTGTTTTTGTCTCTTAGTTTTTGTTTCTGGAGTTTATGTTTTTCATTTGGTTTTGTTGTCGATGTTTCAATTTCTTTCACCTATTTCTATTCTACTGCTTCGTTACCTATTAGTCTCGTCCTAAGTCACTCGAAAACATCCTCTCAACTTAGTCAGGAAAAGGGTACGTACATCTCGACCCCCTAGACCCCACTCAGAGCGGGATATCCTGGGTATGTTGTTGTTGTTTGATTAAGGCTTCCCCTTCAATTATTATCCAATTAATTTTGAGCTGAAGTGTTTTCGCGATCCCTCCCTTTAGAGCCAATGCTTCTCCTCGTAAAGGGGATTGGTTTCTCAGTAGTTCATATACAATGGTAATTGGTTTTCCTTCGTAGTCTCTTATTATAAATCCACCGGAGATTTTATTGTTTTATAATGATGAACCATCGAAATTTAGTTGGAATTTGCCAAATGTTGTTTTTTTTCATTTTTGTTGCTTGAGAGCTTTCCTTTGCTTGTCCCTTTTCACATTTTGTTGGAGGAGATCTGTTTGATTTCCATTGTCTTCTTCATACAAGCAAGCTTGAGCCCAATTGTGTATGTGTGTGTCGGTAGTGCGGATTATGTTGTTGTTTGTTGGTATAGCTGTATTTGAGAAAGTTATTTGGTTTCTAGTTAACCAAGTGATCCACCACATGAAAGCTCTCTTATCCATTGTGTTGCCAATGAAAGATACATTTGGTCTTATATCACTCGAGTTTTCAATATAACTTTGAATGTGGTCATGATCTGAAGTATTAAGTAGGTCGTGAATATTGTTTACCCTGCATTCGAGGAATAAATACGTATTATCTTCCTCTACATTATTACACATGACACAAGTTGTTGGAATCGCAACTGCCTCTTTCATTGGGGCAAGTTATAGTCGGTAAACCCCATTGGGCCATTTTTCATAGGAATTTTTTTTTTATTTTTGGTGGGATATATAGTTTTCATATCCAAGAATTTGGATCTTCTGTCTCATCATTTTATTTTTTGTTGTAAGATTATACGCACTAGAGGTAGTACATCAACCTTCGTTATCAAGCCACCAGTAGTCTGTCTTCGAATTGGTTTTTTGGAAGTAGGATATCCAAAATATCGTTTACTATCTCATTTGGCAGTTGTAGATTCAACTTTTCAACCCACCATTTCCCCCCTATAATGTACTCTTCCACCAATTCGTTCCCACTTATAGCATTAGGTAGGTTAACCCTTTTAGTAATCGGTTCTGTATTTAATTAATTATCTATCCAGAATTTTTATCAATTTGACATTACCCACCGACTAGATTAGCCCAGTTTTGAATTTGTCCATTAGCTGACACAATTTAGCCCACTACTAGGATGCTCTGCCCTTCCTCTTGTATTGGAGGATGTTTTTGTCTTTTAAGTATTTATGTGTGATTAGTTTAGCCCAGATGTTGTTTGGTTCAGCTAGAATTTTCCACATGAGTTTCATCTGAAGTGCCTCATTCATGTTACCTGGTTTTCTTATCCCCAACCCCCATGGTTTTTATCTCGACAAATTCTGTCCCAACTTATGAGTGGGCGATGTTGTACGTCTTTGTTCTAGAAGAATTTTATGTTAACACTAGTAGAAAAATGACTTTTAGCCTAGACGTTTCCACTAATATAGTCCGGATTTAGGCCAAATATCATACGAACATCATATTGGTGTGATAATAGGTATAGAACCCGGATGGAAAAAGGCACATCCGGGCTAATAGACTATGTCCAATTTTGGCTTGAAATTTTTTAAAAGACTATAGAGCCCGGATGGAAAAGGCACGCCCAGGTTATATAGTACAAAAAATAGCTCGGATATTTCAACTCCGACCTATTTGATCCACAAATAGACCCATGGAAGTAGATTTTATAGCCCGAATATTATACATCCGGGCTATTTGGTTCATCAAAAACCCATGGAAGCAGATTATATAACCCATAGATTATTAGATCCTGGCTATATGATCCATCAAAAGACCCATGAATATTATATTATATATATAGCCCAAATATTGTAAAATATGACCTCTTTTTTAAAATGATATTTCATTTTCTTTATAATCAACTTGTTTTGCACACTCTTAGCACACACATTCTCAGCACAAGCACAATTTGCAAACCACATTGAACCACCAAACCGTTTTTTACCAATTGCACGCATAAGCAATTACATTGTACCAACAAACTAAGATTCTATCGTAACAATAAAGTTCACAAACATGATTATCCATAATAACAGTAAACAAGTTTTTAAAATAATCCAAGAACAAGTGCATAAAATCCGTTCTAAAAAGGACCCAACTACCTATATCAAAATGACATGCAGTCTCAAGCAGCAAAGGATCGTCAAGGTTGTGGTACTAGTCTATCAACACCGAGCAAATTGAGAGCAACACCTGTAAGTGAAAATAGAGGACATATTTATACATCAAAGTTGTTTTTTGAAAGGCTTTGGGTTTATACACCACCACTTTAGTTTACTTTATCATCCATATTATATAGATGATAGCACACATTTTGTTGATAACAAAGGGTCTTGCACAAATATATGACGTAAATAAAGGATGCTTCTAATGCAGTGCGGGAATTTAAATCACTCAAGCATGTTGACAGTTTATATATATACAGAAAGTGATTAAATGGATCCATATATAATGTCAAGTGACATGTCCCTCTCCTACCTCCTACACCCATTCCCGATAGTGCAGAGATTGGCCAGTTCGATGCTATAGCATATCGTGTCTCATCATAGCATATCATATCATATTTCATCATCATATCTCATGCTCATATCGTATCCCGTGATAAATAAATAAATGACTCGATTAGGACCCGCCCGATGGAGCTGAGTTATCCTAAGACCCTAGCACAGACTCTAAGACACACAGATAATGGTCATTCTATTTCAAACACAGAGAGAATATGGATGTTCATTCATAAGTGTAAGTCCTAAGCATGATACTAAATGACATGCTTTTATGTATATGTAATACCTACATACTATAGGACACATCATACATGAGGTCTGGTCACTGAGTAAGCTCCCATAGGAAACTTACCTTGAGATGCAGAACAACAAGGCAAAGCAGTAAGAGAGATTTATGTCACCTAGTAAGCATAATAAACGTATAAGTCTACATTCAAGCACACAAGTACAATTAATTCTACATAAGTTCACATAATCGAAAGTCTCGTCATCACATTCCATATCATCATCATCATTCACTCATCTCATATCTCATTGCGAAATCTCAATATAACTCATCAAGTACCATCTCAGCTCATCATCTCAACATCTCATCATGCTTTAACTCATCATCATATCATATAACAACATATAGTAGCATGTATAATCACATCATACATAGATCATATGTATACTCTCTTCATCATATAACATATCATACTTTCACATTTAAGAACATATCATGCTTCTCAATCATATAATATAACATCATGCTTTACAATCAATATTTATAACATAGCATCATGCTTTCATTTATATCAACACATCATAATATCATTTTTGAGCACTGTTCTAAAAATCGCGCCTAGGCGCCGCCAGGGCACCGCCTAGGTGCTAGGCGACCCACTCCGCCTAGAGCTAAATGGCCGCCTAAGCACGCCTAGGCGTCCGCCTTGACCGCCTGGGCGCCGTCTAGGCGCTAGGCGGCCCCTCACCGCCTAGGATCCGCCTAGCGCTTTTTAAAACACTGTTTTTGAGGACATATATCAACATTTCATCTCATAGTTCATATTTAGCAATTATATCTGTAAAGACCGGAAAAATTTTAAATTATTATTTTAATTAAATATTTATTTTAATTAAATATTTATTTATGTCAGACTTGATCCGTTAATTCGAAAATTTTAAAAAAATTTTGTTCTGGAGCCAACGACTTATTTAAATTCCTTTGAACAATTCCGGCATAAACTTGTACTCAAATTAAATACAAAATAATTCCGCTTTATTTTTCCTAGACTTGAAAATATTTTCGGATTTCGTTATTTAATTCGGATTCGAATATCTATTTTAAATTTATTTTAAATCGAGTCTGGTTAAGATCGAAAAGCGGGTTTCGGGATTTATTTTCGGGTATAATAGTTGACTTTAACCACAATTAATGCCTTAGCCATCCCCTACCCCTAGCTCGGTTGCCTAGCCTGTCCCCCCCCCCCCATCCATTCATACATTCATGCCCTTCATTTCTTTCTTCAATATACACACACCTCCTCCTGTACTCTCCCATCTCCCTATTTGTAGCTGCAACCCCTTTTCTTTTATTTTTTTTTCTTTTCTTCCCTTCATATCTCACCCCACCCTCCTGCACTCCTCAACCACACCAGCCCGCCACCACAGAAGCCCCTCCGCTTTCCTCCTCCTTTTCGCCGAGATCACCATCACCGCCCCTGTTTTTCGAGGGCAGCCCAAGCATATCCGCACCACCACCAAACACCTCCATCTCCCACCTTTTCTGAGCAACACCACAGAGCACCTTGTGCCCTGTTTTTCAATCGCCCGAGGCCGCCCAGGAACTCCCCAGCGTCGCCGCCATCGTACCCCTTGTGAATCGAGTTCCGACGAAGCCTCGAAGACACTCGGTGAGCCTTTTTGCAGCCTCCTCTTCTCGATTTCTTTCCTTCTAGGCCTAGTACCCTTGTTACTCCTTCATCTTTGAACTCCGGCGGGAGAAGAGAGAGAGAGAGGGTGGTCGGAGACGGAGAAACGAGAGGCCGAGGGCGGCGAAGCCGTGAGTGCGAGAGGGTGTGGGCAAGGGAGTTGAACAAGTGCGGGCCAGCGGGGTGTAAACGAGGGAGAGAGTGTGAGAGGGTGGTGAGGTCGAGCAGGGTGTTGCCGGAGAGGGAGCACGGGAGCGAGGGAGCCAGGGAGGACAACCCGGGGCGAAGGCGGAATGAAGAGCGAGAGGACTCGGGGTTTGAAGATGGTGAGTGGGGCCCGCTTTTTCTTTTATTTATATATTTATTTATTTCAAATTTGTCTTTGCAACAATTGAAGGGTTTGTGGGCCGGGAGTGGGCTGGGCCAAGTAAATGGATCCGGGTTTGGGTTGGATATGGGATTGGGCCTTTTTTTTTTATCCGGGCTGAGCTTTCAACTGGGCCTTTTCTTTTGTTTTGGGTTAAAATAAATTTAAGGTTGTTTTGTTTAATCATTTTCCGGTTATTTAGTGATTTAATTGATTTATTGATTAAATTTTATTTATTATATATTTAATTGTTATTACTAGTTATTATTTCTGATTTATTTAATTAATTAATTAATTATGATTTATTAGTTACTTAAATTATTTATTGATTTGATTTGGTTGAATATGATATTAAATGGTTGAAATTAAAAGTATATTACTTGGAATGATGTATTGCTAAGTATGTATTTAAATACTTGATGATTAAATGTCGGAATCTATATAAATAATGATTTTTAGATAAACATGTCGGGATCGTTTTAACAATGTAATTTTGAGAAATTGGTTTAAAGGTTACTTAAAGGTTTAATTAGTTGTTCAAATTATATTTTTATGATTATATGTTTATGAGATATTGATGATGATGATGATGATGATGATGATGATGATGATGATGATGATGTTATGACTTATCATCGATGTATAGATTCTGTGTAGCGGTAAATGGGTCCTATATGCTTTAGACTGATATTTTGTATGCATTAAAATTGTTAGGTGGTCCGTGACGTGATTGGCTTGCTTACTGCTGGTTTATTGCTTTTGCTGATCTGCTACTCCAGGTAAGTCCTTCGGGGCTTACTCAAGTAAGAACCTCATGCCTGATGTGTCATATAGTATGTAGGCATTATAATATCATTTCATGTAGTAGCATGCTTAGGTTCTGCACTAACATACGAGCATATGTATTCTGAATGCGATTGGTAGAAACGGCTGTAAGTTATGAGTCTAGAGTCGTTGCTAGGGTCATAGGACAACCCAGCTCTATCGGGTTTGTCCTGATAGAGTCATCTGAGAGCATGATTTACTGAGTTATATATATATATATATATATATATATATATATATATATATATATATATATATATATATATATATATATATGACTGCGGCGGTGACCGAGTGTCCCACCCCGGCTGAGGTGTAGACTGAGGCATGAGATATACTGCGGCACCGACCGAGTCGTCTGGCCCCGACTGAGGCAGACATCCGACCCCGGTTGAGGTACGGATTTGAGAGAGATACCCGCCCCGACCGAGGCATGGGTTTGAGAGATTGGGACATGCCACTTGGAATTCTGTGTGGGCCCATTTACTACATTTTTGTCATTATATATGAATTGTCAACATGCTTGCGTGTTTAATATTTTAGTAATGCATTAGATCATTTTCATTTAGGCTTAGAGCGTATTATATGTCCTCAGCGAGGTCTTCAGGGTCCGCATGAGTGGCTCGACCTTGACTTCGTGGTTAGTTTAAGGTACCCGTACCCTTGCTTGATCATGTGCTGTTGTGGCGGGGGATATCTTATGGCGCAGTGAGAGGGAGAGTAAAACCGACTTGAACTCCACACTTTTGCTACTTATTTCCTCGTATTTGGTTTTGACCCGGCCATGCCGTGGCAACTTGTATTTTGATATATCCTTCTTTATGCCTTCGAACTTAAAACGTTTTGAGCGACTTAGGCAAGTGGGACAGGTTCGGGGGACCTAACGGCCCTATCGCGAATTTTAGGGTGCGAAATCCCTTCTTTGATCACTAAAACTTTGTTTTGAAACTCAACCCGTACTCGAATTGCAAGATCCGAATGAAGGTATTTAATCCTTCGAAACGTAACCCGAATATTTATATTTGGGCCGTTACAAAGGTGGTATCAGAGCTTGGGTTGCGCGATTCGAGTACAAATGGGTTGAAGTATGATTTTGAGAATCGCCCAATGTTTTCAAAGGATTTTGAAGAGTTTCAAAGGGCAAAATGAATTTAATATGGCTAAATTAATGAACAAAGCTTAAGAAACTTGACTTAAAATAAGGAAAATCAGAACAAGGGGAATCGAGTGGGTAGAAAGGCGATAGACCATCCCTATTGGATGTAGACTTGGAAAAGGATAGGCAAAACTTAGCTTTGTACTTTACAGAGGACCTGGGAGACTTCAAGGATTTTGCACCGTGGCGGTTGGAGTAGCGGGGTAGGATATAGAGGTCGAGAGGGTAGTTGCCCCTCCGGTCAGTTGCCCCTCGAAGGGCAGCTTCTAGATAGATTCTGTGGTTTTATATAAATCGGGCCTGAGGGCGATCCCCCTCGAAGGGGATCTGATTATAAACTGTTGAGTGCTTATGTGCTAGATGCCTTGTCTTGACATTCCTCTTCATGTGTTTCTTCCCTCAGTCTAGGATTTCATTTGATATCTCCTTGGGAAATGTCGATCATATGGGTGATCTTTTCACATCCTTCATTCATTGGCGTCATGATCCTTTCAATTTTTCATTTTACCTTTTCCTACCTTCCATCCATATTGTCAAATGATATTTTATTGGCCTTCTTTTCCTAATATTATATATATATATATATATATATATATATATATATATAAAATCTTTCATGGGAAATCGGGTTGGTAATCTCACTACATTCATGGTTCTTGTTCAAGTGCATTGATTCCTTAAGTGCCTGATATGAGAGTAGGAATGTATGAGACTTGAGGATATTTTCTAGAGTAAGGATGGGAGTGATGGATTAAGGAGGTCGGAAAATTTTGTGCAGAATATCTAGAACTATCCGAGTGAAAGATATTGAGGTGCTAATAGTTATAGGCAACGGAAATCTGTGCTTGTGACATCTTAAGAGAATTGAATAAATAAGGCATGGAAAATTTGGGAAATTTAGAATAGGACGGCATGTAAGGATCGTAATCGTTTGGGATCGTAGCAGAGTTTTGAGTGATAGTTGGCGTTTCGAGTAAATATGTATGAAATTTGGGAAATGCGATTTAGTTCATGAGTGCTCATATGACTTACTTAGGCAAACCTCATGTGTGGATCAGTTGAGAAGAGATGCAGTAAGGGTTTTGCTAAAAGGTTCAAGATTGGGGAGCTTTTAGATCTTTGGGTGAGTTTGGGATTTTATTACTAAGAAAGAAAGGGGATGAGGTTTTGGAATAATTAATCTCGATCTGTGATAATTGGGTAAAGTATTAAATTAAGGTTTTAGGTGAGTGAATAGGAAAATTGGGATCGTGAGCTTGGGACCGTACTGAGTAATTGGGGAACTTGCTTGACTTGCGTTATTAGGTTCTTCATGATGAACTTTGGGTGAGTTGTAGGCCCTTGAACTTTTGCGAGAATCGGTGAGGGACCTAGAGGTTTGGTTTTACGGAGAGTGAGACGTACTAGGACCTGGGGTTCGGAATATGGCATGTGTCTTCTTGATGCTCATTTACATCTTGTTGAATACTTCTATGCTACGTGATAAGTCGTTGCCTTCATTCCAGCAATCATGGTGGACACCCGACATGGACCGACGGGGCATGGAGGCCCCGTACATAGGGGTAGAGGACGACCCCGTCGTAGGACATCTACTGTTTCGGCCGACGCTAATGCTCCGACACCCGAGGGCGGCGAGACTCAGGTCCCCCTTCAGCAGACCACACCGGGGCAGATGGATCGAGCTGCGATCCTGGAGGTATTGCGGGAGTTTCTTGGGGAGTCACAGTCTGCAGCACCCGGGGCCCAGATTCCTATCGAGCAGCCTATAGCACCTGAGCCCGCTCGAGCTATTCCTATGGCCGTTGCGCGACCTGAGAAGCGCATCGACTGGGTGAAAGTCATGGGGCAGTGTCACCCACCGCAGTTCTCAGGAGACGCCGGAGAGGATGTCGAGATGTGGTTCCGTCAGCTAGACGGGATCTTCGACCATATCGATGCGCCAGCTACAGAGCGACAGAGGCTAGCAGCAGGACATCTGTGGAATGACGCCTTTGATTGTTGGTCCGTGTACAAGACGGAGCAGACCGAGTGGAGTTATGATGCCTTTCGGACTTTGATGCTGAAGGAGTATAGTCCCCCGGGGACTCAGATTGCTCGCGAGGTGACATTTTATCGTGGTGCCTACAACCCGTCTCTCTCCGTTGTTGATGTTGTCCGCCAGTTCAAGAAGGAGCTGGTTTACTGTGCACACCTGTGTCCGACTGACGAGAGTCGCATTCGATTGTTGTCGATGAGGTTGTCACCAGCGGTATTACTGCATGCTTCTAGTCTGGGCGCAGTCTCGTTCGATCGTTTCCTGGAGGTGGTTCTTCTATACGATCAACAGCGCATTCTCTCTGATGCTGCTTATGCTTCCTCCCTTTCTGCGAGGAAGAGGCCGAGGCCTGATGAGACTAGGGGACAGAAGAGACCCAGTGGAGGAGGATTTAGAGGAGGATTTCGGGGTGATACATCGAGAGTACCATTTGCACCACCAGCTCAGAGCGGAGAGATTAGAGCCCGAGCTACATGTTATGGATGCCATGAGGAGGGACACGTTCTGCAATCTTGTCCGAGGAAGCACACTCTGTGTTTTTCATGCGGGACTCGAGGGCATCGATCTCATCACTGCCCCAAGACTGGAGGGACACCATCTGCACCAGTCCCAAGACTTTCGGAGGCTCCTAGGCCACCACTACTGGCCCATCCTCAGAGTCAGGGGAGAGGATTTGTAGCTAGCCGAGGGCGAGGAGGTAGAGGATTCCAGGGCGACGAGGGCCGTGGTCACGGAGGACGGTCATTAGGAGGGCAAGATGTCGGCCTGCCCCCACCACCCCGCGTTTATCAGATGAGCGCAGAGGAGTATTCCGCCCCTCCTACTGCAGGTAGTGCGATTCTACATGATTGACTTTGTGTTTGACTGTATGCTTGGTTGTGACTCTGTGAGTGATATTGATGTGCGGATTTCCATGTTTTTATGATCTATTGATATATGATGGGTTGATGTTAGAATTTGACACGTTTATAGGTTTTATCATGGCGATGGATTTTGATGAAATGATATTCTGAATTGTTAACACTTGGACCTTGATGTGAGATAGACTTGAGGAATTGAACCTAGGACGTGGAATATGAGATTAGCCCTTAGAGGTGGATGACTCCACCCTTTGATGTTCTAAAATTGCTTGACTAACGTCGGATTTGAAAGATTTTGAACGGTACTCAAAGGGACTAACTTGGATTTTGAAAGACCAAATGCGATCGAGAATTTCAACGATTTTGAGGCAAATTGTTTTATTTATTTATTTATTTATTTATTATTATTATTATTATTTATTTTATTTATTGCGAAACCTTTTTGAAACTTACCTGTTTCGGGTAAATCTATAATACTTCACGAAGTGGATACAAGCATTTTATGGGGGAGCTTGTAGGGTGCTTGCTAAGACCTAGTGATGATATTGTAGTACTTTTACAATTGTGGCACTTCTGAAAAGTCGAAGCGAGGATGTGATAGGGGCGCTTATTGCATACTTGTCAAGATCAATTGGAGATGTCACAACCGTGACTAGGATGTTGTGAGAGTCCCGGAAGACGCATCCGAGATGATTGCAAGATCTTTAGACATGGTCCTTGGACTCGCGTTTTAAAACTTCCTCCTCTTACTTTGAAGTAATATTAGTCTCGGGGACGAGACTTGTTTTTAGAGGTGGATAATGTAAAGACCGGAAAAATTTTAAATTATTATTTTGATTAAATATTTATTTTAATTAAATATTTATTTATGTCAGACTTGATCCGTTAATTCGGAAAATTTTAAACATTTTTGTTCTGGAGCCAACGACTTATTCAAATTCCTTTGAACAATTCCGGCATAAACTTGTACTCAAATTAAATACAAAATAATTCCGCTTTATTTTTCCGAGACTTGAAAATATTTTCGGATTTCGTTATTTAATTCGGATTCGAATATCTATTTTAAATTTATTTTAAATCGAGTCGGGTTAAGATCGAAAAGCGGGTTTCGGGATTTATTTTCGGGTATAATAGTTGACTTTAACCACAATTAATGCCTTAGCCATCCCCTACCACTAGCTCGGTTGCCTAGCCTGTCCCCCTCCCCCCCCCCCCCCCCCCCCCCCCCCATCCATTCATGCCCTTCATTTCTTTCTTCAATCTACACACACCTCCTCCTGTACTCTCCCATCTCCCTATTTGTAGCTACAACCCCTTTTCTTTTATTTTTTTTTCTTTTCTTCCCTTCATATCTCACCCCACCCTCCTGCACTCTTCAACCACACCAGCCCGCCACCACAAAAGCCCCTCCGCTCTCCTCCTCCTTGTCGCCGAGATCACCATCACCGCCCCTGTTTTTCGAGGGCAGCCCAAGCACATCCGCACCACCACCAAACACCTCCATCTCCCACCTTTTCTGAGCAACACCACAGAGCACCTTGTGCCCTGTTTTTCAAGCGCCCGAGGCCGCCCAAGAACTCCCCAGCGTCGCCGCCATCATCCCCCTTGTGAATCGAGTTCCGACGAAGCCTCGAAGACACTCGGTGAGCCTTTTTGCAGCCTCCTCTTCTCGATTTCTTTCCTTCTAGGCCTAGTACCCTTGTTACTCCTTCATCTTTGAACTCCGGCGGGAGAAGAGAGAGAGAGAGGGTGGTCGGAGACGGAGAAACGAGAGGCCGAGGGCGGCGAAGCCGTGAGTGCGAGAGGGTGTGGGCAAGGGAGTTGAACAAGTGCGGGCCAGCGGGGTGTAAACGAGGGAGAGAGTGTGAGAGGGTGGTGAGGTCGAGCAGGGTGTTGCCGGAGAGGGAGCACGGGAGCGAGGGAGCCAGGGAGGACAACCCGGGGCGAAGGCGGAATGAAGAGCGAGAGGACCCGGGGTTTGAAGATGGTGAGTGGGGCCCGCTTTTTCTTTTATTTATATATTTATTTATTTCAAATTTGTCTTTGCAACAATTGAAGGGTTTGTGGGCCGGGAGTGGGCTGGGCCAAGTAAATGGATCAGGGTTTGGGTTGGATATGGGATTGGGCCTTTTTTTTTTATCCGGGCTGAGCTTTCAACTGAGCCTTTTCTTTTGTTTTGGGTTAAAATAAATTTAAGGTTGTTTTGTTTAATCATTTTCCGGTTATTTAGTGATTTAATTGATTTATTGATTAAATTTTATTTATTATATATTTAATTGTTATTACTAGTTATTATTTCTGATTTAATTAATTAATTAATTAATTATGATTTATTAGTTACTTAAATTATTTATTGATTTGATTTGGTTGAATATGATATTAAATGGTTGAAATTAAAAGTATATTACTTGGAATGATGTATTGCTAAGTATGTATTTAAATACTTGATGATTAAATGTCGGAATCTATATAAATAATGATTTTTAGATAAACATGTCGGGATCGTTTTAACAATGTAATTTTGAGAAATTGGTTTAAAGGTTACTTAAAGGTTTAATTAGTTGTTCAAATTATATTTTTATGATTATATGTTTATGAGATATTGATGATGATGATGATGATGATGATGATGATGATGATGATGATGATGATGATGATGATGATGATGATGATGATGATGTTATGACTTATCATCGATGTATAGATTCTGTGTAGCGGTAAATGGGTCCTATATGCTTTAGACTGATATTTTGTATGCATTAAAATTGTTAGGTGGTCCGTGACGTGATTGGCTTGTTTATTGCTGGTTTATTGCTTTTGCTGATCTGCTACTCCAGGTAAGTCCTCCGGGGCTTACTCAAGTTAGAACCTCATTCCTGATGTGTCATATAGTATGTAGGCATTATAATATCATTTCATGTAGTAGCATGCTTAGGTTCTGCAATAACATACGAGCATATGTATTCTAAATGCGATTGGTAGAAACGGCCGTAAGTTGTGAGTCTAGAGTCGTTGCTAGGGTCATAGGACAACCCAGCTCTATCGAGTTTGTCCTGATAGAGTCATCTGAGAGCATGATTTACTGAGTTATATATATATGACTGCGGCGGTGACCGAGTGTCCCACTCCGGCTGAGGTGTGGACTGAGGCATGAGATATACTGCGGCACCGACCGAGTCGTCTGGCCCCGACTGAGGCAGACATCCGACCCCGGCTGAGGTACGGATATGAGAGAGAGATACCCGCCCCGACCGAGGCATGGGTTTGAGAGATTGGGACATGCCACTTGACATTCTGTGTGGGCCCATTTACTACATTTCTGTCATTATATATGAATTGTCAACATGCTTGCGTGTTTAATATTTTAGTAATGCATTAGATCATTTTCATTTAGTCTTAGAGCGTATTATATGCGCTCAGCGAGGTCTTCAGGGCCCGCATGAGTGGATCGACCTTAACTTCGTGGTCAGTTTCAGGTACCCGTACCCTTGCTTGATCATGTGCTGTTGTGGCGGGGGATATCTTATGGCGCAGTGAGAGGGAGAGTAAGACTGACTTGAACTCCACACTTTTGCTACTTATTTCTTCGTATTTGGTTTTGACCCGGCCATGCCGTGGCAACTCGTATTTTGATATATCCTTCTTTATGCCTTCGAACTTAAAACGTTTTGAGCGACTTAGGTAAGTGGGACAGGTTCGGGGGACCTAACGGCCCTATCGCGAATTTTAGGGTGCGAAATCCCTTCTTTGATTTCTAAAACTTTGTTTTGAAACTCAACCCGTACTCAAATTGCAAGATCCGAACGAAGGTATCCAATCCTTCGAAACGTAAACCGAATATTTATATTTGGGCCGTTACAATATCGGTATCATAACACATCATAACATGCTTATTAGATTAAGATCTCACCATAGATTATATGTAACATTATATCAAAGCAGCATTGTCGAATCATAATTTATATTCACTCAAATTATCAAGTCATTCATTAAGTTAGGCAAAGTAGGTCATGTACCCAAGATTTCCCAAAATTCTTTTAAAATCTCAAGTTAGATCAATCATTATCCAAAACACTTTCCCAAATCATACTTGACCCAAAAATCCATTTACAAAGCATTACCCTTTAAATCAACTAATTTTATTATTTTATCAAAACAAATCCGACAAGGTTAGGATATTTTCAAAATTCCTCTTTTAAATCTTATTAAATCCAATTCCATTTACCAAATCAAGTTCTAACCTTTAAAACCTTTTTTCCAAATTTTTTTTAAGATCCAAGTCTCATAATATTATATTTTGAATCACCATAATATTTTATAATGTATTATATTCTATTTATTAAATATTTTATATAAAAAATACATTAGTCTTAAAAATCCCCTTTTATACTTTCACCAAAAGAAAATTAGGCTCAAAGAGGGAAAAAGGCCCAACACCTTTCTCTCATTTTTGGATCCAAGAGACCCAAAACCCATTCTCTTAAAAAACCGGTCCAACTGATTTTCAATAAAAAATATTGTTGAACTGAATCCCTTTAAAAAGAAAAATAGAACCGAACCAGGAGAGTACTGCTCATATCCTTCTACTTAGCTACTGTCGAGACGTTGGAAAAAGGAAGGGAAAGGAGAGGGCTCGCCAGAGGTGGGCTTGAACTCCGACCATTCAATCCCGACACCAAGGCACTAAATCGACCAGAAAGGAGGAGAAAGAGAGTGCTCACCGAGGGAACATGCCACTTGGCATTCTGTGTGGGCACATTTACTGCATTTCTATTATTATATATATGAACTATCAGCATGTTTTATGTGTTTAATTCTCGTACTGCATTAGAGCATCTTTATTAGGTATAGCACATACTATATGGCCTCAGCGAGGACTTCATGTCCCGCATGCGTGGCTCGATCTGATTCCTTTCTCCGTTCTTCTTTTAAAGGTTTGTCTGCAGATCTTTGAGTGTTTAATGCTACTTGGCAGGGATGTTCCTTATGATATTGTATGAGCGAGAGGCTAACTCAGACTCCATTTTACTTTTGGGATTTCTTACTTGATCGTATTTTGGTTTTGATCCGGCTCCGCCATGGCAACTATATATGTATCGTATTTATGTTTGCTTACATTTCGAACTAAATCTGTTTTGCGCGACTTAGAATCTTAGGACAGGTCTCAGTCCCCAATGGACCCAACAGAGTTTTAGGGTTCCGAAATCCCTCCTTTCAACCTAACTCTTTGGTTTTGAAACCTCAACTCATACTTGGATTGCAAGATCCGAACGAAGGTATCCGAACTTCGAAACATAACCTGGATTTTATAACTCGGGCCGTTACAGACAATGTGTCAAATGAGAGGGGGGCACATGACCCCCTAGTCCCCTCCTAGCTCTGCCCATGTTCATACCACTATTATTTGTTGTTTGTATGCTAAGGAAAAAAATATTTATTTATGTAGAAAAAAAATAAAAATAAAAATAAAGGCATATCATTATATATATAGAGATGGATGTAAATCTTTGCCACATTACCCATGGTCACGACCTTTGGAACAATCTTAGGTATTTTTAACCTCATTCGATTGGATGGTTTTAGCTTTTTTTTATACAAGGCAAAAATTTGGGTGTGGGTAAACCATATCCCAAGGCGTCTTTGATGATGAGGTCTTTGATCTCCATAGGATAACGCGCTGCAGCAAGGGGCGAGCATCCAATCAGATGTTCTTGGCTGACGACGGGTATACTAGACGCATCCGAATGTTTTCTTGTTTTAAAAAAAAGATAGATGTAAACCAGAATCGGACCTGATCCAACCCGAATAAAAGTACTTGAGCTTTAGTCAAAGCCCATCAAGATCCACTAATTTATCAACATACGGTTTTATTCAAGGTTACAAAAGACATATTACACTTTGTAGTGTTACTGTTACATTAGTTGCACTTGCAACCAATAACTTAATTTTCACTACCACACAAAATAAAAGTTTGGATCAGCTGTAACACCAGATATTACACTTGCATTTAACATATTTATAAAAGAAAAATTCTTATTAAAAATTATGGATAATTAAAAGATTGATTATCTTAAAAATAATCCTTTATTTTTCTAAAACATATATTTTTAAAATAAAAATTTATAATGTATATAGACTATAAAGATAATTTTTTTAATATGATTTTATACCCGAAATAATGAAGTATAAATATAACAAACAAAATTTATAAATAAAACATGCAAAATGTTACATGGATCTGATCCAAACGTCACAAAATGACACCACCATTGTATATGGTGACATAGGATTTGAGACAGACACACACACAAAAAAAAATAAAGTAGCGAAATCAAAGATGAAGGTTTCCAGTTTCCACTAATTTTGATTGAGAAAGATGAAACAGTATGTGATAGTACTGTTGTACTGGAGTTGTACATCGATAAAAGTAAACAACAGCAACAAATTAATTACTCCGTCAGATTTAAGGATGAGTAATAAAATTAAAGCTTGGTGGAGATGTGAATGGTGCGAGCCTTGGATTGCTTTGCAGAGTCGTCTTTGGGAACCAGAATGGTGAGAACTCCATTCTCCAGCCGGGCTTTGATGTGTTCCACCTTCGACTTGTCAGGCAGCTCGATCGCTCGGTGGAACCCCCCGGCCTTCGCCCTTTCCACCGAGTGCCATACGGTGTTGTCTTGGGCATCCTCTTTCTCTTTGTCCTTTCCTTGCCCTCTGATGTGGAGTACGTTCTCCTCATCCACCTCCACCTTTATGTTCTCCTTCCCGTACCCTGTTAAATGTTAATTTTATCCCTCTTACTAAATCAATCAATTTAAACTTCCATCTGAGACTCTGAGAGGACAAATTAAATTCAAATCCATCAGTAGAGTACCTGGAACATTGAGCTTGAAGCAGTGGGAATTAGGCGACTCCAACCAATCCATGGGAGGATTGAGGCCTGGGATTTCAAATCGGCGACCCCATGAACAGCCGCCTGAATGGATCGCCCATGAAGCTTGTAGCCATTCAAATCTCTCTCTCTCTCTCTCCCCCCTCCGGCAAGGTATCTCCCTCTACCGTGTTTATGGTATTTGATAAGAACAAAAGTCGGGCTGGGGGTTGGGGCCTAGAACCTTCTATCTCTCTCTAGTCATTGGACGTCCTTCTCCTAGCCTCCATTTTTTTTCTTGGAAAGGGAAATTCCCTTTCTCTCTCTTTTTTAAAAGGAATAAATTTGAGATATTAGATAACAAAAACTCTAGTATGTTATTGTGACTCAAGAAACTCATGAATCGACAAACAAACACTACTAGAATACTGTAATTAGATATCATGCAATTTAAGTCTGTCAAGAAATTAACAGATGTTAAATTATTCTATTACATCGCTAAAAAATTTTGTGATGTGTAACAGTTTACACAATTGTCAAATATTGGGACATATGTGAAATTCTTAGTTATGAAAAAAGCTAAACGCATGCGAATAGGGAAAAAGGCGCGGGATGAAAAAACTTGGAAAAAATTTGAAGCGGGCTTTGGAGGTAAGTTTAAACACTTAAAAAAATTGAACTTTCCTTTTTCACATGTAGCAGGTAAGACTTAAACAAATTTCTGACCCACTTCCCTTCTTTAATTTCTCTCTCCCCACACATTCAACCTAGCTAGGTCGTTCTTCCTCTCTTCTCTCCAGTCCAGACCTGAGCCCCCAAATCCTCAACCGAATCTTCACCTCTCTCCAGATCCGACCTTCCTCTAGCTAGCTCCGACGACCCTCCTCCTTGGTTCAGTTCTTTCTTCTTCCTTCTGTCGTCATCTCTCTGAAGCTTATCCCGACGACTCAGCCGCTTCGAACCCTAACAGGTAAGCACTCTCTCGCCTTTTGTAGATCTGGTCGCTCTCTTTCCTCTCAACTTTTTTATGGATCTATCTTCCCCTTTTCACATTAGAGTTGGATGGATTTAGTGATTCTTCACTAGATCTAAGTTGTTTTACTATAGATCTGGTAGTTTTGACTCCTTCCTCCGTCATCTTCCATCAATTTTGATTTGGTTTTTTTTGTTTGGATTTTCGAGACCGAAGGAGGAAGAGAAAAGATGGGCGAGAGATAGCCTGCAATGTCGCTCTTGGCGGCGCTATCATCGGTCGGCGCCGTTGGTAAGCTCTTCTTCTTCTCTCTCTTAAACCCTAGACTATAATGTCAGCTTTGATTTATGTTATTATCATGAATGAAAAAACCCTCGCTTTTGATTTCTTCTTCAAACTCTGCATATTCGAAGATCTGTGTCAACCACCGCCACCACTACCACTCTGGCCCACCGCCGCCACCACTACCGCCACCTCCGCCTTTCTTCTTTCTCTCGACTTTCATTCTCGGCTACCAAACCTCACTACTTTCTCCTCAGATCTGAGACCTCTCTCCCAATCCTTATTCCAAACCCACAAACACCTTTGGAAGAGATGAGAAGCTATCATCTATAGATTGTATCTCTCTCCTAATCACAGATCTAAGGTCTCTCTCCGCAGATCTGACCCCTCGATCTCTCCATAGATTTGACCTTTCTCTCACCTCTAAATCTCTCTCTCTCTCTAAATCCCTAGTATTTGCTTAATTTTTTTTATTCGAGTGTTGATCGTTTGTCATTTGACTGGATTGTCGTAGGTTCTTGACAAATTAAGGATCTGGACTTGAAAAATCCCATTTCTATTGATCAAAATTCCATTCATGTGTTCAAACTTAATGTGGATAGTTAATTATCTGATTTGGGTTTTGGGATCTTTTGTTACTTTGAGATTAGATTGGAAACATTTGCTTCAGAAATTAGGGTTTAGGACTTAAAAAAATCTATTTCAACAGATGAAGATTCGTTCCTCTGTTCACGATTTAGCAGCAAAGCAACTAACAACCTAGCTCATACATTTTACCACTAAATCAAAATGGTTTAACTTACATTTGATCTGATGACTAGAAAAGACTCTTCTAGCAAAGGTGCCACTAGTATCAACATGATCCGTTTCTTGAAATATATCAAGGCAAATATTCTGAAATGCCTCATAAAATGACTTGTTTGATGATACCTTGTCAAATCAGTCTATTTTAAATTTGAGCTCTTGTGTATTGTTTATCATCTTTTTTTTGTTGTTGTTAAGACTTGCTCTTGTGATTTTATGAATGCTTTTGTTGATCCTGTGAGGCATTTACTTATGATTATTGTAAGTAATTCTTATTTGATTTAGTCTACATTGAACATTAAAGTAATCTAAATGCAGTCAATTAAATATTAGTATGTTAAATGAGGTAATTCAAATGTCCTAGCTGAGTTCTATTGCTTTTGAACATTGAAAACATTACTGGTTTGATTGCAAACCAGTGTCAATATTTTATTGATTATTATTTCGAACACTAAATTTTGAGTAAATTTTGGGATTACAAACGACTTCAGAATTCTCCAGTAGACTTCAAATGTTATTGAAAAGAAATGAGCTAAATATTAACTATTTTTTATGGATCTGCAGTATGTTCTGTATGTACATTTTAATTTATTAAGCTATTCCAGCTCATCCGAAGCCACTTGGCCATGAAGAAACTTATCAAGCATTCACCTGCGTTTTCTGAACAGAGAAAGAAAACCTTTGCTTGTATTGTTGTTCAGATCGAAGAAGGATTGGTTAGCTCTTATTGTTGTTCACAACAATGTATGGTTGCTTTTTGTTCCCTTCTATTTCGGTTCTAAATTTGATTTTGATAGAGGTGACATGTGCTGTCTGCTAATCTGATGATATTTCTCTTCTATTTGCTTTAAAAAGTATAGTGTATTATCAATGTTTGATTCTCTTCTATTTGCTTTAAAAAGTATAGTGTATTATCAATGTGCTGTCTGCTAATCTGATGATATTCCTCCTTTTTCAGTAGCTGAGTTATCATTATGTGAGGTCACTTGTTTTTTTTAAAACAAGTTTAATTCAGTCTTAATTCAAAAGTTTATTGTTTGATGCTTGCTCTACTGGTTGTTTAATAGAGTCTTCTAGTATGTGAGGTAGATGCTTAATTCAAAAGTTTATTGTTTTGAACATTAGATCTCCCAAATTTATTCTTTAATTGAGAGAACTCTGAAACTTTTTCTTGTTAAGAGTCCTTGTTATGCTCCTTTCCTTTTCCATCCTGTCATGTGTGGTTTAGTTGGATCATAGTTCATGTATCATGGTTGTTGGGATCTTTTTCTATTATGTTCAAGACATCTTAAGCGTTTTGTTTGTAAATTGTGATGCATGCTACTTCCAGTTTATGAGGAAACTGATAATTGTCATATATACTGCATGTTTGCCATATTCAGCCCTTGTCAATTGATTTTATGTGCTGCATTTCTGCATTTTCTGTTTGGTTTAGTCTTTTCATTATATAGCAAAAGAATTTTTGATTTATGTGCTGCATTTCTGCATAAAATTGGTCTGGAGCCCCCCTTTAGCGCTATGAAATTTATAAGCTGTCACTGAACAAATTGACTTCTTATTTAGGGTACCACACACTCTACGACTGGTACAAACAAGTCGAAGGAAAACACTTCCCTGATCCAACTGGACGTTGTGCTCGTATAAAGCAATAGACATGCATTTGGCCTGTATCCAGCATACATCAAGACATCAAGTACCTAATGTCTGCTTTTGACGTCCCTTAGGTGGGCTTAATGTCTCATCTTGTCCAAATGTATTTGTAACATATTTTATTCTTTTACCAGTATATACCAGTTAAATTTTATAAATCTATCTTATTATCAGGTCATGGTTGTAACTCGGAGAAAAATGTATCTTATTAATTGTACGTGTATTGTATGTTTATAAGTTAATCAAAGTACGAATCCTTTCATTTTCATAAGAAAAATTATGTCTTATATCGAACAAATGGTGTTGTGTATCAAACTAAAAAACATCATATTATAAATGAAAATTAGAGTGATTTCATACCTTTGAAATCAAATTATTATTTAAAAACAGATGTTGATATTATTACAGACATCATCCTATTAACCTAAATCAATGTGTAACACACATTTTTTACATTAAAATGCTAACATAAATGGATATGTATTAATAGTAATAACATCATTGTAAAAATAAAAACCGATGTATATATCATATTAATACATCAGTTTTGTACATATTTCATGCGATAGATTATTTTAAAACAACAAAAAATAAAAAATTATATATATGAGTTTAATATAAAAAAAGTAAATATAATAAAAAAAAGTCTATTTTATTTTAATAAATTGATTATTTTAAAAATAGTGATGTAAATGTAAAATTTCGGTTTGGTGTGTACATCTTCAAAAGCTTATAAATGAAAAATAACGAGGCTTTAACAACAAGTGAACATGTCAAAATAAATTTGAGGGGTTGA
This sequence comes from Persicaria maculosa, assembly GCA_963922045.1. Taxonomy (NCBI): domain Eukaryota; kingdom Viridiplantae; phylum Streptophyta; class Magnoliopsida; order Caryophyllales; family Polygonaceae; genus Persicaria; species Persicaria maculosa. The sequence continues at coordinate 9,472,463 of OY998271.1, forward strand.
TTTATATCTATATTCAAAATAAAAATAGATGTTTTACCTCGGAAAAGACATCGGCTTAGAACCGATGTGAAAAATTTGATCTTTTACTACATGCACAATAAGATCGGAAATTATTTTCAAAGACATCGGTTGATAACAGATGTCCAATTGCAGTTTTCTAGTAGTGAAATTATTTGTCATCATACAACAAACACAAAAATTCAAAAAAAATCAAGATGAAAGACAAACTCTATCAACCCCCTATAAAATTCGTCAGCCGTCGAAAAAGGCAATGAAAACCCAAGACGAATCACGAATATCGAGAACACGGGAGAGTAACCCTGAAGCAAGAAGGGGCTTGCTGTGATAGCCAAGTATGTGTTGGAAACCCCAAATTGAAGGTCAAATCAGAGAGAATGGGGAACGGGAACCCAAAGTCAGCCTCAAATCAGGCTGATTGGAGCATGAAGAGGGTGATTTGGGGAAGACGGGTCCGAAATTTAGGGTTTTAGAAAGGGAAAGTGTGCCGCGCATAGGAGGCGTGCTCTTCGGGCTCCCAGGGGAGGGGTATGCTCTTCTCAACTAAGTGAGTTATAGGGAAATTCTCTTTTTTAATGAATAAAATCACTTTTTATTTTTATTTTTCAAAAAAAACTATTCACTTTTAATATTTAACAAAATGTTTATTATTTGATTAAATTGAACACAAAAGTGATAAAACTATCTTTATTTTTAAAATTTAATAAAATCACATATTATTTCCAAAAACTTCATCATAAAATCACCTTTGTTTTAAAAAAATAGAACAAAATCATTACAATTTTTAAAATTGTGTAAAAGATCTACTATTTTCCATACTTTGCAAAAACAAAAAAAACACTCATTATTTGTCAAATATAATAAAAGATTAATCATTCTTATCTTATTAGATTGTATGTACTCCGAACAAAAGAAATGAATAACCCTTTCTTTTATTACATAAGAAGTGGTTTTGCGCCGTTTTTAAAGCATGGAGTAAAGATAGCTCACAACAAACACTACTAAAAAAGCAGGAAATAGCTACAGATGGTTAGCCACGGATTATAGGTGACCCTGTCTTCGTGGCCACTAGCGATGATATTGGCCACGACTGTTTCTGACCGTGGATATATTCGTGGCTAATACTCATCATGGGATGGCAAGCCAGAACATTCGTGGCTAATAGCAACGAACCAGATGTCCGTAGCTGATTTCGTGGCTCGATATGTGGCATTGTCAGTAAATAGCCACAAACGTAGCCACGAATAGGTTGTCGTGGCTGTTTTCGACGCTAATATAGCTACAACACAATATCCGTAGCGAAATCTGTGGCTATTAATAATCGGAAATCAAAGGAACATATGTGGTGAGTGGGCCTTGGGTCACTAATTGTAGGCGGGCCGGATATATGGAATGGGCTATCCGATGACACTAGATCCGTGGCTGAATCCGGGTACAAATTACTCCCAAAATTTTTGGGCTCGGCCCATTAGAAGGTAGCTAGTGAAAGCCCAATTAATCTCAGCCTATTAAATGAAGTGGATTTAGCGACGATTGAATCCGTGGCTAAATCCGTTGCTATTACGGACGAGGTCATTAAAGCGAATTCGTACGTTGACCTGCTTTATGATTGGGTGCATTTATTGGGGCCGACCCACTTGTGTTGTCTTCTAGCTTTGGACAACAATTGGCCATTTGCAAATGTTCAGAAGCACTAATTCATCCCGCGTACGTACGGACGGAGGTAAGTTTAATTTTGAATTTCATTAATTCGGTTTACACATATATATTACATATATATATAATATTATATTATTCCTTTTTAATTTAATTAGAAAAAGGAAAGTAGTGTATATAAGATTATATATATAGGTATAAAAGTAGGAAATGGTTATAATATATATGTGTTTAATTTATTCGGTAGTACTAAGAGTAGCTAGGAAATGGTTGTGTTTTGGAAGAATATTAAGTGTAAATGTTTATATGTAAAAATATAAAATATATTAATAGAATATTAAGTGAAAATGGTTGTGTTTTGGAAGAATGTTAGTGTATATATGCTCAATTATTATAGTTTTATTGAATATTATGTATGTAATTATTTAGAATATTAATAGAAATATATTAAGAATATGAAGAATATTAATATAAATATATTTAGGAATATGTTCAATTATTATAATGTAATTAGTAATGTGCGTTTTATACAGATTGATCGAAATTGATAAAAATATGGACGATCGTATATGGATGTATGATATGTACTTGTCGGATCGTAGAGGATTAAAGCCCGAATACTTCGAAGGGGTGGATAAGTTTATAAATTTTGCTTGTGCTCAAACTTATTATGTTGATGAAGGTAAGATAAAATGTCCAACTCGAAAATGTCAGAATTGTTATTTTGAGAAAGTAGATGATGTGAAGGAGCATTTATACCGCCGTGGATTTATGTTTGGTTATTATCGTTGGACGGCACATGGCGAATCTATTGCACATCCAAACCATGAGCAAATGGTAGGGGGCAACCAGTGGGCTATGTATGATCAGTTAACTGCAGAGCAGATGATGGTCCACTAGTACAAATTATGTCATTAATAGCGAAAATTTAAAAGCGCTTATTCAAAACCGCTATTAATGTATGAGAAGCATAGCGCTTTTTTTAAACAAGCGCTGTGAATATATTTAGTTTATTTTTTAAAAAATATAATTTTTCAATTATAGCGGTTGTATAGAAAAACTGCTATGATTAAATGGGAAGCACAACGGTTTTTTTTAAAAGCGCTTTTAATAAATGGGAAGCACTCAGTTTTTTTTAAAAGCGCTGTAAATGGGCCAAACTTTGTTCCTCCTACATGGTTTAGTCCCTATAATGTCGATGGTGTTCCAAATAATGGAGTTGATGTTGAATTCCAACCAACTAAAGTTAATGAGGTCAATGGAATGAGCGAAGATCCGGTAGCAGTCGAGGAGGATAATCTCTTGTCCACGCGGTTTGAAGATGTGCTAAGAACAGCTGATGAACCTGTGTTTTCTGGGTGTACTACACATACACAGTTGTCCTTTGTGAGCCGACTTATGAGCGTAAAGTGTGAATATAATGTTCCTCAAAGCCTCTTCAATGGGTTCGTGCAATTGTATGATGAAGTGTTGCCTGAAGGCCACAAGATTCCTACCAATTACTATGAAACTGAGAAGGTAGTTCGAAATTTGGGTCTCCCGGTAGAAAGAATAGCCATGTGTCCCAACAGTTGTATGTTGTATTGGAAGAATGATGTCGATGAAGATTCATGTAAGTTCTGTGGTCATGCAAGATATGTCGTGGGTGCTTCAGGGAAGCGTAAGCCACATAAAGTTTTATTCCACTTGCCTCTAATTCCGAGGCTACAGAGACTATATGCTTCTGAGGTGACAGCCATCAACATGACTTGGCATGCAGAACACGTAACAGAGGAGGGAATGATGTGCCATCCTTCAGATGGAGATGCATGGAGGAGGTTAGACACGAAGCATCCTGATTTTGCTTGTGAGCCTCGTAATATTCGGTTGGGTTTATGCACGGATGGTTTTGCTACTTTCAACAAATCTAGTCAGAATTATTCGTGTTGGCCAGTGATTGTCACTCCTTACAATCTTCCACCTCATTTGTGCATGAGAGCTGAGCACATGTTTATGTCGTTGATAGTGCCAGGTCCTCGAAACCCGAAGAAGTTAATTGATATTTGCCTCCAACCTCTTATTGACGAGTTGATGCAGTTGTGGGATGTCGGCGTCATCACCTACGATGCCTCGAGGAGAGAAAACTTTCTTATGCAAGCAGCTTTACTTTGGACTGTCAGTGATTTCCCTGCATATGCTATGTTGTCCGAGTGGAGCACTGCAGGACAGTTGGCTTGTCCGATTTGCATGGAATCAGGGTCTGATGCTTTTCGCCTTGAAAATGGTCGGAAGGCTTGTTGGTTCGATTGTCATCGGAAGTTTTTAGAGATTGATCACCCCTTCCGTAGGAACAAGAAGGACTTCTACAGAGGGCACGTGGAAACAGGTTCGCCACCTCCATTGCTATCAGGGGAGCAGATATGGGAGCGGGTTCGTGATTTGCCAACGGTGATGGAGGATCCTTCTTACAAGTCGGATGACTATGGCATTTCTCAAAAGTGGACAAAACAAAGCATTTTTTGGAGACTTCCATATTGGAAGGACCTTCTAGTCCGACACAATCTCGATGTTATGCACATTGAGAAAAATGTGTTTGACAATGTTTTTAACATTGTGATGGATATCCCTGGGAAGACAAAGGATAATTTGAATGCCCGGAAGGACCTTCGTCTATATTGTTATCGACCTGAGTTGGAGGTAGCTGATGATTACAGGGGTGCAAAACCTAAAGCAATATATACATTGGCAAGAGAGGCGAAGAGAAAGGTGGGTCAATGGTTGAGGACCGTCAAATTTCCCGATGGCTATGCTTCCAATATAGGAAGATGTGTTCAGAGTGACGATTGTAGTCTCAGTGGGATGAAGAGCCACGATTGTCACGTGTTTATGGAGAGACTCTTGCCGATTGCTTTCAAAGAGTTATTGCATCCATCTGTCTGGGGTCCTTTAACTGAGTTGAGTATCTTCTTCCAGACACTTTGTTCGTCGACATTGTCAGTTACTGTCATGGAGCAGCTCATATCCATGATTCCTCTATTGGTCTGCAAGTTGGAGCGTATCTTCCCGCCATCATTTTTTGACTCGATGGAGCATGTCATTGTCCATTTGCCCTACGAGGCCCAAGTGGGTGGTCCGGTTCATTATCGATGGATGTATCCATTCGAGAGATTTTTATTTCAGCTGAAAAGGAAGATTGTCCAAAAGAGTAATGTAGAAGGGTCGATTGTGATGGCGTACTTACGGGAAGAGATAGCTAATTTCTCCGTCCACTACTTCCCTTCACATGTTCCTTCCAAGTTAAGGCGACCCGCGAGAAACGACGTAGATGGAGGTGACGGTTGTGCCTTATCTATTTTCAATTATCCGGGCGAGGGTAGTGGGAAGAAGACAATAAGGTGGTTGACCGAAGAGGACGAGTGGAGGGCCGCACACACATACGTGTTGCTTAACTGTCCGGAAGTCCACCCATACATTGAGTAAGAAAACCTAATCGCACATTTTATTTGCGATATATTGTCCTTAATGTTACATTATTCATTACTTTACTATGGTGCAGGCTATTTGAGAGTGTAATGGGGGATAATGTTGGAGATGAGCTCATTGAAAACGAATTCGCGAATTGGTTTAAGAATTACGTATGTTCATCTTTCCAGAAATCTTCATTATATTTCTTTGTATACATATATAACATATCTTCATGTTCAATTATTTTTTCATGTAGGTCGTAGACAAAGGAAACGGAATTGGGCTAACGGATTTGTTGTGGAGTTTGGGTTGGGGTCCTAGTGTGAAAGGAATTTCTTGGCCACAATACTTTGTCAACGGCTATAAGTTCCACACTCTAGACCATGGTGTTGGGAAATCTACAATGAACAGTGGGGTTTGTGTTCGAGGGACCAACTACGCAACAACTGAATCAGATTTCTTTGGGCTACTTGAAGAAATAATCGAGCTTGAGTACCCAAGTTCACTTGGGAATCCGCTGAAGGTTGTCTTGTTCAAGTGCCGATGGTTTGATCCAACGACACGAGGAACACAAATACATCCAGTATACCAGTTCGTTGAAATCAATCAAAAGAAATTGTATAGAAGGTATGAGCCCTTCGTCCTCGCACAACAAGTTGTGCAAGTGTACTATGTTCAATATCCAGGGGCCTCACGTGACCGGATGGATTGGTGGCATGTGTGCAAGACAAGGCCTCAGAACTGGATAGAGCAGCGATGGGCATCCACGGGTGCAGCCTTCATAGATGCTTATCAGTCCGCTGAAGTCATCACCCCGGAAATCTCTATCGGCATAGCAGTGGACGACTCACCAACAACCTTGCGAGATCCTTCTGGTGTGTTCGAAATCTGCGATGACGGAGATCATGTTGGAGTTGATGATGTCGAGGACGTTGTTCCTTCTGCAGACGAAGAGGAGGACTGTGAGGCCTCCACAAGCGGTCAAGAAGGCTCTGACTAACCCCAGGAATTAAACTAGCTGTTCATGCCAAGGTAAAATCAGTTGACCATAATTCTGACCGAATATGGATTTGTACGTACCTCCCTTTTCGACCTTCTGATTCGTGTGCTTGTTTTCTGACAGGTCTTCAATTCGTAGCATTTGGCCTATGAGGGAATCGAACCCCCATCTTTGTGTGACACACAACGCTCTTCCATTGAGCTAATAGGCCTACAAACTAAGAGTTAAGCTGATTCATTGACTATATGTCTATTGTGTTTAATTATGTTAACTTGAACTGTCTTTTTCAACTTCAAATGCATATGTCGATTGTGTTTATGTCAATTTCACCAACAGAGAACCATATTGGCATTCATCACACATATGAGACTTCAACTGTCTGATTCATGTTCTCTCTTCACATATCAGACTTTATGTACAGAAAATTGACACTCACTGCACTGATAACTCACTCGTATCTATTGAGATTTCAATTGGCACTCTTTATTCCACTGCTAAAGCATTGATGTCTAGATTGTTTCAATTGTAGATTTCAATTTATATGCACTGATCACTCACTGCTAAAGCATTGATTTCAACTTTAGATTTCTAGATCACTTAATGCTAAAGCATATATTGAGATTTCAACCATATACAGTCACTGATCACTCGCATATTGGCATTCACTGATCACTCACCGATAACCAACTTGGATCCAAAAATCGACAGATCAATAAATAGAGGCACAATCATATAAATTGACATCTGATCAACAAAACCGCCTCCACTTGACGACCTAACTGAAAACCACTGGTTTTGGAAAAAAACTGAGCAACTAGAAAAAAATTGGAATACAGAAATTACTTGAGATGCATCCACTTGACGACCCGTTGGCACCATCGATATCGCACAATCACTTGAGATGCATCCACTTGAGCCCGAGATTTTGTTCGCACCATGGCTCTGTTGAAGCGTAGGTTAGAGATGAACAATCACTTGAGATTTTGTTCGTCTGCTGAACCGAAAACCTAATTGGTTTCCAGGATGGGCCTTTTTCAATTTGGGCCTTTCCCAATCCAAACTCTCACTCTCTGAATTTGGGCCTTTCCCAATCCAGTAATTTAGGCCTTCAGAATTGTGAGAGGGATTGTGAAATTTTTAGAGGGAAAGTCAAAATTTCAGAGGGAAATCCAAAATTTCATAAAATTTTATCCAAACCCCCTCGTCTCTCCTCTCTCCTCTCACCTCCAATCCAAACTCTCACTCTCTCCTCTCACCTCTCCTCTCTCCTCTCTGAATCCAATCGATACCCTCTCGTCTCTCCTCTTTGAATCCAATCAAAACCCTCTCCAAACCCTGGCTCCAATCATGCGAGGAGGAGGAACAAGGAGATCAACTTGGAGTAGTGGAGCCACGAGACCACCACTGGCTCCAGCCCGACCAAGTACGAAGGCTCAAGCGGTGCCCTCTCCCCCAGCTGCCCTCTCTCCACCGCCGACCGCTCCATCCCCAGCCGTACCCTCTCCAAACCCTACCTCTCCTACCCGGTCATCCCCCCGGAGACCAACTCCCAAAGCCCCACCTCCCCCGGCTGCCCTCTCTCCACCGCCGACCGCTCCATCCCCAGTCGTACCCTCTACAAACCCTAACCCTCCTACCCGGTCATCCCCCCGGAGACCAACTCGCAAAGCCCCACCTCCCCCGGCTGCCCTCTCTCCACCGGCGACCGCTGCATCCCCAACTGTATCCTCTCCAAACCCTAACCCTCCTACCCGGTCATCACCCCGGAGAGCTCAATCCATTGGCCGCACCACACCAATCTCCTCTCCTCCCACTAAGCCCTCTCCATTGGGGAAATCTCCTACCAAACCACGGTCACGGCTTCAACCCACCCGCCCCTCCCCACCGGTGCCGTCTCCTTCCCAATCGGTGAGCACCCGACCTTCTGCGGCCTCCGAACCCAACGCCTCTCAGCCTGGCCACTCCACGTCTTTTATACACGCTGATGCCTCAACCCAATCTCAACCTGCAGTGGTGTCGAACAACAACGAAGCGGAGGCATCTTCCGGGTCACCGAAGACTACAGGTTCTGCTAACCAGAATGACTCGGCTACCCAAGGAAATGAGGAAGGAAATGAGGAGGAGCATTACTGATGGAACAGAAAAGTCTACATTGAACTGGTTAATGGAACGTATGATCCCTTTTAGTTCCTTATCTGATTTTGTACATGTTCAGTTATATGTTGTTTTAATTTCATAGACTGCAATTTGTGAAAGTTCCTTTATTTATGAAATCTGATGTTGATGTTAGATTAATATTCAAGTGCTATTCATGATGTTGATGTTAGATTTATCTGATGTTGATGTTGAATAGAGATAGTTTATGTTTCTGATTATTCATGTGTGGTTAATTCAAATGGAGGTAATTTCTGTTTCATGTGTGAAAGTTAATGAATTTATGAAATCTGATGTTGATGCTGGATATATCCAAGGCACTGAAATCTGATTATGTTTCATGTGTGGTTAAACTTTCTGTTTCATGTGTGAAAGTTAATGAATTTATGAAATCTGATGTTGATGCTGGATATATCCAAGGCACTGAAATCTGATTATGTTTCATGTGTGATTAAACTTTCTATTTCTGATGTTAATTCAAATGGATATAGTTTCTGTTTCTGTTTCATGTGTGGTTAATTCAAATGATCATGATGTTAGATTATAAAGCAAGTTCTATTTGTGTGCTTGAATTTCTTGCTTCAAAGTGAAGTTTCTGTTTCATGAAATCTGATTTGCATGGAATGACATATTCATTGTATAATGAACAAAAACTCTTCAAATCTTAGTGTCTGATAGATAGTTTTGAATTTGATCATGATGTTAGATAGTTTTGAGTTTTTTTATAAGTCCCTTATGAAGCTTTGATGTTAGATTATAAATCAACTGTCTACTACATATCCAATATAATGCATAGAAACTCTTCAAATCTTAGTGTCTAATACATTCCCAATTGTTTTTGATATGTACCTTATGAAGCTTTGATGCAAGCAATCCTGTATTTGGAGTCCTCACACAGATTATTCACTCCCATTTCGATGGCCCCTACATACGGTGGAGTGATGTTCCTGACACCACCTTGGAGTTATGGTGGGAAATGTTCAAGGTATAAAACAATTCAATAAGATTGTTACTTTGATTAATTAGATGTATGTCTGAATAAATAATGCCCCCTAGTTAATATGTTTGTTCAATATATTCAGGCACGAGCAACTTGGGATGAAACTTTATTCCCGGACTCAGCAGTTCGCAAAGCCTTCAACACTAAGGGAGGGGATCACCTAAGGAACGTCTTCGGGAAGGCTCGCACGGGGAGAACAAAGAAAAAGCCTTCGTGGGTGAAGCAAGTCATATGGGTCAAAATGTGTGAGAGATGGAAAAAGGAGGACAAATTTCTACACCAATCTGAAGTGAACAAGCAAAACAGAGCTGTAGCAACAGAGAGGGGCACACCAATTTTCAGTGGTGGTTCGGTTTCCACAACAGTAATCAAGAAGCGACTGGTATGCACACTTTAGTTGTCCTCTAACATCATTTTGTTTACCCATTTACTCTCTATTCAGTGTATATATCTAATTAATTAAACTAATACAATTGTTTTCACAGAGGGAGGAGCTTGGAAAAGATCCCACACCAAAGCAAACATTTGAACGCTGTCATAGAAAAAAAGATGGTTCTTGGGCGGGCGCTCAGTGCCAAGAAACTGTGGTAAGTTAGTATTTGAAGTTACCCTTAACTACTTAATGCCTTTGATTGTGTGATATGCATGATTTGAACTGGGACTTTTATGCCTTAGAAATTCAAATGTGCATTCAAGTGTTCTTGCTTCTGGTATTGGTTGTGTGATGTGGTTATATCTTGCTTTTGGTATTAGTTTTGGTTTTGGTGTTCTTTACTCCTGTGTAAGGATCTGTTGTTTTAATTTATATATCTTGATTTTGGTATTGGTTATGGATCTGTTGTTTCAAGTGTTTATGTGATATGGTATTTTATAACTTGTTTTTGGTAGTGGTTACAGATTGGTTTTGGTTTTGGTGTTCTTCACTCTTGTGTTGTGATCTGTTGTTATAATTTATGTATTGGTTTTGGTTTTTTCCCTAGCTTTTTCTTCTGTTCCTATGCTGAGTTCTTATGTTCATTTATTTTTATTTCTTTTCTTTTCCTATGTCTAGTTCTGTTCCTATGTTCAGTTCGTTTCATTTTTTTTGTTGTTGGGATCTGTTATTTTCATCTTTTGGTTTTGCTGTTCTGAGCTTGGTTTTTGTTTTTCATTTTCGTTTTTGTGTTCTGAGTTGTTCAATTCATTTTCTATCCACTTCTAGGATAAGTATGACCAGTTGCTTGAGGATGAAATCTTAGATGATGAAGCTATCTCAGAGGATGGATCCCATTCGGTTGACACGAACGCTCTTTGGCTCAAGGCAACAGGTGGTGTGAAGAAAGGCAGGGTTGTGGGCATGGGATCTGAGTCTCAACCTATCATGCAGTCAGCGCATTGCACATAAACTGGTGCCCAGAGTTCTGCAGCTGGTGGTAGTGGCAGTTTGAAGGAGTACATGATGTCTGAACTGTCGACCATCAAGGAAGACTTGAGGAAAGAAATGGAGGATTTGGGGGATCAAGTGCAGACACAGGTGGCCACGAACCTCAGAGAAGAAATGTCTTCCTTTGGAGATCGAATGCAGGAGAAGCTTATCAGCACCATAAAGGAGCTCTACAAGGGCAAACGCCCATCAAAGTAAGCATGGTTCTTTAATGTGCAGTATGTGGTGGTTCGAACTGTTTTATTTTGGTTATCAAAACTGTTGGGAGGTCTATATTTTGGATTGTTGAACTGTGGACAAGCTTGGTTCGTACGTGTGTGTACGTACGTGTATGTCGTAGAATAATTATGTGGACAAGCTAGCTAGAATTATGTGGAGAAGCTAGGTAGAACAATTATGTGCATGGTGTTTCATTTTGTTTATGCACATGCAGTAACTATGACATTATGGTTTAATCATATTTTCCATATCATATATACAATGCATCAAAAATATGGGAATACAAAATGTGAAACAAAATTTGAAAATTAAATGGAAACCATCAATCACGACTTCAGCCTCAAAAGCAGCAATGGCACGAGACCTGGCATTAGCAACAACCCTAGCAATGACAATAATAACAATAGCAACAACCATAGCAACAACCCCAGCAACAATATTACCAACGAAATAGGCACCGAAATCAGCAACCAAATTAGCAACGGAATCAGCCACGAACCAGCCACGGAATCAGACACGAATCTAGACCGATGGCCTATTTGTGGCAACGAAACCATCGACGAAAATGGCAACGACCTTAGCCACAAATTCAGCAATGGCCTAATTCCGAAGCTGAATTCGTTGCCTCAGCCACGAGATTCAAATGTCCATCATTAGCCACGGTCTTAGCCACGACCTGACAATTCGTTGCTAAATCCATTGCTAAACAGCCGTCGCCATTAGTCACGAGGCATATGGCTACGGATGGCCCGCCCGTGGCTATTTCCGTGGCTAAACCGGTTAGCCACGGTCATTCGTGGCCAATGTCGTGGCTATTTTCCGTAGCTATTTCCTGCGTTTTTAGTAGTGAAAGGCCTAATGAACATCATCATTGAAGGTGATAGTCATGACGTTATTAAAGTAATGGATGACCCCGCCAATGTCCCGTGGGAAATCCTCAGAATGATTGAGATGATACGGAGTATGAAAAAAGCTTCAGCAAAATCAAGTTCAAACACTGCTATAGAGAGTCCAATACAAGCGTCAATTATATTGCTAAAGCTATGACTTGTAATATGTTGAACCTCCCTTCAGATCCGGAATTATGTAATATTTTCCTCTTAGAGGATCAAGGATGATCTTTGCTAAATACAGACATCCTACTTATTGCCTACTGTAAAAAAAAAAGCATAAAAGGGTGAATTTATGCAAAATATGGTTTTATAAAGTTTTTTTTTTGTAATTTATAGGTTAACTATTTTTGTTCACATAATAAGATGGTGATTGTGCAAAGTTTTGTAAATAATGAATGGATATTACTGGACAGGTGTGTTACTAAAGGTGAAACGGATTCAGAATCCGTCCATTGGAGGACATATAACACATGCCTCGGGCGCATATGACACCGGTCTCCGGTGCATATAGCACAATCCAGGTCAATACATGGAGCTACTACTAACCACATATCTATACACGAATCAACCAAGAAAAGACTATATTGCCCTTTCTCCTAAGAGCATAATACATTTTATACAATATTATGGAGTAGTAATTATTATTGTTAATGATGATTTCAAAAATGATAAAAAGTTATTCTTGCTGTTTTATAACGATAATAGATCATCATCATCATCCGATTGATGGAGAGGGTCCTTCACAGTAACCGCGGCATTGAAACAGCTGAGTTGGGAGGTTCCTGACATTAATTCTTAAATTGTCAAGTGCTCTATTACACGGCTGCTGCAGTACGCAAAAATCAACAGCATCAAATTCCATTATACTTTTATCTTCACTGTTGGTAATACAAGGATGAACAATTAACAAGGAGAATCGAGCACCAAAATATTTGCAGTGAATTCTGTGTGAATGAATCGTTAAACGACTGGTAATCCTGACAACATATTGCTTGGTCTCATTGTCATCATCTCGCTAATCTGTCTTCAGAGTTTTTGCAATGAAAGACTTGGTGGCCAGTATAGCTGCATAAGCAAAGACGGTAATGGCTAGTCCACCTAGCAGCGTCAGACCGTCATAGAAAGCTTCCTGCATAGTGTAGATTTTAACACCAATTGCATCCCAGTTGCTCTCTGTCCAAACAGGATCCGCCATTTCCATGGGATCAGAAGTGTTTGCAGGTAACAAATTCCAGGACCCGGACTCAAACTTCAGCCTGGTGGAGTATGCTGGGACATACCTGAAACCGAACAATTACCATTGTAAGAATACTCAAAATTTTACTCTAGTGGAATATAGATATACTAGGGAATTTCATGGATTTAAAAGAATTTAGCATTAAAGCAAAAGTATCATAGTAATAGATCAGGATCCTCAAACAAATATCAGATAAACCATCTCGAATCCCTCTTTCAGGACACAGAATAATCCATAAATGAAGCAAATAGGGTTAGCAAATGATTACTTGATCCAAATAGTCCATTTATGCAAATTACAATTCTGACATGGATTGGAAGCAACCATTGTTCTAGTAGAATGATAAATACATGGAAGAGAAGCAAACAAATTACATTTTGGGATTGAAAAGAAAGGCAAAGGAAACCTGTAGTTGCTTGGATTACCTAGTGGTCGACTCAATACAGACCCCCTTCCCATCAACCTCTGCTTTAATACACACTTCACCTGTCCTGTTACAACCTTGTAGACAATTTGATACAGCATTGTCTGCCTTTGTTGATGTCTTATCAGCAAGAAAATTCCATATAAATCTCGCAATATCACTTGAATATCCACGATATGCAGTTGAAGAAGGTTCACCCAGTACAACACCAACATAATTGCTGGGGCAAGTATTGGTTGTTGCGATGTAATTCTTCATAACCCCACAAGAAAGACCAGGGTTGCAATTCAAAAGACAATCCAAGAGCTCGTCAACTAAAGAGGAATTTATCTTGATAGCACTTAGTTCTGAAATGCTCATATTCTTGACATCATTGGCAAGGAGATAGAGAGATCGAGCAAGCAGAGAAGCAGCAGCCACTACAGATGTGGAGTTTATATTCGCTGCAAAGAGACGAGTGTCGGAATTTTCTATAACAGAAACTTGTAGTATGATATATACAGTGCTTGGAATGGAAGTTGAAAACTACAAATAGAATCAAGACTTGACTTACAGATATCATCAAGGTGACTATGATAGTAGTTATTTGTGAATTCGGAGTCAAAATCTTCCATTACTAACCCAGATATATGAGGATTCTGGTAAGGTAGGAAAGTAATCAGAATTTGGGAAAAAGAAATTACATAGATACAAAATAATAACTATCGCATCTCTGGTACGGACTCTCTTCTATGAAGGGTGACAACAGTTTTCATTCAATTGGCAAGGGCAGCTCTAAATGCAAAGGAAAACTCTACATTGAGTTAGAGGTTTCAATGGAAGCAAAACACAGAAATTTATGTCTTCTGATGTGCATTAATACACAATTGTAAAGTAGCTAAACTAAGTTATATAGCAGAATGGAACTAATATATAAAGAACCGTGCATAGCTAGAACCTTGTTTAGAAATGCCATCAAAGAAGATGGAGGTATCCCAGGATTTGAAGCACTGGCTCTAGCAATTTCAACACCTTCAGATTGCAATGTCGCCTGTGCACGATCTAGAGCATCCAAAGTTTCATTTATCATCACGGATTCCTGGAAGGATAACACAAACAACTTTATCTTGCTAGACCTTTATCCCTATTCAATTCCAGTAATGAGAGAGAGAGAGAGACTTGTCAAATTATGTCTCGCTAATTCAATGAACATATCTATCATTAACCATAAATATTCTCTGATTCCATTCATCCTATTACTCTAAACCCTAATTCAATTTTGAAACGGAAATAACTTTCTGGCATCATTATTTGTTAATTGTTATCCTTAATTTTCAGTAGGGCTATGTTCCGAAGGATGCATGAAAAACTTTCATGTTAAGAATAAGAAGGAAAGGAGATCACTCTCGCATTTTTTTAATCTTCTCAACTATGTATCACAAGACAGTAACAAAACCCAAGGATTACAACGTAAAAATCCCATCTGTCAAAATCAAGCATCAGATTCAATTTTACAAATGCTTCAACATTCTCTACTTGTTCCAATTTGCCCCCTTCTGTAATCCATTTGTGAACTCAGATCTACATATTAATCCAAACACATCAGTTATTTATCTCAGTTTCTATAGAGCTCAATGTTTGTGTAAACTACTCCACAAATTGTGTCATTTTTTCCATCAGTTTTGATGCATTTCATCAATTATATATTGTAACAATAATTTTTTTTTAAAAAAAAATAAAACATTTAAAGCATGGTAATATAGCAGAAAATTAAATCTAATTGTACCAAAAGGAAAAAAATACAGAAACATACTCCTGTTGAATGAGCATAAAAAGTCTGGGATCCGTCATGATATCCCTTCCCAATGGATCCTATCTCCATAACCTTTGTCCAGCGTGAAAAATAGACAAAGATAAGCCATTTGAGGAAAACCAGCAAGGAGGGTGAAATAATTGAGACTTTTAAGGGAAAACAAAGGAGACAAACAGCCTTGCAGGCCAATACCATTTCAATCAATGTTTCATTTAGACCTTTGACAGAATCAGTATTGAGATCAAGCTCATGCAAAAATCGCCTGCTACCAAGGTACCCCCAAGATTCGCCAGTCAATACCAGAAAAACAAGCTGCAGAAAAGCCATCAATAATGACATGGTAAATGAGCAAGTATATGACATGCAACCAACAGTAGATGATCAAAATGTTCAATATGCTGGTAAGTATTGATGATTGAGTTGCACATACCTGTTTCTTGATGTTTTTGAAATCCAAAGCACGAGACAGAGCATCAACTGCAGCCAGAAGCGTAACCAATCCCTAAAATATTTCAAAAAATAGTTTTCCCGTTAGTGTTTTGTGCAGATGACATATCAAGGAAACAACAAATCATAAAGTGAAATGAGAATTGGGCTTCAGCATACAGATGTAGTTGAATCTGCACCAAAACTTTTGTCACGGAAAAATGAAGCTGTATCCATGGATGCAATTGTCAAGATAGTAGGCTTTTGCACTTCATTGGAGAGCACATTCATGGGTGGAAGCGATGACCAAACACTGCCCTTCAAGTTGATATTCATGAACCAACAGATGTAAGTAAAAGAACAATTACGGGTGAGACATGTGTCACTTAAAACAATCAAACCACCTGTATCCTCCTAATGGAAGGCAAGTACTTTCTTTCAAACAAGATCTTGAATCATGAGTTCCAGATTTTGTAGTCTGACACATCCAAAGATACGCAAATTATCAAAAAACATTAGAAAGAGATACTTAAAACAAGACATGCTATCATGTTACAGGAAGGGAGATAAGGGAGAAAAGACCTGCATGACAAGATGGAACTCAGCAACATCAATGCTGTAAGCATTCTTCTCTTTCTCATTCTTATGGGCAACCTGAAGTGGCAAGAAGTTCATAATCCCAGAGTATCAAGAGGTAGGACTAAACAAATTAAACATCATAGTATCATTGATGCAGACACTGATTAAACTATCTAAGCAAAATATTTTAAAAATTACAAGTTGGAGTAGAAATCTTCTATTTATTTCAACAAAAGAAGACATTAGCCATTTATATTGGTATTTTAAGATTTTTTAGTTGGTCGATAAGCACAAAATTATTTGAAACCTATCACAAATTCACAAGGCTTGCCTTATGCAAAATAAACTGAAAAACTTTAAATATGTATTTACTGAAAAGTTCCCTTTATTTCTAAATCAGATCACAGATTGATGAGAACCACATGAAACACAGGCAAACCTGAAGATTGAGGTAATCCTATAGCTTTTGCATATGAATGATTTTCTACTTGCATCAGAAAAAAGCAAAAGAAAAAAGAAAAAACTAGCATTTGAAAACTTGATTTAGGACGAATAACCATATATTTTCACACTGATGACTATTTAACCTACCAGACAACACTGTTATTTGCACAGATACTGCTAATAATTTTTCTATTTTCATAAGCATGCCAAAAGTTGGTCTTCCAACCAAAAAGAACAGATGTCATAAATCATCAAGGAATTACTTATCTGATAACTTGATAAGCAAAAAATATTGGCACTGTCTCACCTTATTTAATGATAAAAACACAAGGATAAGATTATCAATAAAATTCATTGACTCAAATAAGAAAGAAATATGTACTTAGCTTATTTTAGAATTACCTCATTCAGGGTTGATGTGCTGTTCTTTGACAATAAGAATACTGGAAAATTGTATGCTTTCCCCATAATTCCTGATCCCTATATATGAAAATCATCAAAGACTTCCTTTTTGAAGAAAATGTGCAGAAGACGATAAGAATTCTATAGAAATGTAGCTCATGAAAGGTTTCCATGATATTTTGATTCATCATGTATTTATTTTTTTAAAGAAGTTTCCATCATGAATCATGAATATTATTTAATAAGTTACAATTCAATGATCAATATGATAAAAGATACTGTACATTCAGATCCTTAGTTAGGTTGTGCATGATGCAAATAGCTATATATTCCACCCGTTAAGGAAAAAAAATGTCATTTTAGCCTCTTATTCTAGTTCAGGAAAATATTTCATTTTAGGTTCTCTAGTAAATAGTTACAAGTGATTATAATGTTTGTCATTGGAAATTGCATATGCAAAATCGTAGTGCATTGTCTACAATTTTACATATTGTCTTGTTTGTCTTGCTGCATCCGAGTGCATGAGGCTTGTCCTATAGATTCTTATATGTTTTCATATATCTTTATATACATTTTATACACTTCTATTATCTCTATAATATTTTCGGGTCACACGGAAACACCCTCTCAACTTTGTTGGGAAAGGGTGCGTACTACTAGACCCCCCCTCCGACCCTCCTGGGTGGCGGGATATACTAGGATGATTGTTGTTGTTGGAAATTGCATATGATGAGACTTTTCATGACAACTCTCTTCATTCATTGGCTCACCACGAAGTTTGTAACAAAATGTATCAAGATTTTAATAATATTTTATTTTTTGTGTCAAAGATTAAAATGACTTATTTTTCTTAACAGGGGCGTATACAGGTTTCTACCATCAGGTTAGAAGATTTTTGCCCATGAAATAAACACACACACACACACACACATCATGAGGACATGAAAGATCCTCTAACAGAAAAAAAATCCTTAACAAAATGAAGAACATAAAAATGATACACGCCCAAAGCTCCAGAATCACCTACAACAAAAGCTCCCTATGCAAGCACCGGAAAGAAGCTATCATCAACTAATGCAATTTAAAAATGTATATACCACAGAGATGTATCGAAAGAATATAACTTGAAACATACATTTGGGTTCCACTCATAACTAAGGTTTTGGTAGGGTGCAAATTTTGCTTGGGGAAATTTTTCAGCTGGAGAAGATCCTGCGAAAGTTAAACAACGCCAAGTAGATTGTCATATTGATTTCAATTTCATCTACACAAACAGAAGCAGAAAGTGTTTAATATGACCTTTTAACCTCCCCAAATTCCCAGTGTTCGTCTCAACTAAAACACCACCTATGTTCCTTGAAAATTCTGGTTCCTTTGCCACTCTGCATAAAAGAATTCAATTGTGACAGATGTATTGGACTAATAAAGACATCTTCAAGATAGTGTCAACCAACACATCAAACTTTTAATTATATTATTACAAAGGGAAAAAGGTTAATACATAAAACCTCGATAAAAAATGACAAGTAATACTCCCTCTGTTTCATTATAATCATCATTTTAACCTCTCAATTTTGATTCAAAATAAATGTCGTTTTAGACTTTTTAACATCCACTTGCCACATTGTTTTTTGTAGTTAGTAGTGTTGGACCTGTGGCAATTCCAACAAAAAACAAAACTAATAATGTAAGAGTTGTTAGTAGTAGTTTGCGGAAGAAAAAAAAAAGTGAGGTGATAAATGATGTAAGGTTAGTATATTCTATATTTTCCTTTAAAAATAAGCGAAAGTTAAAGCAGAAATTATGGTGAAACAGAGGGGGTATAGAAGAAATCAAGCCTTAGAAGCGTTATTTCCAATAACTCACGTATATTCGCTTCATCAGAATAATTCATTTCAAAGAGCTTGCCATCAAAAGTAAAGAGAATTCTTATTCTTAAGAGAGATATTGGATTAAAAATAGTTTACACAACAGGAAATGGTGTGCAATAATATCAATACAACTACATCGGAAAGAGCTCGCACAAATATCATTCAAAGATCTGTTACATTGAAAATAGTTTAATAGAGAACTTGCACAAATATCAAATCAACTACGTTGGAAAGATATCACATAATTAAAAAGATGAACAAGATGTATAATTGCATACAAATGTGAAGAACGCAGCAAAGCTGAATATAACAATTTTTTATAAAGCAAGTCAATGCTGCTCGGTGATCTTTCTGATATATTGAAAAGTAAACAAGGAAAAATATCATAACACCAGAGAATTATTTGTCAAGCAATAGAAAACGATTACGTCAAATAGCACGCTCCAAAAAGGCAAAAACTAGTTTCTGCTGAAAGGAAATCATAATTAGCATAAATTGGAACTATGGGAGACAGTAAAACAATTCCTAAAAATAAATGAGAAAAAAAAAATCAGCACAGTCAAATCCTAGGACACGAGTAAGGCGATTAAAAAAGCTATAATAAAAACATAAGTAGACAACTAGAAAAGGTAGAATACAATCATAAGTAGAGAGATTTTCGCATACCGGAGAAAGAAAGTATGAGCCTCGTCCGAAGGAACCAAAACTGTAGAAAGCTCACTAATGACTTCAGAGCTGTTATATTTTACTATTGGTGCAACAACCTTCCCACGTCCAGGATCTAAAGGCTCAAATAAAGCATGCACATAAGAAAGAATAAACCACATTGAAAAGAAAAGGAAAGTAGGAAAGAAAACAACAGCAAAGAAAGTCAACATAGTGATTCAGCATAGCAAGAGAGAGGGAGGGAGGGATTTGTAGTGTGTGAGGATGCAAAAGGCTATTCATATTACAAGGAACTACTATTACACAAATTAAAGGTCATATGTCTTTCTCGAAATACTTCACAAGAACTTTGAGCCTTTTCTTATCAACTCAACTACTCAAGAAACCTAGATAAGAAGCCAGCTAGAATTCATTCACATACATGGTTCCTTCTTATAGTGGTAGTGGAAATACCAAGCACATTCATTCAGTATGTAACTGCCACTATGAAAGCTGAAAATTTTGGAAGTGATGGAGGAAAGCTTGGATAAAACCAGGCAATCTTGTTCGCATTTACAAATGTTAATTGAAAGGATATTAAAGACAACACCCACTGTCTTGAGTACAAACCAAGCAAAAAAAATTAATGTTTCCATGGAAAGGCCATCAATGAAAAATCCATATTACTATATCCCAAAGTTATGTACATACTTACTTGCGCAACCTATTTCCCCATAAAGACTAAGCAGACGTACACAAGGATTTCCTTCAACGACAACATACATGGACTTCTCCAGATCAGGGACTGAACTAAATGAGCTTCTCTGTTCTGAAAGTAAAAAATAAAATGATATAACCCTATCAGTGAACAGATGAAACAATAAAGTTTTCGCAATTAAAAACCAAACATGAGAATAATCATAACGGAGGATGAGGGTGAAAATGAAAAGAAAAAAGTGCTTAATAGAATAAATTAATGCTCCACAGTGCTAACAATAATCAACCTAATTTGGCAAAGAGAATAACGAGGGAGCCTAACAGAATTTAGGTCAGACAATGTTCTAAGCATTAAACTAGCTAATCATAACTATGCTTCTAAGTAGGTGTATGACATTTTTTTCAAGTAAAAGTAGGTGGAGGCAGTCAGTTACCTAGATGCATCTCTGAAATAATGAGGTTGTTCTTACATCATTGATAAGGGCCAGATAGCAAACTACAATAAGGTAAACGCTTCATGAAGCGGTTGGCACTAAGAAAGGAAGGAATCATCATCCATTTTTTTTTAATATGAAAAAACTTCGTTTCTAAATTCAATTTCTAAACGATCTTGCATAGCTCGAGCTGTTTGTTAACCATTTAAGCCCTCTTTTAATACGTTGAGCGATTTACCAGAGAAACCTGATTCTGACATTGCAAAGACTTAACTACTTGAAATCACCAGATTGAACAAGTAGAAAAAGCTCGATCGATAAACGAGGAAACGAGAGGGATTGGGATTCTCAACTCACCCGAAAAAGACGAATGAAGGTGCGAAATGAAGCAGACTAGGAAGGAGAGGTACTTGTAGGATTCCATCGGAGAGATTTGAGGAGCGAGAGAAACCCTAGAATTTCACAGAATCCATGGTCGTCCCTCTGCTCATTCCCTTCTTCCTCAGCCGGTCTTCGATAGATTTGGTTGAGTCTTCTCTTGAACAAGCAAAAGCGACGTTAGACTCCATAGGTATGGTCTTCGGACTCTTCCGGGCTCGTTTGGATTTGTCACCCGAAAAGGAAAATTTACATAAAACTACCCGTTAAATATAGTCTTTTATATTTAACCATCTATTAAATATTAAATTACATAAAACCACCCACTAAATGGGTTATAAATTGAGAGAGGCACATATGATTACTAAGAGTGGAAAGAAGAAACAAGATTGTAAAATTAAAAGGAAAGTCTATGAATTGGTTCAACATGAGTATATGAGTGAAGATAGCCAAGAATGTGAGCAGGAGGAGAATGTAGTTGAGTGCAGGGTTGATTGCGCTAATTATTGAGATTGAAATTGGTTTGTTTGGTGATCTTGGTACCCCTTTTGTAATGCATGATTTGCATAGCCATTTTAGGTAGTTCTTAGGTAGTTTAGGTTGCATTTAGATATGTTTTTAAGCATAAAGTGCATTCATTGTCTCTTAAGTTACAAAGTTCAGAATCTACACACTTTACGCCTATATGCATATTCTCGGAACCAAGCATAAAGAGAAGAGCGAATCTACATTCTAGAGCTATGGAAGCCTAAAAAGAGTCAATGATCAAGATAAGAGAAGAAGCGGAGAAGCCAAGACAAGAAGAAATGAAGAAGAAGAGTTCTGTAGGAGCGGTGCCCACCGATCCTACAACACCCCCAGAAGATCCTGAGCGTCCGCTGAGTCGACACCCGCCGATCCCATATCTTCACAAATTTTCTCAATGCCCAAATCCGACCCATTGGGCTTCACTTTTGCACCAAGAAAGCCAAATCCTAGGGTTTCTAAGCACTATAAATAGAGGCATCTCCTCAACCATTTCACACATCTCACATCACATCTCAACACACCTCTCTCATCTCTCTTTCCTTTCATCATTTTTGGCTTTTAGGTAATCAATGCTCGGCTAAACTTTTTCTATATTTTTGCTTATATTCAATGCATTGATTTAGGACATGTGAGGTTTGTTTCTATAGTATTCTATAGTTAATATATGGTTTATGCATATTGGTTGTTCATTACTCTTTGTTCTTCACATGTTTATGCTATTTATTTGTCTTAATTGGCCATTAGAATAGATAAGAAATGTACTAGGGATTATAGCTATTTTCGCTATTGCAGGCCTTAGTCATATAGAGTAGCCAACATATCTTGAGGAACAGGTTGGAAATCATGCATATGTAAAAGTATTGACAGTGATTGTGTTATTCTTAGTGGAAGTGATAGCTGAGTTGACAACCAGGTAACAAGTCGAATATGCTGGAATTACATGAGTTACATGCTTAGATGATTTGGGACTTATTGCTTCTCGAACCCCATGTAAGAGGTTAGGGAGTTGAAAAGTGATCGAATAGGAAGCTATACAACTTTATGCACAAACACTTACATAGCCAAGCATAACCAAAACAACCCGATGATCATGAAGTTACCAATGTTGCGATTATAAGTAGAACTATATTCTCATCATCATTATCTCTTATTACAGTCATTGCTATTATTATTCTCATCTCTCACTTGCTATTGTTACAATTCTCTTACTTACACACTACGCTTAGTCAAAGTCGCATGCACTCTCTGTGGGATCGACTTTTACTTGCTGCTGATACTAGGTTATTAGTTGAAGGTAGAGATATTACTGTTTGGGTAGTTAGATCCACTACTAGAATTATGCAATTAGACATCACTTATTTTATGTCTGTCAAGAAAACACCAGATGTTAAATTAATTTGTTACGTCAATTATTAAATTTGTGATGTTGAAAAACATTTAGACATCTGTCAATTTTTTTGACAGATGTAAAATTGCTCGTTCTTAAAAAAAAATTAAAACGTGCACGAGTTTGAATTTTATAAGTTAAACGAGCGGGATTGAATTAAGTAAAAAACATTGGATGGGCTTTCAAATTTTTGGGGAATTTCCTACACTTAGAAAAATTGGAGCTTCCACATTTTCAATCTCTCTTTACACTTCTTCTCTCCTCTCTCATCCTCTGGTAAACCCCATCGTCTCTTCCCCTCTTAACCCTAAAATCACCGTCTACATTCCGTTGGCATTTCAGTTGTTGTCTCCCTCTCATCTTGTCTCCTCCCCTTACCCTCTGGTTGGCGATTACTAAGAAGATGGCCGACACTGAATCTATTCTCATCTTGTCTCCTCCCTCTCATCTTTGAATCTCGACGGCTCTCAGCAACTCTGGCCTCTCTCTCCCCGACTTAAACTGTGAAAATAAAGTTGTGAAGGGTATGTTTATGCTTCTCCAGTTCTTCAAACCTTTTTGTAAAAATAAACCTTTTGTTGAAATTGATTCAACTGTGAAAATCTGGCTTGTATGATTCTTGATTTTGATTCTCATGCTTAATTAGCTTTTAATTTGGTTTTGGAGGTAGATCTATTGGTGTAAATGCTACTTGATGTTGCCATATCCATCTCATCTTTGCTAGAAGCAATTTCTAGATTTTGCATTATATTTTCTGTGCATTTATTTTACATATAAAATCAGAACTACTGATGAGACAATGAGACACCTTAATTGATTATTTTTTTAGGGTTTTCTATTCTGTATTCATTAAAATAAGAATCGAATTCAAAACTGCTCATGGAGTCATGGTAGAGAAATGGAGTTTCTGCAATTCTGCCTACACATATTAACTTCTATGGAGAAAGTTAAAATAAGAATCAAGATGTACCTTTCCTTTGATTATATTATGAATGTATATGGATTATTTATTGATTCTTTTAGCACTTGTCACTCGGGATTGTTAACTGTCTTGACTTAATTTGTTGTGTCGATTGTGTTCTTTCTGCATCTAATTGGTTCCAAGTAGAGTTTGAAGTTTGAAGCAAGTATATACTCTATTTTATATGTCACATGACTTCAGATATGATTCATTTCATTTTTTAGAATCTTTTGGTATAAAATTATGGTTTAAGAGCTAACTAACTAGAATTCATTTGCTTTTGTTGAGAAATTGTCACTATACATAGAATTCATTTGCTTCTAATATTAATGTTGTGTTTTTGGGTGCTCTTCTCATCATTCATGTCATATTTTTATCAGATGTTAGTAAAGGTTGTAATAACGGCACTATATTAATGTTCCTTGTATGATCACCCAACAACTATCTGGATCTCCCTTGAAATTCCAGTAATTTAGCTGATTGATGGTCTCACCAGGCTTGCTAGCTTATGCTTACATAAACTCTCTTCGTGGAAGTCTAAAACTGTTCTAGCCAATGTTATGTTGTTAGTCCTTAATATTATTCTAGTCCCTCCCACATGTATAGTAAAATTATCAAATGTGATATTTATTCAAATTGTAAATAGATTCACTTTATTTTTACTCTTGTTTGGTTTATATTTATGTACTCTTTCTTCTAAGAATTCGGAAAATTTGATACGATGTGATGAACGGTTGATTTGTATTTTCCAAGTTTTGCTGGCGTTAAAAATCAATCATAATCGAGTGATTGACACTGCAGTAATATACATGCATCCTTGGGGTGGATAATGTAAAAAGGCTTTTAGAGTTCTTTCAAGGACATTCCTTGCTAAAGAGATACAAGCGTTCGGAAATGTCCATGATAGCATAGAGGATGACAGGACTATTGTGGAGTTATCTCTATTAAAAATAAGAAATGATATATATTTGATTTGAATTGTCGAGAGTGCTTTAAATCGTCAGCTTGTGATATCCCTTGGATGCCACATGCATTAATCTTGCATCAAATTATGGAGCTCTCATTTGCTTTTAGAAGCAATATGAACTTGTAGTCCTTATTTGTCTCTAACAATCATTTTCTTATTAGGGCCTGACTATGGCTCTCCACAGTTAATAAGGAAAAAAAAACTTCTTACCATCCTAAGCAAGGCTGGAAAAAGATCCTCATTCCTTGATGATCTGTCAATAATTAAGCGCTACGCTTCTGGGAAAAATGCAGCCCCTATTTTCTCTAACGTTGAGGCTTCATTAAAAGTTCAAAAAGAGGTAATTTGTTCTCAGAGACTTTTGCCAAACTTGTTGATGGAACTATGATTAAACCTTTATGATTTTCCAGGTTAAAAATGACAAGGTATTGAGAGAGTGAGGGCTGATGGTAATTTTAATATGAGTGACAAAATAGGAAAAGAACACTTTGTATGATGTTTCTTGTTTGTGTTTGTTTTTCCCTTTCCTCTCCTAGTTTGTTTAGTTTGCATTGACTATCTTTTCTATGACAGGCTGTTGCAGTTGTTGTTTATGTTCTTAATGAAAGATTGAAATAATTTTGTTTTCTCTCTTTCTCTAGCGCACTCTTCTCTTATGGTTAATTTTTGGAGTATTGTTAAGTTTTGACGTTTATATTGCATGGTTTAATTTGAGTTTTTCATGGCTTGAACTAGTTAGTCACATAACCTTCATGCCTAAATTACTTACTGGAAACTCTCAGAAGGGTTAGCATTATTTGCACCGGTTATTGGTTGACTTGTTTCAGTTCATGGAGCCATTCTTGAGAAATGCTGAATTGGGACAAGCGGTTTGTCTCTGGCTCTAGATTAACTTGTACTTTTCTATTTGTACATCATTTTATTTATTTTTCCATGTTTGTTCTATGAAGATACATTTTTTTAATAGAGGAACTCTCATAGTGCTAGTGGTTCTGCTGCACGATTTTCTAGAGTTTTGTGTGATTATCATTTCAATTTCTGCAATGTAATTTCTCCTAACTGCATACAGATGAGAAATATTGTACTTAGTGCTTTTCCCAAAAAATTGAGGCTTTCACATCCTTCAACTCATAATTTGAAGGTAGTTTTGCAATCATGATATCCAGATAAGCTCTTTAGTTTGTTGTGTGGTAAGTTTTATTTTGTGCCAGTAACTTTTTTACTTCTGCAGATTTATCTGCTTGAGGAGATAAGCCAATCGTCTCTCATTCTCTCTAGGGTTGATGCAACTCTGAGAGCAAAATAGAAGAAGGTTGATATGGATGAATGCCTGAAGGTAATACTATCTTTTGATGCCTTTCACAGACAAGACATCAGCAAGGTTCCTATTTCCTGATTGAACTGAATCAGAAACTTCTGCTTTCACAAAATGAGGCTAACCGAACAGGGACTAGGTACAATGTACCTTTAATAAACTCTCTGGTTCTCTATATTGGCATTCAGGTAATCACAATTTTCTCCTTCAAGCCTCACTTTGCCTTGATACTAATAATGCGCATCATCTCTTATTGGCTAGTTCCGGCCCTTCCCTTTAGGTACATTTGAAAATTTATGTAGATTAGGTTGATTGGGTGAAAATCCAAATATTAAGATTATTATAAAAATGGTTTTCATTACATATATACATACACACAGAGAGAGAGATTGGTTGCTCCAAAAAAAAAAGAATTCGTATATTTGGAACTATGTATTTTTTTTACAAAAAAAATTGAATTAATCCTATTGTTTTTTTAAAGCATGAAATGATATCATGGAATTAATACATAATGAGAAGAACTATGAAATGTGGTTCAAAGTCAATCATACTTTATTGAGGTTTTCTTTACTGGAATTCTGTTGTGTCACTGGGTTGAATGGAGTAGATGATAATGTTGATATTACTGGGGATGTGTCAATGATATCTTTCTTTGGTGTTCCTCACTTATCAGTAGCCGAACTTCTTGATTTTTTCTCCAACGAACCGCTTGATTCTGTCAAAAAGCTTCCTATTGCCTACTTGTTGATCATTGAGTGTGTGCTGTTACCCCAAAGGAAGCAGTATATTCGAGAAGAATTCATCCCTCTTGTGTGTGACAGTGAGAAGTTATTAAGGTATCCATTTGGTATGGAGGTTTATTCCGACACATTGTATTATTTGAGGCATGTCATGAGAGCTGATCTATCCAACTGTTCACGGGGGAGATTTGTTTATAACTTGTTTGGCTATCCTTTTGCGTTTCTGGTATATATTTGCTCACCAGTTGTTGTTTTTAATAGGTTTTTTAAGGGTTTTTTTCACCCTTTTGATGACACTAATATCTTTCATTATTGTCTACTTTTAGATGTGGATTTTGGAGGCAATTCCCATGCTGGCAACTCTTACAGATTGCAAATTTTCTCATGTTGCTAGATCTCCTTCAACTATGGTGTGGTATAGCTCCCTTAAAGTGACTTCCATTAGGTTTAATAAGTGTCAAGATATCTTCTCTAAAAGTTTGGTAAGTTTTTGT
The DNA here is from genome assembly GCA_963922045.1 of Persicaria maculosa. Taxonomy (NCBI): domain Eukaryota; kingdom Viridiplantae; phylum Streptophyta; class Magnoliopsida; order Caryophyllales; family Polygonaceae; genus Persicaria; species Persicaria maculosa. The sequence continues at coordinate 9,500,011 of OY998271.1, forward strand.
TATTTTACTGTTTTCATAAGTTATGGTGCTTTCATAAATTTTAAGATCACCTATTTTAGTTTTATTGGTGACATATTACATTTCTAAGTAAACTTTAACTTTTCTTTTCTTAACAGGGCACTATATTCCCTCTGTATGCTGAATTTATGAAAGCACCCGGTCTAGTGTTTGAGGAAGAGGCAGATGATCCTTTAATTGATGCATATGTTGCTAGTCCTTCTCATGTTGGAATTGAGATATTTGAAGAAGGTTCTGCAAGGTTCTTACGGATGCAAGCTCATCTTATCAGGAAAGAAGGTGGTAACCTTCAAACAGGTGGCACTGAAGCTATTGTCCCAAATCCTCCTCCATCAAAGAAAAGGAAAAGAGGTGTGGCAATGAAGCCCACAATGGATATGGGTGACTCAATAAAGGATTCTGATGACACATCTGATTTTGAACCTCCATTGCGTAGTAAGAATTTGTATAAGGAATCTGTTAATGAGGATGTAGATCTGAACCAGAAGGATAAGGAGAAGGTTGACAATAAGAAGGCTAAGGAATCTGTTAATGAGGCTGGAGATAAGAAGCAGACGGATAGGAGAAGGATGGACATAAGAAAGCTAAGGTATATCATAAGTTTAAACTTCATATCCCTGCTGTTGCTAAGAATGGAGATAAGAAGCAGAATGATAAGGAGCCTGCTGGACATACTAAAGTTCCTAGTGGTGTGTCACCCAGTCCTCTTCCTACCGATGATGCACATTCAGATATCCCTCTATGGGCGAAACAACTTTCTGATAGAATTGCTAGTGTTGAGCAGATCTATAAAGGTTTTATGCCTTTTTTTGAGAAATTTGAGTCACAACTCCAGCAATGTATTGAGAAGCTTGAGGCACTTGACAAGAAGTTTTCTAACCTTGAAGCACATTCATCTCAACCAACAGTTGGTAGTGAGTTTGATTTAGAACGGCATCGAGCTGAACTTGATGCTTTTCTCAAGGATGTGATGGAGGACATCAAGGCAAATTGCTCGCAGCCATTTGAGCATGGACATCTTTTTTGCGGTGTTGATGACAGTCCGGCTTCTGTCCAGGATAAGGATGATGGTAATGCATCCCATCATGTCCCTTCAAGTGATGACAGTCCAGCTTTTGTCCCCGATAAAGATGATCATACTGCTGGCCATCCTGTCCCTGCAGGAGATGACATTCCAGCTTCTGTCGAGGAGAAGGATGTCTCTAATCAAGGTGTTGCATTAGATGTCACTCAAGCTTCTGATGATGGTGATAATCAAGTTCCTGCAGTAGATGTCACTCAACCTTCTGATGATGGTGATAATGAAGTTTCTGACTCTAAACAACATGGAGCGGTGCCTTGTGGAAGTCTTGCTCTAAGACGTTCCCATAGAGTGGTGAAAGCTGGACCTTTGAAGCACACTCCTTTCACTTCTTTTAAGAGGAAGAAGAAGATGATCAAAGGTCTTCCACGCCAACCAAAGAATAGTTTACTTTCTGTTGATGATCGCACTCAATTATATGAGTGGATTCTCCCCGTTGGGTAAATATTCTTTCCTTTTTGTCTTTGTTTATTCAATTTTGGTTTACTTGATTATATTTAGAGCTTGTACTTTTATACTATATACTATCTTATATATTTTCTTATTTTTGCATTTTAGTCGCCGTGTCATCAGTGGTGGTGCAAATGACCTTGATAATGCATTTTTCAAGTTACTTGTGGGGCATGAATTGTGGCTGACTGATACTGTAAGTATTCTTACTTTTCTATGACATTTTTTTTGGAATTGAAGACACAGTTTTGGTAACAGTCAAAATTAATAATATATTCGTATGTTCGTATGTGTTTTGTATTTTTCCAGCACATTAGCGAGGCATTGTTTCACTTTAGGCAGCGTATACATGCACATCCAGACAAGTTTGCTGCTATTCTGATTTTAGATTGTTTTTGGATAATATTGTATAGTTAATAATAACTTTATTAAAAAAGTTTTGAATTAATCCAATTGGTTAAAAAATGTAGTATGAAATGATATTGTGTAAATAATATTAGATAATTTAGTTACCATAATTAAATGATATTGTGCAAATAATACCTTACAAAAATAATAATGAAATAATATTTTCTTTTCTTTTTTTATTTTCATCCAAAATATTAACAAATTCGACAAAGGGGCATTTGGCGAAAAAAATAAAAAAACATTAGGGGCATTTGGCGAAAATAATAAAAACCTCAAAGGCACCTGGCGAAATATGTCAAACTTTCATACACCATGCGAATTAGCCTTAACCTCAGGGGTATTTGGCGAAAATTATGATAAATAATTTATTGAGTGTACCCTTGAGAGTAGAAAACATCTGAGGGCTTGGAGTGCCATTAGTGCCAATGTTCAAAGGCTTGTTTGAGGCCATATAGAGATTTATTGAGGCAACATATTTTGTTAGGAGACACTGGAAGCCCTTGAGGAATCTTCACAAAAAACTCCTCTTCGAAATATCCATGGAGGAATGCATTGTTCACTCTACCAATAAAAAGGAATGCGTTGTTCACATCTAATTGTGACAACATCCTGTGCTTCTTGGCTACCATATCTCTGAAGGTTCGAGCTGTTTTCACTTTGACAACTGGGGAAAACGTCTCAATATAGTCGATCCCCCTCTTTTTTAGAAAATCCCTTTATGACAAGCGGATGCTTATTATGTTCAAGTGTTCCATGCATATGCCCTGTATATCCACATGTAAATCCACTTTGAGCTCATAGTTTTTTCCCCCTTTTGGAAGATCCACTAGGTTCCATCTCTGAATGACATCCAAAGAATACAACTCTTGATTCAAGTCATGTTTCTATTGTGGAGAAGAATTTGCAACTTTAAAAGAAGAAGGCTCAACTAATGAAGTGAAATAAGCAACCATATTGTGCAATATGGTTGCTTATTTCGTTTGTACACCATCGTTATTAACGTGACATTTTAGTGCACGTCGGCGGTCGGCTTGCACATTGCCTTTAACGTGCAAGTCTGCACGTGACTAATGACGTGCAAATCTGTACGTAGTCAACGACGTGCAACTCTGCACGTAGTCAACGACGTGAAACTTGTCTGATTAGGGTTGGGTTTAGGGTTTAGGGTTTAGGGTTTAGGATTTAGGGTTTAGGGTTTAGGGAATAAAAATCAAGGGTTTAGGGTTTAAGGTTTAGGGAGATGTTTAGGGTTTAGGTTTAGGGTTTAGGATTCAATTTTTGTTTCTTTAATCTTCAATAAATTCAATAATTTTAAAGGTTTTCATTCGGATAATATGCGAATAATATTACAAGACACGAAAAAAAAGGTTTACATCGATAATTGTAATAGACTCGTGGAATAAACTCTAGACAAAGTGTAAAGGGCGACCGGTATCGACACGTAAGGCTCAGAATCTGTCAAACTGAGCTTGAAAAGGAGCATCCCATCCTTCGATGCTCGGTTGATGATGTTCAACCCATTCTGGTGCAGGCGGCAGAATAGGAGTGTTAGGACACAACCAAACCTATGAGAACGGAAAATTAGAGTTAGAGTATTAAAATATAGATGAAAAGTAAGAATATGTAATATAAGACGTTTGAAGTCGTACCGCGACAAAATGGTCTTGGTTTCCGATGCAGGCTAAACCAAGGGTTGCTAATTGAGGGTTGTTACCAGGTGTCGGTGAGGATATGTGGAGACACGTGAACGGATGATGCCAAGCTAGGACGAGGAGAGGAATCTGATATACTGTTGCAAATACTAAACCCATGATGGGTAGCTCTATCCAACGTCTCCTATCACCATGCACAGGTCCCGCCCATCTCTGGTTGTCGACGAACTGCTGGAATGTGTACCCTCCCATATAACAACCGGCGTAGAGATCGGCGTGATCCTCCAAGTGATTACATAATAACGCTTTCATTTCTAGGAAAGCAGACTCGCCGATCGGTGATGTCAATGACGCCAAAGCACGGTAGCCACAATGACCATCTCCAATAGTGTCCCTGACACCCTGAATATGCCCGAGCATGAAGGGATCAACGCTGTTTCGACCCTAGTTAAACCCTCCGAACACATCATCACGTCCACGTCGAGCTGTGGTAGCTTGTGGACGGTGTCGAGCAGCATGTCAAGCAGCACGTGCTTCTTCTCTCTCAAAATTTGCCCTGAACTCCTCATAACACATCGGGTTGGTTCTGCAGGCATTCCTCGACCCCGAGGCCTCCCTTTCGATCAGACGCTTGAAAATGAGGGTGAGTGGAGGATAGTCGAAGCACTTTTTGGAGATTAAAGTCTTTACATGATCAATGTAAAGACCGAGATTTTTAAATAATATTTTTATAATTATAAATTTCATTTCGATTGAAAGTTATTCAATTTTTGAGATTCCGAAAATTTTCAAAAAAATCTCCGTTCTCGAGCCAATAACTAATTTAAATTCTTTCGAATAATTCCGGCATAAACTTATGACTCAAATTTGAAAACGAATAATTCCGCTTTATTTTTCCAAGGCTTAAATATTTTTGGCTTTCGTTATTTAATTCCGATTCAATTAAATTATTTTAAAACGTGTCGGGTTAAGGTCGGAAAGCGTGTTGCGGGATTTAACTTCGGGTATTGGTTTCGACTTTTGCTCCCTATAGCCCCCTACTCTCTATAGCCATCCACCTCTTTCTGATTTGAACAATTCACCCTGCTCCCTCTCAGCTTTCTCCCTCTTTCATTTCAATACTAGCTCACCTTCTTCCCCTCTATTTAGGCCCTCGGCCCTCACAAGCTCCCAACCCCTCCTTCTACCCTTGTCCAAACAACCCACAGGAAAGCAACCTCCCTTTTTGGTTCTTTGAATATCGCAGCCACCACACACCACCACCACACTCCCCTCTGTTCGCCAGTAAAAGCCGCCACTTTCACCTCCATCTTCCTCCTCTATTGAAGCCGAGAGGAAGCCCCCTTCCCCCTTGTTTCTCGAATCCCAAGCTCAACACCACAAGCAGCTCCTCCTGCATCCTCCACATCCGAGCACATCCAGTCACTCCCCCTCCGACGTCCGAGCAGCCCAAGGCCGACGCTGAGCCTCCTCCTTCCTCCCCGTCACCCCTATTTTTCGATCAAGCCCGGTAAGGCTCCTTCCTCTATCTTCTACTCAAAAACACCATAAAGTTTCAACTTTTGACCTCCTCCCTTCGATCCAGGCTGAGCAAGCACAGACCAAGACTCCGACGAAGCTAAATCGTTCCTCCGGCGAGCAATCGGGCGAAATCTCGAGCCCCTCAGTGAGCTTCTTTCTCTTTCTTCGTTGGTCGGTTTGGGGTCGGGGGTGAGCGAGGGTGGCCGGTAGTTAGAGCGGGTGAATGGACGTGGCAAGGCCGCCGCCGGCGAGGCCTTTCTCCGTCCTCTTTTCTTCTATCGAACAGGGCACCTGGGTGGGGGAGGAAGAAGACGCCGAACCGGGTCCTTCCTTTTCTTTCTTATTTCCTTAGGTCGGTTCAACTCTTTTTCTCTCCGGTTCACTTAAAATCTGAGATGTGGGCTCGGTTCTAGGCTGGGTATGGGTCCGGGTTTGGGTTAATATCTTGGGCCTCCCTCTCTTTCCTTGGTTTTGAGTATTTGGGTGATATTTGTTATATGTTAATTTATTAGATTATTTTATATATTATATAATTGTTATATAAATTGTTATTTACTTATTATTAATTTATTATGTTTTATTTATTACTTAATTATTTGAATATTTATCATAAGTTATTTAAAATCTAATTGTAAGAGTTTATCTAGTTGTTTATTGATAATGTTTTGATGTTGGGAGTGATATTCAAATAACCCATGGATTTTTTATTCTTTATTTTATTAAGTTAATTGCATATATTTTTCTGAAATATTTATTTAGTTATTTAATTGGATTTGTTGAGAATTATTTATTTGGATAATTTATTTGTTAAGTTTTGACATTAAATGGTTAGTTTTGAATGATATAGATTGTTTAAAATATTTCTAAAGTGTCGAAATTTATTTAGACCATGACTTTGAAATAGAAATATGTCGGGATTATGTTAATAATATAATTTTGGGAAATTGGTTTTAAGATTTAAATGTTTAATGTCAGGATTTGACCAAGTATGTTTTTAATAAGGGTTGTTGTGAATAATGAGTTGACTTAACTTGATATTTAAGAGTTTTTGGGAAGCTTTGGGAGAATGACTTACTTAATTTAAATTAGTGAATTACTTGATGGTTCTTACTTGAGAATTATGTGAATTATGTTATAAAATGAATAAGTTGCAAGCATGATTTATATTTTAAGTCTGGAGCATGATTATAAAGCATGACGTGATATATGTTATAAAGAAAAATTGAAATGCTATAAATATGAGATGATATATGAGATATGATATATTGAGACGAGATGCGAGATGGTATATGCTGAGATGATGTGATCGGTTATGAGATGAGTTGAGATTATAATGTTGGTGATGATGAGATGGTTAACCTATATTATTTATGTATATCTTATGTGTTTTATGTGTAATTTGTGTGTTATCTATGCTTTGTGTAATTTAAAACTTAGACTCGTTTATGTTATTTATTGACTTACTAGGTGATATCTGATTTGTTGGACTTGCTTACTCTTGCTGCTATACTACTTGGACCCTGCGCTTCTTCAGGTAAGTCCTCTGAGGCTTACTCAAGTTAGAACCTCATGCCTGATGTGTCATATAGTGTGTAGGTGTTGCATATGCATAAGAGCATGTCATGTAGTACCATGCTTAGGATTTGCACTTATGAATGAGCATCCGTCTTCTTTATGCGTTTGAAAAGAGAACGGTCGTTATCTGTGAGTCTTAGAGTCTTTGCTAGGGTCATAGGACAGCTCAGCACCATCGGGTTTGTCCTGATAGAGTCATCTGAGAGTATGATTTCATGATCTGTATATATGACTGCGGCGGTGACCGAGTGTCCAACCCCGATTGAGGTATGGACGGAGACATGAGATATACTGCGGCACCGATCGAGTCGTCCGACCCCGGTTGAGGCGGACATCTGACCCCGGCTGAGGTACGGATATAAGAGAGATACATGCACCGACCGAGGCATGGGTTTGAGAGATATGGGGATATGCCACTTGGCATTCTGTGTGGATCCATTTAATCGCTTTCTGCATATATATATAGGGGAGGGTTCAAGTGAGAAGCCCTCAGTCCGGTAAGAAGAAAAGAAGCGATGTCATTGGTGGAAACGGGTTAGATTTTTTCTATAAAAAAATAAGCTCACGCGCTTCTCCTTTTTCAATAAAGCAGATCTATATACACTGTTCAATCTTCTTCTTTGTTATTCGATTTTCTTCTTCTTCTGGTGGCTGTTCATCTCCACCGTGCTCTTCCTCGCCGTCTTCGTCTCCTTTGGTTGGATCTCACAGTGTCACGATCGCCATCTTCACCGCCGTCCTCTCCGTCTCCTTCGACGATTTCAGAATTTCAGCAAGACAGCAACCTGCAATTAACTCCCTGTGCTTCAACCATCATGGAAAGATTTTGGCAGCTTTTGCTGTAGATGGCATGATTCACATGTTTGGTATCCTAATTACATTTCTTTTTAGATCTAATTTTTTCAGGTTTGATGAAACTCTATACTGTTTTCTATTTAATTCGTGTTTACTTCTTTTCGTGTTAGCTTGCTGCATGTTTGTTTTTATAATGAACGTTTTGACTACTGTCAAATTTGCATATAATGCTTTAGCTAGTTATGCCCAGATGATGCAAGAATCCCTTTCCTTAACCTGCATAAGACATGTCTTCGGGACTGCAAATAACTGGGTGGCCTGCTCATGATACAGCCATAAGCTCTTTGCTCTTTGGGCCCGATGAAACAAGTATTTTCAGTCTAGGATCAGACGGGAAGGCATGTGCTTTTCAAGTTCACTTACGGAATTAGGAAATTGTTGCCATTATTTGATACTTGCTTCTACTTTAAGTTCCAAGTCACAAGCAGATTTTTGTGTGCTGTTAAAAACAAAAGGTTTGAACTTTTGTGATTCCAGGTATTTGAGTGGAGCTTACACAACTAGGGTCGAGTTATTTGGTGCGGTCGAAGGTAGAATCGTTTGTCTTGGTTGAAATGCTCCCAGATCTTCATTCCAATGGAAGATATATAGCATCTGATACGGTGGGTGGGAAGTGGACACTGGAAAATGACTGTAGTTGTTTTAATACCAAGTGGTTCAGTGACTAACTAGAGAGTGGTTCAGTGACTAAAAATAGATTTGTTCAGTGACTAAATAGAGAGTGGTTCAGTGACTAAATAGAGATTGGTTCAGTGACTAAATAGAGAGTGGTTCAGTGACTAAATAGAGATTGGTTCAGTACTAAATACAGAGTGGTTCGGTGACTAAATAGAGATTGGTTCAGTGACTAAATAGAGATTGGTTCAGTACTAAATAGAGATTGGTTCAGTACTAAATAAAGAGTGTGAAGACTCCACCTTGATCTTATGTCTAACTTGCAGGGATGATGAAAGACAAAACGCAAGTGCTGGTTTCAAGACCTTGAAACCAGACCTATATTATCTATTTGATCTAACACTTGCAGGAACTATTTTAGAATGTTTGGGCCACTCATCTATTGGTTTTTGGGCCAAGATATTGGGCCTGTCCGGATATCATGTCTAACATCTTCTCTCAAAATATTTGTTGAAGATTCTTAACAGATCTTTAGGAGATCCATGCCTTCCAAAAGATGTGTATCAACTTGAGAAGATTATGGCCTCAATAATAAGGAAGGAAGAGATTTGATTTTTTCAAATCTCAAACGGCTTCTTTTGAAGGATGAAGAACGGCTATATATGCTTGAAGAACTTGAAGAACAAAGGCGACACTGAGTACTATCAAGCATCATCATCCATTGGTTTCACTCACTTGTGGTCACATAAAAACTCTTGTTTTACTTTGTACGGTTGAGGGAAACACTTGAGCATATTTTACAATTCATCTGTCTTACACAAAAAGAGTATTTGTTACTCAAAACAAAGCACACTTTGGTGTGTGGTGAGGGCATTTATTTCACTTGTTAAGCTTGAGTTTCTAGGATAGAAGCGGTGAGGCTTTGTATAGAAGAAGGGTAGTTCTTCTAGGATATTCTAGAGCTCTAAGGGAAGTGAAATAAAGTGCATTTAAATCCTATGGGTTGTGGAACCCTAGGCGGGGACGTAGGCCAAGTTCGTGCCGAACCTCGTTAACAATTCGTGTGTTATCTTTTATCTTTCCGCTGCTCATTCTTGTTCAACGTTTTCTAAGACCTGGTCTTGATACCTATTTCAAGACCTTGACATTCTGCTTAAATCTTTTGATTGAAGCTTGTTTTACGAAAATCGTGCATACTCTATTCATCCCCCCCCCTTCTAGAGTATTATTCAACCCCTATTAGACTCTTCAATTAGTATCAGAGCTTGGCTCACTGTTTGATCTAACAATCTTGTGAGTTTATCATGTCTAATTTAGGTGATGGAGGCTTTGCTCAAGGAAGATCCACCAACAAACCTCCTCTATTCTGTGGCAATAACTTTGTTCACTGGAGATCTCTTATGCAGATGTTCATAATCGATCAAGATCTTGAACTATGGGATCTCATCAAAAAGGGGCCTCACGTTCCAAGGAAGGATGACTCAACAGAGAAGCCAGAAGCTGAATACAACCAAACTGATCTTGAGAATATTGCTAAAAATTATAAAGCTATGAATTTGCTTTACTGTGGACTTGATGCTAATGAATTTAATCGTGTTTCTTCTTGCAAGAGTGCCAAGGAGATATGGGATAAGCTGGTCGTCACTTATGAAGGCACAAGTCAAGTCAAGGAAAGCAAAATCAACATTTTCCTCAGGCAATATGAGTTATTCAAGATGAATCCTGATGAATCAGTAAAGGAAATGTTCACGAGGTTTACTCAAATTGTCAATAACCTAGACTCACTTGGGAAATCCTTCTCAAACACTGAGAAAGTAAGGAAGGTTCTAAGGAGCCTCCCTAAAAACAAGTGGGGACCTAAGGTTACTGCAATTGAGGAAGCTCAAGATCTTACCATACTGCCATTGGATGATCTTCTTGGAAAACTCATCACTCATGAAATGATTCTGAATGAAGAAGATGGAGAAGTACCAGCCTCTACTAAGAATCTTGCTCTCAGATCAAAGAAGGAAGAAATACAATCTGATGAAGATGAAAGTGATGATGAAGAAGATCCTTTTGCACTCATTACCAGAGGTTTGGCAAGGATTTTGAAGATGAAAAAGCAGTTCTCAAATCGAGATAACTCTGGATTCTCCAAAACCAGAGGTAAGCCTTCCAACCCAGTCAAAAAGCCAAAAGTATTAACCTGTTTTGAATGTGGTGAATCAGATCATCTGGTAAAAGAATGTCCTCTGAAAAAGCGAAACAAGTTTAAACAGAAGAAGAAAGCCATGATGGCTACCTGGAGTGATTCAGACTCCTCAAGTGATTCAGACAACGAAGGAGATCATGCAAATCTATGTCTGATGGCTGAACACAAGGAGTCCAAGAATCAAGACCTTGATGAAGTGGTAAGAAATTTGATGTCTAGTTCATCTAATGTTCTATCTCAATTTCTGAAAAATATGATTTCTAATGAGGAAAATTACAACAGAGAAATCAACATCCTGAAAGAAAAGCTAAAAGATCAACAGAAGAGCATAGGAGAAATGTCGCTGGAAATGAACAATCTTAAAGCTACTCAGTCAGCTCTTGACATTAAAGTCAAGACCTTGACATCAGAAAATTCTGATCTCAAGCAAAGTCTTTCTTATCTAAAACATTGCAATAATGATTTAGAGAAAGAAAAGATTAAGCTGACTGAAATGTGTAAAGACCAGCAGACATCTCTTATACAATTCACTAGATCCAAAGCTAATCTTGACAGAATGTTGGGTGAACAGCAATTATCCATCAACAGAAGTGGTATAGGCTACAACAAAAATTTTCCAAAGAAACCCTCTACCACTTTTGTTAAAGCAAAAGGAAATTGGCATTCACCTACTTGTTTCTTCTGTTGTAAAAAGGGCCATGTGAAGGAAACCTGTCCATATAGGAGAAAGGATCCTCACATCATTAGAAATACCTTTCCTGTACGTTTGAATGAACAGATTAAGCAAGTTTGGGTTCCTAAGGGGACAAAACTACCTAATATGATTTATCCCCATTATGAATCTAAATGTGTTTATTGGTCTAGCCGGAAGGGTTGATGGTTATCTTGCAGGACATCACCAAGGTAAAGGAAGCTAAATGGATCATGGATAGTGGCTGCTCTCGACATATGAGTGGAAGAAAGTCCTTATTTCAGAATCTCAAGGAGCAAATCACTGGAACCATAACCCTTGGTGATAAAGGCAAGTGTAACATCATCGGTATAGGTAATATTGGTAATTCTTCCAAAAACTGCATTAAGGATGTATATCTTGTTGATGGTCTAAAGTATAACTTGTTAAGTGTTTCTCAGCTTTGTGATAAGGGAAACAAAGTGGTCTTCAACAGACATTCGTGTGAAGTAAGGAATGAAGAAACAGGAGATCTCATTCTCACTGCTCCTAGACATAATAATACATACATGGTGAATACTAACCAAATTGCAGGGACTAATCTCAAATGTCTCAAGGTCTTGACAGAAGACTCAACTCTGTGGCACAGAAGGTTAGGCCATGTGAGCATGCACACTCTAGGCAAATTGAAGGCAATGGATCTTGTAAGAGGTCTTCCTGACCTAAACTTCAAGAGTGTTGAATTGTGCAACGCCTGTACAAGAGGTAAACAGACACGAAGTTCCTTCAAACCCAAAAAGGTTGTAAGTTCATCTCGTCCCCTTGAACTCTTACATATGGACTTATGTGGTCCTATGCGTGTCAAATCTCCTAAGGGAAAACAGTACATCCTTGTTATCATTGATGATTTTTCTCGTTTTACTTGGATTTCCTTCCTTAGAGAAAAATCAGAGGCTTTGTTCGAATTTTCAAAGCTTTGTAAGGAGTTGCAAACCTTGAAAAATATACCAATTGTCTCCATCCGGAGTGATCATGGTAGAGAATTTGATCAACTTCAGTTCGATTTATTTTGTGCTAAATATGGTATTTCCCACAATTTTTCAGCTCCTAGAACTCCTCAACAAAATGGGGTTGTGGAACGCAAGAACCGCACCCTAGAGGATATGTCTAGGACAATGCTTTTAGAAAATGGTTTGCCAAAATTTTATTGGGCAGAAGCTGTGAATACAGCCAACTACATTTTAAACCGTTGCCTGATTCGTCCCATTTTGAAAAAGACTCCTTATGAACTCTTTAAAGGAAGAAAGCCCAACATTTCCTATTTTAAACCTTTTGGATGTACTTGCTTTGTCCACAACAATGGCAAAGATAACCTTGGGAAATTTGATGCACGTAGCGATGAAGGTATTTTTCTTGGTTACTCCTCTAATAGCAAAGCTTATAGAATCTACAATAAACGTACTAAGATCGTGGAGGAAAGTATTCATGTTGTTTTTGATGAAAGAAATAATGGTGTGTTGAGTGAAAGCTTTGCAGATTTGAATCTAAATCACCATGATTCTGATGGAGAAGAAGATGATGGGTCCAAGACTAAGAAGGATCAAGACAACAATATGCAAGAAAGAATTCTGGATATAAATGAGCTATCCCAAGATCTTGAGACTCAGGTCACTAACAACAATCCCAGCAGTTCAACTCCACATCAAGACCTTGAGGAGGGACCTACAGAGAATATAAACTTTCAGGCACCCATACAACGAAAGTTCAAGCATGCTTTATCTCATTCAGCACAAGATATCATCTCCGATCCAAACTCTGGTATTCAAACTAGATCTAAATTGAAAAATCTCTGTGCTTTCTATGCCTTTGTTTCTCTTGTAGAACCAAAGAATCCAGCCGAAGCACTTAAAGATCCAGATTGGATTACTGCAATGCAAAGTGAACTGAATGAGTTTGAAAGAAATAAAGTATGGACTCTCCAACCCCGACCCAAGCACCAATCTGTCATTGGCACTAGATGGGTATTCAGAAATAAACTAGATGAATTTGGTAAGGTCATCCGCAACAAAGCAAGACTTGTAGCTCAAGGCTACAACCAAGAGGAAGGTATAGATTATGAGGAGACTTTTGCTCCTGTAGCAAGGTTAGAAGCCATTCGTATCCTACTTGCTTTTGCCTCTTTTATGGGTATCAAACTTTTTCAAATGGATGTGAAATGTGCCTTTCTAAATGGTATTTTGGAGGAAGAAGTCTATGTTGCTCAACCTCCTGGCTTTGAAAATGAAGATTTTCCAAATCATGTTTATAAATTGGATAAGGCACTTTATGGTCTCAAACAAGCTCCTAGAGCTTGGTATGAAAGACTGTCCAAATATCTTTTGGAAAATGGTTTTCAAAGAGGTTTGATTGACAAAACCCTTTTCATTAAGACTCGTGACAGAGATCTTTTAGTTGTTCAAATTTATGTTGACGATATATTGTTTGGAGCCACTAACAACTCCCTTTGCAAGGAATTTTCGGATATTATGTGCAGGGAATTTGAAATGAGTCTTATGGGAGAATTAAATTTCTTCCTAGGACTACAGGTACATCAAACCAAGAAAGGAATCTTTCTCAACCAAGGAAAGTACACTAGAGATCTACTCAGTAAGTACAAAATGAGTCAATCAAAGATAGCAAAAACTCCCACGAGTTCTACACTATCTCTTGATCAAGACAAAAATGGTAAGAATGTGAACCAAAAGGAATATCGAGGTATGATTGGTTCACTACTCTATCTCACTGCTAGTAGGCCTGATATAATGTTTAGTGTTTGCATGTGTGCCAGATTTCAGGCTGACCCAAAAGAGTCTCATCTTATTGCTGTGAAACGAATCTTTAGATATTTGAATGGGACTCAAGACCTTGGTCTATGGTATCCTAAGCAGAGTAACTGATGTCCGCATTTTTAGTCATATTTTGCATCATATTTTCATCTCATTTAAGTCATTTTATTTACTTTTGTGTTGGGAAAGTGTGTCGTTTGTGTTAGTTTTTGTATTATTCAAGATATGGAGTCTACACAAGCTTTGGTGGTGTTTTTGTAGGTTTTGAAGCTGATTTGAAGGAGTTTGGACACACTTTAGAGCTTAATGAAAAATCATGAAGGCAATGGAGATGCCAAGCAAAAGCAAAAAGTGGTGCAGCTGGAGAAAAGCCTTATTTTCGCCATCCAACACTTCGATTCAAGTTCTGGAGCCTTCATGAGAGTTGTAGTCCTTGAAAAGAGCTTTCCAACGCATATTTATATGCGTCAATCGGATAAACGAGGACTCGGGAAAACGCGTTCGAAGTCAGAGGCGAAAAGCTGGAGAAAAACAGAAGTTACTGCATTCAAACAGACCCTCGGCGCCGACACCCTAGACCTCGGCGCCGAGGTATCTGCGAACAGGAGAAGATTTTACGGGCTGATTTTATTACTTAATGGGCTTTTTAATTAGGATTTTCATCTGAATTTCTTTTAGGATCTTTTAGTTAGATAGACTTGGGATATTTTATCCTTCCTTAGATGGATTTTATTATTTTCCTAAGATAAAATCTCTTTTCCTTGGGGATTAAGTCTTAATTTTTATCTTTTAAATAAAGGCTATTAGGGGCTGATTTAGGGAGGACGACATAGCGGAGGGCTGCGCGCAGCAGCTGTAGGACGAGGTTTAGGGTTTTTGTTTGGCGTTTGGGCGAAAGCTTGAGCGTTTGTTGTTGCGATTGAACGCTTATTTCCAGGTTTTATATTATTGCAAGTTTGGTTTATGTTTTCTTCTCTTAAATTCATGTTTTCCATTGTCATGTTTGAGTAGTTATCTTCCTTCTAGGGTTGGGGTGTGCCCAACAATAGGCACGTGTGTGATGGATGAATCTATAATTGTGTGATGTTTTTATTGTCTTCTACCTATGTGCTTAACCTTTGATGAAAGTTTAAGGAATTCATAGTTGCAATTAAACTTGAAAGAGGAAATTGTTAACTTGATAGTAATTAGGGTTTTCTAATGAAAGTTAAAAGATCCTAATTAAGAGAAGGTAGAAACAAGTAGGTCTTTTATGCGAAAGTGAATGGATTTACTTGTTGATTGATGAAAGTCAATTGTTTGATGATAAAAGCATGACCTTTTATGTGATTCATTGATTTTCCCATGTGTTTGTTGTTGTGGCGATCCTTTGCCTTGGAAGTTTTCTCTTTTATTAATTAAAATTCATATTTTATTCTCTTATCACCACCCCTCTCTCTTCCATCTCTTTTGTTAGTGTCAACCCGACAAAGCAACTAAATAAGAAACGCTGACTCTCTCCTGTGGACGATCCTGACTCCCTATACTATAGCGGGGTCTTGACTATAAATTTATTTGGTCGAGAAACCCTCTCATCAGTAACTTTAATCTCATGGGATACTCAGATGCAGACTTTGCAGGTTACAAAGTGGATAGAAAGAGCACTTCTGGATGCTGTCAACTCATTGGATCCTCCCTAATTAGTTGGCATTCCAAGAAGCAAAACTCAGTGGCCTTGTCCACTGCAGAAGCAGAATATATTGCTGCAGGTGCTTGTTGCTCACAAATCTTATGGATAGCACAACAACTTCGAGATCTTGGCATTGATCTTAAAGGTATTCCTATCAAATGTGATAATACTAGTGCCATATCTATTACCAAGAACCCTGTGCAGCACTCAAGAACCAAACACATTGATGTTAGACATCATTTCATCCGAGACCATGTGGAGAAAGGTGATGTATCTATTTCATTCATTTCTACTGAGTTTCAATTGGCAGATATCTTCACCAAGCCTCTACCAGAAGAACGGTTTAACTTCATCAGATTAGAGCTTGGCATGCTCAACAGGGAAGCACTTTCTTAGGGGGAGAAAATTCGTATGAGAATTCAAGACCTTGAGTATCTATGGTCTTGAATATATCTAAAAACGAATAATATTAATATTTTGGATCAAAACTCTATTGCTATCTATTTAAGATAAGTAATGGAATCTTTTTTGTATAATTACTGCCCTTAGTTAAAAAGATTTTTTTAAAAAAAAAAAACCTTTTTTATCCATATTTATCCGTTTATGATTTCTTTTATTTTTGGATAAAAATATAAAATTCTCTGATTTTATTTCCTTGTTCAAATTCAACCAGTTTGGACCTTTTTTGGTTAAATGAATCTGTTGATTCATTAAAGACTTGTGGCGTTTAACCTCCCCTATGTACAACTATTTATACCCCCTTCTCCCTATCTGTCAAATCACGTCTCTCTTCTACCTCTCTCCACTCCAGTGTCTTACTGATTCTCTCTCTCTCCTTCTGATTTCAAATTTCCTTCTCAATTTTCAAGAAATCTTTTCTCCGTTCATGGCTCCCAAGCGTTCAAGCGTCTCCTCTTCAGGCACCTCTTCAAAGAGGATCAAGATGTCAGCTTCAAAGGGCAAGCAACCCCTCATGGTGGATGAACTCAGTGCAGAGGATCTCGGATCTCCATCTCCGACTCCCCTATCCTCCAGACCACCAAGAACTCCGCAATCAACTGGTGCACCCTCATCTCAGGTAAACCCCGGACTTCCTGACTTCTGGTTTGCCTCCCCTAAAATTGCTGCATCTTGGGCTCAAGGGTTTGGGAATCGTCGCTTAAGTTTTTGTGATGCTGTTGATATACCCCTTCTAAACACCATGCCCCTCCCCTGCATTACCCTTCTCAAATCTTCCTGCCTTTGGTCGTTTCTGAACCCTGGCACTGTGGCTTACCCACGACTCACCCGACTCTTCTATGCCAACCTATCTGTCCATCGCATCAAGGGAGAGTTAACCCTCGTTACCAAAGTCAAAAACGTCAAAATCCGTCTCAATGCTGAACTTTTGGCCTTCATTCTTGATCTCCCTGGGTATCTTCCAACTGATGAGTTTCCTGACAGGATTGAGTGCATCAATCGTGCTAAGGAAGACTTCTATTTGAACCCAGAGTCTGTATCCCTAATCAAACCCACTCACACTGTCTTCAAACTCCAACCCAAACTTGTCTTCACTATCCTGGCAAGGAGCATTTTCCCTCGCATCAATTCACGCGAACTTATCACTGAAAATCTTCTGGAAATTCTGTATTTGGTTCTCAACGGCTACGAACCCAATCTCCCTGACCTTGTCCTTCACTACATGATCCAAGCCACATCCTCCTCTCGTCCTATGCCCCTACCCTATGCCAACCTTCTGCCCAAGATCTTCGATTTCTTTGATGTTGATACATCAAACGAAGTCCAGCAATCTTACAGTGGGATAATCAATGAAGCTTGTCTGGAACGTCTGGGGATTACCAAGAATTTGAGGGGGCAATGGATTCTCAAAACTGAAGATAAAGGGAAAGCTGTTGCAGAACCTTCGGTGACAGAAGAACGCTTTGCTGCACTAGAATCTGATGTTCAAGACCTTCGCCTAGACATGCACAGGATGTGGTCTGATATTGTGTCTCGTCAAGACAATACTCATGAGCTTCTATCTGTCATTGATTGCAAGTTGAATCAGATGCTGCTGCTGAATGCACTCACCTTCACTGCTACTGGCTCTATTATGCCTTTGGACCAGGAAGCTGCTGATCATGTTCGAGAGAAGACTGGGAACGTCGTGCTCAACTGTGAAAAGCTGGTCAAGAACAAGCCCATCCTTCGTCCCACTCATACTGAACCCACTATTCAAACTGTTGAGGAGTATGGGGTGGTGAAGAAGTACAGAGATGTGGAGCGCCAGAGAAAGCTTGCTCAGATGGTCAAAGACAAGATCACTCAGGAGGCTATGAAGAGATGGCAGGAGAAGGCCAAGGACAGTGTCCGTCGCAAATACATTGGTCCTGACAAGCAGTACCCAACCTTCGGGGAATGGCATGATGAAGACACAGTCACTGAGAAGCTTCTGAAGAAGGTTTTCTCCAAAGGAAAGAAGAAGAAGCATACTGATGACAGCTCCTCCTCAAGACCTTGACGCTTGGCTCCTTCCCCTTCTAAAAACTGGTTTTTATAACACTGTTTTTGCTGGATGTGGACAGTATCTATGCTTTCAAACCTTTTTATCTGGTGGTTTTTCCTCCCTTTGTTGAAAGACAAAAAGGGGGAGAATATTTTGGGAGATTAGGGGAACTTAAAATGTTTTTTTATGATCCAAACATTCTGCAAACTTAGTTATATATTATATATTATATGATATTCCTAATCTTGTCAGGTTTTGTCTTCCATCAAGGGGGAGATTGAAGACTCCACCTTGATCTTATGTCTAACTTGCAGGGATGATGAAAGACAAAACGCAAGTGCTGGTTTCAAGACCTTGAAACCAGACCTATATTATCTATTTGATCTAACACTTGCAGGAACTATTTTAGAATGTTTGGGCCACTCATCTATTGGTTTTTGGGCCAAGATATTGGGCCTGTCCGGATATCATGTCTAACATCTTCTCTCAAAATATTTGTTGAAGATTCTTAACAGATCTTTAGGAAATCCATGCCTTCCAAAAGATGTGTATCAACTTGAGAAGATTATGGCCTCAATAATAAGGAAGGAAGAGATTTGATTTTTTCAAATCTCAAACGGCTTCTTTTGAAGGATGAAGAACGGCTATATATGCTTGAAGAACTTGAAGAACAAAGGCGACACTGAGTACTATCAAGCATCATCATCCATTGGTTTCACTCACTTGTGGTCACATAAAAACTCTTGTTTTACTTTGTACGGTTGAGGGAAACACTTGAGCATATTTTACAATTCATCTGTCTTACACAAAAAGAGTATTTGTTACTCAAAACAAAGCACACTTTGGTGTGTGGTGAGGGCATTTATTTCACTTGTTAAGCTTGAGTTTCTAGGATAGAAGCGGTGAGGCTTTGTATAGAAGAAGGGTAGTTCTTCTAGGATATTCTAGAGCTCTAAGGGAAGTGAAATAAAGTGCATTTAAATCCTACGGGTTGTGGAACCCTAGGCGGGGACGTAGGCCAAGTTCGTGCCGAACCTCGTTAACAATTCGTGTGTTATCTTTTATCTTTCCGCTGCTCATTCTTGTTCAACGTTTTCTAAGACCTGGTCTTGATACCTATTTCAAGACCTTGACATTCTGCTTAAATCTTTTGATTGAAGCTTGTTTTACGAAAATCGTGCATACTCTATTCATCCCCCCCCTTCTAGAGTATTATTCAACCCCTATTAGACTCTTCAGAGTGGTTCAGTGACTAAATAGAGATTGGTTCAGTGACTAAATAGAGAGTGGTTCAGTGACTAAAAAATTTAATTATTTATTTTTTTTAATACCAAGTGGTTCAGGGTTTAATACCAAGTGGTTCAGGGTTTTAATACCAAGTGGTTCAGAGTTTTTATACTAAGTGGTTCAGGGTTTTTATACCAAGTGGTTCATCAAATAAATAGACTCTTTATAGCTTCATGAACCACTTCTCTTCTACTCATTCTGACGTTTCCCCTTCTTCTCCCTCCTCCGCCTCCTCCCTCCACCATCTGACCGACATCAGCGGCGTTACCGTGGAGTAGAGCACCCTAAGCTAAAACCCTGCACACTCACCAACCGGCAGCCA
This sequence comes from Persicaria maculosa, assembly GCA_963922045.1. Taxonomy (NCBI): domain Eukaryota; kingdom Viridiplantae; phylum Streptophyta; class Magnoliopsida; order Caryophyllales; family Polygonaceae; genus Persicaria; species Persicaria maculosa. The sequence goes on from OY998271.1 coordinate 9,519,638, forward strand.
TGATCCATCAATCACTCAAACGACTCAACTCCTTCTCAGTTGGCCGTCTCTTCTCGGCCGGATCCCACCGAATCCAAGGCTTCTACACAGCTGTGCAGGCCGAGACAACGCCGGAGGAGGATGAAGAAGGCTCGATGGCCACTAAGGCGATAAGAGCATCTTCCGATCACGACTCCTTTCTCTCCTCCGCCTATGTCGCCCCTCATTCTCTTCACCCGAGTGTCGTCGGAGACGGTGCTTCCAACCGATCCTATGAAGCCCGCCATAATGAGCACTATATCAACGGCGTCGGCAACGCCAAGTACCGACCCTAGCCCTCTGCTCCGATCCTTATCCCTTGTTCTGGTTTCTCTGTATTCGATCATGCGTAGTGTAGTCTCTAGTGTGTATCTGTTTGTTATTTTTTTACATGGGAGAAGAGCTCCAAATCTTGCCCAGAGCTATTGACATCAAATGCATTTATTGCTCTCTACATTGCTCCTCTCTGATATAGGTTGCGATTCTAGGGGCAGAAATTTTTACTCCCCTCTTTCTTCCACAGAAGCTTTTCTGCATGTTATTTTGGTCTCAATGTTTCTCCCCAGGATGTCCATGTTCTATTTGCTGTCATTTGAGTTTTATGTTACCTTGTTTCCATTTCCATGGCTTTTTGTACATGGAGAATGATTTTTTTTGTAGTGTTGAATATTATTTTTCTCTGCTCAGTGTTGATTAGTAACCAAAATATTGGGCATTATCCACATCATTATCTATATAAGTTCTTATTATATGTTTGATTAGTGGAATTGAATAAACATAAATATTAATTGAATGAATATTACTTTGTATAATGATCGAAGAGTAAAGTTAATTGATTTTACAGTGCTGGTGGTTTAATTATAAAAAATATAGAGTGGTTCAGTGACTAAATAGAGATTGGTTCAGTGACTAAATAGAGAGTGGTTCAGTTAATAAATAGAGAGTGGTTCAGTGACTAAATATAGAGTGGTTCAGTGACTAAATAGAGATTGATTCAATGACTAAATAGAGAGTGGTTTAGTTAATAAATAGAGAGTGGTTCAGTGATTAAATATAGAGTGGTTCAGTGACTAAATAGAGATTGGTTCAGTGACTAAATAGAGATTGGTTCAGTGACTAAATAGAGATTGGTTCAGTACTAAATAAAGAGTGGTTCGGTGACTAAATAGAGATTGGTTCAGTGACTAAATAGAGAGTGGTTCTGTGACTAAATAGAGAGTGGTTCAATTCTTTAAAGCTTCATGAACCACTTTTTTTAAAGCTTCATGAACCACTTCTTTATAGCTCAATGAACCACTTCTTTATAGGTTCATGAAACACTTCTTTATAGCTTCATGAACCACTTCTTTATAGCTTCATGAACCACTTCTTTATAGGGTTGAACCATTATGAGTAAAAGAGTTGAACCACTATAAGTAAAAGGGCTTAACCGCACGAGTAAAAGGGTTGAACCACTATGAATAAAAGGGATGAACCACTAAGAGTAAAAGGGCTGAACCACTGAGAGTAAAAAGGGCTGAACCACACGAGTAAAAGGGCTGAACCACTAAGAGTAAAAGGGCTGAACCACTAAGAGTAAAAGGGATGAACCACTTCTTGGTAACTTGATGAACCACTTTTTTATAACTTGTGAACAACTTTTTTTTTTCAAAAAAACATATACAAAGTGGGTGTCTATGTGTAGATAAAATTAAATTACACCCAAAAATATATTTTTTATATTTTTTTAACAAGTGAAAATGCCAAAAAATAATTTTTAAAAGTCCATGTAAACACTTTAGCATGTACGTACATTGTCTAATTAATTAGTAAGTTGTGTTGATTGGCGCGCGTAATTAATTAGTGTTACTTGTGAGAGTGGGGGATGTTACTAATCAATTGGGGGAATCCGCGTGTCTCCTATTTTTAATTCACTTTTGGACACGTGGACCAATCAGATTACTTCTTTTCTTCTCACTGGTTCACCTCTTCTCACCTGAACCCGACCCTATATATATATATATATAGAGAGAGAGAGAGAGTTCCAGTGAAACAAAAAATACGGTGAAACAGTGAAACAAATGAATATTGCGTTATATTAATATGAATATGACATTATGTGGATATGAATATGTGAATATTGTGGTGTGTGGATATGAATATGGTGATATTCACTTTATATTATTTGAATATAAATAATAACATATTCATATACCCATATTTAAATCATATTCATATCCACACAACATAATATTCATATTTATATATTCATATAACATAATATGAATATGAATATGACCCAATATTCATTCGTTTCACCGTTACACCGTATTATCCGTTTCATTAGAACCTTTCCCTATGTATATATATATGTGTATATATGTATATATATATATATGTATATATATATATATATATATATGTATATATATATAATGTTAGCATGCTTGTGTGTTTAATAATTCCGCACTGCATTAGAACATCCTTTATTTAGATATAGGCATATTATATGTCCTCAGTGAGGTCTTCAGGGCCCGCATGAGTGGCTCAACCTTGACTCGTGGTATAGTTTCAGGTATTTGATCCTTGCTTATTCTGTGCTTCCATGACGAGGGTTTCTTTTGGGACGTTTAGCTGATCAAGAGACTGATTTACCACCAGACTTGACGCTTTGGATGTTTATACTCGTTTATCTTTGTTTTGACCCGGCTTTGCCAAGGCAACTTGTATCGTCGATATCCTTTTATTACGTTTTGAACTAAAAATATGGTTTTGAGCGACTTAGTCAAGTAGGACAGGTTATGGTCCCCAATGAACCTCTCACGAATTTAGGGAACGAAATCCCTTATTTGAACACTAAACACTTTGTTTTGAAACTCAACCCGTACTCGAATTGCAAGATCCGAACGAAGGAATCCAATCCTTCGAAACGTAACCCGAATATTTATATTTGGGCCGTTACAATCAAAAAGGTTGACTTTATGCGACCTCGTTGGCCATTTAAAGCGGTCGATCTCTAAAGCAGTTGTGATTCAACTATAAATGTAACGTGCATGTATGTGTAATATACGTACAACAGTCAACATGTAGGAATTAATTTGAGGGATATACCTCTTTTGCACACAGTAGTCAACCCACTTCTAGGGTCGGGGTGAGCCCAACGATAGCAATGTAGGGTAAGTGCATCAAAGGTATGCTTTTTATGCGATTCCGTCTTTGTTAAGCAGGAGGAATGTCGAGTTCTTAAGTACAAATATAAAGATATGTAAATGCGAATCCGATTCCTAGCCTATGCAAATAATTACAGCTCATGCAGTTGGCAATAATTGACTCTATGGATTGCATCTACCACGACGCAGAAGTCACCAGTCGATGAGTGAAGTGCCTCCTTCAGAACCATGTGTTGACCCTCCACTCTGTACACAGTTTCACGTAAACATTGAAGTTCATACCACTAAATGTTTGATGAACATATCATATTGTAATGGGAGATAGGAAGGACGATGTACCTGTTTGTTGTACGCGTGCCGAAATGTAGAACATTATCTGTTTAGCATCGTACGAGGTTCCTTCTGTATGGAAGCCACACCGCCTCTAAATACGCCATCACATCTGGGAATGGGTACCATCTCTCGTGTAGCGCCCGACGACGTCGGTGGAATGATTCCTCCGTCTTCGATTGGAACAACCCCCAACATTTGCCCTTGAAAATGCCAGCATGGCTTAAATTCTTTGTGATTTTTAGTGCAGATTCCTCACATTTTCTCGTGACATGTAACCAGCAAAGGAGATGCTGCACGTTGGGGAAGACAACATTTAGTGCTGCCAAGAGACCTAGCTCCCAATCAGTCATAATAGCTTGAGGCTGAATAGTCCCAAGCAAGATCTGAAGCTAACGCAACACCCAAGCGTACGTGTCTTCGTTCTCGTGCGACATGAAAGCATAGGCGATGCAGTAATAACTCAAATAACATACCGGTGGGGTTGGGACGGGCGACACCTCCATAGCACGCCGCTTTCGCGGCGGTAAAAGGGCCTACGTCGCCACCTCCGCCTCCTGTTCCTCCACCACCATCTGCGCCATCGGCACCACCACCGCCAGAGCCTCATGCTCCTCCACCGCCACACCACCACCAGCCCCAGCCTCCACCACCAACTCCACCGCCACAACCTCAACCACACCACTACCTCCACCCCCACCCTCCACCACCACACCCCCACCTCCACCGATCCCTTCCACCCCCACCAGAGAACCACCATCATCATTGCCTCCCACCGTCTCCATCTCCGCCGTTAGCACCACCACCTCCGTCTCCATCTCTGTCTCTCTCTCCATCTCTCTCTCTCTCTCTCATAATCTCTCTCGCTCTTATCCTCTTTTGCTCGGAATCTGGGCTCGTCGGCGTCGCTTCCTCTCTCTCTTTGTGCTCTGAATGAACTGGGAAGACGAGGCACGTTTTTTGGTTTTTTTAAATACGTGTTTGCACGTCATTTTTGGCGTGCGCTTATGCACATCGTTTTTTACGTGCACCTTTTGCACGTCCTTTTTGACGTGCACCTTTTGCACGTCATTTTTGACGTGTACCTTTTGCACGTCCTTTTTGACGTGCAGCTGATGCACGTTAAAATGTACGTGCAGGCATGGTAACCAAGACGTGCCTGCACGTACCTGTGTTGTGTCCCCATCCAACCTGCACTTTTCTTTTGACTTGCATCCACGTTTCTTTCTACGTGCTTGCACGTCTTAATTAACGTGGAGATTTATGGTGTATATAGTTTCCGCGAATAAGAGATTATGGTAACCCTTGATGTTCTGTGTGTAATAGAAGTATGTAAGGACCCTTTGTGGGTGAGTTAGTATGTCTAACTAAGTTAGGTGGAAATAAATATGTAAAGACAAGTTGGTTATGGTGGAAACTCTCAAACAACGCGTAGGTAATGCAAGATGAAAACCACTACCTCCATTTGTCTTGGGGAGGATTTTTAGTAGGTATACTTATTTTATTGATAAAAAAACCTAAGACACCCTAGTACAACCCATAGCACTAGTTGCTAATTGTTATCCACCAATAAACCTCAAGCACACCTATCACACAAACTAAACCGGAACAAACACACACACAAAAAAAAAAGAATAGTATCATGCAAACCTAAACTCGTTGAAGTATCATACTACACCGACGAGCTCTGAGCCTATGTGACGTCAATCTTCTCCTTGATGCATCATTGTCTTCTTCTCCTCTTCCACACCTTTTCCTTCTTCCACTTGTTCCCTTAAATCCATGCAGTCGACCTTCCACTAAGAAAACACGTCCGCTGCGTAAGGAAACAAATCTCATTTATTGGAATCTTGATTTTCTAATCTTCTAAACACAAAAGAAAACTCAAATATTTTTTTATTCTGTAGATAAAATATAATCCCATGTATTTTATCTAAGGAATCTTCCTTATCCATTGCACTATATCTTCTTTCCAACAGACACGATCTTCTCTTTCATTTTTGATAGATTCGGCGAATCTTTTGTAATATATGATCTCGTATCTTCTTTCCTTACTGAGTAGGGTCCTTTCATCCTCAACAACTAAGGGGTCCTATGACCCTCGGTAACTTCAGTCTGCAATGTTCCTTCACAAGTTCTAAAAATATGTTGCTTTTAAATACAAAATCAACATTTCAGCTCCCGAACTTCCCCTCTACAATCTAAATCTCTTACTATTTTTTATGCACCCTTTAACTATTATATGTCTAAACTAATACCAAAATTTGATTTAAATTTTTTCATTTATGTTACATACACTTTTATCAATATATTTATAAAATTTTATCTTGTAAATCAAATTTTAAAATATAGATAATTAAAAAAAGTAATTATTCCAAAAAAACAATTTTGTTAAAATGGGATTTTTTGATATAAAATTTTATAAATATGTTAATATAAGTATATAAAATATAGATATAATTTTTAATTTTTTGGTAATATTTTTTTCCCCCAAAAAATCAAAGAGAGCAATAAGAGTAACATCAGGATATAGAGGATATGGACAACTTAACTCCCACCAAAATCCATGGATGTATTTAAAGTACTAGATGGATAATGCATATTTAAAATGTTATAGATCCACATCAGTTAATGGGTTTTTCAAATCAGCTGTCATAAACGATGTTGAAAGCTAGGTTGATGAAACAACTAATAGAAGGGTCGTCAATGAACATTACTTTAAAGTTTAAGGACTATATTGTAATAAACAAAGGATTAGAGACCAACATAGAAAGAAAGGTAAAGGTTGGGGACTAGTGTTGCAATTTACCCGATGGTTTTTGGGCATGCACTTATCTCGACCAACTAGTTTTAGTATTGTAGATGCAAAAGTCAAGCAACCAAAAGTTTTGAGATGATTAAGTGATGACTTAGAAAATAATTCTTCAAAAGGAGAAATGAAAGATTGTATGAGGGTATCTACTGATCAAATAAGTTATTTTCAAAACCTAGGCATTTGTTAGAATCTAAACAAACTCATTTTTTTATGAATCATTTGGAGAAAAAAATATAAAGAAACATGTCTACCACCAAGTTCAAATACATTATCAGTTCTCACAATCTTGATAGATTTCTCAAATTGAGTTTGAATCATATTAATGAAGGACTACAAAACAATGAAGCTACTAGCTTTATCTCTCAACAAACAAGCCCAAGTACCTTTTGAAAAATCATATATTCTTGTTAAAAAGTATTTGAATCCAGATTCGGTGGCAACCTCGAAAGGACTTCAGTGTCTTCATGAATCAATTCAAATGTTGAATCAGTAAATAGATCTACAAGGAAATGATAAACTATGTTGCCCAACTTTGGCACAAACATGATGAGGCATATCTTCCTTCCCATTCATAAAAGAACGATTTTTAGTGAGATAAAGAAGGAAGCTATGCAACTATTTTCCGAAGTAAAACCCAGGAATTTGAGTTTTCAAGTCTCCTAACCGTAACGAATCGTTTTCAAAGATAGCTCGATCAAGTCAAAATTACACTCACAAGGACATTTGAAAAGTGAAAGCATAATATATTTGTGAACACGAATAATATAACATCTCAAAGAACATCCAGGTCCCATCGCGATCTATTACTCCGAGCTATTTTTACTCAGGTATTATCCATCTTATTCTATGAAGTAAGGAACATGTCGACAAAGTGAGGTAATAAATATAATTAATTTTCTAGAAATGCTTCATATATAGTCCCTTGGATTTCTTACCAAGGATTAGAGGTCTGGTTAATGCTAGGCCTTGTAATATTAATGCACAAAACTCATTAGGACATTGTAATATTTAATCGACAAAATAGCTTGTTAACTGGGAGTAAATTATATTTGAAATGGAGAACAAAATGAACACCCTCAAGCACAATCTATGTTGTTATCTAATGTAACGGCCCGGATATAAATACCCAGGTTACGTTTCGACGGTCGGATACCTTCATTCGGATCTTGCAATTCAGGTACGGGTCAGTCCGGTGCTTTGCTTTCGCCCAGGAGGATCCCTCGCCATAGAAGCACAGAGCAACAAAAGGGCGGGTACCTAAGTCTATCCACGAAGTCAGGGCCAGAGACGTTCGTGGCCAGAGACGCATGCAGGCCCTAAAGACCTCGCTGAGGACATATAATACGCCTATACCTAGAATAAAGGATGTTCTAATGCAGTACGGAATTTAAATCACACTATCATGCCCCTAGTATATATAATATGCAGAAAAGAACTGTAAAGGCGCCCAAAGAATGCCAAGTGGCATATCCCTCTCCTACCTCTGCACCCCTTCCCGTTAGTGCAGAGACTGGCCAGTTCGGTGCTATAGCATAACAATTTCCTCGTGGTAGTGCACAAACCACGGCATCATCATATCATATCATCTCATCGCTTGCCCGATGGTGCTGGGCTATCATATCATGCTCATATCGACTCGATTGACTCATGGCAAACCCGATGAAGCTGGGCTACCCTATGACCCTAACAAGGACTCTAGGACTCACAGATAACGGTCGTTCTCTTTTCAAACGCATAAAGAATAGGGATGCTCATTCATAAGTGCAAGTCCTAGGCATGATACTACAAGGCATGCTTTTATGCATATGCAACACCTACATACTATATGACACATCAGGCATGAGGTCCGGGTTACTGAGTAAGCTCTCGTAGGAAACTTACCTGGAGGCGCGCAGAATCCAAGCAATCAACACCAATAATAAGCAATGTCAAATAGATCACAAATCACCTAATAAACATACAAATATGCATAAGTCTATCTAAGTCACACAAGGCGCCCCTAACTATCATACACAAGTTCATAAAATCATAGAAAATCACATCTTGACATTAATTCATCATTATCATCTCAATTCATCTCGTCATTCATCGTATACCATCTCACATCGCATCTCATATCAATATCTCGTCGCATAACATCAGCATAACTCATCAGATATCATTTCAACTCATTATTATACCATATATCGACCATTTAGAAATCATGCATCGTTAGCTCATATATAAGTCATATTCATACTCTAATCATCATATCATACTTTAATTTTTTGCACATATTCATATTCATGCGCATCAACCATATAATATAACATCATGCTTCAACATGTATCCATATCACAACATAATTCGCACACTTTTCACAATTTAATATTCCACAATTAATTTACCAAGTTAAATCGAGTAAGTCAATTCCCAAGTTTTCCCAAACCCTTAAGTCTCAAAATAAGTCAACGCAATAATCAAACAATTCCTTTAAATCATACTTAGCCAAATCCTAACATTAAGAATTTGAATCCATAAACCAATTTCCCAAAATTATATTATTATTATTAAAATAATCCCGGCATATCGGTTTTAAACAACAAATCCTTTTGAGGAACATTTCCGAAATACAAGTTTAAAGATCAATCTCTATTCAAAACATTTTCTCAAGTTATCCAAAATCCATTTCCGACCATTACTCCTTAAATTGACTTATTTTATTATTTTATCAAAACAATTCCGACAAGGTTAGGTTATTTCCAAAAATCCGTTTTGCAAGTAATTAAATCAATTCTCAACCCTTGAAAACATTTTCCAAATTCTCTTTAAAATCCATGTCTCAAGATATAATATCTTTAAATCTCAAATATAATATGGTATTATTAAATTTCATAAATGATATAGTACATTATATTTCATTTTTAATAACCCATATCTATAAATTAACATTAGTATATCACATTAAATATATTTAAAACACGCATATAAAATCATCATACAATAACATATCATATCCCAAATACTATTACTTTTATAACACTTTACAATATATAATAATTTCAGGAAATATATATTTATCACAAAATCTGAATTATAATAATAATATCTAACAAAATTTAACTACTAATCATAATATATACATAAAATATCAATATAACATAAATAAACACACATATTTAAACATAACAACAAAAATAACAACAACCTAAGCCGGCCCAATGTATTAGCCCTAACCCTTTTAAAAAAATCAGATCCAAACAAGCCCAGCCCAACACTCAAAACCGGATCCCTCAACCCGGACCCTCAGCCCATTTCCCTTCAGCCCAAGCCCGGATTTCAGAAAAAATAAATAAAGGAGTGGGCCAGGTGTTGATGTGGCCAGGCGGGCCCGCGGCTTGCCCAGTCAGCCTCCCCCTACCTCCCGCTCTCTGCTCAACCTACTCCTTCCCCTACTCGAATTGATTCACGCTGCCCTCGCCGACCACCATGGCTCTCCCTCACTCCAACCTCCTCTCTTGCTCTCCGGCGCTCGCTCTCGCCTCCTTCCCCGCTTACTCTCCTGCATCACTCGCACTCCCTGATCTCTCATTCGCCCTCGATCTCGCCGGAACATCGCCCTCACTAGACCCTCTGTCCCTCTCCGAACACCCCCATCTCTCTCCCGACAATACATTACCAAGAAAAGAGACCAATATCGAAACCAAGGGGAAAGGAAGGAGGGTGGAAGTGCTCACCGAAGGAATGGGGGTTCGATCGCGGTCGCCGGGCTTTGTCGGAGATCGATTCAAGCTTGTCAGAGAAGCGAGAAGGCTCCTGTGGCCTGGGACGGAAGAAATGATCATAAAGGGGGGACCTTTAGCGAGTATTAGGTCGAAAACGAGAGAGAGGATGTCTTACCGGGAGTTTGTAAGAAAGCAGAGTAAAGGAGAGGAGGGAGAGGTCATCGGCGACGGAGCTGCTCCGGGAAACTCCGGGGTCTTGCTGACGGCTCCGAGACGACTTCTGTTTGCCGGAAGAGGGGGAGGGGAAGGGTGGAACGGATGCTGATGCTCAGATGAAGGCAAGGCAGAAGAGTAGCCCGGTGGTTTCTCTCCGAAAAACAGAGGGACGTGGTGGCTTCGGTGGTGCTCGGCGGCTTCCAAAACAGAGGACAAGGTGTGTGCTTGGTGGTGGTGGAGCTATGGTGTGGTGGAGAGATGGTGGAGGTGTGCTCAGCTGAGCAAAGGCGGAGTGGTGGTGGCGAGAACAGGGCAAGGAGATGGTGGTGGTGCCGAGGACAAGAAGGAGGAAGGGCTGGTATTTGGTGGTGTTGGAAATGAAAGATGGGAGATGAGGTGTGTGGATGGTGTGGGTCTGATTTGTTTCAAAATGAAGAGGAGAGGGGAGGGATTTGGACTCATAAGCTGAAAAAGGGGAAGAGTTGAGGTTGGGGTGCCTGCAAAGCTCGGCGTGGGTGCTGTCTGAGCAAGGGAAGGGTACGCTGTTGGCACTTTACCACAGATAGGTGAGACAAGGGATGAGGGAGGAGGTGAGTAGAGGTGTGTGTCTTGCCCAAGATGGAAATGAAAGCTGTAGGAGAGGCTCAAATGGATCAGGTGAACAACTGAAAATTTCGGGTCACATGGGGAGAAGAGGACAAATGTGTAGTGGGGTCCTAAAGTCCCAATTTAAAAACACCCGAAAATTAAATCCCGAAACCCGCTCTCTCGAACCAAACCCGATTCAACGAAATTTAAACCGAAATCTCGAATCCGATGTAAAATAATAAAATCCAAATTATTTCTCCAAATCTAGGACTTTGAAAGCGGAATAAAATCCGTCTAAAAATTCTTCTACAATAAAGCCGGAAATTGTTTCAAAAGGTTTGAAATAATATAAATGGTTCGAGGACAGAATTCCAAATTTTCCCGAAATATTATAATTCAAATCCCAATTAGTCCATATTAAATCGAAATTAATTCTTAATTTATAAAATAATATTTTAAAATCCCGAGTCTTTACATCTAAACTCTTCTAGCAAATTTAATAAGAATGAATTGAACATTGGTTGAGTTAAAAGAAATAGGAATAGAAAGAGATTTGTAGTAAAAAAAAACTCTAATTTGTGACACATGTGGTCACTTGCTCCTATGTTAATAATCCGAATGGGATTAAAGATAGATTTTTCAAAACTAACAAAAAAAGAGACTTTATTCAAGTTCTTCTAAAAAATGGCAGTGTTTAATTATCCAACTTTGTTCAAGCTCTAGATTTAGCTTCTTCTCAAGAAAGTACTAATCAGTCTCATTGCTAAAAATAAAATTTTTTTCATCAATACTAGTTTTCCACACTCTCAATTCAAGATTCGAATTCTTTGAAGCTTTGATAATGGGATCACTGCAATGACCATGTCATCTCATGGATTCTTAATGCTTTGGACAACATCTTATTCATTACTTCTACATAAGACAGTTGGGAGGATTTGATTTCTATATTTTATTAATTGAATGGTGCACAATCTCTCCCTTGAGCAAGAGATCTACTCAATCTCTCAAGTAATAAATGACATGCATTTCTCCCTCTCTCCACATCATTGAAACCTGAAGGCATGATGTGCAACATTGTGAAAAGATCGATAAGAAATCGATTGAAGAGGGGTTAAAAGAAGGTTGATCAAGAATAAATTGATCAACGAAAAATTGATCATGTAAGTAGAGATAACGTCAAAAAAAGCGGTGAAAGCAAAATCGAAAATGATTGGTTAATACCATTAAGGAAGGTGATAGGATGGGGATTCCCACTTGTTATGGGAGATGAGAACATAGATTTTAAATATGGACTGGGGTGTAATGGAGAGAAAAACTTATCTCATCCCATCCCCGTCCCCATCGAGTATGGGGACCCCAACGAGAAACCCATATAATAGAAAGAAAATAAAACTTTATTATAGATGTTGGAGATATTATATATTTATATGTATTTATGGGTCATTTTGTGATTATGAATAAATATATGCATTCGAATTTACATTGTCCCATGTTAGCTATTGAATTAAAATTGGTCAATTATAAAATCCAATTAACAGTCGTTCTAACATATAAGCAGGAAAAACAAATACAAATTAAAAATCCCTGACAAGGACGGGGATTTGACTAGGATAGGGATGGAGATAATTTTTATTCTTATGGAAGCAGACGGATAGCATGAAGCTAAACAAGGAGGGAGACGATGAGGGTACTCCCTACTTCAAATCCACCCTGTTACTCTCTCTAGAAATCATGTTTGTGTTCAAAGAATTCAAAGGAAATAAAATAGGAAGAAAATGTATGTAATCCCTCATTTTCATTATTATGAAAATCAGCTATAAAGAACGTTTTTATAGGATTTTATCAATCACTTGTCTTAGCCGACTAAATTCTTTTAGCTTTCACCCTGTATCATACATATATACATAATTTTATATTCTAATAATTATCAACAGTCACTACTCATCAATCACATCACCCTCATTCTTAAAGTATCAGCATTAATCGAATCCACTATAGTTCATCAACTCTCACTTTATTTTTCTCTTTCTTTAAAAAATTTAATTTAATTTTTTTCCCACATATGTAAAGCTATCACCACCTTTTTCTCCTTACTAAGCCGACCTCGTCACTCTTTCTTTCACTCTCTCTCCTAACATACCCACCCTCCTATTTCTCTTCTCATCTTTCCTGTTGTTTAAGGGTTCCCCACGAGGGAACCCATCCCATTGTTTCTTATCTTTTTTTATTTTAAGATCCAATAAATTAATACTTTGTTTTTTGTTAATCCCATAATGGATGCTCTCAGTTCTGATACTTTTATAATTAATTAACCCTATTTGATTTCTGCTTTTTTCATTTTGAGCTTATAGATTTATTTGCAAGAAAGAGAAAATCACTAATCGAAGAGGAGCTGATCGAAAGCATTCAATTCGATCATTTCTTTACCATGTTTCTCATGCATGATTCCAGCCCTTGGAACCACACTCTCATTGGTTGATTTCTCCATCGAAGACCACACATTCAAGGTTAGCTCATTTTTTCCATTTCACGAATTTCGAACGATCATATTTATTTATTTATTTTAATTATAATTTTCTACAAAACCACCATTTGGCTACTTGGAAGGTGTAGCGAGGCGATCTAGAGAGTGAGAGAGAAAAACGGCTACAAAAAGTTGCTATTCTTGAATTGGCCTTTATTCTTTTTATCTCCCTTTTTCGCCGTTACAATCGATCAAATACAGTTTGGAAAGCGAAAAAGAGAGAGAGAAAGGAGGAATAATAGCTAGGTCAAAACACCAAATACTAATTAGGATTTTGAGAATTTTTGTTCTCTGTTTGGGATCGATGATTGATAGAAAGTTGGGAGTTACCGACGAAGATGAAAGCAAAAAAGATGGTAAAGATGCTCTCCGGAGGCAACTCAACAATGTCGAGCCGAAGGAGAGACAAGGAGGGGAGAGGTGAAGGATCAAGGTCGTCGTCATCGTCGTCATCGTCGTCCACCGAGGAGGAGTACAAGGTGGATGAGCCGCCGTCATCGAGAGGGGGTCGCCGATTCAAATTTCTCGAGGATGGCTTGGAAATGGACGCCAATCGGTTTAACTTTGCAATGAGTCGTGATATCGTCATCAATGGCTTCAAAGATTCTGTTATTCATCCCGAAAGTAGGTATGCTATGCTCTCTCCCTCTCCCTAATTTAATTTCTTTACAAATTATCCCTAACTGATTTTTATAGTTAACTAGTCATATACCCGCGCCAATGGTGCGCAATTTAATAATAAAGTTGTGAATATTAAATAATACTAAAAAATTGCATAAAAAAATACACATATTAGCGGTTAGAAAATAATAAAGTAAAGTGTATAATATGTAGTATATAAACGGTTGGGATGATTTCATAAACGCCTACAAACTGCTCAACCAAGGCAACTACTCTTGTCATTTCAACCTATCAAATGAGGATAATAGAAAACGGTTGGGATGACTAACAATATTCAGTACCAAGTGTATTATTTATAAGATAGTTGGGCAAAAGTAAAAGACAAAAAGATAATTAAGAAAAATCTTGTAGATCTTGTAGATAGAATCAAATAAAATCAAATAAAAATATTCCATAAATGGATATGCATTCAAAATTAAATTAACCAATTAGATTTTCAGAAAAAAAGTAAAAGGCAATAAGATAATTAAGAATAATCATAAAGATATAATCATATTGAAATATTCCATAAGTGGATATACATTATAAATTAAACTAATCATTTGAATTTTTGTGCATTAAAAAATGGGTAGATGAGTGAAAAAGAAATCAAAAGTATATATTACATTAGATATTGGATAGCAAAGTAGATATTTATATATTTACGTAATATGGAAAGTGTGTACATGTTATCCTAAAAAGAATATGAATATGAATTATAATTATAATTATAATAATTGTTAAATCAATTAAGTTATTTTAGGCGATAGTTGACATACCAAAAACATATGCTAATTATCATAAAATGGGAAATGATATTATATCCCCGCGCCATGTCGTGATTTTTTATAAATAAAAGCTTGGTACTCTATTAAATTAATATTATAAAATAATAGTAAAAGTTTAGATAATTAAATATTTTGAATTAAACCCATTGGTTGAAAAAGCAATTATAGTAGTATATATAGATATATATAGATACAGATTACTAATATTAATTTTATGTTTCCTTATTATTAATTTTATGTTTTGAATTAATCTCATTGTCTTTTTTTAAAAACTACTAAAATTGTAATTTAGGCTAAGGTGATTGGTTGAAAAGCCTAGAATTAAGGGGAGAGCGCAACGTCATCGCTAAGGCTTTTGTTTTAATAGTTAGTAATAGATGTTTTTTTTTTAAAACTACTAAAATTGTAATTTAGGCTAAGGTGATTGGTTGAAAAGCCTAGAATTAAGGGGAGAGCGTCACGTCATCGGTAAGGCTTTTGTTTTAATAGTTAGTAATAGATAGTTTTTACATCTTGCATATTTGTCCATTTTGTTTATGTGTATTGCTTTAAAAAATACACTTAATTATAGTTGACATGTGGCATACTAATTCAATATGATTATAATTCAATATATTAAATTACTTTTGATGTCCCTAAAAAATCACAACATAAGTGATTGAAAATGTTTTTGAGATATGTATAAATAAAGAAGCAAATGAAAATATTAATGTATAACTAAAGAAGCAAATGCAAGAGAGATATAAATACACATGTATGCATTTGAAAATATAAATACTAATTTAAGGACATACAAACACAATTTTCTTTGATAATGAGAAAGGTTTTTATAGGGATGAACCTAATTCTTACAGATGATTTGTTAAAAATTTTGATTATTGGGTTATTGTAGGAAATTTGATTCAGTTTGAAGAAGGAAACAAAAAATTATATTGAGATGCTTTCTATGTGTGAAATTGTATAAGGAAGAAGAAGACGTCACCACCACCCAGCTATATGTATACAAAGTCAACAAGCTAAAAATGGACGGATCTAAAGCCACATGGTTCCTAGCTAAAACGACTCTAATTCATCAAATGATTGTTGTGACTCACTCACTCACTAACTAACTAAATGAAATGAAATGCAACAAATATTACTAAAATAAAAAATAAAATTGAGTCAACAATAACACTCCTCCTTACATTCTCTCTCAATTTGGAGCTTTGTGAGTCATAATTTGGTGGAGATAAATTGATGCTAGGCTCGGAAAAGATCCTTTGTCATTAGATCGAAGAGTTGTAAATTGGAGGAGACATAAGTAGTAACCAAAACCCATCTTGAACCCGCTCTCTCGTAAAGTGATAATCAATGTCGAGATGGTTGGTCCGCTCGTAGAAACATGGGTTCGCTGCAATATGTTGTGCCACCTTGTTGTCACAAAACAAGGTAACAAGTAAGGAAACATGGAGAGAAAGATCTCGAGGAATGTAGAAAGTTCACACCAACTCAACTGTAGATATTGTCATGCCCCTGCACTTGGGTTCAACATAGTTGCGAAAGACCATAATATGCATTTTTGTCTTCCAAGCAATCAATGAATGCCCTACAAACACACAATAACCTATGGGAGAGCGCTGAGTTGTAAGACGAGCCCCCAGTCAACATCCAAAAACCCAACAAGCTTAAGTTGGGATTGCACAGGGTAAAACAACCCTTTGGAGGCTGAACCAACTAGATACCTTAAGACATACTTAGCAACTTGTATATGAGGGACTTGAGAATTAGACACACGAATTAACATAAATGGTGGATTGCATAGGACATGTCCGACCAAGTGAGAGTGAGATACAATAACCTCCTCACCTTGCATGACTCAGGATCAAGCAGAAGATCCCTATTGTCTATACTTATTTTAAGACTAGAGGGAAGAGGAAACCCTGAAGGTTTTGCTGAAACCATACCAAGATCAGTGAGGATATCATTAATGTACTTACATTGTGTAAGGTATATGTGAGAATTAGTCCAAAGGATTTTAATGCTAAGGAAATACCAATCAAGGTTAAGATCCTTGATATTATGGTAGAGTGAAAAGTTGCTTTGATAGAGTCAGTGTGAGGCACATTTGTAACGACCCAGATTATAAAATTCGGATTACGTTTAGAAGGTATGATTACCTTCAGCTAGATCTTGCAATCCAAGTATGAGTTGTTTTAGAAAACAAGGAGGTAGCGTTGAAAGGAGGGATTTTATACTCTAAAATGAACGAAGTCCATTGGGGACTTGATGCTTTCACATCACTACCTGTCCTATTTCCACTACTCGCAAATCAGTTTTAAAAATCCCAAAGTAGAGATGCAAACCAAAGAAAGGCATACAAGTATTCATCATGACAATGTCGGGTCAAAACCAAAACAATAAGTAAAGTATGCAAAAGTGACCACTTTGTAGAGTCGGTTTCTCAAGCTCTCTCTAACGCCAAGGCACAATTCCCGCCATAGAGGCATATCAGCAAGCATCTGAAGGGTGTGGGCCTGGAACTAACCACAAAGTCAATCGTCGAGCCACATCATGTGTAAGCTGAAGACACAAATGAGGGCTATACAATATACATCCTAATCCTGATAATATGTCTAATGCAGTACAAGAATTTAAACACATAAACATGCTATGACAAAATTTAAAGAATAGCGATAAATGGGTACCCACAAAGAATGTCAAGTGACATATCCCTCTATCCTACACTACACACCCGATAGCCCTAACACAAAACAAATCTTATCCCTAGCATACTACAATTACTCCATAATACATTGTGTTTTTATTTTTTTTTAAATTTGAATTGTAATAACATAAAATATCTAGATTTTTGTGGATGTTTAAACAATTTGTATTGCAAAATGATATATTTAAACATAACATAAAAGAAATGAGGGTAAAATCATATATAATGTGTAAAACTTTATACAACTATTTTATTTTCGAAAATAAAATTTTCTCGTCAAAATTCAAAAAAAATGTGAAATTATTTTAAGTGAACATAGGAATTTTTATAAGTTGCAAAGATAAATTTTTAAAAATTATATAAATTTAATCGAATTAGAATTTAAATTCATGAAATAATTTTTATAAAAAATTCGAACCTTTACAACATTGTTGCATAAGATGAGGATATCATTCGCATACACCAAAGTATTCATGTAAACCCCTATTAACATCCCTCATAAATAGATAATAGTCATTTGGACTGGTCAAAACTAAGGGAGCAAAAGAAACATGCAACTCAATGTTCCATTGTCGAGAGGCCTGCTTAAGGTTCATGTAGGTTCATGTAAACCCCATCAGCATTCATGTAAACCCCATTGATAACCTTCTTCAATTAACTAACATTGATCTTGTGTATTCCATTCTCTATAAATCCCTTTACTACAACCTTCTTATTCAAAGGTTCATACAGTAGGCAATAATGGTTAGTGAAGTAAGCTCCCAATTTATGAGTCATCAATATTTTATTCACAGAAATCAAGTTGTATTGAAAATCACAGATATAAAGAATCTTAGTCAACAACATTCCATTTTCAAGTCTTACATATCTTATTAACATGACTTGTCTATGAGCCCCATCATGTAAAATCGACTAAACAAAACCTCAACACGTCCTTTTCAACAAAATTCCATTCTCAAGTCTCACATTCCTTGAAAAACTGTTTGAGTTTCCAAAAGAAAAAGATGTGTTATACCCTGCAACATTAGCATTTCCCTTTCCTCTCATAACCCTCAGCACTTCCTGATACACAATTTGCACAAAATCGGGATTCATATGTGTTGCAAGCTTATCAAGTTCAGCAAGAGGACTATTAAGATGATCTTGGCTATCAAGGTTGAACTAAGCAACAAGCTTTCCATTCTTCTTCCCTTTCTTGCCTGCATACTAATCTGGCCGGATACCCTATCACCTCAAAGCATTGGTCTATCATATGGCCTTCCTCCTTGCAGTGTTCACAAAACCTTCTCGAGCATGTTTTAGCCTTTTTAGAGTCCTTTTTGTTTTGTCCACTCATGGAAGTTAAAGCCCCTGGTGTCACCGTGAATGTGGCATGATCAAGCATAATATGCAATATTTGCCTTTTCTTCTCAACGTGCTGAAGAAAGTAGTAAGTCTTGTTCACCGTAAAAAGAGGATCCATAGCTAGTATTTGATTTTTCACTTGATCATAATAAGAGTTTATAGTCATTATGAACTGCATAAGAATATTATGATTTTCTATCTCTATGAACCTAGACAAAATTGAACAAGAGCACATCTCTAATTTACCGCAAGAACGAGTTGGAAATCCATTGAGATTATCCAGCTCGCCCCAAAAATGTTTCATTTTGGAGAAATAGTTAGTTGTAGGCACACTAACTTATGCAATTTGTCTAATTTCTTGCTTCAATTGAAAAACTAAGGGAGCATTGGACTAACTAACCACACTCATCAGTCATCTCTAGCTAAAGCGCTCTCTTCGAAATCGCATATAAAAACACACTTGACAGATTTGAAGTCATCAAGTTCATAATCGAATAGATCACTATCTAGTCGTATCAAATCCAACTTTTAAAATCATCACTTTAAGATTTAGGTTTCTCATAAGTTTTGACAATGAAGGTGAGCTTTAGCTTTGCTCTCAAGACCCAGATTAGTAATAACCAGACAAACTTTATCAGGTAAGGTGTTCGTGAAGGGTTCTGAGGACCCTGTGCAATCCACGCCTTGCTCCCTCTCAGTACAGTGACTAGAGACATGTTCTTTCTTGCTGCACAAGCAACAAATTACATCAGGAGTGTGTCTGAGGAATTGAGTCTCCAAAAGGGCCTTTCTCCACATAGCTAATACTTGTTTTTCATTCATCATCCTGTGACAATCAACACAATCTCGAGCCACCATTCTCTAATGCCAATTGTAAGGATCGCTTCAGAGGTTATGGTAGCACTACGAACTAATTTAGGCGGCATAAAGCGCAAAGCAAGACAATCGATTTTAGGTGGATACACTCTAACTACACGCATGTAGTGCTGCATAAAAATCATCACCTTCTTTTGCTTTGAAAAGGATTTTCAATTGGTATACTTATCTTATTGATCGGAAAACCTAAGACATCCTAGCACAACATGTAGCACTAGTTGCTAACTGTTAACCACCAATAAAACATCAAGCACACCTATTATACAAGCTCGAGCAAACCACACAAACAAAACACAATAAAGAGCACAAATGTATCATACAAACCTATAGTTGTTGAATTGTTGTACTATACCAATAAGCTCTGAGACTATGCATGTAATGGCCCGAGTTATAAAACCCGGGTTACGTTTTGAAGGTTGGATACCTTCGTTCGGATCTTGCAATCCAAGTACGGGTTGAGGTTTTCAAAACCAAAGAGTTGGGTTGAAAGGATGGATTTCGGAGCCCTAAAACCATGTTAGGTCCATTAGGGACCGAGACCTGCCCTAAGATTTTAAGTCGCACAAAATAGATTTAGTTTGAAATGTAAGCAACCAAAAATACGATACATAGTTGCCACGGAGAAGCCGGGTCAAAACCAACATACGATCAAGTAAGAAATCCCAAAAGTAAAGCTGAGTCCGAGTTAGTCTCTCTCTCATACAACACGACCATCCCCGCCACGTAACACAAAGCACTCAAAGATCTGCAGACAAACCTTTAAAAGAAGAAGGAGAAAGGAGTCAAGTCGAGCCACGCATACAGGTCCGACAGACCACACTGAGGCCACAAAGTATGTGCTATACCTAATAAAGACGCTTCTAATGCAATATTGAATCTTAAACACACAAGGCATGCTGACAGTTCATATATATATATATATATATATATATATATATATATATATATATATATATATATATATATATATATATAATAACTGAAATGCAATAAATGGCCAAAACAATGTCAAACAACATATCCCACTCAAAAACCACGCCCATACCTAGGGTGGCGACTCATCCACTCCCATACCTAGGGTGGAGACTCATTCCACTCTCATACCTAAGGTGGAGACTCATTCCACTCACATACCTAGGGTGGAGACTCGGCCGTAGTTGTAGTCATATGTGTGTGTGTATATCATGTTCATGTATAGTGTCTCAATAATCTCAATAATCATGCTCGAATAATCAGACTCGTAAGACTTGATTAGGTACAAACCCGATGGGGCTGGGTTGTCCTATGACCCTAGCAACGACTCTATGACTCACAATTAATCATTGTTCTACCAAACGCATAGAGTAAACATATGCTCATTCAAATTGTGCAACCTAAGCAGGATACTACATGATCATGCGATATACATGTACAACACCTAACATAAAATGCAACAACAGGCATGAAATTCCAACTTGAGTAAGCCGCCTAGGGAACTTACCCGGAGAAGCGCGGAATCCAAAGCAGCACATCAATATACAAGCAGATCCAACAAGTTACAGATCGCCTAACAAGTAGTACATAACATGGATAAGTCTATCTTTTAAAGCATAAAATGACCATGACTCATATAGACAAAAAAGACTCAATCTCATAACATCATCATCATCATCATTATCTCAACTCCGAACATCTCATATCATCTTAATCATTCAATATCATCTCAAATCGTCATATATCATCATATATTATCTCATATAACATCTCATCATTTTCCTTAATCATTCTCATTAGTCAATTCGGAATTCCACATATCAAATCATGCTTCAATTTCATATGTATTCAGATCTCAACTCATATAAGTCTCAAGCAAGGTTCATCAATCATTTTACCAAGTCAGGTTGCAAGCTATCGGTTCAAAAGGTTCTAAAAGTCATTTGATCTCGAATTAAGTCAAGCCGTTAGTTAAAATAATTTATTCTAAAATAACACTTAGCTGAATTTCGATATTAATATTCAAACCTTTAAACTCATGTCCCAAAGTTATATTATTGAAATAATTCCGGCATTTTTATCTCAAAAATCATTATCTATATAAATAAATCCCGACATCTTAGAATCATTACAAATAATATATATAATTCAAAACTAACCATTTATATAACAATAACAACCTTAAAACAACACGTATAAACAAGTAAATAAACACCCAAATAAATCAGAATAATTTATTAATAATTAAATAATAAATCATATAACAATTTAATAATATATAAAATAAGTCATAAAAATCATTAAACCCTTCACCTAATCCGGCTGGCCTAAAAGGAAACCCGAGCCAAAGAAAGAAAAAGAAAACAAGGCTAAAGAAGTACCCGGGCCCAATTCCCCAAACTCGGATCCGAAATGCATCCCAGTCCACGATCCGGCCCAACCCAAGCCTCTCTCTTTCTTTTCTTTTCAAACCGGTTCGCTGAACCCGCTAAATACAAATAATAATAATATTAATAATGATAATAAAACCGGCCTATCACCCGTCTTCAACCTCCAGATTTCCCCTCGCTAGCGCCCTCACCATTGAGCCCGAAGCTCCGCCATTGCTGCACACACAGATCCTCCCTCGCCACCAAATCTCCGCCTCCCTTTCTCGCTCCCACTCTCTCCTTCATCGTTCACCCGCTGCTCCCTCGTCGAACCCACTCTCGCACACCCGCCCTCGCTCGCTCATCTGCTCGCTTGCTCACCTCCACACTCACCCACACACCCTCGCTCTCAGGCAGACCCATCGAAACTAGGAGAACTATGTTCTAAGCGCAAGGAAAACGAAATCGTGGGGAGAAATGCTCACCGAGGTCGGGGTTTCAATGGCGGCTCCGAGCTTCAACGATGGAGGAAGAGCTGCGTTTTGAGCCTAGGAGGGATGAAGGGAGGTTAAAGCCGTTAAAGGTGCTCTTTTATGTGGGTTCAGGTAAAAAAAACAGAAGGATCGAGGCTCACCTTTCAGGTGGGACGAAACAGGGGAGATGGGCGTGAACACAGCTCGCCCTGGCTCCGTCGGTGTCGGGGACGATTCCCCTTGGAATAGGAAGGTGTAGGAGTAAGTAAAGGTGGAGCTTTATGGCCATTAGAAGCTAAAGGAAGAGGAAGCAAGGCTTTACCGCGAGAAAGAAGAGAAACAGGGCAGCTCGCTGGGCTTCTTCGCGGCGGCGACTTCACGGTGAGGAAGAACTGGAGGCTTCTGCTGCTGCTGAACGACGACGAAAACGGAGCTGGGTGGCTGTACTGGAGCTGGGAATGAACGGAGGGAGCTGTAGAGGGTGTTTTGGGTGTGTTTGGCTCGACAAAGCTTCAAGAACAAAAGAACCATAAGTGGCGGATCTAGTGTATCAAAGTTAGGTGAGCGAAAATATTTTAGTCATGATAAAGAGGAAAGAAAAATTAATAAGCCAAAATAAATGAAATTCAAGAGAGGAGAGTCTTTGATACAGGTAATGTTGAAGTTTGAGTCTTCGACGCAACCGGTGTTGAAGTTTGATTATCATTATCTTTCTTATACAAGGACAAAATATTCTTCAATCGTTTGAGTTTCGGATGATCAGACATCCCATTAAATCAAAAGTTACAAAAAAATATATAAAAACAATAAAGTATATAAATTCATACGGGTGATGTTGTATTACAATTGACCACTCGATAAAATAATATATAATCATAAAAAATAGATGATATAAAATACTAATCTCATCTCAATGTCTACCATCAAATTACCAAACAATTAAAAACCCTAATTTAGTAAATTAGAAATTAAATACGGAATAATTAGAAGAGAGTAAAATAACATACCTCACAAATTAGATTAAAGAAGTGGTAAAAGAGTTCGAAAATTGGAATTGAACGACAGAAGTTGAAGTTTGATATATGCCAAAAAGAAACGTGTTGTGTAGCCTAATACCGAAGCTTTTGTTTTTGCTAATGTGTGTTGCGTGGAACGGTAGAAAGAGGGTCAGGCGGTGAGCCGTGAGTCTATTTGATTCCAAAAAATAAAAAATAAAACTGTTTGAATTTATAGACTTTTTGGGCCTAAAATACATTAAGCTCACTGTCCACCTAAAAAAAATTTCACCCACCAAATTATTTTTTTTATCTAGCTCCAAAAACAATTGACCAAACAGTAGCTGGGTTTGCTCCTAAAGCCATTCACCCTGAGAACAAGGTGACAGTGGCTTGTGTTTGGGCTCGGCAAAATGAAGCAAAGAGGGAAGCTTTTGTGGGCTGTTTGAATCCAAAATCAGGAGAGGGGGATGTGTGTTTAGGGTTTTCAGATTGGATAAGACTTTAGGGTTTGGGAGAGATTCCAAATTTATAGGGGACATGGTGAGGTATGAGGTATGAGGTATGGGGGTGGGGGGGTTTAGGTAGGAAGAAGAAGATAAAGAGCATGAGGGAGGGAAAGAAAGGAAGGAAAGAAAGGAAGAAAAGAAAATCAAAGTGGTCACATAGTTCAAAATTCAAAAACCCAGAAATTGAATCTTGAAATCTCCTAGTTCAATCCAATCCCAACGAAGTAAAATTTCAAATCGAAACTTTGAAACTGAAAAAAAAATACGATAAAATCTCCCCATATTTCAAAATCTCAGGTCGTGAAAGCGGAAATGAAATCTGTCTGAAAATCCATAAAAAAAAATAATGCCGAAACATGCTTCGGAAGATTTTAAAATAAATTCAACTAGTTTTATTAATCGCCCGTTGTGCGATTTTTTCATAAATTTTATTATATAAAACAATTTTGAATTAATATAAATTACTACTCCATATAAAGTAAATATATCTAATTGAGAAATAATATCAAATTTTTTTAAAATAACTTGGGTTTACGATTTAATTATTAAGATGATGCTACCCATTTATATCTTACAATATAAATTTCTTAGAAAAATATTATATCAAAGTTGAAATTAAATTCATCGTAGGTGGAAGGATTTGATATGCAAAATATTATATCTAAATCGATCAAGGGATTTTGAATAAGCAGATCAATTGTTTTTAAATGTACTATGGATTAGGCATGGTAAAAACTCTACTTTGGTCTCTAATTTAAAATTTATCTAAATCGATAAGTTTTCTACCTAATTAAGATATAAGGTTGAATAGATTATTTATATTGATAAGTTTTCAATGAAAGATTTCATCTAACTATAAACTAAATTAAGTGGTTATTTTATTTACCAAATCAAGTAAATTTTTTCTTCTTTTGGGTCAATTTTTTAAATATTTAAAATCTCAGCAAACCTTTAATAAAAGATTTATTTTTATAATTGTTTATTTTTCTTTTCATTTTACTTGGTTTTATATTTAATTTTCTGAAATAACTTTAAATCATTATCAATTTATTATTGGTGATAATTTTTTTATAAATATATATAGAGAGAATTGATAATGTAATTTTATATAAAAAATATATAGTTTTACCTCGCTTTCTTTCACATTATTATATTTTTTTCACATAACATCTATTATACAACAATAGACAAATAATTTTATATCCAATAAAATTATAAATGATATATCTTTGAATATAAAAATATAACTATATTAAACTATTGATATAACTATATTATTGAGAAATTCTTTCAAAAGATGAAATTACTACATTTAGTTACTATAATAAAAATATATCTTTGAATTGTTTTACTTATTATTTTAACCAAACTGATTGTTTATTTTCCTTAACCAAACTAATTTTATACCTATTACAAATCTTTATCGTTGATCAAATCAATAACTGAATATACATACATTGACGACATATCGACCATATAGTACAAATATCATTTTTAAATTATAATATCAAACCCCATCTCCCATTCAAATTCTGTCATTTTAAGGAAATGCTAAATAAATTAAGAAACTATATACTATTGAATATAAATTAGGATTTTCATAAAAAACAGTTATATATATTTACCTAAAAATTATCAAACTTCTAATCATTTTTTTTATCCAAATCTTAACCAGTTATTTTGTATTTTAACCAAACTTAATACTTAATTTGTAACTATATTATTGAATATTTATAAAAAAACATAATTAAGATATAAGGTTAGATTGGATAGATTATTTGATCTAAAAAGATAAGTTTTCTACCTAACTATATTGGTTTATTAATTGATGTGGCCCAAAAATATAATACCAATTTAATCCAGAATATGACACGTAAGCAAAAATAATCCCGTTTTAATCCAGAAAATTCCAGGTATGTGAAATCGCACCAGAGACCGTTTCAGGCCTCTGTTTTAGTATTTTATATAGATTGATCGAGAACGGAAATTCTCAACATTTCTCGAATTTCAGAATTAATCAATTATAAATCATTTTTTTAAATAAAATATTATTTTTAAATCTTTCGGTCTTTACAATGCTACATCCCTCTTCTACTTCATGTGTCATTGTCTTCTTCTCCTCGTCTTCCATGCTAGCTCTTTTCCTCAAGAAGTAGCATATATCCATGGATCACTCATTCCCTTAAAGCAATAAATCAGTTGTACAAGGAAATAAATCCCCTTCTTAGGATCAAGCCTTTCTCTCTCTCCAAAAAACCACTTTCTATCTGAGAAAGATTTTCAATAATCAATACTCCATTTCAAAATTAGATCTTCTACAAGCATGACAACTGAATAATCTATAGGCCCACAAAATACACTTAATCCGGCCAACTCAGTATCCACCATGCTAACACTCTCATCATAGCCCTCAACATTGTCTCTGCCCGAGGTCTTCATGAACTTCTCTTCACCTGCCAAATCTACAGGGATACAAGACACATATAATAGACCATGAAGACACATATAATAGACCATATAAAGTTATTTTTTTATACAAGGCGAAGATTTAGGGGTGGTCAACCGCGGTTGAGCCACCACCCAAGTGCATCCTTGTGGACGAGCTCATCGACAATAGCATCAGATCCCCAGTCGGTAAGAGTCGGCAATAGACCGAGGTGAGCGAGACAATCCGCAACACGGTTGCCCTCTCTGAATATGTGGGAGAACGACACACTAGCAAAGTATCGACCGAAGGCGAGTGTGTTCGACATCGTCAACTCTATCTCCCAAGAAATTGTCCACGAAATATTATGTCAACAAATATTTGTCATCATGACCATGTAATCACAAAAACTTGTCACTGCCACACTAAATTATAACCATAATACTATTTCATCAAAAAAAGTATCGCTAGTCTCAATAAGAAATGTCATTGTCGCATTATATAACCAAAATACTTTCATTGACTAAAATTTTAATGACTATTTTCTCTAACTAGAAACGTTATCCAAATAGTATTTCAACAAATATTTGTTACAAATATCTTGTAACCACAAAACACTATCACTACCATACTCTATTACCAAGATATTGTCAAGTCATATTTTCAACATTTAAACATTGACTCTATAAAAAAAATTGTCACCATGATACAATTTCAATATAAAAAATTTCATCATGATAATTTATCCAATTATCCTTCAAAAGCAATCACCACCACACTATTTATTACTAAGATACCTTTTAGTTAAAGTAAATATATAACATTGTCACCAATTATTGTCATCAATATGATAGTGTTATCAAAGAACTATAGAACATCATCAATAACCATTTTCATCAATTATTGTCAACAACTATAGAAAAAATCGTTAACAAAAACCGCCACCATTCAGAATTGAAAATTGCCATTACACCACAATTATTTCTTAAATTTGTCACTAAGATATTATCACCAACAAAAGTCATATTAATTCATTGAAACAAAATGCCACCAAAAAGGCCAAACAAGGCATATATAGAGAAATGTACGTACTTCTAGTTTTGAAGAGCCAAAAAAGGCCAAATAAGCCATATACAAGTCGAATGATAAGAGAACAAACAATTTTGTTTTTATATTAATGATTTAGTAATTACTTCAAACAAGAGTGTCATATACAAAGAGTCTAGGAAAACATAGAAGCAAAAAGTAGTATTATCAAAATAAAACAATTGAGAATCAAATAGACTTCCACTTTTCTCAACTCATGTTCAATTGCTCATCATACGGCTCGATATGACGGAAACATAAAAAGATCTAAATTTCATAAATCAAAATCAATGATAGTATGAACTTAGCAAATCTTGATTTTCCGTCCATGTGGTTCAATCTCTCCGGTCTTAGGTGCAATACCTTGGCAGCTCTATAGAACCTCCGATATTGCTCGAAACCACAAGCATGATGACACAAGAGTCCCCAACGCTCAAAACCGCAGTCATGAGACAATAAGATGAATAGGGGCTTTCAACCTTTGCCTTCCTCACCAATCTCTCTCTCTCTCTCTCTCTCTCTCTCTCTCTCTCTCTCTCTCTCTCTCTCTCTCTCTCTCTCTCTCTCTCTCTCTCTCTCTCCCTCAAATCCTTTTCTTAACACATATGTAGATAATCCTCCTAATTTTGATTCAACATTTGTTGAAAGAGAACAAATCATATCAATATTTTTTTCAAAGATAATGAAATCAAACCAAAAGATTGAGTAACCAAATGCCACTTGAAACGCTCAAATTGAAACACTGCAACAAAATCTGATAAAGCAATGGATAAAATAAACAAACTCATTGTGAATGGAAGAGAAGAGTTTGAAGTTGATAAAGCGAGCAACGTCGGAGCGTCCATGGCCATCAAATATGCAGATATAGGTGAGCGACAATCTGTTCTTAGTCATCAAGAAACAAATTTTCTTGAACCGCGGCTATAGAGTACACATTGAAAATGTGGCATCTCAAATTTGTTTGTCAAACAAGCTCATCATCGCTCCCAAACTGAACTCTTCCTCCTCCACCTGATCCTCTTCCTTCTTCGACACTAAAGCACGTCTCCAACGGTCATCTATAGAAGTCTTTAACAACAATCTCAATCTTTTTCCCTCTCTCTCACTTATACTATTACTACCTCTTGAACCGGAGATTTATGGATAGGAAGAATGGAGAGGGTCAATGACAAAATAAAACAAGGGTATTTATTGTATTATGAAAATATTATGGACACTTTTTTAATTACTAAATAAAAATGAATATTTACTTAATTAGACATTGTAAAAGGACATTTCACCAAATGCCTCCTAAATAAACAGTAGACATTGTGAATATAATGGAAGCATGCAAATGGAAATGCAGATGGTACAGAATGTGGGTGAACATGATATTAGTATGGGCGGTCTACTCTTCCTTCTTCACACCATTGGAGTTTGGGTTCTTCAGAGGACTCCCTCACAAGTTTTACGTTCTAGACATAGTTGGACAGGCTGCTTTTCTTGTCGACATTGTACTCCAGTTCTTTGTCTCCTACCGCGACACTGTCACTTACCAGATGGTCACCAGTCGTCGTCTCATTGCTCTTCGGTACTCTTTTCTCTATATAATTTCCACATTCTTTATTTTTATTTTATATGTGCTTAATTAATCGACGTACGTACAACCTACTCTCGATCTCCTTGTTGATCTCTTGTATGCAGCTACTTGAAATCAAGCTTTGTGATGGATCTGCTCGCCTGTATGCCTTGGGATTTGCTTTATAAGGTACGTACAATCAAAGCAGCTTATATATAATTAAAGAAGTTGATTTTTGGGGGGATATGTGCTATGGGATGATCAAAATCAGACACCTAAACACTTTTGATCAACTTAATTTATATATATATATAGATGTGGCTACTTGAATTGAGATCACAATAGTAATAGTAATATATAGTAACAGTAATAGTAATAATATATATAATATTGTAGTTTTCAGGAAGAAAAGAAGAAGTGAGAGTTATGTTATGGATTAGAATGATTCGGGTGCGTAAACTAGTAGCATTCTTTCAAGATATGGAGAAAGATATAAGGATCAACTACCTGTTTACTAGGATAATCAAGCTTCTTTTTGTTGAGCTATACTCGGGCCATACAGCAGCATGCATCTTCTATTATTTGGCAACTACTTTGCCTGAAGAACAAGAAGGCTACACTTGGATTGGAAGTTTGAAGATTGGGGACTACAGTTATTCACATTTCAGGGAGATTGATCTTGGCAGACGCTACACCACCTCTCTTTATTTTTCAATTGTCACCATGACAACCGTTGGTACGTACGCACTTACATATACATATACATATCATTAATTAATTAATTAACTAGTACATACTACATAGGTAAATATATATATATATATATATATATATATATATATATATATATATATATATATATATATATATATATATTCTCATATATATTGCATGGATGATGCAGGTTACGGAGAAATTCATGCCGTGAATTTGAGGGAAATGATATTTGTAATGATTTATATTTCAATTGATATGGTTTTGGGTGCTTATTTGGTTGGTAATATAACTGCACTCATAGTGAAAGGGTCAAAGACTGAAAGGTTCAGAGATAAGATGGCAGATGTCATGAAATTTATGAACAGAAATCGGCTTGGAAGGGATCTGCGCAACCAAATCAAAGGTCACCTACGCTTACAATATGAAAGCGGCTATAATGAAGCTGCTGTTCTACAGGATATTCCTGTTTCTATACGAGCTAAGGTACATACGTAATCAACAAGCCACAAATATACATCATCCATCCATCTCGATCTTTAATTAGAAGCAAAATTAATTTATCAGCTGCAATGCTATATATCTTCCAGGATTTCGATCATTTCATGATCATTCCTGTCATTTTTGTCTCTCCAAGCCAAGGCATATATATAGCGACAGCGCGTGTCTTACAAAATTTTATTTTCTTTCTTCATTTTAATATATATAATTAATTAGTATGGATGTGGATCAGATTAATGAGTATATATTTATATACGTTTTAGTGCAGATCTCCCAATTCTTGTACACATCTTGCATGAAAAAGGCTCCTCTTCTCAAAGGATGTTCTGAAGAATTCATCAATCAGATAGTACGTGTTTTCTTTCAATTCTGCTCCACGTACCTGCACCTTTTTTAATAATTGCACATTTCATTTCTAACTACTACCTCCGTTCGGCAAAACTTGACGTTTTACTATTCACACACACTTTTTTAGGAGATAAAAACTATATAAAATATCTAGTTTTTTTAATAATTTTTTTAACAATTTCGTAGTTATTATCAATAAGTACAAACTTGTTAAAATTTTTTTTTTAAAAAATGAATATTTTATATAGTTTTTATCATTCTAAAAAAGCGTGCGTGAATAGTAAACGACAAGTTTTGCCGAACGGAGGTAGTATCAATTAATTGAATGTGTAGAGAGATGCAATTGATGTAAAGTCCTCCTTGAGGGTTTCATTCATTAACATAATCATATATATAGGTTACAAGAGATTGGGCCTTGGGCCTGATAGGCCCACTATACAATATGTAATCTATCAAACCCCCGCAGTCGAAAGTGGAGGGTCCCGTACAGTGAGACTGGACCGAAAATCGAGGAACAACTGACGAGGTAAACCCTTTGTGAAGATATCAGCGTACTGATAAGAGGACGAGACATGGAGAACACGAACATGTCCAAGAGCAACCTTGTCCCGAACGAAGTGGAGATCAAGCTCAATGTGCTTCGTGCGTTGGTGTTGGACTGGGTCGCTGGCCAGATAAACGGTGGAGACGTTGTCGGTGTAGACCAGGGTGGCCTTCTGAAGAGGGCAGCGGAGCTCAAGGAGGAGATTGCGCATCCAGGAGCACTCAGAAACAACGTTGGCGACACCCCTGTACTCAGCCTCGGCTCTAGAGCGAGACACCACAGACTGACACTTCGCTGACCACGACACAAGAGTGTCGTTGAGGAAGACACAGTAGCCAGACGTGGAGCGACGTGTGTCGGGACAACCACCCCAATCCGCATCAGTGTAAGCGACGAGGTCATGCCGAGAGGAAGGGGAGATCGTGGTGTCCAACTCAAGGGTACCACTGATTTACCGAATGATCCGCTTTAAGGCCTGAAAGTGCGGCTCCCTGAGCGCATGCATAAACAAGCAGATCTGCTGGACGGCATAACTGATGTCTGGCCGAGTGAATGTGAGGTACTGCAATGCCCCGGCAAGACTCCGATACAACGTCGGATCATCAACCAAAGGACCAGAGTGAGCACTGAGCTTGTTGGAAGTATCAACAGGGGTGGCGACCGGCTTACAGTTGCTCATCTTGGCCCGAGCAACAATTTCGGCAGCATACTTACTCTGAGAGAGAAACAACCCAGACCCATGATGCCGGATGGTGATGCCCAAGAAGTAAGACAACGGACCAAGATCTGACATGGCGAACTCGGCACTCAACTGGGAAATAATAGACGTCCGAAGAGCATCAGAAGAGGTGGTGAGGATGATGTCGTCGACATATAGTAACAGAAAGACCATGTCTGTGCCTCTGCGATAGATAAACAGAGACGAATCCGAGCGGCTGCCAACGAAGCCCACGGGGCTGAATGTCTCATCACAATCAATACCTGCCTGCTGAGATCGACCATTAACCACAAGACGAGCTTTGTAGCGTTCCAATGACCCATCAGAGCGGAACTTGTGGCGGAAGAGCCACATGCAGCGAATGACGTTCGCCTCAGGAGGGTGAGGAACTAGAACCCAGATACCATTCCTTGTAAGGGCCCTGTATTCATCGAGCATAGCCGCCTGCCACTTCGGGTCGAGGAGGGCTGTTTTGTGGGAGGTGGGGATGGGGAAGAGCGAGGCCGGGTTGGAGGGTGGAGGGACTTGGGAAACGGTGGGGGCGGGGTTAGTATGTGCGGCGGGCGCGGCACAAAGCGGCGGCCGCGGCAAGGCGGCAGCGGCCGCGGCAATGGGGGTGACAGGAGGTGTGTTCAGGAGGGCTCAGGGGAGGTGTTGGCGGGGTGATCGGAGGCGTGCATAGAGATGATTTGACGAGGTCTGAATACACCGGAGACGCTCCGGGTGTGTGGTCTGGTGGTAGGAGGAGGCGGTGGTGGGGGCGGTGTAGGGGGAGAAGCAGGAGCACCGGTAGAGCTCTGGGGAAGGAGGAAGTGTGGGAAGTGAGACTCTGACTCAGACTGGGAGGCAGTAGGTGTGGGAGAGGAGGGAGGAGGGGAAGAGAAGGGAAAGCGAGACTCATCAAACGTGACATGACGTGACAGGATAAGCTTATGGCTATGAACATCGAGGCAAAGGTAATCGCGATGATCTGACGGATAGCCAAGGAAGACACATGGAGTTGAGCGCGGGTGGAGTTTGTGTGGGGCGGTGGAGGACATGTTTGGAAAACACAGGCATCCGAAGGTACGAAGGTGATCATATCTAGGCATGGTGCAATATAATGCCTGAGTGGGTGAGCGATGCTGGAGGGTAGTAGAAGGGAGGATGTTGAGGAGATAACATGTCGTTGATAAGGCGTGAGGCCAATAGGCAAGGGGAATGGATGCGTGAAAAAGGAAAGAACGCATCATGTTGGTTATTGTTCGAATAATTCTCTCAGCCTTGCCATTTTGCTGAGATGTATAGGGGCATGAAAAACGATATGAGATGCCATTTGTGGTGAAGAAAGAGTGAAAGTCCTTGTTATCAAATTCACGGCCATTGTCACATTGGAAACATTTCATTGAGGTATGAAACTGTGTTTTAATGTAGGCATGGAACTTGACAAACATAGGAAACACCTGAGACTTAAATTGTAATGGAAAAACCCATAAAAAATGAGTGATATCATCAAGGAATAAAAGGTAGTACTTGTGACCATCCTTGCTGGGTACATGAGAGGTCCAAATGTCACTATAAATGATGTCAAAAGGTGCAAGGGTGGAGTTCAAAGACCGTTGGAACGGCAGTTTTGCATGTTTGCCTAACTGACAGGAAGAGCATAAACTAGAGCGTAGCTCTTTATTACAGTGGATCAGACTCTGAGACCGGAGGACATCGAGAATGGCAGCACTGGGATGGCACAGGCGTGCATGCCACAGGCTGGACGACGATGCCGAGAGGGCGACCGGGCACGACTGACTGGATGTAGAAGGTGGTGTGACAGGTTAGAGCTCCCCGGTGCTGTTACATCTCAAGAGAGTAACCCCCGTAGTAAGATCGTTCACAGAGAAACCAAAGGGATTAAACGCAAGAGAAACGTTATTGTCAGTAGTGAACCGACGGACAGAGATAAGGTTTTTGACAATCTTTGGGGCAATGAGAACATTGTTAAGGTGTAGTGGGTGGGTTGGGGTCTGTAATTTGGCTTGGCCAATCCCCGAAGTAGCAAGGCGACCACCATTGCCGACGATAATAGAGTGTGCAGGACCTTTAAAGGAAATAGAAGAGAGGTTACCTGAGGAGTTCGTCATGTGGGAAGTGGCACCAGTGTCCATGTACTAAGAAGAGTCGGGAGATGTCGGCTGCATAGAGGAGAAGGCGTAATGCCCATCAGATGGAACATAACCTTGATCAGATGATGTCAGATAGGCCTGAGGACCGGCATGTCGAGGGGCAGGAAAGCCGGATTGCATCCAAAGAGGGTTGAAGTCAGGCACCGGGGCCTGATAGGCACCGGGTCCTTCTTGAGGGTTTCATTCATTAACATAATCATATATATAGGTTACAAGAGATTGGACCTTGGGCCTGATAGGCCCATTATACAATATGTAATCTATCAGAATGACTTGTACGTACATATATCATGTATGTAATTCTCAATTTGGCATACAGGACAAGTAATTTAGTACCAACCCTTGGTTAAAATTATGAATGTGTGTTTTTAACAAGTAATGTTTTTGCAGGTAATCAGATTACATGAAGAATTTTTTCTGCCTGGAGAAGTGATCCTAGAACAAGGAAATGTTGTTGATCAACTTTATTTTGTTTGTGATGGTGTGTTGGTAAGTTCCCCTTTCATTAATTCTACTGAGATTAATATATCCTGTACGTAGATCGACTTGATCGAGCTTCATATTCATACAGGAGAAGGTGGGCATATCAGAAGAAGGATTAGAGAAGACAATCACCCTTCTTGAACCGTACACATCTTTTGGCGGAATTTCTATATTGTGCAACGTTCCTCAGCCCTATACAGTCCGTGTTTGTCAGTTGTGCCGCCTTTTGCGTATTGAAAAACAACTGTTTACTAACATCATTGAGATATACTTTCATGATGGAAGGAAAGTTTTTAACAATCTTCTTGAGGTAATTTTACAATTTTTCCATCTTTTCTCTTTTATCAATTCGATCCAGAGTCATCCTAATTCCTCGATCCTCTATATATATATATATATATAGATATGTATACCACGTACTGAAGCTTGTACGTACTTGTTGCAACTTTCAGATCAAATTAATCTTCTTTCAGCTTATATACATTTCCTTGAATTGATCTCTATATATATATAGAGGTTGGATCCCGTGTAAGCAACCCTTACGGTGTAATTTGTGAGCAGATAAATTATTTGTAGGTACCAAGCGATTATTCGTGTATAATAATGTAATTATTCGTATGTATGAACAAATGTAATTATTTGTAAGTAACAAAAGATTATTCATATGTATGTACATACGAATAATCACTTCGTACCTACGAATAATGTTACTATTCACAAGTTACTTTTAATCTCATCCGTTTGATCTTCTTAATCCGACGCTCTAGATTTGCTCACAAATTACACAGTAACACTTGCTTACACATGATCTATCCTATATATATATATATTAAAATTAAAATTAAAATTAAAATTGTATTTGACTGCAGGAAAGAGAATACCATGTGAAGCAAATAGAATTAGACATCACATATCATTTAGGAAAGCAAGAATCTGAACTTGCTTTAAAAGTAAATAATGCTGCCTATACTGGTGATATGTTTCTACTCAAAGATTTGATCAGGGCTGGAGCAGATCCCAGGAAAACTGACTATGATGGAAGAGCGCCTTTGGTACGTACGTACGTATGATATCATCCATCCACACTTCCTTCTAGCTTTAAAACAATAATCTTAATAATATTAATACGTAGCATCTAGCTGCATCAAGAGGTCATGAAGACATTGCTCTATTCCTGATTGAAGAGGGTGTTGATGTGAACGCTTCAGGTAATTTGTTTAGCATATATTGAGGCCAGGCCATGCCTAGCTTTTAGAATAGATCGAATAAGTCGACGGACATTTGATGGATGATTGATTGATCCTAGATTTGGGTTTGGAGGACAGATTGTTTTGGGAACACTCCATTACTTGAAGCCACTAGAAATGGGCATGATAGAGTCTCTGAGCTGCTGTTCAACGCAGGGGGAACGCTGAGCATTAAAGATGCAGGAAATTTCCTATGCTCAGCTGTGGCAAAAGGGGACTATGATCTAATCAACAGATTATTGTTAAACGGAATTGAACCTGACTGCAGAGACTATGACCACAGAACTCCCCTCCATGTTGCTACTTCTCATGGGTTGTTCTTGATGGCAAAACTCCTTGTTGACGCCGGAGCTAGTGTTTTCACTAAAGACAGGTCCCCCATTCCATCGAGATATGATGATCACACACACACATATATATATATATCGTGTACGTAAATAGCTTTTCATTATGCATCCCATTTCCAGGAACTTATCGCGTTATTTATAATTGCGCAGGTGGGGAAACACTCCACTGGATGAAGCCCGGATGTGTGGCAATAAGAATTTGATAAAGCTACTAGAAGATGTCAAATCTGCTCAACTCATTGCCGACTCTGAACAAAACAAAGGTACCTCCTTAATTGATACTTTTTCATCATCATCATCATCCAATTGAATATACAATACACAATACAATACAATGTCTAAGAATTTGATAAAGCATTTTTCATATTTACACTACGTACATCCAATTGAGAATTCATGTATGTATTGTTTTGCAGACAAAATAAAACCAAGGAAATGCACCGTGTTCCCTTCAGATCCGTCTGAATACAAAAAACACGGTGTCGTTCTATGGATACCGGCCACAATCAATGAGCTCATTCAGCTCGCCGCAGAGAAGCTAAAGGTCCCTTCTGCTTCTGGTCTGATGACGGAGGATAGAGGTGAAATCCACGATACAGACATGATCGAAGATGACCAGAGGCTGTATTTGATCACCGAAACACAGTAGGTAGACACGGCACGATTGAATTGAAGATGGCCAGCGCAGCTAGCTCATAAATGTTCATCAAATGGAATGCATGCATGCTTCACATTTCGTGGAGTCGTCGTCATCGTCTATGATCTTACAAGGACTCCGCCTTTCAGCAGATTGATGAGCTTTGATGGAAGGAACAAGTTAAGTGACATGATCGAGTACTGAAAACTGTGCAAGGGAAGCAGAAAGCCAATTCACCTTCGGTTTGGCCGTCTAGCTACGTCAGTTACACTGTCACTTTGGTTCAATCAATTTAATTTGCTAGTAAAACCATCCATGTAAAGACATGATCTATTATGAGCAATCGAATTGAATCCACGGCTTTGAGGTCCTTGCATCCTATATATTGTACTTGCGTGTTATACCGTTTTTTGACCTAGCTGTAACATATATGCATTCGTAGTCATCGTACGATAGCTTACATGAAACCATTCTGGTATCCAGCTTCATCGATCTAATGAGCTGAAATTAAACTGTTTCCAAGTTATATTAATTACTTGGATTAGATATATACATATATGCATTTGCCTCTTCTAAGTCTAACATTTGTTTACTTTTTTTTTTATGTACAAGTACAATTGATGAGATCGTCTTATAAACAGAATCCCTTTGGTTCAGACTTGATGATCCTCAGCCTCTTGCAAGATGAGACAAACATCTCCCATGGCACGTCTCCCAGAAGCATCCAATCTCCGTCCTTGTCTTGGTAGCTAGGTTCGTAATCAGACTGGCAGCTATAGCCTTGTGTCTCCGAGTATTGACCGAGTTTCACAGTGAACATGTGTTCCAACACCTTTAGTAGCTCGGCGTATCCCTTGTAGGCCTTGAGATCGATCTTTCTCAGGTATGGAGCTCCGTCCATGTTTACTTTCACATACAAGCCGGATCCATTGGGCTGAAAGCTGTTCTTCCTGTGAGATTTAAGTGGAGGCCATCCAACTATTTGTGTCCTGTCATTTCATATATTGTACATACAATTAGTTGTTAGTTCTCGCTCTCAAATCTCATCAATTCACATCTCAGTTTCATATATATAAAGAGTATATATATTGTTTAGAATTTCGATCAACACTAGCTAGCTTACTTTGTGAGAGGAGCAATGGATTCGTCGTTTTCACCATCTAAGATGATTGAAGATCTCTTCCGACTCGAACCACTAGTCGAGCAATTGCTTGTTGGTTGATCTGCCTCATCTCTCCCTGGAAGGCCTAATCTCAATTCGGTTGCCTTGAGATTCAGATTGCTATCATTGCTCCTTGCGGCGGCCATTTCCTTATAATTATCAATGTACAATCAGATGAGATCAATGCCTAGCTAAAAGGAGAATGAGGTTGTTGTTGTTGTGGAAGTGATATATGAATGGCTCAACTCAACTGCAATATATACAAGAGATCAGGGTGAGATGAAAGGGAGACAGCACAATGCATAAAAATATCACTAATCTAACTGAATTATGAAAGGCCCCATTAAAGACAGGACACGTTATCGTCACACGTGAGTCGCGGGCCCCGAGGGGAACCCCCAATCAGAGTCGTCTAGTCCGTTACGACGACTTTGACAAGGGACAGAAGCCAGAGCCTGCGGTGCTCGATCGATCAATGGTTAGTTAGGGGACATGAGGAGGACAGAGAACAAACAGTACAATAGCTTGAATTGGGATAGGGCCTAAAGGGACATCAATTATTAATACACATGATTATGGGCTTGGATGAATCCTTAGGTTGGATTGAGGAGAGGGTTAGTTCATGAACCAACAGGTATGATTAAAGACGAAGGTGATGAGGGGGAGGGTTGTGGTTTGGGAAGGGAGCATCTCCATGTGAGAGTTGATGGAGATATTCAGCATCTCATTAATTATGAATTTGTATGGAAAAAGGTATCTAACCACATGAACATGTGGGGTTTGTGGTTTTTTTGTTAGGAATTTGGCTGTAAGCAATGTAAACTGGCCAAGAGCATCATTTCGAATGATACTACAAAGGACTGCATCCGCAGGGGGTGAGGAACCAAAGAAATCGATCCCGAGGTGAGATAGACGGTCAGCAGCTCGATTACCATCCCTAAAGATATGAGAGATCTCAAATTTAGAAAACTGCCTCAGGGCGCATAGAGAGTCGGATAAGGGCATCTCTATTTCACCAAAGCTAGAAGCGCCTGTGCTAAGACATTTGATAATACTGAGATTATCGCCTTCAATGCAAATACGCGTAATGTTAAGTTCCATTGTTTAAGAACACCCTTCCACATACCGAAACATTCTGATCCAATAACGGAAGAAAGAGGAGAGGTACCAGATTCTGAATACAGAACACTACCCCAGTTATCTCGGATAAGAAATCCATAAGTACTGCAGTTGTCAGAGGACAGGGCTCCATCGAAATTTAATTTATACCAATTGTTTCGTGGCTTAGTCCATTTGGGTATGCGTTTTCTGGTCTTGCGAGGTCCGATATCTTTATTTTGTATTTCCGGATCTGAACTTATGTCATAAATTTTTGCCTTCTCCCAGTTAGATAACTGGTCTTTTATATAGGATACTATTGTTTTAGAGTTAGGATTGAGTTTATCGAAAGGGCTTTGTTCTTAAAGTACCAAGAGCACCACCAAGCTGTAGCAAGCGTGGATAAATCCGATTTGCCAAGGGTGGCATAAAGGGCACATAAGGCTTCATTTATGTTGGACGTGGTGTCGTAAGTACATTGAAGAGTGTTATGGATTGTCGGAGAGAGTTGTTGTATTGCATGTTTTATTGTAGGGCATTGAAATAAGAAATGATCGATATCCTCATAGTTCAAACCATAGAGGGGGCAGTCAGTGGGAATGCCAGATTCACGGGAGGCCAGTTTAACGGAGGTAGGTAGGCCATTCTTGGATACTCGCCACATTAAGTCTTTTAATTTTAGGGCCACATCTAAATTCCAAATCCACTGAAATTCAGATGTGGAATGGTTTTTTGTTTTGTGAATAAGTTTAATCGCCGAAGTTGTTGAGAACCAACCATTTTTACTATAAGCCCAGTATAGCCTATCTTGGTGGATGTGCTTTGGTATTGGGGTTTGTATAATGGTTTTGAAGGTTTCCTTGCTGACGTTGTTGTTTATAGTATTTTGTAGTTTATCAGCATCCCAAACCTTATCGTCTGTAATGAAGGTACCCACCATGAGGTGATCATCAATTAGGTTTGATTTGTTGCTTGGGTCCACAGGGGTGACTCCCCAACCCAAAGCTCATGCCAGAAATTTATTGATTTCCCATTAGCAATTCCCCAGCGCAAGCCGCTTTTGAAAAGTGGAAGAAGAGAGGTTAGCTTTGAGCATTGCCAGGATACGATTCCTTTTTTTTTTTCATAGTTAAGAATAGTTTTGTCTTTCATGTATTTTTGTGATACTAGCTTAACCCATGAGTTGTTTGGTTCTGCTAGAATTTTCCAGAGGAGTTTTAGTTGAAGTGATTTGTTCATGTCTTCAGAAAGGTGAAGGCCCAGCCCGCCTTTAGAACGTGATTTGCATACCTCAAACCAATTGATTAGGGGTCTATGTTTAGGACCCTTGTTCCAAAGGAAGTTCTTGTTGATTTTGTCTAGCTCCTGATGAATGTGCGAAGGAAGAAGGAAGAATTGGATGATGTGTAATGGTTTAGCAACTAAGTTGGATTTGATTAGTGTGCATCTACCAGCTTGTGATAGGTTGTTTGCTGTCCATTTTGTTAGTTGTGTTCTACTAGCAGATGTGATGTTGTTAAAGGTGGAGTTTGTGACTTTGCTAGATATGACAGGGCATCCTAGGTATTTCCCTAGATTGGCTATATAGGGTATCTAGAGTTCGTTTTGTATTGTGTTTTTTATAGTGTTTTCTATATTTTTTGTGGCATGAAAGGCAGATTTATGAAAATTAATTCGCTGTCCAGAGTATCGACAAAACTCTTGGGTGATTGTGTTTATTTGGTCACAAGCTTTCTTAGTTGCAGATGCGAAAATGATGATATCGTGTGCAAAGGCAAAAAATGAGATCTTGTCACATGTCCTTTTGATCGAGATGCCAAGGTGACTGCCAGGTAAATTCGTATCATGTTGTAGTCCTCGGGCAAGGACCTCAGAGACTAGAAGGAATAGGTAAGGTGACAGAGGGTCTCCTTGCCGCAGGCCTTTGGATGGGGAGAACATGTCGGTAGGTTCGTTGTTAACAAGAACCGAGTAAGTGACTATTGTTATGCATTCCTTTATCCACGAAAAAAACTTGTTGCTAAAACCAAATTTCTTCAGAGTTTCTAGTATGAAGTCCCATCTGACCATGTCAAAAGCTTTTTCCATATCCAGTTTTACAGCCATCCAGCCAGAAGATCCTTTTTTATGTTGAAAGGAATGGAATATTTCGTTTGCAATTAGGATATTATCTTGGATAGAGCGTTTGGCTATGAAAGCACTTTGGAGCGGGTGAATTATTTTGGGGAGTATATGTCGTAGTCTGGTAGCTAGGATCTTAGAGATTATTTTGTGTAAATGGTTGAGCAGAGGCTAATGGGTCTGAAATTTTTTGCCGTTTGTGGGTTATCACATTTAGGTATTAGTGCAATAAAAGTGTGATTTATTTGTTTGAGTATTTTCCCACTGGAGAAAAAGCCCTTGGTGGCTTTGATGACAGAGGGGCCAGCAATGTGCTAGTAAGAGCAGAAGAAGCCCGCCGGGAAACCGTCAGGCCCTGGAGATTTATCTCGAGCCAGTGAGAAGACGGCAGTCCTGACCTCGAAGTTTGAGATTGGTTGGGTTAGCCAATCATTGTCTGCAGCAGTGACCTCTGGTGTTATGTATTGTAGAAGCCGACATGCCCTTGGATTTGTGGTGTGGCGGAAAAACGGTCAGAAAAGTCCAATTTGATCTCGTCCCAGATCTGTGTTACCGTGTTAAGGGTAATACCTTCTTTTGTGACAAAAGATTTTATTATATTTTTGTTTCTTCTTCTAGTAGCCACACGATGGAAGTACTTGGAGTTAGTGTCCATGTTTTTAATATGGATTCTTTTTGCTCTCTGACCCCAATAGGTTTTTTGAAAGTTTACAAGTTGATTATATTTGTTTAGTAGGCGTTTATGCTTCATGTCTATGTTTGTGTCATAGTTTATAAATAATTGAGATTGTAGTTGTTGTAGCTCTATTTCAGTATTGGCAATTTGTGTGAAGATATTCCCAAACGTGCGTTTGCTCCAAAGCTTACTTTTCTTTTTGAGATCTTGTAGTCGCTTGATTAGTTTGAATAGATGAGAGACGGGAGGATTGAGACGCCAAGCTTGC
Source organism: Persicaria maculosa (assembly GCA_963922045.1). Taxonomy (NCBI): domain Eukaryota; kingdom Viridiplantae; phylum Streptophyta; class Magnoliopsida; order Caryophyllales; family Polygonaceae; genus Persicaria; species Persicaria maculosa. The sequence goes on from OY998271.1 coordinate 9,561,762, forward strand.
ATAACAAGATTTTCATAGTCTTTATTCTTCGTCCATGCTAATTCAAATTTAAAAGGTTGTATTATTGGTAGTTCGTTCGGAAAAAGTTCTATTGTTATTTGAGTGTGGTCCGAAATCGTGAAGGCATGGTTTTTGGTGGTTAAATTTGGTAGTACTGCATATATGTTCTTATGAACTAGGAAGCAGTCTAATTTTTCGTAAGTATTGTGCTCTGCCTGGGAGCTTTTTCGCCATGTTAATTGGTTCGCAGTTGTTGGTAGATCTATTAGGTTGTGTTTTAGTATGAAATCCATGAGTCTGTGGAATCTTGAAGGGGTAGGGGTTGGCCCTCCTAGTTTGTCAGAGTTACATAGGATGTCGTTAAGATCGCCGACAATAATGCATGGATGTGGGTTAGTTAGGAGTATTGTCGATATTTCATTCCAGAAATCTAGTTTTTGGTGTTGATGTGGTGGAGCATAGACGAATAAAATTATTATACTTCGGTTCCTTGATTCCATTGGATTATCAAAACTTCATGGCCTACTTTTAATTAGACATGGCCACGGGTCACGGGTCGGGCGGGTCGACCCGTGACCGACCCGCCGGGTCAGGGTCAAAGGGTCGAAGGGTTGGCTCGGGTTGAGGGTCAGGGTTAGGGTCGGGGAAAATATAACCCGTGATCTGGCGGGTCACATGGGTCGGCATTTGAAAATGTAGCCGTTCGATGTGGGCCCCACTTGAACGGTTATTTTTTTTTAAAAAAATGTAGTTGTTGCCCGTTGGTCGGCTTCATCATAAGTCCGAGCCTATAAATAGGCATCCCCTCCTCTCCAATTTATTTTACTTAAACATCCCATCACTCAACTTACATTTCATTGATTCATTCTCTTCAATCGTCATAAACTCGTAATGGCCGACCGTAGCGGATCCTCGAGCTCCTCGTTGTTCAATCATTTCAACAAGGTTGTCCAAGCCCCGGGGAAGATCAAAACAAAGTGTCGTTATTGTGATCATAAGTACAAGATAACGAACAATTTGTGTTATGGCAATTTGAAGAATCATCTAGCGAAGAAGCATCCGAAAAAAGTCGACGAAGCATCGGGATCGTCGGGTAATTAGAGATTTAGTATTGTGTTGTGTAAAGTTTATGATGTTATGAAAATATGAACTTATGAAGTATTAAATAAAGTAGGAACGAGGAAGTAAGTTAGTGTTTTATGTTGTAATGCCATGCATGAAGGCATGAAGCATCGAGCACGATCTCGACCGAGGCAATGAATTCGGTATGGGTTTGTAATCGTTGTTTGATTTGTAATAAACTTGTATTTTGTGTGTGTATTAATTGGTTTTTTAACTAATCCAACATGTAAACTAATAAACCTAAATAAATATTTTTTACCAACAAAATAACAAATAAATAAATAAACTCACAATTTACATAAGAAAATAACAAATATTAGAAAAAAGAGAAAACAACTAATACAAATATACATTGTTATTGTTAATTTGATAAGTGAAAAACTAAAAAAAAAATTAAAACCCGGCCACCAACGGTCGGATTCGGAAGAGAAAAAAAAAAGGAAGATCCAACGGTCGGATTTCATATCCCAAAGGCTGACCCGCCGGGTCGACCGTTCGACCCGGTGCCTAAACTCACAAAATTCACTATAAATAGTACCCCTTCCCTCCAATTTTTATCACACCATCTCATCATCTCTTCTAATCTCATCTCACAGTCTCTAATCACTCTCTAATCGCTCGATAATCGAGGAAGTCGGAAGTCGGTGGTTAACGAGTGAACAATTCCGAGAATTCGGCGCTTCGCATCACCAAATCCTACTTCTTTCATCTCCTTCTTAATTTCTTCATTGTTCCGTCTTTTATCTTAATTACATATTCATATTATTTTAAACAAATATCTAATCCACTTTTATTGAAAATGTTTACCCGAGGTCGAAGGAGTGTTAGCGGAGCCCTGTCTTCAAGCAAGGGGAGCGGATCGGGATCGGGTAACCAACCGGAGCCTATCCTTAGATGTAGTGCCTCCGTTTCCGGAGCTGGAACGAGCGGATCCCGACGACGCCAGGATCAGTCGCTACTCGATGAGCAATAGGGAATAGAGGAGGAGGAAGTTGCATTTCTGGGAACTCCCTCCTCCACCATCCCGACTCAGGAGTCCGGTTTGGCACCCTATGTCGAAGCTACTCCCGACGATGAGCAACCAATCATATGTAAGTCCGCAACAATGAAATACTGGTTCAAGAAGGGCTCGCCTGCTCCGGAATGGGGTGACAACTATTACTCCATCAAATGGAACTTCTGCCCAACGGTGTACAAGCACAAGAAGGGGAACAGATATGGAAACTACGGATACCATACAGAATCAAAGCATCCGGAGAAACTCGGCTTGGCGAAAGGTCAAACTCAACTTTTCGGGTACGCAACCACTTCCTCTCAACCCCCTGGTCTATGGAGTTATAATTACGCTAGTTGTAGTGATAACTTTGCTGAAACGATAGTGGCTGAAGGGTTAGCTTATAACTTTGCACAACGTTTATGTTTTAATTACTTTATTACGGAAAATGTTCAACCCGCTTGGCAATCTATGAGTCGAAACACAGTTAAGAGGAAAATGATCAAAAGGTATAACACTGATGTGCGCGTAAAATGCCATATTTTCTATGCACATTTATGTCCATTTTGTCGATATTTGCATGCATATTGGTTGGGAAAACATAAGATTAGTGTAGTTTATGATTATTTGCCAAATATAGAGGTCTACACGAGTTTTTATGTTATTTTGCAGAAATCGAGACAAAAATGGATCAAATTTGGACAAGTGAAGAAGAGCAGAAAAAGAACTCGGAGTCTACTGAAGAGTCGAAATCGACCTATAGACTCGACATCGGGCGGAAACAGAGTACCAGAAATCGAGCAGATGAAGAACAGAGCATGTCGACAGGAAGAGGTTGATATCGATGTCCCAAGGTCGATATCGAGTGGCCTAAATCGAGCATATTGATATAAGTCGAGTGCCAATCCGAGGTCGAGTAGGACTGCTCGAGATAGAGAAAAGAAGAGGTCGATATCGAGGTTCTTAGTCGATATCGACTGCTGCCACAGATAGATCCGAAGCTGTTTTTGATAGAATTATATCCGAAGCGTTCAAGTTTATCCCAAAGTCGAGATCTTCTATCCATTAAACATCAGACATGTTATCCCTTATGGTGAATTTGTTATTTACCTAAGGAGTTTTAGTCATTTTACTTTATTTAAGTTTTATCTTAGGAATAAATTTGAGAATTCAATTACAGCAAGAATAATTCAGTTTTACAGTAGAGAGTAGAGAGAGAGAGCCGAGTTGAGTTGGAGGGAAGCGAGAGTGGAGTGGCTTTGTTCGGTGTACTTTTTTTCTTTTGCAAATTTAATACAAGTAGTTTCTTTTCCATGATGATGAGTTCAATAATGATGAAGCGCGAGTAGTTCACCCACTTCTAGGGTCGGGGTGAGACCGACGATAGCAATATAAGTTTGTGCATCAAAGGTATGATTTTTATGCGATTCCGTCTTCAATCCTATGCATGATCCTTTGCGAAAGTTGAGGATATTCATTATTTGCATTATTGAAGCGAAAGCCAATCATATTGTGAATTTGAATTTGTCATGAAATTGGATAGTAACTCTTAGGTTTTATGCGAGAGCCTCTAATCACCTAAGTGTTGGTAACGAAAGTTATTTGACGGAAAGGCATCATCTTTCATGAATTTGGCACATATCTTGCATGGTTATCGTTGTGGCATAAATCCCCGACCTTGGAAGCTTTTAGTTTATAGAAGTTCATAAAAAGTTGTGTTTTTATTCTGTCCACCCTTCCATCATCATTCCTACGTTCTTCGGACATCTTTTCCGACATAAAATTGGTTACTTCTGTTACTGTTGAAGACTCGATTTCGACTGCAGAGGTCGATATCGAGTGCTGACATCGATATCGAGTGACAATCTCGACGTCGACTTTGCTTCTGTCTTCTGCAGGAACTTTACTGGAAATCGACCAGAACTGAGGTCGATATCGACCAGTCTACTCGATATCGAGTAGTCTTCTGGAGTCGAAACTTGATCGTGATTGCAAGCTTAGGATGCGCTGACATACCTCCTCATGGATTCGATCCTGAATCACCCTACCACTACATCGGGAGGGATTCTTGTATTTTATTTGCTTGGACAAGGGAGTCGGTTTAAGGTGATATTTATTTGAGTATTTAATTTTAGCGGATCTCCTCCCCTTACGAACAAATTGGCGCCGTTGCCGGGGAGGCAATCAATCGCGCCCTAAAGTTTTTGTTTTCTCACTGTCTTTTAGTGTTGATTTTGCAGGTTTATGCGATGCTCTGATCGCAAACCTATCCTAGAAACCATAGACGAGCTCGAACGTTTTCCCCATCTTAGAAACAAAGCTATCATAATCCTGGGGGAGAACAAGACACATGCTCAAATCATTAAGTGGTTGAGGAAGGAGATAGAGGACCTCAATGCTACAATCGCCAATGAAAGGGCCGTCGCTGCTGCAGAGCGAGCCCGTGCTGATAGAGAGGAGGATGCGTACAGACAAGCCCAGGAGCGGCTCAATCAGTATTCACAAATGGCGATGCAATACATGCATCCGCCGCTTCATGTTCCTGAATCTGCAATTTTAATTCCTCCATCTAATTATGAAATAAATATTAACTTCCTGTCTGAAATTAAAAGAAACACTTTTGAAGGAAGAACTAATGAATACCCCTTGCAACATATTTCTACATTCATGGATTTATGTGAGACTATTGCTGATGGTGCAAATTTAGAATATGTTAGACTAAAATCCTTTCGATGGTCTCTTGCAGGGAAGGCATTATAATGGCTAGAAAGCTTGGCTCCACGCTCCCTGAGGACATGGGCAGAGGTGAAGGATGCGTTCCTAAACAAGTTCTTTCGTCTATCTAAAACGGCGATGCTGCGACAAAGGATCACGACTTTCAAACAAAAGCCTGGTGAGACGTTGGCACAGGCGTGAGAGCGCTTTAAGGACTTGCTGAGATAATCCCAACGCATGGGCAATTACCATATGTCATCCAGGAGATCTTCTACAACTCCCTTGATGCACCGAATAAGGAGAGAATCAATTCTTACACCTTCTATCGGTACATTGAGCTTACACCAACGGAGGCCTGAGAGACAATTGAGAGGCTGGTCAACTTTGATAACACTTATGGGACTGCTGCGGCCTATGACTCAAGGCCTTCCCCATCTATGCCACTTTATGAGCCTCCAAAGGAGATTGATCCTGATGTGTGGCAACCATTCCACAACGATCATATACGCCACCTTCAAAAGCAAGTTAGGTTCCTATCAAACAATCAACCTTGTCAGGACTGTGGCTCAACAAGGCATAACACTAGTGCCTGCCCACATCTTGAGCAAGTGAGCATGGCGGAACAACATGAGGAAGCTAAGTGGACAAGAGGCCCCTATGGAGGGGGCAATCAACAGTATTGGGGAGATCAACGTATTTATCAATCGCAACATCAACAAAGGGATCCACCACCATATAGAGCACCAGGGCACCCTGAGCGCGAACCATGGAAGGATGACCTACATATCATTCTTGATGAGATGCGGACGAACCACACTGAGTTTAAACAAGCCAACAACTCCGTTCATACTCAACTACAAGGCATCAATTCTAGGCTCGGGGAGATCGACGTTTGGAAGGGGAACATGGGGACCCAAATGGGTCAATTGGCGGAACAAATTCCCAAACCGTCAGGATCGCTACCTGGATCTACTGTGCCCAATCTTAAGGGCAAAACTACTGGATATATAGCGGCAATGAATCTAAGGAGTGGGCGTCAATTGCAAATGCCTGAGCAAAAAGCGGAGGAGAAAGCCCCAAAAGAGACATCGATATCGACCACTCCAACTGATATCGACCAAGGTGAAGTCGATGTCGAGCCCCCTATACTCGATGTCGACACAGATGCTAAAATGCACTAGAAATCGACTCCTCTAGTCGATATCGACCACCATCCACTCGATATCGACTCAACTCTAGCCGCAGTGAAGAAGAAGGTGTTGCCATTCCCAAAGAAAGCTTTTAAGGGACCGGCGGAAAAGAAGTTCCGACGATTTGTGAAGATGCTTCAAGGGCTCAATGTTTCAATTCCATTCACCGAAGCACTTCATGAGATGCCATCATATGTGAGGTTCCTTAAGGATATGTTAGGTAAGAAGCGATCGCTTGCTGAGATCGCAGAGGAGTGCAACAGATTAGAACTACCGGAGAAGAGGGTGGACCCAGGTAAGTTTTCTATCGCTATAGGCTTAGGTCAATATCGCTTCAATGCTTTATGTGATTTAGGCGCTAGTGTTAGCATGATGTCACTAACCATATGGCACAAGATAAAGATAGGTCCCTTAGAGCCTGTGGATGCAAAGCTTTTCATGGCCAACAATACGGTAGTGATTCCAACAGGGATGGTAGATGATGTGCCAGTGCAAGTAGATAAGTTCTTTGTCCCTGCTGATTTTCTAGTTGTTGATATGGCAGAGGACCCTGCTTGTCCCATTATTTTGGGAAGGCCGTTCTTAGCAACCGTCGATGCCAACATAAGCGTGAGGAAAGGATTGCTCTCATTCACCATTAGTGATAAAGTGATAGAGTACGCTTTCAACAAGATGGTAAGGAAGCATGAAGGGCCTAAGGAGGTAAAGTCAATCAAAGGTGTCTACATCACATGTGGGGATGCAAAGGTAAGGAATATGACACCTGAGGAGCTTGAAAAGAGGGCCATAGAAGCCCAAGTGGAGGAAGTCGTGGCGATCTTGAACGAAGAAGCCAAAAAGCCACTCGAAATCGACCCAGGTAAGTCGATATCGATTAACATAGTTCAAGATTCTATGTCAGGTCTTAAGTATGGGGTCGACGTAGGAGAAGAGAGCTCGAAATCGAGCACAGTGGTCGATATCGACCAGGACCCTAAGCCGAAATCGACTGCCCCAGAAGCTGAAGGAGGAAGAAGTAACACGATATCGAGTCCCACATATCAAAATCGACTAGACCTTGTCGAGCAGAAATCCTCTACATCGACAGAACCTCCAAGAGCTAAACAGAGGTCGATATCGCGTGATGCTGATCGATATCGACTAGACTCAGAGAACGAAAAGGTGAGCCAAGGTACGTATTCCTCTTTTTCTATTTTAATAAAAGATTTATCATTATTTGGAAGAGGTTTTCCTTGGTATGTGCACTTGTGCAGGGTATCCAATGATGATCTAAGCCACTATGAAGTAGGAGATAAGGTGTATGTCTCTAAGTCAAAAGATCGTTGGTTCTCTAGTAGATTCAAAACAAAGAGGATGGATCCCTTTACTGTAAATCATATCCATCCAGGCAGAATGCAGCTGAGAGATAAGAATGGAGTATTATTTGAGGCCCATGCTACATGGGCTCTGCAGATGTCGCCTTGAGAGCATGAAAGGAAGAAGTCGGCCTAGCGACTATAAAGTCCAGAGCTTGTAACAAACAATTAGTTTTAGGGTTTTATACACTTTTGGTTTGTTTTGAGACTTCATCATTATTGTTTGTTTTGGCTTTGGTTTTTGTTTTTAATGAGTTTCAGGAAAGAGAAGGAGAGCAAAAGAAAGATCGAAATCGAGTAGAATGCTCAATATCGACCTAAAGGGTCGATTTAGAGGAGCTGTGGTCGACATAGATCACCCTGAAGCTGTGAATCACCAGAAATTGAGTGAAACTGGTCGATATCGACTGGTCCACCCGTAATCGACCTCACCTGCAGACATCTTCAATTCCTGATTTTCGCAAATTTTTAGTAAGTTTCTTTCTTAACCCTAGTTCTTATACAGTGAGGACACTGTAATCTTTAAGTATGGGGTGGGGGAAAGGCTTACGTACATATTTTTAGCATTTTTAAGCAATTTTTCATAGTTTTTGCATATTTCTTTTACATGGTTATGCATATTTTTCATACATAGTTAATTATTTACTTTTATCTTTAAGCACTTTATCTTTAGCATATTAGTTTATTTTCAAAAAAATAAAAGAAAAACGAAAAACTGACCCCCATCGAAAAAAATTTTGAAAATAAAGGAAAAGAGTCATGGAAGCTATTATTGAACTCGACGATGCAAAAGTAGATTCATTAGAGATATAACATGAAATTGCCTAGTTTAGGGAAGTCACAATAAAGTGCGATTTTTTAGAGAAAACCATGAAAGAGAGGTAAAATTTGAAGTTGCTTTTGACATATGCATGATAAGATGATGGAGGACTTTATAATTTCCATACATGTGCTCAAAGTCATACCCTAGCCTTACCTATGCATATTTGCAACTACACAAGCCATATATGAGCCTTATATCATTATTATTGCTCCACATATATTACATATTGCCCATTTTTTATACCTTATACCCTATCTGGGGACAAAGTTTGGGAATGGATGTCATCTTTGGAGTTGTTATATGGAGTTTGTGCATTATTATGAAGTTGTTGGCAGGAATGAAACAATATTTTTGAATTATGGAAAATTTAATGAGTGAAAAAAATCCGATCACCTCAGGAGATAAAGGTAGGTCGACCCTGCTCGTTGAGATGTTAGTTCAGCCAGATGGGACACAAGGTGAGGAGTCCGAAGTACTAAGTATCCGGGGCCATTCATGACACCCATTTTTGCGACTCGCGAGAAGGCACTGCTAAGGTTAGAGAGGTAAAAGCATTATTATGAAAAAAAGCATTGAGCGAAGAGTGAAAGGTGAGAAATATTATGAAGAAGGAATGTAGAATGAGTTGGAAAGAAAGTTTATTTCCCCAAATTTACATCCACATGGCCAAAAATTTGCCCACCTTTAGCCTTTTACCAATCTACTTCTCTATAGCTTGCAAAAGTCCTCTTGATTATTAATGCTATGTTACACAAAATTGTTTATGCGTCTAACCCTCCTTTTGTAAGTATGATGTTGCTTTTATTCACATGCATGGATATTGTTGACATTAGAACCTTTTCGAGGATGGCAATTGAGTGTAGGGACATATAACAATGAATCTATGATGTTGAGGGTTTACTTTCTTCCTCTGAATGGCCATTAAAAGTATTGCTTGGGGACAAGCAAACTTAAGTATGAGGTGTTTGATGTGCACACAAATTGCCATATTTTCTATGCAAATTTATGTCCATTTTGTTGATATTTGCATGCATATTGGTTGGGAAAACATAAGATTAGTGTATTTTATGATTATTTACCAAATATAGAGGTCTACACGAGTTTTTATGTTATTTCACAGAAATCGAGACAAAAATGGATCAAATTTGGACAAGTGAAGAAGAGCGGAAAAAGAACTCGAAGTCTACTGAAGAGTCGAAATTGACCTATAGACTCGACATCGAGTGGAAATAGAGTACCAGAAATCGAGCAGAGGAAGAACAGAGCATGTCGACAGGAAGAGGTCGATATCGATGTCCCAAGGTCGATATCGAGTGGCCTAAATCGAGCATATTGATATAAGTCGAGTGCTAACCCGAGGTTGAGTAGGACTGCTCGAGATAGAGAAAAGAAGAGGTCGATATCGAGGTTCTTAGTCGATATCGAATGCTGCCGCCTGCCGCAGGTAGATCCGATGCTGTTTTTGATAGAATTCTATCCGAAGCGTTCAAGTTTATCCCAAAGTCGAGATCTTCTATCCATTAAACATCAGACATGTTATCCCTTATGGTGAATTTGTTATTTACCTAAGGAGTTTTAGTCATTTTACTTTATTTAAGTTTTATCTTAGGAATAAAGATAGGTTTTCGAATCCTTGGATAGTGAGGTTTGAGATCTATAATTAGAGGCCATTAGGGCTGAGTTAGAATCATCCAAGCACAGAGAAATTCGAGCATTCAATTACAGTGAGAACAATTCAGTTTTACAGTAGAGAGTAGAGAGAGAGCCGAGTTGAGTGGGAGGGAAGCGAGAGCGGAGTGGCTTTGTTCGGTGCACTTTCTTTCTTTTGCAAGTTTAATACAAGTAGTTTCTTTTCCATGATGATGAGTTCAATAATGATGAAGCGCGAGTAGTTCACCCACTTCTAGGGTCGGGGTGAGCCCGACGATAGCAATGTAAGTTTGTGCATCAAAGGTATGATTTTTATGCGATTCCGTCTTCTATCCTATGCACGATCCTTTGCGAAAGTTGATGAGATTCATTATTTGCATTATTGAAGCGAAAGTCAATCATATTGTGAATTTGGATATGAAATTGGATAGTAACTCTTAGGTTTTATGCGAGAGCCTCTAATCACCTAAGTGTTGGTAACGAAAGCTATTTGACGGAAAGACATTATCTTTCATGAATTTGGCACATATCTTTCATGGTTATCGTTGTGGCATAAATCCCCGAACTTGGAAGCTTTTAGTTTATAAAAGTTCATAAAAAGTTGTGTTTTTATTCTGTCCACCCTTCCATCATCATTCCTACGTTCTTCGGACATCTTTTCCGACACAAAATTGATTACTTTTCTGTTACTGTTGAAGACTCGATTTCTACTGTAGAGGTCGATATCGAGTGAAAATCTCGACGTCGACTTTGCTTATGTCTTCTGTAGGAACTTTGCTGGAAATCGACCAGAACTGAGGTCGATATCGACCAGTCTACTCGATATCGAGTAGTCTTCTAGAGTCGAAACTGATCGTGATTGCAAGCTTAGAAAGCGCTGATATACCTCCTCGTGGATTCGATCCTAAATTACCCTACCACTACATCGGGAGGGATTCTTGTATTTTATTTGCTTGGACAAGGGAGTCGGTTTAAGTTGATATTTATTTGAGTATTTTATTTTAGCGGATCTCCTCCCCTTACGAACAAACACCCGTAAAGCTCAATTAATTGAATATTTTGAAAACTTTAGCGATTTACATATTTCGATTTGTAGTGATATTTGGACCGACCATTGGCAACACCACTCATATATGGGTATCACATGCCATTGGGTGGATGAATGGTTCATTTTACACAAACGAGTTTTGGGTTTTCGAGTTTTTGACGACCCACACACGGCTTGTAACATAGCACGAGTCCTTTTAAACGTTTTACAAGAGTATAAATTGACTCAAAGAGTTTTTTCAATTGGTTTTGACAACGCATCCGCCAACAACGCCTCTATCCTAGAGTTAACCCTATATTGTCAGCACATGATAGGGGGGAGATTTTTTCATATTCGTTGTGCACCTCATATTTTAAAATTATGTTAAGATTATTTACAAACCGTTATTGGACCTATTCGATATGTTTTGCGGGCACTCGCGAACAACTTCGCCACCAATGGCACCAGTTTTGCCAAGCAAACAGCGTGCGCCCGAAGAACTTCCCCCGGGATGTTAGCACTCGGTGGAACTCGACGTACAAAATGATTTATGATTCTTATCAATACAGGGAACTTCTTTCTTCTTTTGCCACCCAACACATCGAAGGTTCAAACGTTTTTGGGGATGTGTGGGTGACTGCTCGAGATGTGATTGAGGTTTTCAAAGTTTTCCATGACGCAATAGAATAGACCCCGATAATGGAATAGACTCGGAATTGGTCGGGACATCCTTGGACGGTGGAGTCGTCGATGCCGAACGACAGTCCGACGCCGATGAATAGTCGAATAGGTAAGCGGAGTTCAGACAACAAGTAAAAGAACTACGTGGGCTTTGATTCCTCTCCCTCGGGAGGATACGTAGGCAATTGGGAAACCGATTCAAACCCTTCTTCCCTCCTTTTTTTTCCCCAACTCGAACATCCCAAAACCGTTCATCGCAAAGTCGAAATCCGTTCAACCCGGAACTGACCCGGTGGGTCACACAGTTCCTACCCTCTCCTGCCACGTGGCCCAACCCAGCGGGTCGACCCGAACCCGTAGACCCGTTGGATTCCCAGGTTAGAGTTCGGGTCCTACCCCGGTCGACGGGTCGGACCCGTGGCCACGTCTACTTTTAATTATTACATTATTACTGTGTTCAATATTTAGACAGGGATAAGCATCTCTTCCAAATCAAGGTAAAAATATATTAAAGTAATAATAAAAAGTACATAAGTTATAAGAACTTACCGACATAACCTTTTAGATCCCAGTAACTATATATAATGGACACATAGACCAACAATAGAAGCCAACTAGGCCGACACTAGGTGTGCCTAGTCACTCAAGTACAAGTCACACCATCGCAATGTGTAGGTAGAGAACGACCAATAGCACAAAGCACACTAAGCCTCTAAGTCTCAATAAATGAATCAAGCAAGATTCTCACTAACGGTCTAACTCAAAGCCGCATCCAAAGAGATCGAAGCTATCATAACAATAAAATCTCCCTCCACCCACAGCTAGTAGTCTGGCCTCAGAAACCCGCTAAGGTACCATTACGATAGTCACAACCTAGGAGATCAACAACAAAAGGCTCCAAGAAGAACAACCAGAAAGCGTAGGAAGCCTACCAAAAAGAAGAAACTACTAGAGTCTAGTTGTGCTTGAGTCAGTCTGTACTCGTCGGTCACCCCAAACCAACCAATCAGCGAGAGCAACAAGTGAGGGAGAGAGCCCACGCCAAGACAACAATAGTAGAATTTGAGGGCCAGTGGGTCTCCGACAGGTTGGTTATTCCAAAACATAAACCAACCTTTTCACTGTTAAGAGATGTGAAGAAGACTAAAAAGAGTCACATCGAAGGTTGAACATAACTCATATTCAGGCACGGTGAAAGAGGTGGTTCAAGAGGTCCACCTGAACAGGGCCCAAAAATTTTAGGGGCCCAAATATTTGTTGGGTCTTTGTATATCCATATATACATGTTAGAAAATATAAAACTATTTGTTGGGCTTTATGAGTGGACTGAACAATGAAGCCCACCACACATTTCTTATAAAGTTAATCTATGGGTCTATTTATTTTTCCCATTTTCCCCCACGTTTTATTTTAAAATGATGTTTAAAATAAAAATTATCACATATGTTAATTACATGTTTTAACTTGTTTTTTCTTAATATTTTATATTTTTTCTCGATAATTTTATTTTACATGTTATATTTAACAAAAAAATAGAGCAAACATATCTTTATGAATATTAAAGCATCTGTTTGTATTGTTTTTTGTTATTTCATTTCTATTTATAAATTTTTAGGTCAAATAACTTTATTTACTTAGATAAATTAATATGGGGCAAGATTAACCATAAAATGTATATTTAAAAAATTAGTTAAGGTACTATGTAGTATTTGTCTTAATCACTTGCGGAGTTTCATGAATCAAAAATTAATAATTCAATCTAAATTATAACGAACCGCATCAAATATAGCCTTAGTCGATGAAAAAAAATCTAAAATCTATATGCCCCAAAATCTACATTGAACAGGGCCCAAAAAATCACCCGGATGGCCTTGCTCGCCTTAACATATAAGGCGGTGGGCTACTCCTTCTATCATCAATTGGTTTTAGAATGGAACCTCACTCGGCTTGTGTGCTAGACTACTCAGCCCGTCTTTCGATCCTACATATAAGAAGCGACAAGCATGTAAAGACCGAAAGATTTTAAAATAATATTTTCTAATTAATAATAATTTATAATGGATAAAGTTTGATATTCGGAGAATTTTTGGAATTCCCGTCCTCAAGCAATTGGATTACTTTAAAATCATTCGAAGGAAGTTCCGACATAAATTTTAAAACAAATTTTTAGATGGATTTCATTTTCGCTTTCATGACCTGAGATTTTGAAATATGGATGAGATTGTATCGTATTATTTTATTTTTATTTCGGTTTTGAAGGTTCGATTGAATTTTAGTCGGAAGTGGACTGAGAGAGCGGGTTTCGTGATTTTTGCTCCGGGTATTTGGGATCCATCTTGGGACCACATTTTTGTCTTTCTTTCCCTCCCATCTTCAGACTAGCCCTGCACCACGCTTTTGTATTCAAACAAGCTGCACTTATCCTCTTTTGGGTAAACACTTACTTATCTCTTCCTTCTCCTTCACTCCCCTGTTTCATCACTTCCATTAAAAGCCAAACAACCCTTGTCCTTGCTCTGTTCCCACTTTGAGCCTACACACTCTCCTCTCCATGTTCTTCTCCCTTCCAAACACACCCAAGGCCACCCCTCATTCTCCCTTCTTCACTCTCTGTTCACCCCTAGACGGAGCCACTACAAATGCCCCACTACAACATCCTCCACCTCCCCCTTTATTGCCCTTCCTCCTTGGTTTAGACAGCCGAAGCCGGCCCCTGCCTCCTACCTTGTCTGAGCAGTAAGCACCGCCACCGATCATGTTGTCTCCTTTGTTTTCTAGGAGTGATGTGCGCATATTTCACCATGTTTCATGCTTACATGTTTCTCGTCTTAATGCATAGTTTATACTTTCAGGTTGGAAAAGTAGTGAATTTGTGTAGTTTGAGTTCATTTGCAAGATATAGAGGTCTACACAAGTTTTGGTTTGATTTCACAAAAAATGGAGCCTTTTGGAGTGAAGACAAGACAAAACAGATAAGCTCGATCTCGACAAGAAAGTACTCGATCTCAACCAGCCAACTCGACATCGACCTAATTACCCGACATCGACTGAGGAGAAATGAAGAAGATCGAGCCAAAGCCATGTCAAACACACCAAACCAACTCGAATCGACATAGGTCACTCGATATCGACCTGTCCACTCGACATCGACTGGTGCAACAGACGTGTGAGAAACGCAGATTGGGCCGAATCTTTGGAGGATATTGCTTAGCCATGAAGACATCTATCATCTACCAAGATTCATCTATCTTAAGGGTATATTTCAAGCATGTTAGGGGATATTACCTATTTTAATATTTTATTTAGGATATAATTTAGTTTAGATAAACTTTCCTTATAGCAATCTTAGTAGGATTAGGACTTCAATCCTTGGCTAGCAAGGATTAGGAGGATATAAATAAAGCCCTAGGGGGCTGGCTTTTATTCATTGAACTCACCAAAGATCATTCGATCACAAGCAAAAAGAAGAAGAGGCGATAGAGATAGAGAGAGAGAGAGAAGATGGTTGTAAGAGTGAAGTTTCCTTTTGAAGTTTAATGCAAAGTTTCTATTTCTATGCAGTGATATTTTCCCCAATGAAGAGTGAGTAGTCGTTCTACTTCTAGAGTCGGGGTGAGCCCGACGGTAGCCATGTAAGTACGCTTTATTCTATATTTGATTATGCGATTTCATCTTCTACCCCGCACTCAATCCTTTATGAGAGTTTAGGATCATTCCTTATTTACCTTATATGAAGCGAAAGTGGATTATACATGTAAATTTGGATAGTAATTAGGTTTTGCCTGCGAAAGTTGACTAAACCCTAATTATGAAAAGGTAGAAACAATTAGGTTTTTATGCGAAAGCCTCTATATTCTTAATTGGTGATGAGAAAAGCTTAATCTTTTATGTGATTGATATAATAATGCATGCATGGTTATCGTCGTGGTAAATCCCTATCTTAGGAGCTTTTAGTTTATTAAAACAAAAACCCAAAAATATTCTGTTGTCTTTTATTTTCTTTTATTCTTTATTTATTTTCTATTCGATATCTACTGTTTGTGAACACACTCGAAATCGACCATTCTGGTCGATATCGACCAATTGCATCGAGCCAACCCTGACGTCGACAGTCTTCTAAATCGATAGGAACTACTGACCCTACTCGAGATCGACCTCACTTGTCGATATCGAGTGCTTCTATTGTTTTCTCTTCTTTCTAGTTTTCACAGATCGACGTACTTCACTAGAAATCTACCGCCCCTGTCGATATCGACTCCCTAACTCGATATCGAGGCTACTAGTCGACTTGTGCAGGAACTTTAGAGACTATTTAGAAATCGCTACCCGGCCTCCTCGTGGATCGATCCTGATTCCCTTCCACTACAGCGGGAGGAAGCCTTTTAATTTATTTCCGTGGACTAGGATTCGGTTTGATATTTATTTCATATCTATTAGACTTGATATGCTCCTACATCAAATTTTGGCACCGTTGCCGGGGAGGCTATCAATCGCGCCCTGTTTAGTCTATCTAATTTTTTTTTACCTAGTGCTATATTGAAGGTGTATGCGACGCGCTGATCGCACACCTGAGTTCACTGCTTTAGAAGATCCAGAACGCTTCCTTCGTCTACAAGAAAGAGCTAGGAGGATCATGGCTAACGAGGAAATAATGCAACAAGAGCTCCAAAGGCTTAGAAAGCAAGTGGAAGGGTTCAAAACCGAGCGCACTCAACATACCCAGGCGTAGCAAAGAATGGCCACTTGGTACGAATAAGAGGCCCAAGCTTGCCGAGAAGCCCAAGAGCAACTACGCCATATCCCACAGAATGCGAAAGAGTATATGCACCCAACCGTGATGGTGCCAGAGTCTCCTATTGTTCTCCCTAATTTTCTTTTGAGATTAAAACTACTTTTATAGCGAAGATTCACTACCAAAAAAACAGGAAATAGCCACGGCCAAATAGCCACGGATAGGCCATGAATGGTCGTGGCTAAACGGTTTAGCGACGAGCATAGCCACGAATTTTACGGTCGTCACCATTCGTGGCTATATGCCTCGTCGCTAAATGCCAGATTTCCAACATTCGTGGCTAATAGCCACGATCTGACAAGTCCGTGGCTATGCCCGTGGCCGGGTTATACCTGAGGAATTCGTGGCTATAGCCACGACATCAGCCACGGTCTGCTCGTGGCTGATGTCGTGGCCACGCACGTGTGAATCTTCATTGAGGCACAACGACTGCCGTGGCTGATTTTGTGGCTGTGGTCATTGCCATATTTGTGGCTAATGGTTGTGGCTATTATCGTGGCGAAAGTCGTGGATAATGACGTGGCTAATGGCGTGGCCGGCATGTGGCTATATTCGTGGATACAATTTATGTCGTGGCTATTCCTGTGGCTAATATCGTGGCCTATATGTGGCAATGGTCGTGGCTAAAATGAATGCCCGTGGCTATTGTCTGTGGCTATTATCTGTGGCTATTGCTTGTGGCTAATGTCGTTGCCACAACTTATTTAAATATTTAAATATAATATAATTATTTAATAATGCTGGACACAAATATACCAAAATAAAATACCATTGACATAATTTGTTCATTCTAAAGACATCCAAAACACAACCACCAGTTCAACTAACCAAAACACAAGCATAAGTTCGACCATCCAAAACACAACCAAAATAAACCCAAAAGTTTAGCAGTACGTACGAAATGGAAGAATACGACAAAGTCTTAAGATAGTGGAACCCAAAACAGCAACACACAACTTACTTTCACTTGTCTTTGCCCTTACAGAACTGCATTATGGTGTTGAGGAGCTTCTCCTGCCACACTTCATTGGCCTTCCTAGTCTCGCCCATTAGTTGCTCCCCAATAGCTACCATGTCTTCTCAGACGCTTGAGCTAACTTGTTCCTGCACTCGCTCTCCAAAGGACCACTACTAGAATTTTGTCATTTAACATCGGGTAATAGCCGATGTCTTTAAAAAAAAAATCGATGTCTATGTGGGTGATGTAAAAAGTCAAAACTTTTTAACATCGGGTAATAGCCGATGTCTTTAAATGTTATAACATCGGTTATATTTTTAAATCCGATGTCTTTGATATGTTATAAAATCGATTGCAAAATATATCCGATGTTATAACATACAAAGATATCGGCTATTTCCCGATGTTAAAAAGTTTTTACTTTTTACATCACCCACATAGACATCGATTTTTGTTTTGAAAGACATCGGCTATTACCCGATGTTAAATGGCATATTTGTAGTTTTTTTAAAATTATTGTAGCCTATGCGGGATTTGAACCCACATCTTTGTGTTTGTACAAAGTGCTCTACCATTTGAGCTAATAGGCTTTAAATCAGATAAAATGTTCTTACATAATAGCAAAAAGAACATGATTTAGATTCATAACAAATAGCTAGAAGCAAAACACTAAAAATAGAAGTTTAGGCGAATGTAAAGCACATGATTATATGCCTAATTAACTAACATGTTGTAATGAACACAAACATGCTAGAAATACATCCTTTCAACGAAAAGAATCAATATGAATGAGCAGATCGAGGGTGTCCAATGTATCTAAGCATTGAGTTGCAAAGTTTGCCCACAAATTAAAATGAAGTGTTTAAGTCTCTTAGCTCCATTAGCAAGACAAAAATAATAAGAATCTGTCATCATCAATAACATTAGAAGATCAAATGTTTAAACAAACCAAACTAAAATTAGTTATCATTCACATTTTAATATTTTCCCTGCATTTTTCAACTGAAGTACAACCAAAAAAAGGAAATGAAAAGGAAGAAATTAATGATCATTACAAGAACACTATAATTATTCTGGTAGAAAACTAGTTATGATGATTACAAGAACACTAAAATTAACCCTTAAACAAAGCCAATCATTCCTAAAACAAAAGAGAATACAAACACCATGGTTCAAGCTTCAGTTTTTTTACCTGTACAATGGCAGCAGTCACCGTATCAAGAATAGTGTTTGTAGTGTAGTTGTTCGATTTCAACCCGATCCGCTAAGGTTCAATTTCAACAGGTCAATCAAAAGTCAAAAGGAACTTAATATATCTGTTCCATAGGATAGCCTTAACTCCTAATTGTTAACAAGTTTTCAAATCATGTTATTTGCATGTCAGCACAAATGCTATATGTCAAAACACTCTACCAAGTCATACTCAAGAAAGATAATTAAAAAGTCACTAAGGTCAATTACAAGCAAGAGATCGAGGGCGATCTATAAGAGCCAGCAGAAACAAGCCAGGAGGTGATAGTATATAAAAAAAAATTAATATGCAAGTAGAGCATTTAGGATAGAAATGCTCATTCCCACCAAATTTAGTGAGTGGGAAAGTTAGGTAAACCTTCCATGTGGATTTCCAACTTTGCTAATCCTAAGACATCCATGAAAATCCAATTTTATACTAGGACAACATCATGCAGAGAAAATCTCATGTAACCATGACTCAATGAACCTGCAAGTATACCGAGACTCAAAGAACCTACATGAAAACACAACTATGCTAATAAATTAAACTAACACAACTCACCTAACACAACTAAGCTATATATCTTATGAAAAGATTATCAAGAAAAAGCCACTAAGCATATTAATGAACAATTAAACAATTAACTCCAACGCATACAACTGCATACCTACTTAAAGATTGTACTGGTCCCAGATCTTCCTAAGCCGAGCAACAAAAGTTTCTGAAGTCTACCTTGTTTCCAGTACTCAACAACTTCTGTGCTTGGACAAGGACAAGCTTCATCTCTAGGACCATTAAGACTTCCAGTAGGCACAGGCAATGACAGAAACAAGCACATGATACGGGTGGATGCTTGCCTAACAGAAAGAACAAGGTAATATGAGAAGAACTGCTCCGGGGACTTGGTGAATATCGATTATTCATGATTAAAAGCATGACATAACCTTTTGCCAAATATTTCCCTTTATGTTATTTTGACCTTCCTCCTCGTATGATCCATCATCATAAACCCAAAAGTGAGTATCAAGAGAGCATTGCACCTTTGCCATCTGAAACCACAAATGGAAGATAACTGTGCAGTTCACCCAAACAACAGTATATGAAAAATGGTAACATTATATTCGTGGTCGCTGAAAACATCTAGAATACACAAAAAAGCCTATTGTCAGTATAAGCCCACTGAAAACATCCAGAATACACAAAAAAAAAACATTGCATAAATATCTATACCTTTAAAACTAAAATTGTGGTGTTACGACTATGAACATGATTAATTCTCAAAGAAGATGCATAGCAGAATCAAGTGTCCTTGTTCATTAAAAACTATAACATCGTTTAAACCAAGTTATAGCAGTAAAAGCTATAGCAGAATCAAGATGCATAGCAAAATCAAGATGCATAGCAGTAAAAGCGTATTGTCAGTATCTCATATAAGAAACATTACCTTGAAGGATCAGAGCCAAATTTGCCCATTGACCAGAAACTGGCTTTCCCTGATATTATATACAGTAGTAATAACTTCTTCTGATTCATTACCTATATTTTGTGGAAAAAAAAATTGAATTTCATTTCACAGATCTCAAGGAGCAAAAATGGCACAAACAGCTAGCATAAATGTAAAGACAGATGCAACCCAAAATGGTGATTGATTCAGAAGCCGACTCCGGATGAAATAAGTGACATGGAACAGAAATACAAATCCTATATAATCTAATCATTCACTGGACAACAAGAGTACAAGATCGAGTAAAAGAATAAAAGGTACCAATGTTCCAGAATCTAGAATCTAGATATGCATTCGTAGTGACCTTCATCTTAAAAGCTTTTTTGTTTAGAGTTCATGTATTGATGAAGACAGTATCTACTGTTATGCAAGAAAAAGATGAGCAACTGATAATGAGTTATTCTTACTATGTACTTTCAGATTGTAAAGAATAAATAAATTAAAACCTCCTTAGGAAACCAAGTATATCCTATTACCGGATTTCATTCATAATTTCCACTTTGTTCATTGAGATTAAGTAGAGTTTTCTTAATTATCTTTTTTCAGATGGGAGAAAGAGGAAAGCTGGATAGCATAGGAAAGAAAACGAAAACACAAAGGAAATTAATCTCAAAGAAAAATGTTTACCACTAGCCTCCAACTATTGAGCAACAGATTATTTCCAATGTTGACCACTAGCCTCCAACTATTGAGCCAAGGTATGAGCTTGCTCCCAATACCCTGTAATGAACAAAAAAAAAGGCTGAAATTAATCTCAAAAGAAAAAATCTATTTACACCACATAGAAACCTTAAATTGAAACACGGCGAAAAGCAAATGCAAACTGGGAACTAATTGATCAATACTCCTTATATGCAACTGGCACGACCATGTCAATAGAGTCTCACAATGGTACTATAAAACAACAAATCAATAACACCCGAAAGATGTTGTCAAGCTGACTCTTCTCTCATCAGGATAGTGTTTCAGTTGGAGTCAAAGATGTTTGAGGAAATTAGCAAATAAATTTTCATGGCTTTGCAATCACAAATTGCAACTCTAATGAAATTGCATTTCAAAATTTGCTCAATCAGTCATGGACAGTAAGTTAACATTAAGCACTAATCCCCCCCATGGGAATACCTAAAACCTTAAACCCTTATCAAGACTGACGAAGCCATAGTACTCCATAATTAACAAAAATTGGAGATCTCATAGATGAATAATTTCAAATTCAAACAAACAATGCAATGAAATAATTCACTAAATTAAACAGCACACCTGAAGGACTGATTTCGAGGATCAAACCAGGAAGGAAAGAAATTTAAAATCTTACCTTTCTCTTGGGAACTGCCATCAGTTCCATGGATCCGCCGCCGAAGGCAAAGTGGGGGAGTTGAAATCCAACGCTGGATTCCGAGCTGAATTCATTCCCAGGAAGAGAAAACGGAAGCGACACCGTCGAAGAGTCAATTGAGTGGTTAATGGGCGCCGGCAGGGGAAGGGCGTGGGCCGATCTGCATAATCTGAGCAAGCAAGCGATGTCTCTGCTAGTGGTTCGTTGAAATACAGCTCGTAGAGCCATAGCTTTTAGTCTCGGTGGGAAACGAGTGAGGTTGGAGAGTGGGGCACTGCGGCGGGCAAGGTGGTTTCACTCTCTCAGAGTGAGGACCAGGTTTTGCAGAACAAAGGACTTCACCTCACTTTGTCACCTACACAGATAAATACAAGAAATGAATCAAGCATCAAATGGCAATTTCATCACAAAGTTCAACAAATCGTATATACAAATATTCCAGAATGCCACAAGAAGCACTAGCAACGAGTTCACAGCTAAAGAAGGTGTCTAATCACAGGAAACTACGACAAAACCGATGCCAAATCAAAATGTGCCTGAAGGAGACGAAGTGCATAAGATGAATCGCACTAGAAATTCTAAAACGCCAACGGAAAGGGATAGAGGGAGGTACCTTTAGGAGCCATTGTTGCTCGTCCCTACCTAAAACCTAAGACATACCTGTGAAGAAACAAATCAAATTACCGCAGAAATCAATAAAAGCAACGAGTGCCAATTACATCCAATCAAATAATATCTACAAGTTTTCAATCAAAAGATCAGAAACCCTAACCTTTGAAGCCGACTCTCGGCCTAGACGTGGTGGAGATCTAGGGTGACCGGAGTACAAGTCGACAGCTCTCCTTTGAGTTTGATTGTTAACGGGGATTCTTAACCTTCCTAATTGTTTTAGATCTCTTAAGAGATTGGAGAGAGGGGTGAGGCATTGAGGCACTCTGAAGAGAGCCAAATCGCAATCGATCTATGAAGATATTAAGGGGATTTAGGGTTATGAGCCTTTTTCGTTTTGCCTCTCTTGTGTTTTCGGGGAGAAAGAGGAGATGACATGAGGCGTGCACCGAGAAAGAAGAGATCTGGCATGTATGGGTTTAGATCTGAGAAGGAAGAACGGATCTGGGCAGATTTGCGAAGGGAGGTGGCGGGAGGAGGAGGTGGAGCGAGTCGCCGGCGAGAAGGAGGTGGATTGAGTGAGTCGCCGGAGTCGGAGAGTAGGTCTGCAACTTCCCTTCGAGAGAGAGTGGAGGAGGGTCGGTTTTCTGAGTGGAAGAATGAAAAAGGAAGGATGAAGAAAGAAAAAAGCTACTTCTAAAATGTTACTTTGAGCGGGTGTTCAAATGAATTCAGTTCCGCGCCTTCTAATTTTTTTTTAAAACACATATTTAACATCTGTCAAATAAATGGGATGATGTCTAGGCTTTTATTTACATCGCAAATTTAGAAACCGATGTTAAAAAATTGTTTAACATGGCAGGTTTTTCTGACTGATGTTAATGAGCCGATGTTAAATAACAGAATTCTAGTAGTGGACGACATTTCTTGCCTAAGGTTTGTGGCCACCTGGGTTTGTACCTGGTCCCCTAACTCCATCATTTCCTTCCTCAAGTCTTGCCTCATGGTTGAAAGCTCAGACATCACATAGTCCTTCAAAGGGGCATCAGCAGCAGCTGCAACAGTTGGGGCTGCAGCTTGTGGAATCGGCTTTGACTGCAAGATAGCTGGCGACTCTGATCCCATGCCGACAACCCAACCTTTCTTCACACCTCCTGTAGCCTTGATCTAAGCAGCATGCATGTCAACCGAGTGAGATCCATTCTCAGAGATAGCGTCATCAAGCAGGGCTTCTTCTTCTATCAACTGGTCATACTTGTCCTAATTCAAAGAAAACGACCAACACATCAGAATCAGGCACCACTAGTGAACTGGCCATCATAACCAAGCTTCAGCCACACCCATGAACACCACAACAACAACACAACATAAAGAAAGCAGCAGCAAACAAAATAGCATGTTTAATACATCATCACAAATATAAACAAGCAAAATAGACAGTCACAAAAGCTGAATGAGAGTTTAAATTTTTTCGTTTAACATGTTGTGAGTAATTTCCTGGAATTGTAAGAATGCAATAAAAGATGACATCTTCTTAACTACCCAAGCACTTTTATCAACAGACAAACCGACGCTCTTTATAAATAAAATAGACAAACTAACTGATTTCATGAAACATGCCTAAGAACCAAATCAATTTAGGGAATGAATAATTGAACACATTCAATTGGAAATAAGTTCTTTACATACGGTCTTCATATCCAAAAAACCACTCCCCACAAAAAAAAACCACATCACATCATGTATAACTGAACACATTCAACAGGAAAGTCCATATCACAACGTTGTACAGCAATAAGACAGACCAAATCAATTATGTCTTTTGGTCTTTCTCAAGGTAAAAAAAAATAGACAACCTAAATATCCAACTACGATTAGATGGACATCACTACCTACACATCATCATCACAGCCCAAACATAAGCACAAAAAATACCTAAACATAACCAGGTACCAAACACAGCAATAAAAACTATAAATCGAACAGAATAAGTGTGAACCTGAAGAACATAACTAAACCACTGACATCACACATACATAACAACAAGGGTCACTTGATAGTGTTACTTACCACAATTGGTTGGCATTGAGTGCCAGCCCAAGAACCGTTTTTTTTTCTTATGGCACCTTTCAAATGTTTCCCTTGGGGTTGGGTCTTTTCCAAGCTCCTTCTTCTATAAGAAAATATAGTTAGTTAATTAGTACACACACACACACACACACACACACACACACACACACACACACACACATATATATATATATATAGAGGTTGGATCCCGTGTAAGCAACCCTTACGGTGTAATTTGTGAGCAGAGAAATTATTCGTAGGTACCAAGCGATTATTCGTGTATAATAATGTAATTATTCGTATGTATGAACAAATGTAATTATTCGTATGCAACAAAGGATTATTCATATGTATGTACATACGAATAATCACTTGGTACCTACGAATAATGTCACTGTTCACAAGTTACTTTTAATCTCATCCGTTTGATCTTCTTAATCCGACGCTCCAGATTTGCTCACAAATTACACAGTAAGACTTGCTTACACATGATCTATCCTCTCTCTCTCTCTCTCTCTCTCTATATATATATATATATATATATATATATATATATATATGCAAACTAAATAGACGGTCAATTATGAATTTAGGAGTGATTGAAACTATATGAAATGGGAAAACATCAGGAACTGATCTAAGGTGTACATACCAGTCGATCCTTCATTACGGTTGTTGAAACCGATCCACCACTGAAAATTGGAGTGCCTTTTTCTGATGCGATGGCTCGATTCTGCTTGTTAATTTCAGATTGGCGGCGAAATTTTTCCTCGTTTGCCCATTTCTCCTGCATTTGCGCCCATATCACTTGCTTCACCCATGTAGGTTTCTTCTTTGTTTTCCCAGAGCGAGCCTTCCCAAATATGTTCCTGAGGTGGTCCCCTCCTTTGGGTGGAAAGCCTTGTAGACAGCTGCTTTCGAGTGGACAGTTTCATCCCATCGTGTTCGGTTCTGGACATATTGAACAAACAAGTGAACTGTGAATTATTTCACACGCATGCACTGGATGTTAGCATATTATTGAAATTTTTTTAATTACCTTGAACATTACCCACCATAACTCTATTGTTGCTTCAAGAACATCGCTCCACTGTATATACGGCCCATCGAAATGAGAATGAATGACTTGGAGCATTACACCATATGCAGGATTTGTTGAATCAAAGCTTCATGTAAAACCAAAAAAGTTATAGCAAATGTTATCAATATAATTATAGGTTAAAAAAATCAGAGCATTTGAGAAAAACAGACATAGGTGACTCGATTAATGAATTCATGCTTAACCAGGCAACTCAGCAAACACACAAAATTCAGAGAGAAACAAAAGCCATATACCCACACTTGAAGAAGCCATCCCTTAGATGAATTTGAAACAAAATTCATAGAAGCACTATAAGTTCTCTAATGGAGCAACAAATTTAGCTAGCTTATTATTCCATCAAATTACAGAAAAGTTCCATTATATATTCAAAGTTCCATCAAATTACAAACACTTGCAGAAGCTAACCACATACATACACAAACTTGCAGAAGCTATATACACACACACTTTCCGAAGCCATCCCGTAGATGAAATTGAATCAAATTGAAACAAAATTCACAAAACACACTTGAAGAAGATATCCCATTTCCATTATTTATTCAAAGTTCAATCAAAACAGACAAAGTTCCATTATTTAGACAAAGTTCCATCATATATACTTGCAGAAGCGATCCCATTTTTTTTAAACACATATATACACACACTTGCAGAAGATATATACACACACTTGCAGAATCTATCCCCTTTTTTAAACATGCATTCCAATTTCCATTATAAAATATATACACAATTCAGAGACAAACAAATTGAAGCACAATTAGCTAAAAAATAAAACACCAAACAAACAGAACCAACAGTAGAGTTATATGAGTAATAACAATAGGTGACTTACGATCCATTGATCAGTGCAAAGGAGACTGGTCTATTCCACCTAGGAGCTTCCTCATTTTGTTAGTCGTTATGATTTTCTTGGTTTTCCTCATTTTCTTAGCCATCCTCATTTTGCAGGGCTTCCTCATTCTCTGGGGCATCCTCGTCCACGGGGTTCTCAGATGCTAAGTTGTGTTCTGTCTCTGATGTCAAGCCCGCCTCACAAACATCAGATGGAGGTGGAGAATCTCGCAAGAGAAGATTTGAGGGTACGGGGATCAATCGTCGACGGGGGTTTGCAGGACCCTGTGAGGCAGAGGGAAGGGAGGTTGTTGGAGCTTGGGTGCTTTCAGTACCTTGGGAGTCGAAGGGATGGGAGGCTACAGGAGCAGAGGGTTGGTGGCTGGTTTAAGTACCTTGGGAGGCGGAGGGTTGGGAGGGTTCCGTGGATGGGTTATGGGTTGAGGGTGTTGTGTTGGCCCGTTTGGAGGCCCTAGCAGGGGAGACTCATGGGGGGGCCCTTGTCTTTCCCCTGGCCGGAGATCTGAGAGGTGAGGAAACCACCAGTGGAGAGGTAGCAGGAGAGGTCACCGGTTGCGTGGGTGGGTTGTGGGTTGAGCGTGTCGTGGTTGTCCTTTCCCTCTGTGGAGCCAGAGGTGGTCGGGTATTGTCATGGCGAGCATATCTCCTTAGGCCTCCTCGCATCTTCCTAACTGAGTTGATTGAGAGATCGAAGAGAGGAGATTGAGAGATCGAAGAGCTAGGGTTTTTGGAGAGAGGATGAAGAGGAGGGAGTTTCTGATTGAGGAGGAGAGAGGAGAGAGGCGGTCGTGGGATTTTAAGGTTTGGAATTTTCAATTTCCCACTGAAAATTCAGATTTCCCTCGCCCGCGCTATGAATTTTTTAGGTTATAGGAGTGGGCTGGGCTAAAAGGCCCATCGTTTGCCGGGTTAAAAAAGGTCCATCATTTACCGGGTTAAAAAAGGCCCAATGTAGGAAGACATTACACCTCAGTTGAAATTAGGGTCCCTCGATTGTTTACTAAAAACAAAATTAGGGTTCGTCATTTTCGACTTTGCGAAAGACGGTAAGGGGATTGACGATGGATGGCTTCGATGGATGGCTTCGACGGAGTTCAAAGAATTGGATGCCGCCAATTGTTCGTCATCATTTGCCATGGTGAGTAGAGGTATGTGTTGTATTTGAGGATATGGAATTTCGTCTTTGCTCATCACTATCGAATTGATTTCATTGAATCAATTTGATGGATTTTGGTTAATTATATATCTGGAAATCTAAGTCTGGTTGAATACTCCTTCTGCCTGCTGCTCTGGCTATTGATTTCTCATATTTCGTTATAGAATCAGGTGAACTGGGTGGACTTGAAATATTTTTTGTGTTGCACAACACGGAGTTCTTCTTTGAACTGTAATTGTGTGAATTTTAGTGAATTTTAGTTCCACTGGCTAATTGTATTGGTGAATTTTAGTTCCACTGGGTGATTTTTAGTTGAATTATAGTTGCACTGAGTTCTTCTTTGAACTGTAATTGTGTGAATTTTAGTTCCACTGGGTGAATTTTAGTTGAATTATAGTTGCACTGAGTTATTCTTTGAACTGTAATTGTGTGAATTTTAGTTCCACTGGGTGAATTTTAGTTGAATTTTAATTGTGTTAATTAAATTGGTGAATTTAGTTGAATTATGATGTTAAATTTTAGTTGAACTGTAAAAGGTATATGTACTGCTAAATTTTAGTTGAACTGATTTATGATGTTCTTGTTCTGCTGCTACAAAGATTTTTCATTGGAATAATTTGTATTGGTGAATTATATTTGCAATGGTGAATTTTAGTTGCACTGACAAAGTTAGATGCATTGCTATATTATTCGTGGTTTGATGCTACAAAGATTATTTAGTTGCACTTGTGATGATGTTCTTGTTCTGAAATTTAGTTCACTTGTAGTTGCACTGAGCTCTTATGTGGTTTAACTCAGTGGAAATCAGTGTAGGGAGTCTTGCTGTCAACATGTGAAAGTTCCCAGTTTCCTGTTGACATTTAGAGTGAAATCTTCACATATTGCGAACCAAAATAGGCATACATATGCATCGTGGCAAATCTACAATGTCAGGCCTGTTAGCTCAATTTGGAAGCGCTGTGCGTGCACAGTGATGGGGGTTCGATTCCCTCACAGGTCCATATACGTGACAAAAAACAGATGAACTCTAGCCATGAATCAGGAACTACAGTTTAATATGCAAGTAAAATTAAAAATTAGAGTTTTTATAAGGATGCACTATTGCAGAACAGGAATTGCAGTGGCCAGTCAGATTCTTCATCATTAACAGGAACCACACCCTCGTTGGAGTCATCTCCATCCTCGTCGAAGGTCATAACCTCGTCATAGTCATCGCATGCATCATATGCACCCGATGGATCGCGCAAGTTATTCGGTGAGTCTTCTAATTCAATTTCATTGGAGAACTCCGGTAAATGGACCTCATCTGACTGGTACGCCATTGCTGAATCTGTGAGGCTCGTGTCTACCCATCTTTCTTCTATCTTGTGCCGAGCTCTTGTCTTGCACACATTCCACCAATTCATTCGATCACGTGTGGCTCCTGGATATTGAAGGTAGTAAACCTGCACAGCTTGTTGAGCGAGTACAAAAGGCTCGTACAGTTGATACAATTTTTTCTGATTGACTTCAACAAAATGGTAGACCGGATGAATTTGTGTTCCAGGTGTCGTTGGATCGAACCATCTACACTTGAAAAGGACTGCATTCATCCGGTAATTGTTTGGACTTGGGTACTCCAGCTCGATGATTTCCTCAAGGAGACCAATGAAATCTGACTCTGCGTTCGCATAGTTCGATCCTCGAACACAAACCCCACTATTCATTATCTTCTTTCCAACACCTTGCTGCATAGTCTCGAACTTGTATCCGTTGACAAAGTATCGAGCCCAACCTTTTGCTTCCACATTTGGACCCTATGCCAAACTCCACAATAGAGTATTTTGCCCAATTCCATTGCCTCGGTCCATGGCCTCCAAAAAAAATTAGGATTGGTCATAAACTATGTTTGATATGCAAAGATCGATCGAAGTAGCTTATTTTATATGTGATTTGAAGTATATATATATATATATATACTTACATATTGTTTAAACCATTCAGCAAATTCTTTTTCAATGGTGTCATCTCCGCATGCATCCCCCCCCCCATTGTAGTCACGAATAACCTACATGTTTGAATATCCATACGTATAAGATGCGTTATATGACATGTATAATCGAAAACATAAATAATAAGAAATTTTCCTCACTCGAGAAATGGTTGTACTTCTGGACAGTTGACCAACACGTATGTGTATGCGACCCTCCACTCTTCATCATCATTCAACCACCTTGTTGTCTCTTTGCCACTACCCGCAGCGGGGTGATTGAAAATGGAGATGGAACAATCATCACCCTCGAATACATCATTTTTAGCGACTCTCCTCAATTTTGAAGGAACATGCGAAGGAAAGTAGTGCACCGAGAAAGATGCTATTTCCTCCCTTAAGTAGGCCATCACGATCGACCCTTCAACATTACTCTTTTGGACGATCTTCCATTTTAGATGAAATAAATACCTCTCAAATGGGTACATCCATCGATACTGAACAGGCCCCCCTATTCGTGCCTCATAAGGTAAATGGACAAGGAGATGCTCCATGGAGTCAAAAAATGATGGAGGAAAGAGACGCTCTAACTTACATTCCAATATAGGAATCATGTGCTCCAATTGTGCCATCGCACTAACCGACAAACTCGATGAACAAATGGTTTGGAAGAAGATACTCAACTCAATTAAAGGACCCCAAATGGATGATGGCAACAACTCTTTGAAAGCAATCGACAAGAGTCTCTCCATAAACACATGACAGTCATGACTCTTCATCCCACTGAGAGTGCAATCGTCACTCAGAACACATCTTCCCATATTAGAAGCATATCCATCGGGAAACTTCACAGATCTCAACCATTGACCCACCTGTTTCTTCGCCTCTCGTGACAAGGTATATATTGCTTCAGGCTTTGCGCCTCTGTGGTCATCAGCCACCTCCAGCTCAGGTCGATGACAATATAGGCAAAGATCCTTCCGTGAATTCAAGTTATCCTTCGTCTTCCCAGGGATATCCATCACGGTGTTATAGACATTGTCAAAGACATTTTTCTCAATGTGCATAACATCGAGATTGTGACGGATGAGAAGGTCCTTCCAATATGGAAGTCTCCAGAAAATGCTCTGTTTTGTCCACTTATGCGAAATCCCATAGTCAGGTGACGTGTGAAAAGGGTCGTCAATGACCGTTGGCAACTGACGTACCCGCTCCCATATCTGCTCCCCCGATAGCATCGGCGGTGGCAACGCTGTTTCCGCATGTCCTCGATAAAAGTCCTTCCTATTTCTACAGAAAGGATGGTCAATGTCTAAAAATTTTCAATGGCTATCAAACCAAGTAGCCTTCCTTCCATTTTTCAGCCGAAAACAATCGGATCCCGATTCCATACAAATCGGACAAGCCATCAAACCAGCAGTGCTCCATCCTGACAAAATAGCATATGCAGGGAAATCACTTATTGTCCAAAGTAGAACTGCACGCATAATGAAGTTCTCTCTCCTCGAGACATCATAAGTGGGTACACCGACCTCCCACAAATGCATCAACTCATCAATGAGAGGTTAGAGGCAAACATCAATCAACTTCTTCGGGTTTTTCGGACCTGACACTATCAACGACATAAACATGTGCTCCGTTTTCATGCACAAATGAGGTGGAAGATTGTAAGGAGTAACAATAACCGGCCAAGAAGAATAAATCTGTCCACTTTTGTTGAAGGTAGCAAAGCCATCAGTGCATAAACCCAAACGAATATTACGAGCCTCTAAAGCAAAATCAGGATGCTTTGTGTCTAACCTTTTCCATGCATCTCCATCTGACGGATGACACATCATTCCCTCCTCTGTTACATGTTCTACATGCCAAATCATATGACTAGCTGTCACCTTAGAAGCATATAATCTTTGAAGTCTTGGAGTTAGAGGTAAGTAGAATAACACTTGGTGTGGAGTGCGTTTTCCGTTGCTTGCCACTTTATATCTTGCATGCCCACAAAACCTACACGATTCTTCTTTGGCATCATTCCTCTAATACAACATAAAACCATTAGGACACATGGCTATTCTTTCCACTGGTAGACCCAAACTTCGAACCACCTTCTCAGTTTCATAGTAACTAGTGGGAATCTTATGGTTAGAAGGCAACACTTCATCAAACAATTGTAGGAATCCATTGAAGAGTGGTTGGGAGACATTATATTCACACTTTAGGCTCATAAGTCGGCTTACAAAGGACAACTGTGTATGTGAAGTACAACCTGGATACACTGGGTCATCAGCGGCTCTGAGCACTTCTGCAAATTGCGTTGCTAAGAGATTAGCCTCCTCTGTCATCATGTCTTCACCACCACCATGATCAGCTTCTTGTAATTCAACATCATTTCCATCAACATTAAACCATGGACGAGGAACAAAGTTGGGGCCTGAAATTTCAAACCCCATCAACTTCTTGTA
Organism: Persicaria maculosa; assembly: GCA_963922045.1. Lineage (NCBI taxonomy): Eukaryota > Viridiplantae > Streptophyta > Magnoliopsida > Caryophyllales > Polygonaceae > Persicaria > Persicaria maculosa. The sequence goes on from OY998271.1 coordinate 9,593,357, forward strand.
ATTCATCATCATTTCAATCGAACATTAAACAATATTATAGGATATAACAAAGTTCGAACCTACAATGTCAAACACCATCCTCTGTTCTCTCGTTAACTGATCATACATAGACAGATGCTGGTTTGGAGGCGCAATGGTTTCACCATGTGCTGTCCATCGATGATAACCACACATAAACCCACGACGATATAAATGCTCTTTAACCTCATCTGCTCTGTACCATTTGCAATTAGTGCATCGCGGACATAGACATTTAATCTTGCCTTCATCGACATAAAGTGGATGCTCCAATGCAAATTTTATAAACTCATCCACCCCTTTGAAGAATTCATCATTTAATCCTTCATACATCCATGAACGATCATCCATATTGCACTTCACTGATTTCTGTACATATGTACATATAAATAATGAATATTATTTCGAATTATAAAATTTTAAATGGGTGGAGTAAATAATATATTAAACCCATTGAGATATATTCACGGTGTTATACAAATTACGTACTACCACTTATGTAAATGGGTGGAGTAAATAATATATTAAACTCAAGAACACAACTTACATTACTATTAATAGTCCATAAATTTTAAAAATTAAGAGATTCCATATAAACACATAAATTTCAAAAATCAAATACAAATTCCATAAACACAACATTTTTACACTCTACAAAATTTCTGATTATTAGATCTATAAAACTATATAAAATATATGGCATATATATACATAAATATAAAATATAAAATATATAACATACCTCTCAAAGTCAAAATTTCATCTCCCACTTGACATTAACCCTCCATTTCACGAAGAAGACGACAACCATGCTCAGTGTTTGCGCAGGGAGCTTTCACCATCATTTTAAAGTCGACAACTGGAAAGTACGAATTGCATTCATGAACTCAACTGTAAATAGCCACGGCATTAGCCACGGATATGACCGTGGCTAATAATTGGGCTTCTTAATACGCCGAAAGCTATTGATTGGGCTTTCTTATTCATTGGGCTTTGACTACCACTAACGGGTTGACCGACTTTGGGCCTTGACTATCTCTGATATTGGATTGACCACCATTGGGCTCTACTAATTTTTTTGGGTGAGATTTTGTGCTTCAAATTTTTGGGCTTTGTGAAGAATTACCCACAATTCGGTGGCATCAATGAACAACTGGCATGGTCATATTAGCGTCGAATCTAGCCACGGATATTCCACCAGTGGCTAAATTCGTGGCTATTTGCAGCGACATCAAGCCATGATTGCAATTGCCACCTTTTCTTAGCCACGAGCTTTTTCCAGTGGCTAAATTCGTGGCTATTTGCAACGACATCAGACCATGATTGCAATTGCCACCTTTTCTTAGCCACGGGCACAACCACGATTTTTTTCCCGGGCTTCTTGGCGTCGAAATCAGCCACGAATATTAAAATAGTGGCTAAAGTCGTTGCTAACAGCCATGAATTTAGCTACGAAATTCATGATCGTGGCTAAAAGTCACGACATTCTGGACACGATTTTATGTCATCACTCTTGGCCACGGATTTAGCCACGGAGGGCTTTACTCGTCGCTTATTTAGCGATGACATGTCAGGTCGTGGCTACATTCGTAGCTATCAGCCACGAAATCGGCCACAACCATACGCCGTTGCTAACAAATCCGTGGCTATTTCCTGTTTTTTTGGTATTGATTAGGAGACATGCTCTTGAGTGAAAGGGCTCTGAATTCCATATGACGCACATAACTACTTACATTGATTTATGCAACACCACTGCTGACGGTGTCAATCTTGAATATGTGCGTCTTGCAGGAAAGGCGCTACATTGGTTGGAGAGCTTACCCCCGCAATCTATCCGCACCTGGGGGGAACTTAGGGATATCTTCATCAAAAAGTTCTTTCCACCATCAAGGACGGCGCAAATTCGCCAGAAGATCATGTCCTACAAGTAGAGACCATGGGAGACGCTAGTGCATGTCTGGGAGCGCTATAAAGATTTGCTGAGGTCCTGCCCTACTCATGGGCAACCGCCATATGTTATCCAGAAGATCATATACAATGCCCTGGACGTGCCTACACGAGAGCGGATTAACACCCATACGACCTATCGCTACCTAGAGCTTACCCCTAATCAAGCTTGGGAGACGATTGAAAGGCTAGTGGAGTTCGACAACACCCATGGAAATCCTGCGGCACCCGATGCTAGGCCGCCCCCATCCATGCCACTATATGAGCCTTCAAAAGAGGTGGATCCTGAGGTGAAGGACCAATTCATGAAAGACCAGGTAAAGCGTCTTAAAAAACAAGTTAGGTTTCTTACTAACAACCAAGCTTGTTTAAAATGTGGGTCGCAGAAACATAACACAACGGCTTGTCCCTTCATGGAGCAAGACAATTGGTGGAGACCCACGATGAAGTAAAGTATGTGCGGGGGCCCAACTATGGAGGCAATCAAGGGAATTGGGGATATCAACAACCCCAATATCTACAATTTCAACAACCTCGCCATATAGAGCACCTGGCCATCCTGAGAGGGAAAGGAGGGATGATTTACAATTCATCCTAGACGAGATGATAAGAAACCAAGTGGAGACAAAACAATCCAACAATGCCATCCACACCCAACTACATGGCAAAAACTCAAGGCTTGGTGAGATAGACACATTGAGGAAGAGCATAGAGACACAACTGGGTCAATTGGCGGCAACCATTCCACGACAAGCCGAAGCGCTCCCAGTCCAACAATAGGCCAATCCAAAGGGGTAACCAGCGGGTCACATCGCCACCATACGCTTATGGAATGGCAAGGAAATACCAATCAACATCGAAGAAACGGAGTGAGTGGAGAAAGTCACTAAAGAGCCAGTCGACATCGACACACCCCAGTCGATGTCAACTGACCCACTCAATGTCGACATACCAGTCGACGTCGACCTTGTCCAGGCGCCCCCGAGATCGACCACAGAATTCGATGTCGACACCCCACTGTCGATGTTGACCAATAATCATCACCACCACCTCGGGCCAATCCCGCTCCACCGAAGAAGAAGCCACTTCCTCATCCCTCCAAATCTTCAAGGGACCCTGCGGACGCGAAGTTCAAAAAGTATGTGAAGGTTCTCCAAAGCCTCAATGTCACTATACCATTTACGGAGGCCCTTCATGAGATGTCATCCTACATTCGGTTCCTGAAGGATATCCTAAGCAAGAAGTGATCAATTGATGAGATCGCAGAGGTGTGCAGCAAGGTAGACTACCCAGAGAAGAGAAGTGACCCCGGGAGGTTTGCCATCACTATTGGTGACAGGACAAAATTGTTGCATTTTCCTATCAAAAGAATATACAAACTAACCAACTAGTAGTTAGTACGTCCAGAGTCGGTCCACAGGGAACTACTTTGACTTTATGCATTTTAACTACCAACAAGAGTAAACAAGGGGGTTGTAGAGATGGCGATAGTTGTAAACAATGATGAATGAGATGTTTCACCTACGATACTCAACTTTGGCTCGTCTCCTTGATCATAGTTCTTCCTTCTAGTTGTGTCTTTTCTACCATCTACTCTTATCTTGATTTACACAGATTATTAGTCCTATGAGTTCTAATAATTCCTTATTCCTAGGCAATCTTAACACAGATTAAGGTTTAATCCTAGGAATAGCACTAAGTGTCAAGATATATGAAGCTTATAAGCAATATTAATTCCCTAGAGAACTAACATTTAACCTATTGTCAATCTCTTATACAATTAAGCTTTTCTACGAGATCCACTCAATTGTACTTGCTACTATGGATTAGGCTTCACAAACGTATGAATCAAAACCCTAGCAATGATGCAATTCTAACGAGGTCGCTAATCAAGATAGAATCAACAACAATAAGCAATAAGAGCACAAAGAGATTGAAATAGATAGTAGAAATAAACTAGAATTCCAAACTCACAATTCAACAAAACCAAGTCTTGATCGTAGGCAAAACAAGATGAGTTTAGTTGCTCATGCTTCTAAACGTCGTCTCTCAATTCTTCCAAAGTCCAAAGATCCCCTAAAAACAACTAATTTCAGTCCTTCGGGATGTGGCTGAGAAGATCAAAGAGCTCATCAGCAATGCCTTTGTCGATGTCCGTTTAGGTTATGCGTTAAGGATAGCGAGATTCGCAGTTGATGAAGCAGTGAGTCCTGGGAACAAAAAACTGAAGAAGTACGTGTTAAACTACATGGAGATTCAGATATTCAAGGATATTATCGAGGAGTCCATTGGCAGTTATCCGTATGTCCTGCACCGAATAATCGTAGTTTTATACGTTTGTATGAGTGTTTTGATGCAAGTTGTAGGAAATGCTGTATTGTTGCACGTGACTAGTAGTGAATTGCTTTAGTGTGGAGAAATTGTAATTCTATTGTATCGGTCATCAATAGTGGATGAAAATGTTGTAATGTATTTGTACCATTGGTTGTTACAGTCAGTAGCGATTTCCAATTAAAAAATCAAATAAATCACACCGAATTGTTAGCGCTTTACAAATGAAATCTTCAATGTGACATCAGTAATGTATGTACAAACATTTGTTTCCCTGAACTCTCACCCGGTCGACAATGTGAAAGTTGTGATGGTAGTACAAGGGTTTCCAAAAACTACAATCATGCCTTTCACATGTTAAGCGGAAAGTAGTTCGTACGGGTGCTCCGTCAATACCCGGTTGAGGCGGCGGGGAAATATATAAACGACCCACCGTCAATAGTAATAGTGGGAGGGACCGCAGACATTAGCGCACTAGTAGAAAAATGCGAATTTAACCCGCTACATAATAGCCCGGATGTACAAAATACGGGTTATAATATGGTTTAAACATTTTTTCTTTTTTTTTTTCTTAAATTGTCAGGAGCATATTGCCCGGATATAGACACACGCCCGGGCTATTATACATTGAGGGTTACTTGATAACAATTATCAAATATCACGGAGATAAAATATCCGGGATATTATGTTGTGAAAATAGCCCGGGCGTGTAGTCAACCACAAATATCCGGGCTATTTTATACTAGATCCAACAATCTACAAATACTTCCCATAGGATAGATCCGGGATATAAAATAGGGGCGTGGGAAATGAAAAAAAGGAGCGCAATCTGAAATTAATTGAGAGGTTAGGGATTGAAATTGAATTCAAAGAGCCCCAAATTCAGAGCCCCAAATTCAGAGCCCCAAATCAAGCTAGCTACCCCAAATTCAGAGAGCCCCAAATACAGAGCCCCAAATCGCCATCTCCTACACCTCTCTACCACCTAGCTAGCTGTTGTCGTCAATCGGTGGCTCTCAGGCAACTCGCCCTCTCGCCACCGCGTGCACCATCTCTGGTTCGACGCGAGCTCTCAGTTGCTGCAGTGGCCATCTCCGCTTCCAAGGCTAGGGTTGCCGTCTTCACCTGTTCTCGAGCTCCCCTCGTTTTTCCCCTCGTCGTCAATCAACCAGGCTAGCTGTGTTTCTCGGACTTCAGGGTGCATGGTCCTCATAACCATGCAATTACTGGCTTAGCGCGCAGTTGGCCTAAAGCAGGTTCGTTCTGAAGTGTTTTAATTGTTACTTCCATCAATAGGTTGAAGTAAGCAGTTGGAATTGGGAAATAGAATGTTGTCTTTATTATCTACTATTTAGGTACGAAAAAACCATGAATCCGCAAGTAATTGTTGTTTCAATGCTCAATGATCTGTCACTATGGGTGCTAGATCCCCCAAAGCTATCCTTTATATGTAAGAAATATCAACTTCTTATGCTTATATTAGAATGCATGTCTCATACTGTTATAGTTGTCATACAGGCAACGACTCCCGTGTACAGAGCATACCAAGAACAATTTCATAGCAATTGCTGAAAGTTTGCACAGGTAATATGCATTGCCTACTTGTGTTGGTTCCATTTGAAATAACCATAAACTTGGAAAAAGTATAGTATGATTTATTCAAAAATGTCTGCAGACATTGTCAGAGAAAGGGTATGATCTTGTCTCTAGTGGAACAGACAACCAATTGGTCCTGGTGAACTTGAAAAACAAGGTGAAGATATACCCTTCTTTCATGTTAAGTTGTTAATTCCGGGAAAGATAGCCTGGTTGATTTTGTCTTCATAGTTATAGAACAAAAGATTATCAAATTCTAACATTTCATAACGAAATCCTTCCAGGGTAAAGGTGTTATTGTTCTCTGTGCAGTGAAGACTAATTATAAATTTGAGGAAGGGTGAAAGGTAGTTTTAAGAACATTTTACTCTCTGATCTGCTTATTTTTGGATGTCATTTTCTTCCTTAATATATAGTTTAATAAACTTTATAGTTGTTTTGATGCCTAAGGTTCAACTATGGTGTTTCTTCCTTAATACCATACCACCTTAGCTGATTTTTCTAGAGCCTCCTCATACTTAGGGCTTTAAGTAAGTAATGGAAGGTGTTAGTTTTGATTTTATTTTCCTGTGTATGTGTGTGTGAGAGATGGAGATAGATGGATGGTTTAATTACTTGATTCTCTGTGGCTTTATGCCATTGGTTTCTTTGTATAACATGTAAATGGTCAAGACTAGTGTTTTTATGTATTCTTCTGCTTGAAACTTCCCATTTTCCATGTTATCTACTTTGATGCTTCATACTGTAATGTTGCCTTATGTTGTATAACCTATGATGAACAATCAATTAATCTAATGATTTCTTCAATATAAACAGTTTGCATAGTTCTATGTTGTTATAATGATTCGGAATTAGGATTATATGAAGAAGCTAGTCTTCATTTCTTTTGTTCATATGTAGAATGATAGATAAGTCATGGATGTCAGCTAGTCGAATGTCTAATGAATATGTGGAGGGGGTAAAACAGTTTATAAAATTTGCGATTGAGCATGGTGCTGATCCGACGAGATTTGTTTGTCCCTGCACAAAGTGTGATTACTCTAAGACATGGAAGGTCAGTGAGATAATGGATCATCTGGTTTTTGATGGAATAAATCCTGATTACAAAGTGTGGATATGGCATGGAAAGAAGCCATCCACCCATTCTACTAGTTGTGGGACATCAAACTTCAACATGGTTGACATCGACGAAGGTGATCGAGTAGAAGATATGATTCATGATATTGAAAAGATTCATATTGATCGTCCAGAAATGTTTGAAATTTTTGTGAATGATGCTCAAAAGCCTTTATATGGTGGGTGCACAAAGTTTACTAGATTGTCTGCTGTGTTGAAGCTGTTTCACGTGAAAGTTGGCAACGGATGGACTGATAAGAGCTTCACTGAGTTACTTCAGCTTTTGAGAGAAATGTTTCCAGCTGAGAATTGCCTTCCCGGTAGTACCTACGAGGCCAAAAAGCTTATACGCTCTGTGGGAATGGATTATGTAAAGATACATGCTTGTCCAAACGATTGTATTCTTTACCGAAAGGAGCATTAATTCTTGGATAAATGCCCAAATCTGGATTGTGGTGAACCACGCTACAAGGCAAATGGAGCTCCAGCTAAGGTGGTATGGTATTTTCCAATTAGAACAAGGTTTCGACGCCTTTTTGAAAACCTTGAAGATGCTAAGAATTTACTTTGGCATGCAAATGGAAGAAAAAAAGATGGCAAGCTTCGCCATCCAGCAGATTCTGTACAGTGGAAAAAAATAAATGAGTTGTATCCTCATTTTGGAGATGAAGACAGAAACATTCGCCTTGCGCTGTCTACAGATGGGATGTGCCCTCACGGAACTCTGAGTAGTACTCACAACACATGGCCTGTGGTGTTGGCGATTTACAATCTTCCTCCTTGGTTGTGTATGAAGCGCAAATACTTGATGTTGTCTATGTTGATATCAGGGCCAAAGCAACCAGGCAACCATATCGATGTTTATTTGGCACCTCTTGTTGAAGATTTGAAGGACATGTGGGAAAATGGCATGGACGTTCATGATGCCAATCGTAACGAACAATTTCGTCTTAGAGCCATGTTATTTTGCACTATAAGTGATTTTCCGGCGTATGGGAATCTTGCTGTTTGTAGTACAAAAGGTTACGAAGCTTGTCCTATTTGTGGAAAACATACTTATTCTATATACTTGCCGGGTAGTCATAAGAATGTCTTTCTTGGCCACCGAAGGTTCTTACCGCCGAACCACAGATATCGAAGGCTTCGTAAAGCTTTTAATGGGTGCTCTGAAGAGGAAAGAGCTCTGTCACCGCTGCGTGGAGAAGAGGTGTTTGAAATTGTCAAAGACATGAATGTCAAATTTGGAAAATTATCGAAGAATGATGATTTAGATGGGTTTAAGAAAAGATCTATTTTTTTGACCTTCCGTATTGGAAAGATCTTGAGGTCAGGCATTGTCTTGATGTAATGCACATTGAAAAGAACATTTGTGACAGCTTGGTTGGGACTTTGTTGAATATGCCTGGGAAAACCAAAGATGGAATCAGTGCTTAGAAATGACTACAAATTAATGCAACTCAGAGAAGAATTGGCACCACAACAAAGAGGGAAACGGACTTACTTACCCCCTGCCTGCCACACTCTTTGTAAGGAGGAAAAAAAAGGTCTGTAACTTTCTTAGTACTACCAAGGTGCCAGACGGGTTCTGTTCGAACATTAGCAACCTCGTGTCAATGAAAGATTTGAAGCTAACAGGGCTGAAATCTCATGACTGTCATGTACTTATGCAATACTTGCTACCCGTGGCCATTCGCTCCATATTGCCTAATCATGTAAGACAGACCATCATTAGGTTGTGTTTTTCTTTCAAGAAGTTATGCAGTAAGGTCATTGATCCCGGTGAATTGCCTTGTATGCAAAAAGAGGTTGAAGTCATTCTTTCTCAGTTGGAGATGTACTTCCCCTTTTCCTTCTTTGATATCATGGTTCATTTAACCGTTCACTTGGTTAGAGAGGTTGAGCTTTGTGGTCCAGTATATCTACGATGGATGTACCCTTTTGAGCGATATATGAAAATTCTAAAGGGGTATGTAATGAATCGAAATCGCCCCGAAGGTTGCATTGTTGAAAGATACATAGTTGAAGAAGCTATTGAATTTTGTACAGCTTATTTGGCAGATGTTGAATCCATCGGTGTTCCAAAGCCTAAACTGTCAAGAGAATTGAACTGGAAAGGAACTCTGGGAGGATATGTCTTGACTGCTGATCGTGAGGATTTGACTAGAGCAAATCTCTATGTCCTTCAGAACATGCAAGAAGTGCAACCCTTTGTTGAAGAGCACATGGCGCAGTTGAGAAGATGTAATCCAAGATTTTCAAAGAATGAAAAGTGGATTACAATGCACCATAATCGCTCCTTCATTGATTGGTTTCGGAACAAAGTTTTTGAGGTGCTGAGATCTGGAGAAGAAGTCTCATCTACGTTGAAATGTCTGTCTAAGGGTCCAAAATTTCAAGTACTGAGCTATAGTGGTTTTATCATCAATGGTTACACTTTCTACACTAAATCAAGAGATGAAAAAAGCACAACACAAAACAGTGGGGTGACCGTGGTAGCACAAGCAATGCACATTGCAAGTGCAAAAGACAAAAACCCTGTATATGCTAGTATGTCATATTATGGTGTCATTGAGCACATATGGGTGTTAGTGTACTCTCCAGAGCTGAAGATCCCTGTTTTTTGTTGTAAATGGGTTGATAGTAACAATGGAGTTCGAGTTGATGATTTGGGGTTTATTTCTGTTGATCTTAGTAAGGTGGGCCATAAACTGAACCGTTCATATTAGCATCTCAAGCTAGGCAAGTCTTCTATGTCACTGATCTTGTTGACATCAACCGGTCTATTGTATTGTTCAAACCGAATGGGGGAACTGGTGAAGAAAATGAAGTCTTATGTGAAGAGGGTAGTAGCTCATTCGAAGCAGGCCTCCCTAATTCCTCCAATGAAGATGAAAATGAGGAGGACAATTATGGTAGAGCTGATCATGAAGAAGGGATTTGGGTTAATGATGAGATACTACCAAACAACCCTTTGTCTACACATCCTCTTTTACCAAGGAAGCGAAAGAAAAATAACAATTAAGGTAGTAACAAGCGGTTGCATCTTATTACTTTCTTAGTATGATATATTATTTCCTTTGCATATAAGAAAGTAGGGTACTTATATGATGAAATCTAGGTCAGTGATGCAATTCATAATCATGGGAGTTTTATTAGGTACAGTGCTGAATTATAAATGTCGAGTAGCTGGTACTGTTTATTGGTTATGTGGAACTGATAATTTTTTTGGGTGGTTTCCGATGTTGACCTTACTCCTACAACTGTTGCTTTTTATTAGTGGTTGTAACGATCTTCTATTTCATATACTTCCATTGACCTTACTGATACAAATGTTGACTGATTTTTTTACATGTGCAGATGCCTCCTAAAAAATCTGCAATGCCTCCTAAAAAATCTGAAATGCCTCCTAAAAAACGGAGTAAGAGTGTGTCTGATAAACCAAGTGAGGATTTGCGTGAGGATATCCACAAGGATCCACTCGAGAAGAAACGTAGGACAAGAGGGGCTTCATTGATGAAGCACATTGCGAAAGGCATAGCTGGGGGTGAACGATTACCCATAGAACTGAATAGCAGAGGGCAACCTATTGGGAAAAATAAAGCAAAATTATCAACCTTCATTGGAACTACCGTGAAGAAATGGGTACCTATCACCGTAGACAATTGGAAACTGGTTTCTGAGGAGGAGAAGGATGCTATCTGGGAAGATATCCAGGTTAGTCCATTATTTTATAGTGGTTTATTTTTTATCTTGTTATGTTTTCTCGGATTACTTTGTGCTTTCTATGTTTGTCTTTTCCTAGACTTGCATTGATGTGTTATGACTAAATAACATCTCAAAACATTATTAGGTAGAAAGACAAGATTCTCTTATTATTTTTATAAAGCAGTATGATGATTAGTAACTAGTAGGTACTCGTTTATACATTTTGTGTCAATAAAGAAGGTTATGTTCTTTTCAAATCATACTAGAGAGCTCAGAATTTGATGGTGTTGACAAGAGGCTTAGACCATGAACTGTGTGCTACTCGTTTGTGTGATTATTTGAGTAAATGTGTCTTTGTTGTGTGGTTTTATATGGCATCCTTTTATTCATGATATAGGGTACAGAATATCAGATTATATGAAGCCATTACGAGTCAACATTACATTCTGACAGTGAAAATAATACAACATGGTAACAAGCGAACAACAGTAGATTAGAAAACATTACAAATAGGGTCACAACATTACATTCTGAGGTCAATCCTCTTCTTCAGAAAACAGTAGCGAACATGGAAATGCATAGACCATAGTAGGCTCCAACAAACACAACACATAAAAACAATTACGGTAGAAAACATCATACGATCAAACACAACACACAAATAACCTAAAAGTTTAAGCGTAGCATGAACCGAAAATGCGGTTGGGTAGACCAGTTGCAAGCAATCCAGTCAAAGTGTGGCTGCATCTGGGTGCTCCTATACTGCTGAGTATCCCCAGTCAGCGGGAAGTTAACCGTGTAAACTCTTTCCATCCCTGTCCACCTCACCCCTGTGACTCGACCCAACCAAAACCCATCATTGGCTCTACAATCGACTCGGTCATCGATTTTATATTCATCATAGTGATCCTGAGGCTGAGGCGGAAGTGGACGCAGTCGGCCTACCTCAACTACTTCCCTGAGAGGGCGTCCTCCTCTTCGAGCTTGAAGAGTTAGGAATTCCACCTCATAGTGGGTGGGATTGACATTGCGAATGATTTCCGCCTCATAAAATGACCCTAACATTCTAGTTTCAGCTCCGATCACCTCCACGAAGAGCCCTGGTTGGTAAGGGGGCAAGCTGGAAGCTGTAAGACAAACAAAAACAAGCCCATTTAATCACATACATTGGAAAATTTCTAACCAATTAATATTGAACTACCAAAACACTCAATGACTGGCCTGCGTTGTTGTTGCCTGGGTGGCCAAAGGAAGAGCGGCGGTGGCGAGAGGAAGAAGCCATTTGCTTGAGAGAGATAGGATTGAGGGATACAAGTTTTAGGGAGAGAGGGTCTTAGCTTCAGGGTGCATATTACAGCTTGTGGGAGAGAGGTTTTGATACATGTCCAGAAGAGGAAGATCTCTGTTTTAGCATCTTTATGTATTACTGTTTTTTTCATTTCTGAGTTGGCTTTTTTTCTGGAAAATTGCAGCTGTTGGGAGATAGGTTTGGCATCACATACATTGGCAGCTTCAATTGTTTTTATTTGCTTTTTCAGTAGTCTGTTTTTAGTTGTCTTTTTTAGGGAGGTTTGGCATAAAGCTGGAAAATTACAGCTTCGAGGAGAGAGAGCTTTGGCATCTCTGTTTTGGAGTTGTCTTTTCCGAGGGAGAGAGTTTTTTTTTTTTACTTTTCTGGAATAATAAAGTTCTTATGCAGTGAGATTACTATTTTGGAATCTTACAGGTTCTGCTTTTCTGGCTTCTTACAGGTTTGTCTTTACTTTCTGGAATCTTACAGGGAGAGAGGTTTTTCTGGAAAAAAAAATCTGACTATGTACTCCAACACATATATACTCTCTGATTGTTGCATCTTTTGTGGAAAAAAATTACTGCTTGTGGCATCTTCTGTGGCATGGAATAGGCAGCAGTACAATCCTTTAATTGGCATGAAATAGAGTAGTACTTAACTATCAATTAAGTAGGAGGCAAAGGGAAAAAAAATCTTCTTTAAAATCACAAAGAACTCCCCAAATTAGGAAGCTACTGATGTGGAGGGAGGATTTCTAAAAGGGGAGAGGGATGGAATGTAATACCAACTGTAATTTACAAAATTAAGAGCTCCTCTTTAACATTAAACATTACAAAATAAAATAAAATCCATTGAGTTACAACTTAAAACAAAGAAAATCCTTAGAATTCAAGTCGTATAACAAGAGGCTATTTCTTGACACACTAAGCTAGAAGGAAAGCAAAAGATGAAGTAATGCTGAGTGTAATGCCACCAATGCACAACTGATTATCCATTTTTTTTTTCCAAGAGAACCAAATACTTAATCCAATACATATATAATAAAGACTGATCTTCTTGTTCATCTCTTATTGTGATCTTTTTGTTGCTTGTTTTCGTGGAATAGCACAGATCTTCATTGTGATTTTCATTTGTTAGTTGCATTTTTCGTTTGCAGGGAGGCTTTGTAATTCCATCTGAAATGAAGAGTTGGGTTCTTAAAAAAGCAAATGATCTGTGGAGGGCATTCAAAAAGGACTTGGGGAGATTACATATGCATGACAAGAAAACAGGAGACCTTCTCACAGAACCACCAGACATGTATGACACATACATCACTCAAGAGCAATGGACATATTTTCTGCAAATACGCCACTCTAAAGAGTTCAAGGTAAACATTTATTTCTGATGATGCGTTCAGTTTCATAGACAAGTAGAACTCTAGATAACATTTGTCACCATATCTCTTAAATTTGTTTAGGAAAAAAGCAAAAAGTTTAGGCAACTCTCATCCCAGAATGATTGCACATACAAGGGAGGCCGAAAGGGGTATGCAGGCATTAAGAATGAATATGTACGTAGACACTAAAGTAGTTAACTAGATAATGGTGTATATTTTTTTTCACATCATTTCTATTAGTATATTAATCTCTGTGGTAATAAAAATCTGATAAGTACAGATTGTTGCTCATAACATGGACCCTTCTTCCACTGTTCCACGAGCAATCTTATGGATGGAGGCAAGGAAAGGATCAAATGGGGAGTATGCTGAAAAATCACAGTCTGCAATTGAGAAAATAGTAAGTAATGTGTGTATATTACTGGTTTCAGATTATAAGTTATGTTGATACATGTCTTTTAAGGTGTAATGGTCTACTCGTACGATGTAGCAAAGTTACATGGAACAAGAAGCTTCTGGAGAGCTTGTTACTAGTGGACAGAGAGATGTGCTATCATTGGCATTACAGAAGCTCGAGCACCCTAGACGTATTAGGGGGGTTGGTTAAGATGTAACAATTACTCAATATTGGAAGCGTAAAGCTACACCAAAGGAAAATGTGGATGGGTCTTCGGTTAGCGAACTCAAAGCGAAAATGAAGGACATGGAGACCAACTTGGGGGAAAAGATCAAAACACTAGAACTGGTAATTCAAAAGTTGATGTTGGAGAACCAACAACTAGTCAGTCAAGGTCACCCACTCCCACAAGTGCAGGTATCACCTACTTCGCAGCCCAATCCCCAAAGTGGTAAAGCGTCTTGTTCAACCCTAAAGACAACTCCGAGTAAATCGGACGAAGAAGTAAATATTTTAATACATTCAATTATGCTCGAGACTTGATTGTTGATATGTACATGTGAATGAAAACCTTAACTTCTTTTGATTTAAATGTAGAGTTGTGAATCATGTGAACTATTCTGTGTGGACGTTGACAAACCGGTGGCGATAGGCAAAGTGTATCGGTCTTCCATAGGCGGGGGTCTTCTTCATACTCGACCATTGGAGAAGGGTTATGTGAAGGTCTCAATTGTGACACCTATAATGGGTGAGAAAAAGTTGCCATGCCCAACGGATGAGGCTAGCCCTGTGAAAGACGTTGTCGGACAATTCATTGTCTGACCAGAGCATCTTGTGATGAGTTGTGATGTAAGTTGTCCATCTTCTTCCTTTTTACTATTGGATTTATAAATAACAGTTCATATTTTATAAAAAATTACTATACTAGATTTATATATGTTTTTTCCCTTTGTTTTTTGTTACTACTGGATTGATAAGGTCTCAAAGCACTCCAAACAAGCCACACAATCCTCAAGTAAGCAAGTCAAGGGAAATACCTTGATAGACGAATCTGGAATTTGCCCTATTTATGTGAATTTAGCGGTGCCAACTTTTCTGGAGGCATACGAGTGGATGTTTGAAGAATTCCCGGAACAACGAGTGCGACATGTAGACATTCCAGCTGAAGTTTTCAAATATGATCATCCGGGTGTAGACATTGGGAGGGATGATACTGACATATGGTTCAATAGGAAAGACATAAAACCTTGTCACGTGCTTCTATATTTAAGG
This sequence comes from Persicaria maculosa, assembly GCA_963922045.1. Lineage (NCBI taxonomy): Eukaryota > Viridiplantae > Streptophyta > Magnoliopsida > Caryophyllales > Polygonaceae > Persicaria > Persicaria maculosa. The sequence continues at coordinate 9,608,408 of OY998271.1, forward strand.
TTAGTATGTTTTATTTCATATTCAATTTCATATTTTACCCTAACTAAATAATGCGTATTTTGACGTTTGTGTAGATATTTGTTTGACACTCTGGTTGAAGACCAGTTCAGATTGCTATGCCCAAATCAAATATCACCACATGGTCATAGCCTCGAACAAAGGGGTAGTTATATTGCAAATGCCATGGAAGGCGAAGTTAAGCGTCAACTCTTTTTTGCCCCATATTTGTCCAAGTAAGCAATCAGTTCTTATATTTAGACTTGGGCATTTGTTTGGACACTTTTAAACAAAGTCAACAACATGTATTTGTAGGCATCACTGGGTGTTGATCGTGATGAGTCCTCATATGGGTTCTACCTATTGGCTTGATCCATTGGGTCAGAAAACACAGCCAGATGTCGAGAAATTAGTTGCAATGTAAGTCTTTTTTATTATAAACAATCATATATATTTCAGGAGCTATAAACTGTGTACTTTTTTAAATTCTGTATATTTTTTTTCCAGGAGCTATAAACTGAAATATTTCAAGTTGGGCAAGAAAACTCCTAGGAAAGAACCTTTGTGGCATGTAGTTAAGGTTAAGAATATATTCGTTTATATTTTTTTTTTCAAATTATGACCATGAAAGTTATTGTGTACTTTATATTCTTATACACGTGCTATGATGTTCAGTGTCCCCGACCGGCTACCAAAAATGATTGTGGATACTACGTTTTAAAGTTTATTCGGGATATAATAGCTCGAGGATCTTCTATTATTCCGCACAAGGTATAGCTTATCACTTTTTTACATGGATTTGCACTTTATATTAGCTCATTTAGTTTCATATAAAATAATTGTTTTCTGTTTTAGTGGTTCAATGATGAATCGACTTACGAAAACAAGGATATTGAAGAAATCCAAAGAGAGTGGTTGGATAATGTGTTCAATCTAATCATGTAAGCACAAATTCATTACAACGTTATTGTTATCGTTACTGTCTAGCTTATTTTATCAATCATCATTGTGTGATTCATAGGTTGTTGATATTTGTTCTAAATATGCAGGAACTGATCTTGAATACTTTGGTATATTTTGAAAAAAATGATGCTAGCTAGTCTTAAATTGTATACGTGTATAATATTTTATCATTCAAATTAGTCCCTTTTGCTGTCATACTCCTATATTGGGTTGCTGTCATACCACCCACAAATCGTAGTTGCAATCTGTGCAAATATCAGCAATATTACCTACCATTTCCCTGGTTTGCTGTCATACTACTTTCCCTAGCCTTGTTGTCTTACAAGCTATGCTTTAATTTTTCTACAAGGTATCAACGCACGCGGGCAATCAGATTGCACCAGCAGCTAGTCGGTGAAGTCTTGATCAGATGTGTGGGATGGAACTTCAGTGCCTAAGTGCAAAGGTTGATATGGCCATTTTATAATGCGCGCACATATCAGCTGACTATGTCCCCATTTGTAAGAACATTTTGCTTTTGGATTAGGTAAGACATGCTAGCTAGTTGCTGGCCATTTTGTGGAAGTACTCTTTTAAAAGAAAACTTATGCACTTGCTTTTGGATTATCGGTAAAACATAGTAGCTAGCTAGTTTACTATATTATGGATGATCAGTGTGACCTTCATTTTGTTATGATAATGCATCTGATGGAATTGTTTGTGTTAGTGGAATTTGGTTCTGGAAATTGTGTGTGTTGGTTGAATGTGATTGAATATGGTTCTGGAGATTTGTGTTTGGAATTACAAATTTGCACAGATGGATTCCTATCAAAAATAAATTGGATATATTTCAATTCAAACAGAAGAAAAAAACCCGGACCTTCAGATACGGGATATATAATCGATTTTATATCCAAAGGTGGAGAAAATAACCCAGATAATGTTGACCAAATAGCCCGGATATTTTTACCAAATAACCCGGATATTATCTACATCCGCGCTATAAAATATAGTTTTTATGAGTATTTTGATGGATAAAATAGCCCGGATATTATATATCCGGGTTATATTATTACAAAATAACCCGGATATTACCTTTATTCGGGCTCTAAAGTCTTCATGGGAAAAAACCCAACAAGGTCTAATAACCCGGGCGTGTGAAAGGGGTCCAGGCTCTATACCTATTATCACACCACTCTGATGCCCGGACCCCATATTGACAATATCCGGGCTATATTATGAAAAGCGCCCGGGCTAAAAACGTTTTTTTCTACTAGTGGCGGTCCAGCCAACCGTCGTTGTTGGCGGTGTACGGACCACCAATAGTGACTGTGGGTTGCCTATAAAGGGACCCCCCCTCTCCCCATCGTAAATGAAACATAAGACGACAAACATGCCAAAAATAGAAATTTTGGAAGGTGAGACAAAACATGGAAAACGGTACAAAATTGTCATTGAAAAGTTCGGTCGGTCGTTCAAACACCATTTGTGTAACTGTTAGCATAAGAAATGGAAAAAATTTCAATGTTGTCTTTTTCAGGTCTTATGTTATGACGACGAGGCATTGAAGAGATCGGATTCAGTTGAACTTCATTGCGTACAGGGGGAGACTTTCTACATGCAGGATCCTGAGTCATACTACGGTAAGAAGGCTAGGGAGATCACAGGTCTTATAGGCGGGTTCTTCCGCAATATTTGTCTCAATTGCACAATACAGATAGCGACAGTCGCTGTTGAAAAAGCAGTGCGTCCGGAGAACGAGACAGTGACCAAGTACGCATTTAACCGAATGGAGATTAGGATCTTCCCGAGCATTGTAGAGGAGACGGTTGGTAGTTCTGTTGCAGTTTGTAGGATGGTGGTAGGTCACTATTTTAGTAGTAGTTGGATTATGTTGTTGATAGGAAATGTTGTGTAGTCGTTATCAGGCATGCGCTGTTGTATTAGTTGGATCAAAATTAGCATGTAAAAAAATGAATTGCATTAAAAACAATTTTCTCATATATGACGAAACTGAACTCCGTTTAGGAAGATGAAATGCATTACAAATTTTGCATGCAACAAACTAACAAATTGCCCGGATTACATGATTAACAATAAACATCTAACAATTACCAACTGATGATGATGTCTCCTTGGCCGACAGTTCAATCTTTATCTCGTTGAAAGCAACTCGTTTGCCATTTTGGTTGAACTTCCATAACAGCTTGCATACATACTTACTAATCTCGATGACACATGTGCTTATCAGATCTTCATCAACATATGTCATAATGCGCCTCATGATTTCCGCCTCAATCGCCAAGTAATAAGACTCGGGGACTCCTAATGTGTAAGACGACCGAGTGTCTATTTCACAATCGAAATGAAAAATAGTGCACGTACTTTCCTCCAGATAAGATGGATGATGAGAATTGCAATCATATGCATAAAATGGCTCCTCGTGGTAAGTCCAAGTAATCTTATAATCGAATCGACCAGTTCAGCGATAGAAGACCTTGATTGTTGACATTTTGTGACACCCTACACAATTCCACAACAGGGTAGGCATGTTCTTCTTAAATAGGGGATTGGGGCCAGGTTTATGATTGCCACCGCAATCCCTACGGTCATATGTTGACCGTGGTCACATGCGGTCAACAACACTGCAGGGATGCACAATGGGTATTTGATGACCCCAAGAAATTCCTATGGAAGTTTCACCGCAGCCACATGCGGGGAAGAGCACCGCATGTGTGCACGGTGGGTATTTGATGACCCCAAGAAAGGGGCAACCCAACAGAGCTGCCCCTTTCTTTGGAAATTTCACCACATTCACATGCGGTGAACAGCACCGCAAGGATGGCCCAAAGAAAGGGGCATCCCAGCCATGTTGGGTTGCCCCTTCCTTTGGAAATGGAAGGGACAACCATTAGAAGAGCAGGCTGATCCGATATCAGATCTGTGTAACGAAATAGACACCTATAATCGGGTATTCCCCGATTACACAGCTGATTTTACCACAATGCAAACGTGGTCAAATCGTGATGAGTTGATATGATATTGTCGTGACATCGCTATACCGCTACATATGATTCTCATTATTAAGCGGTCTTGGGGGAGTACTGCTACAAGACGTGGCAGTGTATTGCTCGTGTGTGAGAAGTACGGTGATGTACATATTTGTAGCCTTTTTATTTGCAAGTTTTGACTTCATATTTTATTCGATTTCTAAAGTAAAGGTTAAAAATAAGATAAATTTGTGTGGAATGAGCTAACCTGCAAGAAATAGAGTATGCACAAGTTTTGGTCTAAATATGTAGGAATTGGAGCAGAATCGAAGTCGAAACGAAGAAGCCAAGTAAAGTTGAATAGAGGTTGAAATCGACATGACTAGTCGATATCAACTGAGGACCTCGACGTGGACTCTGAGCGTCGATACAGACCACAAAGAACAACATAGAAGACCACTCGATATCGAGTGATTGGGTTGACATCGAGTGGAGTCATCGAGATCGACTTTGATCCAGAGATCGAGTGAAGTAAAGATCTGTCGAGCCAAAACGAAGACCTCGATATCGATTGACTTGGTCGATATTGATTGGAAATTGACGCGGGTTAGACGCGCTTTTCGAGACGCGGATTGCAAGTTCTATCAATTAAGCCACGATTTATCTTCGTTTTTAGATAGAATATGTCTTAGGGTTATTTCCTTTTTCCCATAAGATGTTGATTAAGTATTTTAGATATTTACCATAATAATGTTTCATCCTATCTATGATGGGATATAATTTTAGATATAAGATTAGATCTACTTTCCTTGGCTAGCAAGGATTAGTAGCTATAAATAAAGCCCTAGGGGCTGGTTTTTATTCATTCAAGCAAGAAAGACACAAAGCATTAAACACTCAAAGTAATAGTTTTAGGTTTTGAGCTTTAGGGTTTCGGCGGTTATGATAGTTGGCGTTGGGATTGTAAAGATTCAATTTTTCCATTCAATGCAAAGTTATATCCTTTCAAGTTCAAGTATGTCTTCATTCAACATGAGCGAGTAGTTGCCCTTTCTTCTAGGGTCGGGGTGAGCCCGACGATAGACATGGTGGTAAGGTTTGTATGTCACTAAAGAATGTATCTTTTATCTCGCTCTATCTTGTGCTTCATCTTTAAATGTGAATTTAAGAAACTCATGTTGTAAAACATGGGTATTAATTAAGGTTTCTATTCGGAAGATTATAAACTCAATTATAACAAAGGTAGACGCAAATTAGGTTAATTTATTACAAGATATCTTTTCCTGTTTGTCGTGTTTAGGTGAAAGCCTTCTCCTTTATGATAAAAGCTTGCATCTTTATTGATTCCTTACTTCTACTTTCATGATTGTCGTCGCGGTAATCCCTGGCTTTGGAAGATCTTTTCTTTCTTTGTTTACATCGTTATTGTCTACCGTTTGAAAAACCCAAAAACCCAATGTTATTTGCTGTTCATAGCTCCTTCTCCATCCTACTTCCTTCGGCCTTTCTTTGCCAACAAAAACTAACTTTTTTGCAGGAACCAGTCGAAATCGACCAAATTGGTCGATATCGACATCACTGATCTAGGTCGATGTTTGCTATGTCGACTTGCCTTTTTTCCTGTTGCTGAGGTCGATTTCGAGTGATTTACTCGATATCGACTACCCTATGTGGACTGGCAGTCTTCTGAGCCAGGTCGACCTCATTTACTGACATCGATATCGACCACCCTAGTCGATATCGATTATAGTTTTTATCTCTACAAGTTTTCTATTGCAGTAGAAATCGACAGCCTAGGTCGACGTCGAGTCCCTTGCTCGAGATCGAGGCTTCTGGTCAACATCGGAACATGACTTTCAAGCTCTACTAGGATCCCCTGACTCGCTTCCTCGAGGATCGAACCTGATTTCCTTACTACCACAACGGGGAGTCTTGAATATCTTTGAAAAGGCTAAGGGCTGCATTGTTTATATTTTATTATATTATTCAATTCAATTCTCCCTACATCAAATTTTGGCGTCGTTACCAGGGAGGCTATCAATCGCGCCCTAGTAGTCTATTTTCACGTTCTTTTTGAGTTTTTGCTTTATATATAGGTGTATGCGATGCGCTGATTGCACACCCGAATTCAAAGGTTTAGACGATCCTGAAAGCTATCTTCACCTTCGCGATAGAATTCAAAGGGCCATGGCGGACCAAGAGACCCAGGCTCAGCAAATTGAACGCCTAAAAAAGCAAGCAGAGGATTTCACCGCTAGAGAAGCGGCACAACGAGAGCGTGGAGATAGGGAGGAACAAGATATGAGACAATATGAAGCTCAACTCAACGCACTCCCACGGAACGCAAAGCAATACATGCATCCCTCGCTCACAGTGCCTGAATCGGCGATTCTTAACCCTACTTCGAATTTTGAAATTAAGCCTATTTTCCTTACTGAGATTAGGAGACAACAATATGAAGGAAAACCTAATGAATGCCCTATGGCACATATAGCAACCTTCTTAGATCTCTGCTATACTATTGCTGATGGACAGAGCCTTGAATATGTCAAACTAAAGGCTTTTCGTTGGTCCCTTGCAGGTAAAGCATTGCAGTGGTTGGAAAGCTTAGCCCCAAGATCGCTCTGCACCTGGAATGAAGTCAAGGACGCGTTCCTCAACAAGTTCTTCCCTCCATCCAAGATGGCGTTGATCCGACAGAAGATCACGACTTTTAAGCAAAAGCCTGGTGAAGCTCTGGCGACTGTTTGGGAAAGGTTCAAGGACCTACTACGATCATGCCCGACGCATGGCCAACCACCGTACGTGATTCAGGAGATTATTTACATTGCTCTTGATGTTGTAACCAAGAAGAGGATCAACACCTACACCTCGTATGGCTACCTTAAACTCGCTCCACAAGAGGCTTGGGACACCATAGAGAGGTTGGTGGAGTTCGACAATACATAAGGGACTCCTGAGACTTCCGACACACCATCATCGTCGAGGCCTGCCCCATCTATGCCACTCTATGAACCCTCTAAGGTAATCAATCCGGACGTGAAGGAGCAATTCCACAAAGATCAACTTCGAAAGCTCCAAAAGCAAGTGAGGTTCCCTCATACGGAACAAGTTAGGGAGAACAAAGGTTCCAACACCATCATCGTCGAGGCCTGCCCCATCTATGCCACTCTATGAACACTCATGAAGAAGTCAACTACATGAGGGGTCCCAATCGTCAATATTGGGGAGAACAAAGGTTCCAAAAACCACAAAGGAACCCGGTTAACCCTAGGGACCCCCCACTCTATAGAGCTCCTGGGCACCCGGAGAGAGACCAACGGAAGGATGATCTACAACTTGTGCTAGACGAGATAAGGCGGAATCAAGCAAAGAATGATCAATCCAACAATGCAATCCACTCTCAACTCAACACCTTACCACAAGGATTGGGGAGATGGATATATGGAAAAAGAACATAGAGACCCAATTGGGTCAATTGGTGGCACAAATCCTAAGACCGCCCGGAATGTTCCCTGGGAAACCAACTACAAATCCTAAGGGGCAATCCGGGTCAGGCCACATCACAGCCATGCAACTAAGGAGTGGCAACAAGCTACAAAAGCCACGAACGGAAGCAGAGGAGGAGACTACAGAACCAGTCGACACCGACAGCCCAGTCAATGTCGAGTCACCAGTCGATATCGACCCCCTGGTCGATGTTGAGGCCACTGCAGAACACTCGGAGCCACAACCCCACTCGATATCGAGTGGTCCAGTCGATATCGACACCCCTCCAATCGATATCGACACCCCAAAGGCCCGAAGGCAATTTCGACGATGGTTTTGGCTCCTACAACAAAGAAGACGTTGCCCTCTCCTTCCAAAGCATTGAAGGACCCCACCCAAGGTAATTTTAGGCACTCCGTGAAGATCCTCCAAGGTCTTAACATCACTATCCCACTCACGGAGGCCCTAAGCGAGATGCCCGCCTATGTTCGATTCCTCAAGGACATCCTTAACAAGAAGTGGTTCATGGAAGGGATCGCAGAGGAGTGCTCAAAGATGGACTTTCCAGAGAAGAAGAGTGATCCAGGGAAGTTTGCAATCACTGTGGGACTTAGCCAACATCGCTACAAGGCCCTATGTGACCTAGGGGCAAGCGTAAGTCTTATGCCTCTTTCTATTTGGCAAAGGGTGAACATCGGACCACTTGAACCTGTGGACATGAAGCTCTATATGGTTGACAACTCATTCATCAGGCCCGCATGTATAGTTGATGACGTTCCGATAAAGGTAGGTAAATTCTTTGTGCCTACTGATTTCATTGTATTGGATATGCCCAAGGATCCTATTGTACCTATCATCCTTGGTAGGCCTTTCTTAGCTACTACAGATGCCAATATCAATGTGCGAAGAGGACTACTGACCTTTACTACAGGGAACGAAATGATAGAGTTCTTCTTCAACCCCACAATGAAGGAGGTCAATGGAATGGAGATCAAGTCGGTCTACGCGCACATCAATGTCATAGATTATAAAGAACCGACGGAAAGGGCCTTAACTCATGAGGAAGCCCTAGCCATAGCTGCAGAAGAGCTCACCGATGAGGAAATTGAGGAGTTCCTAGCTACATGCACGGGTGATGAGGAGATCTTCGATGACGCTCTATCTATGGAGTTCGAAGAGGAATTCGAAATCGACCAGGACCTGTCGAAATCAATCCAACCACTCGATGTCGAGTACCCCCTGTCGACATCAACATACTCAGTAAGTCAGGTATGTTCTTCCTTTTCAGGCGATGTCGAGGCAACTCCATCGACAAAAGAAGTCGAAATCGACTACCCCCTATCGACAGAAGAGGTCGAAATCGACCTGTCCACATCGACATTAGAACTCGAGATCAACCAGTTCCCCTCGAGGTCGGACATCTCAGAGGCTGAGGTATGTGCCGAACTCTCAGTCGATATCGATTTATCCTACTCGACCTCGACTTCTTTTCTGCAGAGTTACTACAAAGAGTCCCAATGAACGTTGGCATCGTTGTATGCTTGGTCCACGCCAACTCCTGTAGCTGATTTGGGAGCTTCAATCAAGAGGATTGAAATGGATTACCTAGGGGAGATCATGAAGACGGAGGAGGTAGAGCCAATCCTTATACCACAAGGACCTTCTCCGGTGCTGAAGCCTTTACTCGACACACTTACGTATGAGTTTCTTGGTCCCAATTCTACTTTTCCTGTGATTATCAATGCTACACTAACCACGCAGGAAGTAGACAAGCTTATGGAAGTACTTCACACTCATCGAAAGGCAATTGGGTACTCTATTGAGTATATCAAAGGTATTTCACTCGCTACATGTATGCATAGAATCCTTCTAGAGGATGATCACAAGGCATCTATAGAACATCAGCGGAAGCTCAACCCTAACATGAGAGAGGTGGTGTAGAAGGAGATCATGCGCATGCTGGATGCAGGAATCATCTATGCCATCTCCGACAGCGAATGTGTGAGCCCAATCCATGTGGTGCCTAAGAAGGGTGGAATGATCATTAAGGAGAATGAGAAGGGAGAGCTTGTGCCAAAGCGAATCACAACTAGTTGGCGAATGTGCATTGACTACAGAAAGCTCAACAACACCACTAGGAAGGATCATTTTCCCCTTCATTCATTGACCAAGTATTAGAAAGACTTGTTGAACATGATTAATTTTGCTACCTGGATGGATATTTTGGCTTTTGGCAGGTCTCTATTCATCCTGATAATCAAGAGAAGACCACCTTCACGTGTCCCTATGGGACTTTTGCATATAGGAGGATGTCATTTGGGCTCTGCAACGCCCCTGCTACCTTCCAAAGGTGTATGATGGTCATCTTCTCTGACATGATAGAGGACATTGTGGAGGTATTTATGGATGATTTCTCTGTCTATGGCACTATTTTCTATATTTGTCTTGCTAACCTTCACAGGGTACTTGCGCGATGTGAGGAGACAAATTTGGTTCTCAATTGGGAAAAGTGCCACTTTATCGTAAGAGAAGGGATTGTGTTAGGCCATAAGGTTTCAAAAAGGGGAATTGAGGTGGACAGGGCGAAAATAGAGCATATTGAGAAGTTGCTACCACCATCATCTATTAAGGACATAAGAAGCTTCCTTGGTCACGCAGGTTTCTATAGGAGGTTTATTCAAGATTTTTCAAAGATTATCAAAACTTTAACTAACCTACTAATGAAGGATGTTAAGTTTGTGTTTTCTAGAGAATGCCTTGAAGCTTTCTACAGGTTAAAGAAAGCTCTTATATCCGCCCCTATCATTCAATCGCTAGATTAGTCACAACCATTTGAGATCATGTGCGACGCAAGCGATTATGTCGTAGGAGCTGTCCTAGGACAAAGGAGAGACAAGAAGCTTCACGCCATCTACTATGCTAGCAAGACTCTTGATGCCGTTCAAACAAAGTACACCACGACGGAAAAAGAGTTATTGGCGGTGTTCTTCGCTTTTGAGAAGTTCCGCTCATACCTAGTGGGCTCTAAGGTAATTGTTCATACTGACCATGCAGTTGTTAGGTACCTGATGGCGAAAAAGGATGCTAAACCTAGGCTCCTAGGATGGGTGCTTCTACTCCAAGAGTTCGACGTTGAGCTTAAGGATAAGAGAGGAACGGAGAACTCCGTAGCTGATCATCTTTCACGGCTACCCAAAGGGCTTCTAGATGAGTCAAAGGATAACATGCCAATCGATGACTCCTGCCCTGATGAGCACCTGATGAACCAATAGGTGAAACGGGCAGAAGATCCCCTCGATATCGACTTGAACAACTCGATATCGACTGCACATAAGGTAAGTTTTATCTCGATGTCGACTAACTCTGATGACAGATTGATGATAGACGAGGTCAGAATCGACCACTACAAGTCGACGTCGAGTGACCATCTCATCGACTAAACCTGTAGATGCGCACCAGTCAAAATCGACTACCCTAGGTCGAAATCGACCACCTTCGAGTGAATCCGAAGGTGACGAAAAGGTAAACTCCGGTGAGGATTTCTTCTTTACTCCTCCCTCTAGTCCTATTCATGATCTATTTGCTATAAGGGGGCGAAAGTACCTTGGTATGCGGATTTTGCTAACTACATTGTAGGAGGCGAGATGCCATCAGGCTTAACTTCGCAGGCGAAGAAAAAGTTCTTGCACGACGTCAAGCAATACTATTGGGATGAACCCTACTTGTTCAAGTAGGGAAAAGACCATATCTTTTGACTTTGTATCCCGGAGGAAGAGGTAGAGAGCGTGATTCGCCATTGTCATTCTCTCCCTACAAGAGGCCATGCTAAAGCATTCAAGACCGCGGCGAAAATTCTTCAATGTTGTTTTTATTGGCCTAACCTTTTCAAAGATGTGCACAACTATGTAACCTCTTGTGATGAGTGTCAACGTGCAGGAAATATCACATGGAAGAATGAGACACCGCTCACAGAAATTCTGGAAGTAGAGCTATTTGATGTATGGGGTATTGACTTCATGGGATCTTTCCCTGCCAGGCCCCTACAAATACATTCTAGTAGCAGTGGATTACGTCTCAAAATGGGTTGAGGCCGTTGCAACTAGGACGAACAAAGCGAAGGTAGTCTCAAATTTTATGAAAACTAACATCTTTCCTCGCTTTGGTGTTCCTAGAGTTCTTATTTCAGATGGTGGTTCACACTTCATTGAGAGAGGCTTTGGAGCACTTTTAGCCAAGTATGGGGTGACACATAGGGTGGCAACGCCCTATCATCCCCAAACCAGCGGTCAAGTAGAAGTATCCAATCGCCAAATCAAAGCCATCCTAGAGAAGACGGTCTCCCGCTCGAGGAAGTATTGGTCATCAAATTAGATGATGCGCTCTGGGCCTACCGAACGGCCTATAAGACACCACTTCGCAGAACTCCCTACAACTTGGTGTATGGTAAGTCATGTCATTTGCCCGTCGAACTTGAGCATAAGGTAATATGGGCTGTCAAAAAGCTCAATATGGACTTCGACGAGGCCGGGAAAAGAAGGTTCCTTGACTTGCAAGCCTTGGAGAAGTTGCGCCTAAAGGCACATGAGAATGCCAAAATCTACAAAGAGCGCACAAAGAAATAGCACGATAGGAAATCGGTGCCAAAGACATATGAGGTAGGTTACAAAGTCCTTCTTTTTAACTCTAGACTCAGCTTATTTCCAAGGAAACTAAGGACAAGATGGAGTGGACCCTTCACGGTTCATCAAATTTTCCCTCATAGAGTGGTGGAGTTACTTAGCAACGATGGCTCAACCTTTAAGGTAAATGGTCACCGAGTAAAGAAATACTATGACAAAAAGGACCCGGATGAAGAGATTCGCGCCACCCTGGCGTTGAACTAGCGCAAAAAGGGAAGTATGTAGACCTAGCAACTTAAACTCAAGTGCTTCCGGGAGGCAACCCGCTACTTTCTTTTTCTAAGTTTTCTTTAGATTATTTTATTTTTCTTCTAGAATTTTTGTGGCTATTTATATCTAAGTTTAACAAGAAGATCGAGAGCCCATAAGAGAGGTCGATGTCGACTTAATAAGTCGATGTCGACATGCCTAAATCACAGACGAGGCGCCAAGGGAATTTACAAGAGAGGCAGGTCGATTTTGAGTGATTAGTTCGAGATCGAGTGAATGACTCGATATTGACCATGTTGGTCGATTTCGACACCACCCGGAGACAGGTAAGCTTAACAGGTAAGTTATTTTTAAAAAAAAAATTATTTTATTTTAAATAGCCGACTTCGACTCCCTTCTCTCCTCACATCGAGCCCTAGCCGTCTTCATCTCCTACGGCTACCTTGAGAACAAAATTTGATGTAGGGAAAATTGAATTGAATAATATAATAAAATATAAACAATGCAACCCTTAGCCTTTTCAAAGATATTCAAGACTCCCTGCTGTGGTAGTAGGGAAATCAGGTTCGATCCTCGAGGAAGCGAGTCAGCGGGATCCTAGTAGAGCTTGAAAGTCACGTTCCAATGTCGACCAGAAGTCTCGATCTCGAGCAAGGGACTCGATGTCGACCTAGGCTGTCGATTTCTACTGCAACAGAAAACTTGTAGAGACAAAAACGACAGTCGATATCGACTAGGGTGGTCAATATCGATGTCAGCAAATAAGGTCGACCTGGCTCGGAAGACTGCCAATCCACACAAGGTAGTCGATATCGAGTAAAGCACTCGAAATCTACCTCAACAACAGGAACAAAGGCAAGTCAACATAGTGAACGTCGACCTAGATTAGTGATGTCGATATCGACCGGTTTGGTCGATTTCGACTGGTTCCTGCAGAAAGGTTATTTTTGGTCGGCAAAGAAAGGCCGAAGGAAGTAGGATGGAGAAGGAGCTATGAACAACAAATAACATTGGGTTGTTGGGTTTTTACAACACGAGTTCCTTAAATTCGCATTTAAAGATGAAGCATAAGATAGAGCGAGATAAAAGATACCTTCTTTAGCGACATACAAACCTTACCATCATGACTATCGTCGGACTCACCCCGGCTATAGAAAAAAGGGCGACTACTCGCTCATGTTGAATGAAGACATACTTGAACTTGAAAGGAAATAACTTTGCATTGAATGGAAAACTTGAATCTTTACAATCCCAATGCCAACAATCGTAAGCGCCGAAACCCTAAAGCTCAAAACCTAATACTATTACTTTGAGTGCTTAATGTTTTATGTCTTGCTTGCTTGAATGAATAAAAACCATCCCCCTAGGGCTTTATTTATAGCTACTAATCTTTGCTAGCCAAGGAAAGTAGATCTAATCTTCTACCTAAAATTCTATCCCATCATAGATAGGATGAAACATTATTATGTTAAATATCTAAAATACTTAATAAACATCACATCTTAGGGGAAAAAGGAAATAACCCTAAGGCATATTCTATCTAAAAAAGAAGATAAACCGTGGCTTAATTAATAGAACTTGCAATCCGCGTCGCGAAAAGCGCATCCAACCCGCGTCAATTTCCAGTCGATATCGAGGTCTTCGTTTTGGCTCGACAGATCTTTACTTCACTCGATCTCTGGATCAAAGTCGGTCTCAATGACTCCACTCGATGTCGACCCAATCACACGATATCGAGTGGTCTTCTATGTTGGTCTTTGTGGTCTGTCTCGACGCTCAGAGTCCACGTCGAGGTCCTAAGTCGATATTGACCAGTCATGTCGATTTCGACCTCTCTTCAACTTTACTTGGCTTCTTCGTTTCGACTCCGATTCCGCTCCAATTCCTACATATTTAGACCAAAACTTGTGCAGACTTTATTTCTTGCACGTTAGCTCATTCCACACAAATTTACCATATTTTTAACCTTTACTTTAGGAATCGAATGGAATATGAAGTCAAAACTTGCAAATAAAAAGGCTACAAATATGTACATCAAAATACCGCAAACTTAGACTTGCTTGTCCTCAATCAATAACCAAGCAATAACCAATAACTATAACACACCCTTCAAGTCATCGCCCTTGTAAAAAACAACATCATAAGTGGTAGCAAAGCAAAGCAAGTGAATTTAACATCATAACATATATATGAGTGATTCATAGGCATATGCAATTTTAATCCAACCTCACAGGGATAATGTGTTTGCACTCAACTCTCAATGTGTTTAGACTATGAAGATCAACTCTTAACTCAATTTCATATACAAACTCATAAACATTACAATTTATAATAATCCACTTCGCAACCAATTATGTGAATGCAGCAAGAACCATCAGGAGGACTTTCGTTCAACGGAAGACTTCAAAGAAGACTCCATTCGGCGGGGTTGTAATGGGGCTTGGTAAAAAATAAAGGGTATGGAATTGTTTGGCTATGTAGTGCTTATAAAATTTGGGAATCAAGACTCCTAAACTTTAACACTACTCATCCAAACCATATTTCCTAAAATAATGTACAACTAAACTTTCTTTCCATAAAACTCATCAACCTTCTTTCAAACCCTAATATGCTCTCAAAAGTATAAATCTTGTATAAAATAAAATATCAAAGAAATAAGTGGCTCATGCACTAATATAATAATATTTTTTTTCTTTTTTTCGGATTTTTTTCCACGAAAATAAATAATAAAAAGAATGTGCATTTATAGGGTGAGCCAAAAATCCTTTTACAATATGTATGCCAAGATGCAAATGTATACCAACCTATAAATTCTTTTTGCTCAAAACTAAATAATATGCACTTTCTTTCCACAATGCATTAATCTAACCAATCTAAGTCTCAATTCCCAAATGGGGGACAGACCCAATTCAGCTAGGGATAATTTTATGGAGTTTGCAATATAAGGCTCAGGCTAATGTTCTGGCTTCAAACAGAGATGATGCAGGCCGGGTAGGTAAAGAGAGGATAAAAATGGCTTAAAAGATGTCTTCATTATTTAATTCTCATAAACATAAACATATATATGTATTGGCTTTGAATAACTATCACAAAATTTAGAGATGTATAGGAAGAATAAATACACTCAAGAAAGCAGAGGGATTTTTAATGGTCTCCCTATAGGACAAAATTCTCACTAGGACAATTTTTGTTGGATTTGCTTTTTATCCTAGGATCATATGTGTTCAATTTCATCACAAGTTCACAATCTATATAGAAATAATTTTAAGGACTTAGACTAAACCATCCAAATATGCCATAGGATTTACATAATCAAGTCATCTATTGAGTTCTCATCATAGGACATCTACGTAGGGTTTAAAAACAAAATAAAAAAAGTAAATATGCATTTTTTGTTCTTTTTTTGACATTTTCTAATTTTTTTTTATTTTTGCATTTTTTATAAAACTAATAAACTAAGAAACATAAACCTTAAAATGCATAAACTTTAAACATGAATGCAATGCAGGAAAATAAAACATAAAGCAAATAAAAAGGTTATTACAAGCCAAGTTTGCCAGTTTTAACCATAACCACAACCAGATAGCAATGTTATAAAGTCCAGTTTTAGTCCCACCTCATACTTAAAGATTACAGTGTCCTCACTGTTGAAAATAAAGTAAAAGGGAAGGGGAACACTCACGCTAACTTACTCTAATAAATCACTCCTCAGGAGGCAGAGGTGGAGGAAGAAGCAAGGGCCAATCCTGTGAAGATAACGACCCATGATGGTAGGAAGGGCCGCCCTGCTGGAAGGTGGAGCTACTAGAATCGTGCTGCTGGCCAAAGCCAAAGCCAGCCGAATCTTTCAAAGATCCTGCTGAATTGTCGCTGCTCATCGCGAACCTCGTGCATGAACCGATAAATCCTGCCACTCTCCAACACCAGCCTGGAAAGGCAGACAGTCACATCCTCCTGCCACTTAGTAGCATAGGTAGGCTGAACGGCGGAGTGTGTGGAATGTAGCTGTGGTGTGACCCTTGTGTGCCATCACCACCAACAGCATCATCAGCAGCATCAAAGTCATACCTCCCTGATAGGCTGGGGGCTGCTGTGCGCCAGCGGAGTGTGGGTCGGCGTCCCAAGACATAGCTTCCACCTCTGGCTCATGGCTGTAGAGCGGTGGCCTCCTCCTCAGTGTTGGATCAGTTTTAGGATCTATGTCCGTGTGATATGGTTGACCTATCCACGATTGGAACCAATCAGGGACATACAGCATATCCATGTAGTCGTAGTGGAGAGGCATCCCCGTTTGGGGGTGCCTCTATCCGTCCGCCCTGTCGTAGTATACTAGCATCTATATATGTAAGCTCAAATGCAATATACCTATTTATGGAGCTCCGTCGCACTACGAGCGGCGAGATCCTAGACGGCAGCATGGTGGCTGTCCTAGCCACGATGTGCTCGAGCCATGCATATAAGAGAGAGGCAATGGCTCGTCCTCAAACAGCATCCTCTGCAGCATCTCCGTCTCGCAGTGTGTAGGGTGGTGGAGCTCAGGTCCCGCCCAGATAGTACTCGCTAGAATGCGGAGGATGACTCTGAAAAGTGGGCTGACAACCCTGCTGGTGAGGAGGTTAGTGGGAGCAGGGTCGGGGATCCCTGAAATGTAGCTTCATATGACGTTCGGATCCTTGATCCTGAAGTGTGCAGGGGTGTAGGCAAACCTAAAGAGTTTGCTCATCTCCTCTATAGTGAAGCGGTATGCCCTATTGCCGAGTCGGAAAGAGAGTCGACGGGTAGATGACGCATGATCGGGTATCTCCAGTGTCGCTATAAACTCCCCATTCAGAACGGGATAGTGTGCGTCGAGGTTGCCTATGAGCCTCTCCAAAGAGACATACTCGAATGCCTCTTGGACTCCAGTATGGAAGCCCAATTGCATCATGTCCGCGAAGTGGTACCATCTAGCCCTATGAGCTCAGTAAATGAGGCTGATGGCTAAGTTCATCTGGTCATCATCAGGGATGTGGACGGAGTCTCTCTCAACATTCTTGGCACGCACCATTTTCTGCAAAGAAAACAGTGTCCAAGGTAATGACATATTTCAAGGAATATAAAGCAACCCCATACTTAGGTTTAGAAACTAGCCTAAAAATTTGAAATATTAACATAGGCTAATTTTAGTGTTAAATCTTACAATCTTAAATTTAATGCTCAAAGTAAAGATTAATAGTTCAAAAACTCTTATGGTATGAATCTTCCCCCTAAAACCTTTCTTTACAGATTTTGGATATATATTTGTTGAATTTAGGGTAAAGATTTGATATTGAGTGTTTTTGAACAGTTTTAGGGTTTGAATATTTTTGCGCGGGAAATTGAAATTGTATAACTTAGAGCATGTTTTGGATCTGATTATTTTGATATGATGGGTCTATTTTGAGAATTGTTTAGGTTTGGGAATTGTCCTAAATATTCAAGAAATTAGGTTTATGAATTTGTTAAGTTTATGGAATTTCTTGGAGTTTTTTACATAATCCTTATTTTTGATGTTTAAAAGTTGATTATTAATCTTTACTTTGAGCATTAAATTTAAGATTGCAAGATTTAACACTAAAATTAGCCTATGTTGATATTGCAAATTTTATAGGCTAGTTTCTGAAACTAAGTATGAAGTTGTTTTATATTGCTTGAAATATGTCATTACCTTGGACACTGTTTTCTTTGCTTACAGAAAATGGTGCATGCCAAGAATGTTGAGAGAGACTCCCTTCACATCCTTGATGATGACCAGATGAACTTAGCCACCAGCATCATTGACCGAGCTCATAAGGCCAGATAATACCACTTCGCGGACATGATGCAGTTGGGCTTCCATACTGGAGTCCAGGAGGCATTCGAGTATGTCTCTTTGGAGAGGCTCATAGGCGACCTCGACGCACACTACCCCGTTCTGACTAGGGAGTTTATGGCGATACTGGAGATACCTGACCGTGCGTCATCTACCCGTCGAGTCTCTTTCCGACTCGGCAACATGGCATACCGCTTCATCATAGAGGAGATGAGCAACCTCTTTGGGTTTGCCTACACCCCTGCACACTTCAGGATCGAGGATCCGACGATAGACATGAGCTCCGCCGCCCTACACACCGTAAGACAGAGACGCTGCGGAGGATGCTGTTTGAGGACGAGTCATTGCCTCTCTTATATGCATGGCTCGAGCACATCGTGGAGCGTCGTCGCACTGCGAGCGGCAAAATCTTAGACGGTAGCATGGTGGTTGTCCTAGCCCATGTCTTGGGCATATATGTCGACAGGTATACTGCATTTGAGCTTACATATATAGATGTTAGTATACTGCAACAGGGCGGCGTTATCGCAGCTGGAGCGGACGGATGGAGGCACCCCTAACGGGGATGCCTCTCCGCTACGACTACATGGATTTACTATATGTCCCAGATTTGTTCCAGTCCTGGACTAGTCAACCATATCACATGGACATAGATCCTATAGCTGACTCGACACTGAGGAGGAGGTCACCGCTCTACAACCATGAGCCAGAGGTGGAAGCTATGTCTTGGGGTCGGCACTCCACTGGGACACAGTAGCCCCCGGCCTATCAGGGAGGTTATGACTATGATGCTACTGCTGATGATGTTGTTGGTGGTGATGGGCAGCAAGGGTCACACCACAAGCTACGTTCCACCCACTCCGCCGGTTCAGCCTACCTACGCTACTGAGTGGCAGGAGGATGTGACTGCTCGCCTCTCCGGGCTAGAGTTGGAGAGTGGCAGTCTTCTAAGCCAGGTCGACCTTGTTTGCTGACATCGATATCGACCACCCTAGTCGATATCGACTGCCGTTTTTGTCTCTACGGGTTTTCTGATGTAGTAGAAATCGACAGCCTAGGTCGACATCCATAAAAATTAGCGGTGAAAATAGCAACATCATTAAATAGTCAAGTAACATTAATTGATTTCTATAAAATAAATTAACGTTAGACTATGACATAACTCATCAAGATGATTGAAGCATTTAATTTTAGATTAAAACCTAACTATTTATAGGGTAGATAGTTGGAACAAGTTAAATATATTCACTCATCAAAACGACTTAAGTCACATTTAGTAAAATCACAACTAAATTGGTTCACTTAAATCGTAAATAATTCGAAAGCCATATCCTCAATCCATCAAAACCCACTCGAGTTATACGAAAAAACTAGGTTGAATTTGTTGAATGTCCATTTTAGATGTGAATATTAAGTAAATTTTCATTTTTTTACAAAATTAAGTAAATGTCCATTTTTTACAAAATTAAGTAAATGTCCATTTTTTCCAAAAATACCCCTCCTCCCCATCCCTAACCATTCCTCCTTCCCCCTTTGACCATTTTTAATTTTAACGTTGACTGGTCAACATTGACCATTTCGGTCAACGCCTGCATTTGGTGACAGTTTTTTTTGTGACAGTTGTGTATATTTTTTCGGTGACAGTTATTGTGATAATTATTTTGGTGACAACTTACTTTTTTGGTGACATTTTATTTTTTTTCTAGTGACATTTAACATAATTTTTTTTCGTACTAGTAAACACTGTCACCAACCTATTGTCATCAATTACATAACATTGTCACCAACTTTTTGTCACCTACTGTAAAATATTGTCACCACTAATTTTCACTAACTACATACTATCACCAACTGCAAAATATTGTCACCAAACTATTGTCAACAACTACAAAACACTGTCATCAAATTATTTTCACCAACTTATTGTCACCAAACATTGTCACAAACCAATTGTTACCAAATACACAACATTGCCATCAATCTATTATCCCTGAATAGAGAACATTATCACCGCCCCCTATTGTCACCAACCTACTTTCGTAATCTATTGTTACCAACAATAAAACAGTGTCATCAATCTATTGTCACCAACTATAGAACATTGTTATCAAATTTATCTTCCCTCTAGCGTCTTCATCCTCTTCATATTTTCATCAAACTAAAATGTTTGTACAGAGCCAATGTCATTGTTATCACCTAATATTAACTCACTTTTGTCATAAAACTAAAACCCTAGAACTAGGGGAGTATAGACTCTAGAGGGGCTAAAGCTAAACAAATAAAATTTTGATGTACAGTGTGGTTTAAGGCCGGGGTTTAGGGTATAGTCTTTAGGGTTTAGGGCCAAGGCCCTAAACCCTAAATGCTAAACCCTAAAATGTGTGTACAGTACTAATGTCATCACATTTGTCACCTAATATTAACTCACTTTTGTCATAGAACTGAAACCTTAGAACTACGGGAGTATAGACCCTAGAGGGACTAACCCTAAGCCAACAAAAATTTGATGTACAATATGATTTAGGTATAGCTAGTGATCATAGATTGAGCATAAATAAATGTAAATAAACTATCACAAAAAAAAAATACAAACACCGTTCAATAAGTAGTGGAAATCATACATTAAGTTAGTCACCATGATAATGAAAATAATTTAGAAATCCCCAATTGTTGACTACATTAATTTTTAAAATAAATGGGAATAGTTGAGACAGTCACCATGATTAGATTGCAATGAGTATCAAAATACAGACATCATACAACTTAATGCTAGCAAAAAATATGTCAACATAACAATAAATGTCACCGCAACATATATCATCAAAATATTGTCACCAAATAAAATTTTAAAAGTTTGACTAGTTTCTCTCATATGAAATTGTCACCAAAATAGTGTCACCAACCTATTTTCACCAACTACAAAACACTGTCAACAAAATAAAATGTGTGTACAGTACTAATGACATCATCGTTTATCACCTAATATTAACTCACTTTTGTCACCAAACTGAAACCCTAGAACTAGGGGAACATAGACCCTAGAGGGGTTGAAGCTAAGCAGACGAAAACTTTTTACGAGGATAGTGTCACAACTTCTTATCAGTGGTGACACTATTGTGATAATTTTTTTTACATTTTTTTTACGAGGACAATGTCGCCACCCTTATTAGTGGTGACACTGTTGGTGACAATATTTTTTTTTACTGATAAATTTTTTACGAGATCATATAAAGGCATCAATACATAGTCACCACCACATTTATTATGGGAGTAATGAATAAACATGATTGTGAAGCACCTTATGCTCCCTTATCAATCACTATATAGCTAAATACAAATTTTCCTACTATTGCTTGCTCCTTGTGAGGTTTCAAGAACAACGACTCAGCACACAATCACAGCTCCATTGAGTCCAAATTACTCAATCAAAACCCATCAAAATTGATCCATTTAATTAAAGAAAACAAGCACATAAACAAATAAACTCAAACTCCACCACAAATGAAGCAAATTATATCATCAATCTCAATCCATATTATCAAAGATCTATCGTTGCGTAATTAGAACCAAAAACCTGTGTTGTTCTTCTTTACTCTTTCTTGATCCATCTCAATCTCAAAACAAACAGATTAAGTAGAAACAATCAAATCAAACATAAACTGAAATTAACAAACAAAAACTGAAATTGAAAGGAAATGGAGAAGAAATCAGACTTGTTATTCATGAGATTCTTGATTGCAACCCTATTATCATCCCCCAAATCCTTATTGTAAATAATCCCTATTGTAAATAATCCCATACCCACCTTCACCGATCACATTCTCGTTTGATAATCCACTGGTTGCCACCTCCAACTCTCTCAGAGTGTACCATCGATCCCACCCCAAGGCTGATGCTGCCGGCGCTCCTACCTCACCGCCTCCGGACCTCAATCTCTCGCTGCTTGAAGCCTTATCGGAGAACACGACCCTGTGCTCCACCTTCCCCATGTCGATCTGGATCTCCGGCAGGTTGATCGGACGATGGCTTTGGTTATTGTAGTGGTGGTGGTTGGAGGAGGTGGGGATCACGATCTCTTGAAACTCCTTCGCAACGACCGGCGCGGCAAACTTGTACGGGCAGTGCCACTGATGGGAGGTGAGGCAGAGATAAAGAAAGAATAAAATGAGGACAAGGGTAGTTTGGGATTTATAAAAGTATTATGGATATTTACTTAATTGGCAAAAATAAATGGACATTTACCTAATTAGATATCCTAAATGGATATTTGACCAAATTTTTTCAAAAATCTATCAAACGATAAATCACAATTTAAGCTAGGAAACTAGGTCATTAAGCAAGAATCCAAATAAGCTAATTAGTTTATAAACCCACAAGTCAACCGCCAAGCTCCTTTCTATGCTAACTTATTTAGGTCCTTGAACCCTAATTGTCTACCAATTAATTATACTATAATTTTAGCACTTTTAGAAGCTGCAATTTAGTTGTTAAGATAATATAACATGTTCAAACAATACACAAAAGTCAAGATCGAACCAAGCCACTAAGATATAAATTGATTGTTTGTTAGCAAATCCTGAATTTAACCAAATAATTTAACCAAATAATTTAACCGAATACCAAAACTCAATGCATCAGACCAAAGTCGGCACATAGCAAGTAAACCAAGTGGAATTAGAGATAGAGGGAAGGCCAAAATTCATACCCAATCCCGAATCTTACCGAGGAGGTTCGAGACTCAAAGAATCAAGGCTGCAGAGGCTTTGGGATGGGCTTCGGAGGCGCTCGACAACATCAGGGGCGAGAGGGTCCTCAGCAAGTCGGGGGAGGCGCAACTCGTAGTTTGTAAGGCTCAATCCAACACATGGGCTTGTTTTCAGCTCTGGAGGTTTTCAACTCCCACAAGGCTGATTCAGAGATTAAAGAGGGACTTCAGAGAGCTTGAGAGGGTTGTACAAACTGTTCAAAATAAGAATTGAAAGAGAGGAGGAGCCTTACAATACATTATACAAGATCTGGTGGAAGGTGCCAGAAAAAGCTTTAAACTTTTTGATCGACATCTGTAATTGATTCGGTGAAGCAATACATTATACAAGATCTCGCAATCAACCTCTTCACCTCCGTTAGTAGGCTAATACAATTAACAACAACTACTGTTCAATTGGCAAAGCAAGGTCAGAGTTTTAGTAGGCTAATACAATTGACAAACCATGGCGCCTCGGTCGGGTTTGCTGGCGACAAGTGAGAAGGAGCGAGATGGAGGTGACGAGAGGGCGAAAGGACGAACGAAGAACGACGGGGAGAACGGGAAGGAGAGCTCCGACAAGGGCCTTCTATGGCTTCAATTCAATCCGTCGCTGTGTCGAGATCGAGAGAGGTAGAGTAGAAGAGGCAGAAGGGCGAGGATGCCATGGGAGAGAGGTCTCGGATTTGAGGGAGAACGAGGGTCGGGTAAGCGAGGTCGAAAGAGGAGGGGAAGGGGCCATGGGAGCTCGAGAGCTTTAGGGAAGTGGCCTTTTAGTTTCAGATCTGGAATTGCGAACGAGGAGAGAGAGAGCGGCGATGTCACGAGGGTTAGGTCAAATTTCAAAATCCGTCCGTTATTTTTTTTTTTAACCGGAAAAAATTCGACTACCGATTTGGACTCAGTCGACCACGACCCATCAGATCTCGATCACGTCCACGACCTATCGCGCGGTTGCAGAAGAAAGACCACAAAGCTCAATGAGATACCACCGCTAGAAATAAGCAAACATAGACTCTAGAAAAGGTCAGGGAAAATCTCCGAGAAGGTTAATATATAGATTCATTATAACAAAGAATTATAAAGTAACATAATTCGGTTCTGTAGTGGATTAAAAATGAATTTGGGCCCAAAGCAAGTGAAGAAGATTTTGGACCCAACTTGGAGTTGTGTATGTAGTTGAAGCTAAAAGGCTCGTTTCCTTCGTCGTCCTGAGCTAGTGGAATATAATACAGTAATAAGTTGTAGTTATCACAAAATAAATAAAAAAGGGTGAATTAACTTATAGGTGAATTTGGGCCAACTGGGCCAAGCTTCAAGGAAGGTAGTGGATTAACACAAATGTATTATTATTTCCCCCAAGCGCAGAGATTAGAAGATAGAGAATGGCGAGGGCAATTGGTCGCCGACACACAAAAGGCAGCTACCAAAAAAGAATCGGCGGTTTGGTCGACGGTGGCCCCAAGCCACGAGGTTGTTGCTAAAAAGGAAAAAAAGAAAAACTCATTTTAACCCGATAAATAAGTGGTTTTTTTTCCGATGGATTTAAGGAGGCCAGGGGCGCAGCAAGCCTCACCGGAGAAGATAGTTTGGGCAAAATCGAAAGTCAGATTCGGGCACAGGGGTCCTAGATCGGACACAATCACAGTGAGATCTGGTGGATTTGTGGTGCGGGAGAAAGAAGTGGGTGAGGAAAGAGGGAGAAACGACGTCGGCGATTGAGAGATGGAAGGAATGTTTCGGAGTTGGGGATGCCAGAGGTCGAGGGTGGTGGTGCCGGCGGAGGACAGCACCGACAAGGCGATTGATTCGGCCCGCAAGGCCAGACGGTGGTTGTCGGGAAGCCAGTCAAGGGTGAGGGTTTGGGATCCCCAATAAGGGGGTTTTCACTAGAGATACCTTCTCAAAAAGAGAAGACCCTTTTGTGGTTGTAAATCGAAAACGATTCGGTGATTGTTGTGGTGACCGGTGGGTCAGCGATGTTGGTAGCGGTGGTGGTAGCGGTGAAGCTATAGGTGTTGGGGTGGTGGAGGAAAAAACCACTGCTGGAGGGTTTCCCCTTTCTCTCTCTAAGGTAGTAGAGAGAGGGCAGAGCTCTTTTCCGTTGATTTTCCACTTTGAAGTTGTGGATAATAGTGATGGGGGTTACCCAAAATTTAGCTATTGTTGTAGTTTTTTGGATTTGGGGTTGAGATTGCAAATCTCAGTTTTTCCCCAAATGATGTTGTTGTGTGATGGTGTAGATAATGGTGATTTTCCACTTTGATGTTGAAGATAATGGTATGGGGGTTGTCCAAATTTTAGATATTGGCGTTGTTTTTGGGTTTGGGGTTGAGATTGCAAATCTCAATTTTTTCCCTAATATTGTTGTTGTGATGGTGGTCGGGTAGAGATAGTGGTGGTGGTAGAGTGGTGTTTGATTTTTGGTGGTGGTAGCAAGTTTTGGGGTTTTTGCTTCCTCTCTCTAGAAATCAAGAGAGAATGGAGAGCCCCCATCTTTCCATATCTGGTTATCATAAATCCGTCAGTTACTTCTATCCGTTGTAAGAGATATCTTTTTTTTTTTTAAAAAAAAAATATTATGAGAAAAATGAGAATTTTTTTTCGAAATAGCCAAAATATGCAAAGTATTTAGAGGATTAGCCAAGATCTGAAAGATTTTAGGGATTTAGTCAAAAACATGCTATTTTAAACAACGACTTTACTCAATGTTTAAAAATAATAATAAAATAGGTAAGTCGCTGTTTGTAACAACGATTTACCTGTATTTCTTTTTTTTTTACAATTTTTGGTTATAATTAACCGTAAATATATATAATAGGAGAGTCGCTGTTCTGGGCAGCGACTCTCCCTTGATTTATTTTTTTTTAAAACTACCTCCCTAGAGTCGCTGTTTGTAACAGCGACTCTAGGGTTCACCTGCCCGAGCAATGAGTCGCTGTTCAGAACAACGACTCACGTGTATTTTATTTTTTTTAATCAAAGTGAGTTTATTGTGTTTGTTTATGTAATAAAGTTATCAAATATTATATAATTTCATGATATTTGCCTATGTAATAAAGTTTTGATTATTGAAATTTATAAATACTTATTATAAATTTTTGATCTTGCTTAGTGTAATAGTAAATGTTTTTTACACATTTACTTATATCTTAGATTTAAATTCATTTTTATGATAAAAACCACTTATGTTTTAGTGAACTTATATTGTTTATATGTTAGAAGATTTAAGCACGCCGAATAAAATATCCACACAGAAGCTAATTTCACTTAAAAGTGTATGATATAAATAAAAATACTACTGGGTGGCTTATCGCCTACGACGAGTAGATTGCAGATGCGCCTCCTCTTCATCATGGTCATTCTCCTCTTCATCATCGACAGCCTCGTCTTCATCATCGTCAGCCTTCTCTTCAGCATCGTCGTCCTCGTCATCCCCATCACCTACTAAAGCGTTCTCGTTGCCCTCCGCGAGTGTGTACAAGTTTTCCTCTCTAAATGCATTTGGAAGTGAAGTAGGTTAAGGGCATCGGGGTCGTACGCCATAGACAGGAGACACTTGCACATTATGATTGGACGTCGAAGTAGAGGGCGGAAGTGGGACTGAAGACGGTAATGGCATCGTAAGCAACGATGTAAATGAGGATCCCGCGTCAACTGAAGGGCCAACACCTGCTGACACATTCTGAGGTGCAGACCAGAACGTCGTCGAAAATATATCTGCTGACCACTGCGAGAATGACGATGGAATGTACTCTAAAGCTGATGGAGGTGTAGACCCCAAAGATGATGCGAACTCATGCACCGGAGCACCATACCCAGAAGGTTGCACACAGTCTGCACCATACCCAAATTGTTGCCCATAGCCTATAGATCCAGAAGGTTGGGCATACCCCGAATGTTGACCATATCCCGCGGCCTCAGCAAACCCCGAATGCCCTGCAGAACGTGAATGGCTTGCATCCCCGGAATGATGGCTCGGGTGCGGGGAAGAGTGGGAGAAAGAGGAGCATGTACGATATGAACCACCCCCAAAGTAGGCTTGGTCGAATGAGACGTGATCGAACACCTGTGAACTTTGCGAGTATGCGTACTCACCAAAGGAGGACACAGTACCAGCGAGACCAGAGTAATCATGGAGCTGAGATGCTTGTTGGGCGATATCTGCTACTTGTCGCTCCCGATCGCCCACGTCAGCTACATAGTGGCCCTACATGTGCATGCAATTACAATTGATTAATGACAATCTCAACCTATATTGTTCCAACAGTTTATATATAGTACTAACCAGTGTGTATATATCAGGTGCGGCCGGATGGTATCGTACGGGTGGGGCAACATCTTGTCGGCTGATGAACAAACAAGTGCGGGCTCTATACCAACGCATGTACTCATCATGCACATACGATGGAGACGGGCCCTGGACAGGCTGCACTGTGCTATCCTCGCGGTTGTTCCGGTTGTTGATATGTTCCGCAAAAAGTGCTGCCCAGTTTGTAGTATGCTTCCCTCGACGATCTATGGCGTGTAATTGCACATCATATCCAGCAGGGCCTGGAGGGAACTGTGCGTTGCCGAACTGGCGCATCACACGCTCTGGGCGATGCGCATCAACAATGTCAAAGCATATCAGTGGGAGTTGGGCCATCCAGATATCGGCTCCTTCTCGACAGATGTCTCCGAGTTGGCTCAGGATTGCCTCTGTGTATGGCTCCCATATGAACTGCATTCAATGCAAGTAATCCTCGTCACAGTAACAAGACAAAATATTTATAAATGAACGAGGAAATCAGAATTGAAATGAACCTGATTCTCCTGTTATCTGTCAAGTGCGTCAAGAAATGATGAATTTCTAACAATCGACAATTGAGTATGGGCATTTCAAAATTACTTCATTTACAATAAATATAATTACTAAACTACCAACATTTTCTTACTTCCATACCATATATAATTACGAAATTATCGCCTAATTTTTTCCATATACCAAATTATTGCCTAAGTTTTTCCATATACCAAATTATCAACATTTTCCATATACCAAATATATAATTACGAAATTATTTCAAAATTGCCCAAATATTTGTAACTCACATTTTTTTTTGTCGGAAATGTAGGGCTGTTGTGGGTCCTTTTTCCAACAATTGGTCGCCTAGTCGGAGGTAAAAATCACCTGTCCAAAAAAGTTCCATGACAAGGTCAATACCTATCGTTTTAGTTTACGAATCCACACCATAAACATGACAAAGTTCCATTGAAAAAGACAATGCTTGGATATTTTGGAACTAACCTTTCTGTCGGGAATATTGCTCTGATGTGGGGCCTTTCTCCGAGCCGTTGTCACCTTGTCGGGGCAAGGAACAGTTGTTGGCCGAATCTAAGAGCCGTCGGGGCCTCTCTCCACACCGTTTCTAATTTTGGGCGAGATTTTTGGATAGTAGGGGGTTGATTCGGAGGGCTGATTACAAAATATAAATATGGGTTTTGTTTTGCAGGTGGGATCCAGCCTCCTTCGTCTTCGTTATTGATGGCCTCCTTTGTCTTCCTCCGCTCCTTGGGTTATATAGAGGAGGACGGTTACCAATTAAGGGAGGAGAAGGGTGAGTCGCTATTCTGAACAGCGACTCACCAGGGGAATATATTCCCTCGGAAATGGGGCGGGCAGGCAGGCTGGGCAGAGATTCGGGTTGATTGGCAGCAAACCCTAGAGTCGCCGTTTATAACATCGACTCTGGGTTTTTTTAAAAATAATAAAATGGGAGAATCGTTGTTTCAAACAGCGACTCTCCCCTGACTTTTTTTTAAACTTTTTTACAGTTTTTTCCTCGTGCTCCATTTAAATTAAAAAAAATGAATATAGGTAAGTCGTTGTTACAAACAGCGACTTACCTATTTTATTTTTTTTTAAGACATTGGGTAAAGTCGCTGTTTAAAACAACGACTTTACCCTGTTTTGGATAAATCCCTAAAATCTTTCAGATCTTGGCTAATCCTCTAAATACTTTGCATATTTTGGCTATTTCGAAAAAAAATTCGAAAAATGAGCGGCTCCTGGCAGAAATTAAATATGTGTCCCTTATTTCTATCCGTTATTTCTATCTCATACAAATCGATCCGTTAGGGTTAGAGCTGGCAAAACCCGACCCAAACCCGAAAATCCGACCCGGTCGACCCGAAACCGATTGTTCTGAACACCGATCCAACCCGTCCATTTTGGACCCGAAATCCGAATGAACCGAACCCGATTCAACCGAAACCCATTAAGACTCGAACCCATTAAAACCGAAACCCGAAATAACCCGAACTTTAAGATATATTCTAGTAAATTTTTTAAAATGAATATTGAAATAATGAAAACTTGAGACAATCCAAACCCGAAATAACTGAAACCCGAGACAACTGAAACCCGATACAACCGAAACCCGATATAACCAAAACCCAAACCCGACCCAACTGAATGACCAAATTATTAGACATTACCCGAAACCCGAATGACCCGAAACCCGACTAACCGAACCCGAACCCGAACCCGACCCAACCCGCCCGATTGCCACCTCTAGTTAAGGTTATGAGAAATTACAAAATCCGTCCGTTATTTCTATCTCATAAAAATCCTACTACTAAAAATAATAAAATTTAATGCGATAGATTTTTTTCAAATTAAAAATGTCATAAAAATTATCATACTTATCTCAATAGGTACAAAACAGTATTCATTCTTAACTTGAAACCCAAAACTTATAAAAGCATTTTTATCTATAAAATTTAAGGTACTTATTATCAATTTATAAGATTTTTAATAAGTTTCAAATTTTAAATAAACACAACTAAATATGACAATAGCTCAATGAAATCCTACATCATATACAATCCTATATCAACACACTTTTTATTATTTTTATTTTCATATATCCCATTTTTAAGTTATGTATTCAAAGATGCTATTAATCTAATTTCACTTTACAAATAAGCATATATGTTAAAGAGAAATTTTGGTAGCCGATGCCCTTTTCACCTTTTAATTAGGTGTTTAACACCTCTTAAAATTTAATTAGGCGTGCTAGCACCCGTTGAAAATTAATTAGCCCCTTAAACCTTTCTTTTCATTCTCTCCCTCAGATCTGGAGAGACGTCCATGGCGATTTCTGGTTAGCAGATGGAGTTTGCTTCAACCACAAAGCCAGGGAGTCAACTGACGTCAAGCGCCTCTTCAGATTCTACCAAGAGGTCTCCTCCCTCCTCTTCCTCTCTTCCCTTTTTGGATTCAATTCCTTCTCTTTCTCTCTCGCTGATTGCAATTTGGGGGTGGGATTTGCATATTTAGGTTTTGAGCAGATTCAGAGCCCCGACTTCGGCGGAGGATTGGAGACGATATGGCTTCACCTTCCTCCTTCCTTTTCTCTCCATCTCATCCAGAGAAACCGTGATTCCGAGTCTCGTCTCCCCGACCTCGACAATCACCTCCTCTCAGATGACGAAGCCTCCCATCGAGTCCTATGAGGTCCTTATTTGATCCAATTGCCCGCTGTTTACAGGTAGTCACATCCCTTTTTCTTCAATTGATCATCCGATTTTGTTATTTGCTCTTGCTATCGGTTTTCCCCAAAATTGAATTAAGACTCCGAGGTCGAATTGAAGTATGTTATCTAACTAAATTGGCAGTGAGAATTGGTTCTGAATTCCATTTTTCCTGAAGCATTAGAAGGTGAAAACTGAAAGGGATGTCTATGATTCCTTAGGTTTTGATGCTGCATGTTCATGGATTGTGAACTGGTAGTTAGAAAAATACAGTTTGATTTAACTTCTTGTGCTTGATTACAGGACATTGTGTTTTTGGTGTGAATAAGATATGGTCTGCTACATGTAGCTCGCAATAGTTTGTGTTCTTTCAATTAGAGATCCCCTTTAGCTTCCAAATATTAGGATTGTCTTTAAAGGTAACATTTTCTTGAAAAAAGGAAAATATTGCTTAGCAGATTTCATGATGTTCAACTTATTTTATACAAGTTATGCTGCCCTGGGCTGTGATTCCTTGCTTGATGTCCAACTAAAATCAAAACTGATGAGTGTTTTCTTCATCTTCTATCCTAGTTAAGAGGAGAGTCTTCCAGTAGAAGAGTTTCTCATCAGTGATTTTAATTGTCGGTTGAAGTTGAAAGGTAAGATTCCTCTGCAGGTACTGTCTCTTCTTTATAGTAGTCTAGGAGATAGATTACACAAATGAAAGGTGAGTTTATATTTTGGCATCATTTTTTGCATAGTGAGTCTAAATGATAGCACCTTTGACCGGATACTCTACAATCTGACTAATTTCTTATCATTTTTCCAAAACTCTTGTTATTTCAGTCACTTAAGTGATGTATTGCTCATTAAACCTTCTTCTTTCATACACAAACAATTTTCTTCCTCGTTTCACAAACTTCGTCCTATACCACTGTTTTCAAAGAGAATATCTTTGTTGCTCTGTAGGTTGCTGCTGTGGCGGTGTTATGCGTGCAGCTAGAACCCAGTTATCGCCCATTGATTACCGATGTTTTACACTCCCTTATTCCCTTAGTCCCAATTCAACTCGGAGGCACCCTGAGGGCTCGACAACATTTACCAACTGATGTAGACACCTTGAATGTAGAACGGGAGACGGTCTAGGTGGGTTCTTTCCATATTGTCAAGCACGGAATCGAATTCACATAGTTTAGAATGGTAGCAATTTCATGTCACATACTTGATCCCTAACCATTCATATCATGTGAAGTTGCCCTTAGAAGTGATGAGGGTGGGGTTTATTTTGTTGTTGCTCGTAGATGCATTGCGTTCCCAGGAGTCGAATTTGTGGAGGGAGAAGCGCTGCTATGGGGACTAAAGTTGGCTTTGGAGCATGATATGGAGCATGTGCTTGTGGAGTCGGATTGCTCGACTTTGATCGCGAAGTTGAACAGTGACTGGACAGGAAGAGGCCAGCTGGGGGCTATGGTGGCTGCCATTAGAGTGATAATAAATCAGTTTCGGGGCTACAAGATCGGGTTTGTGCGTCGGGGAGGGAATAGGGCGGCACTGTTGGAGTGTAAAATTTCATGGATTTTATTGATTCATGATTTCATAAATAAGGTTATCATATTGACTATACCTTTTTTAAAAAATTAAAAAATGATTGATATCCTTTATTTAATCACAAGGCTTGACAATTAGAAAAAATCAAGTCATGGGCCCAATACATGTCAAAAGGTCCAACAGGCCCAAATCAGTACATAACTGTCCCTTGTACAGTTAACAAGAAAAAAAAAACTGCATAACACGTTTAAAAAAATGGGAGGCAGTTGATGTGCAGTACGTGGGTGAGACAAGTAAGGCCATATACATGGCTGTACATAGGTTGTGTACTATGACACCAATTGAATAAAAAAAAAGGAAATAGCTAAGTACATCTTCCAAGTGAGCTTGCAGAGGGCCATGGGAGAGTTTTGTACTTCACACCCTCAATGCAATTGTTACTCTATATACCCAGTACAAAATTGACATGTGGAACGGTGGAAGGGTGGGTTCACTTTCCAACCTGATCAATAATTTGCAATTTGGAAACCTCACGTGATGTATTGAATTGGTGGGTTTGTTTTTTTTAATCAGTTTTCTTAAGTTAAAATTAATCAAAAAAATTATGAAAAATATATTTGAATAGACATTAATTACTAATTTTAATAAAATTTATTAATTAAATTATATTAAAATAATAATAATATTCTTCTATTGTAAAATAATTTTATACGATGAAATTAAATAAATAGATGTAATATGTCGGATAATAACGTAAGTATTAAATGATGAAAAGTCGAGGTAGGGTCCGTAAGTGGAGTGCAGGGATGTCGGTGAAATTGATAAAAATAATAAAGGGTGTACTTGTGCTGACGTGGCAGAAAAAAAAATGGGTTAATTACAGAGGTAAGTGTACAAGGGTGTGCATGGCCTAACCTCCTCATTTCAGCCTATAAAAAGGTTGCTGCGACAGTTTCTTCTTTGACTCGGGCTTCTTTCTTCTTCTTCTTGGTTCCTCCTCCCAAAAGTTACCTGCATACAAATCACAAACAAAAGAAAAGCAGTAAAAAATATAGAGGGAGAGAGAGAGCAAGAGAGAGCCGAGAGAAAGAGTACAGAGAGAGAGCAATAAACACACATACGGAAGGCTGCAACAAGCCAGACTGAGGAAGAAAAGCACAAGTGTTTAAATCCTCCAAACTTAACAGAGGGTAGAACTCTACTCTCACTCTTTTCTTTGTTTGCAGGTATAGAAAATGGAAGAAGGATGATGACAGCCCAAATATACATACTCTCTCCTAGTGTTGCATTCCTTAAGGGTTTGAAAGGTTTAACTTTCTTACCTGGAGTGTACCGCATAGTAGGTCGAGAGTATACCCGTAGTTGGCTCGAACGTGAATACTTTCGCCGCTACACTCGATCCCGGCGTGGATTGGCTCATAGCATAGAAGTGCTGCCAAATTTTGCCCGAAACTCACAAGCAACTAATTGCCGAGTTCCACAGAGCATCAATCAAAATAACAAAATGAATTAAACAAATTTTGTTGGTTGTCTGCAGTCACCAGTAAATACAATACCAAACTGGACTTCGTGGAAAGCATTAAACATAAAAAAAATGCAATCACAAATTCGGAGTTCATGGGAGCGATTTCTGCAGAAACTGGAACAAATCCAAATCAACATAGGCCTACTATCCACTGGTGTCTCAATTCGGTAGAAACAAAGAAAAATAACATACCTAGTTGAGGCGTCGGGGTTGTGGCTGCTCGAGAGTAGCAACAATGTTTCCGAGGGCACAAGCGAGACCTTGCTGTCCCGCTCTTTCCCTAGATGTTCAAAGGCTGAGGCCCCTTGCCCTTTTTCGGGTTTCCCATGCCCGGAATTCCGACTACCCAGATTCAAAAACCCTAAAATTGCAATTGAAGAAAAATCAATTTAGCATGAAAATTGAATACTCAATTGGAAGGGGGTTTAATTAAGAATCTGAAATTTGAGTCGAGAATCATCTAAAGGTGAGATCGGATAACAAAATCAAGGGCTGAAATTAAAAATAAACAAACTAGAACATACCTGAGTTGTCTTCGATTCGTTCCGGACGGTGAAAGCTCGTCCCGCTCTGCCCTCGCCTCACCCTAGCTCGACTCAACCCGCTCTTGCCCTGCTCTCCTCCGTTTTCGATCGACCCAGGTCGGAGCTCCAAGTTTTGGGTAAAAGGGCTCGCTGCAATTGAAGAGTAGAAGGGCGATTCTATGTCACTGGAAGAAGATGAACAGTAGGAAAAAGATGCGTACCTCCTGCCTTGGAAATAAATGAGTTGGATTCACTAGTTAGCTAATTGGGCCGGTTAGCAATTATGAATTTGGGCTATGATCACACAAAAAAAAAAAACTAAGGCAGGCAATCAATATACATATTACACAAGTATATAATATGTGTACGGCCTACAAAAATGTGTTTAATCACAAAACCAACCCACTAAAATATCAAAATTATTTTGGCATAAATTAAGAATTCGGGTTTGATCAAAATATAAAATTAAACTCGTCAAATATTTTTTGCCAAATTAATTCTAGTGGGTCAATCCTAAATCGACTCCTAAGCAAAAAACGGAGTCAAAATCTTAAATCAAAATTTCCCAAATTCAAATCAGTTTTAAAGGAACTACGACCGATTTGATTCCAACTTGTCGGATACGTAGGCCACCCGACACAAAGTCAAAGCTCATCGGGTTCAATCATCAAACTCAATCAAAATTTCTTTAAGAACTACATAAGATTTGATTCCGCTTCGTCGGATATGTAGGAAACTCGATGTCAAGCAAAAGCCCGTCGGGTTCAATCACAAATTCTAAAAAGACTTTCTTCGGTTCCAAATGAATTTAAGTCAATCAGGAAAAATTAGTTCGAATAGAACTACGTTAAGATTTGATCCTCTTTACAAGCTACGTAGTAAATCCGGTAAAAACTTATATATCTCGGATTCAATCGCATGCCCAAAATCAAATGAGGTTGCAAGAAAGAACTACGAGTGATTTGATCTCGTTTAACCGAGTACGTAGGAAGCTGGACATAAAGATCAAGCTCGTCGAGTTCAATCGCAAAACCGAAATAAAAATTAAATCGGTTTCCGACAGAACTACGTAAAGACTTGACGCCTCATATCGGCTACGTAGGTAACTCGATATTAAATCCTAAAAATATATCGGGTACAGTCGTCAACCTCTAAATTCATTTTTAAATGAATAAGAGGTCAAGGTCCAACCAAATTAAATCATTTCATTTTATAGAACTACGGGTGATTTGATCCCGTTCAACCGGGTACGTAGGAAGCTCGACACAAAGCTAAA
The DNA here is from genome assembly GCA_963922045.1 of Persicaria maculosa. Taxonomy (NCBI): domain Eukaryota; kingdom Viridiplantae; phylum Streptophyta; class Magnoliopsida; order Caryophyllales; family Polygonaceae; genus Persicaria; species Persicaria maculosa. The sequence goes on from OY998271.1 coordinate 9,643,662, forward strand.
GCTTGTCGGGTTCAATCGCCAAATCCAAATTAAATTGGTTCATTTTGAACTACGGGTGATTTGATTCTCTTCTAAGAGATACGTAGGACACTCGATATAAAGCCAAGGCTCGTCGAGTTCAATCGCCAAAAACAAATTCAAATTGTCTATTCCGATTCGATACAAAGCTTCTGCTCGTCGAGTTCATCCATCCATCTCAAATGATCTCATGATCAAACCCAAATATCAAATTTCCATCAAAGCCAAAGTGTCAACTGAAATTTAATACAAAGCTTTCGCTCGTTGAGTTCAGTTGTCCCAAAAATCAAATTTTCATCAAATTCAAAGTGTCCACTCTAACTCGATACAAAGCTTCCGCTCATCGAGTTCAGTCACCAAAATCAAAATCAAATTCCCATCAAATTCAAAATGTCTCCTCCGACTCGATACAAAGCTTCCGCTCGTCGAGTTTGATCATGACAAATTAAAGCCAAATTCCACCAAATTCAAATTTGTCTTTTTCAAGAACTACGCGTGATTTGATCCCTTCCAAAAGGGTACATAGGAAACTCACAAACGAGTTCAATCACAACCCCCAAATTGACCTTTAAGTCAAAATAAGTCAAAGCTCAAATCAAAACAAATCAAACTCCATATCAAATCCAAATCGTTTTCTATGCAAATGATAGGCGGGTTACTTGAGTTACCCTTCTTGGAAGGTGGGCTCAGGTTACTCGGGTGGAGTGTCGTTCAAGTTACCCTTCGTAGAAGGTGGGCTTGAACTTCATCCTATGATGCATATAAGAGAACGAAACCAAATTCAAACCAAACCAAACCAAACACAAAATCCAAACAATATGAACTACGTGAGGCTTGATTCTCTTCCAAGAGATACGTAGGTAACCCGCTAAATTTTGGGTGCAGCCCAAATCACCAAAAACATTCAAATCTTGGTAACGATACGACTTCGAATCAAGAGGATAACCAAAAGGGGTCGAACTCAAATATTAAAATCAAATAAAATGTGTTGTACGATTATTGCGTATTTTTATTCAACATGCACATTACATTGCTCATGTCTTTCCTGCAGAACCATGGATGGCTTCTGCCACTTGTGTTTTACCTTTTGAACTTCATAATATTGTTAATTTGGACCTAGTGGTTGATTAATAGAAGGTTTGGTTTTACTCAAAAAAAAATGTGAAGTTGCCCTTGTTGAGTCGAAATGATCTTCTTCCCAATCAATTTGCTAACCAGCATTGTACATTTGAGTGAACTTAAAAAAGTAATAAACATGTCACCACAAGTGATTGCATCAATGAAGTGTAATTACAAATGTGTCATCAGTGAATAAAAGTAGAATCGATGAAAATAAAATGTAATAAAAAAAATGGCATCAAAACGAATGACATCACAAAATATGTCACCACTTAAAAAAAATCCGAATGAGTTGGTCAACGGTCAATGTTGACCGGTCAATGGTCAACCGTTGACCGGTCGGCGGTCAAACAGTTGACCATTGACCATTACTACTCCATTTGGGAAGGGTGCTAGCTTAGCTAATTAAATTAGTTTGGGTGTTAATCACCTAATTAAAGGTTCAAAATAGGCTAGTTAGCAAAATCACCCTATGTTAAATTGGGGGTTGTTATTTGCACTGCTAATTTTTACTATGTCCATCGCTAATCACCGTAGCTGGCGATGGTGGCTTTAATGGCGATTAACGAAAGCCACCGTTGTATGTAGCGGTGGGGTGGACCGTATAAGGTCAACCACCGACGTATATGACGGTGGCTAACTTCGTCTGGGGGAAGACGACGTTAAGCTGGGTAACCCACCGTAGCCTTATACGGTGGCACACACCCCAGCTACCTGCGGTGGAGCAGGCTTTAGGGATTACGGTGTGGGGTATAATTTAGGGAGAGAGGAAGGGCCCGGACTGGACCGGCCCGAGTAGTGATGGTAGCCCGACCCGTACTGACCCGGAGATTATAAAAAATTCAAAAAAATGTCCTAAATGAATTATTTTCCGCACCGGATAACCTCAATTTTTGTAGCTCTTGTACTCTCCTAATAGAACTTGAAATTTGCAATCAACATCCAAAATTTCAATAATAGCGTACATTGGTGGGTCGGGTCGGTCTAGATAAACGAGCATATTTAAGTATATCAAAAGGGAGACGGATAAAACCAAGTTTGGAAGAATGTCATAAAAAACAAACGTAGCTAAGACAATAAGATAAATTGAACAACATATGTCAGGAAATGAAAGACAAAAAGACGGAGGCTGCAAGTCCAGGAAACATGAAAATGCTAATATCGCAGCTGACGACCACCATCTCGCCGGCGGTAGGCTCTGTATCGTGCAATCCTGGCTGCGAACTGCTCGTCCCACCCATTGATTGTTGGATGGTGGTGCTGTGTCCACGTAGAGTACATGGGAGGTAAAGGGGATCCAGGAAATAACCAAATCTGCGTAAAACGTATGAAAAAATAGAAATGAGAAGGGAAAAAACTCAATGTGAAGAAGGAAATGCATATGACATTCGAAACATACCGGTACGAAGTGGTTGTTGTTTCCGACTAAAGCTATCCCATCGAACTCATCGTACGACGATACGGACGGGCCTCCAGTGGCGTAAAGAGGGAGGCACAACATCGGCATCATCTGTGACAGTGTCACCAACGAACGTTGGTGCAGCGTGGCAAACACTTCGCCCATTATCGGAATCTCCATCCAATACGTAGCATTATGACACGCACCAAAGTAATTGACCCTCATGAGGAGCTCATCCAAGGCAGGGTAGTAATGGTAGCGATCTGCATGCAACTGTAACTCAATGGCCAAAACCCGTCGAACCTGTGGCCATGCATCTTCACCCAAGTTCAGAAGACAAGCGAACGATCTATAACCACAATGACCATCACCTGCAACGTTCGTTACGACTCGAATGAAAGTAATCATGAAGTCGTCGATGTTGCCTGTTCCCCAATCGAAACGTAGGTGAGGGAGATTCTGAGGCGGAAGTGTATGAGGTGGTGCAGATGGGATGTCCCCTCTAGACTGCCGTTGATCGTCCACGGCCCCGTCCCCGGCAAGGACTGCGACCACGACCTCTTTCTCGTCCTCTTCATCGTCCAGTAGGAGAGTTGTCGCCGTGAAGTGCATTGGACTCAGTGCCCTCTTTATTTTGTACAACTGTTTCAGCGTCCGTAGATGAAGATCGACCCCGCCCTTGACTTTGTCCCCTCACAGATCCGTTGTTGCCATCTCTAGCAGCTCTACGCTCGGCCCGAGCACGCTACCGTTCCCATGGCAGAGGGTTCGTTCGACAGGGGTTGTGAGTCCTCGGCCTCCCGGTTGGTCTACGGTCCTTGGGGTCAGGTGGAGTCAATGGTGGGTGGGAGGGACGATCGCCATCATTGAATGCTGAGGCGATCCTCCAATGAGTATCGTCGTCCATGGCTCCACTCTGGAACAACGTGATTAAGCGTGAGATGTCTACATCAGCTCTCGTGAGCGGCATGTTATCATCTACATGGTCAACATAGGGACAATCATAATCCAATTGCTTCCAAAATATGTGAATCTGGGACGGCTTTATCGGTATCTGCGTGTCCGGAGCAGCTTGCATTTCATGTGTGCAGGGCAGACCGAAGACGGTCCTCCAGTAACTATCTCGGCATGGCTGCAATGGCGGATCTGTTTCCATCTTTGTGTATATTTCGAATAACAGGTTGAAACATTCCTTCGACACAATATGTCGAACCCGATCGAATAACCAGAGGCCGTGTGAGTCTGTCGGCCAGGTGTTGTAAGCACGCCCCATCGTGTTCTTCACTTCAGCAATTTGGTCCTCCATCATTAGATCGATTGCTTTGATGACGTGAGTGAACTCACCGATCGCATAGTGGAGATGCTCTTTAGCCCTGCATGGGCGGACTCCGCCCTATAGAGAAAGACATGGTCGTGCGTGCTGACATGTGAATAATTGATGGCGCAAATGGAATGAGGATAGAGAAGAATGACATAACTGTTCGTCGTTTTCGTACCAAAATGCTCTATAGTATCTGTCCATGCGCGAACAATGTTCTGCGAGTAATCGCGCAACCACGTCGCCTCCAAATACGGCATCAACCCCTCAATGTGGCCCCACTCTGCATTCATACCCCTCCTTCGGGCGTCGAACGTGTCAGCGGATCTGGAATCAAAGAGGCCATAACACGTGCTCTTAAAACGACCCGTGACGTCAAGATTCTTCGACTTTTTGAAAGCTGCTTCTTCGCATTTGCGGAGGATGTGTACTTTGCACAACATATGTCTCACATTTGGAAACACCTATCGTAGTGCTGCGATGAGTCCCAGCTCCTGATCGGTGACAAATACATTAGGCTGAGTGCCCCGCAAAAGGTACTGGAGTTGTTATAACGCCCAAATGTACGTATCCGTGTTCTCGTGCGACATGAAGCTGATGGCAATGACGAAGTTCTTCCCTGTGCAAGTGAAGCCAATGAACTCACACAATGGGATCCCGTACCTGCACGATCACATATGTTAGTTGTTGCCCCTCCCTTTTTTTAAGAAAAGGATTTGTTACAAATAGAAACATACGCATTCGTTCTGTATGTGCTGTCGACGACGACGACGTATGGGAAGATGTGCAGCAGGTGGCGAGATTGTGAATGAGCGAAGAAAAGATCTTGAAGCTTGTTCGCATCATCAAGGGCTCTCCTTGTAGCGTAGAAGTACTTTCTCTCTCGCAATATGTGGAGAGCTTCTTGAGTGACTGTTCGGTCTCCTCTAGCTTCAGCTTTGAATTTTGCCCTAGCATTGTACACTTGTCACCGTGATGTTACGAACAACTGCTTATGTTTTGTAGCTGTCTTCTGTAATATTGCTAAGATCGGCTTTGGTGGTGTACCAGCTACGGTGAGGACTAATGTAGTCTCCAACTGTTCTTTATCCATTCAACCGAAGTATGGGTGTCCGTCCAACGTAGCTGAAAGGTCATGGTTGTGCCTTCCGTGAACTACGTCTAACCCCCACTCGCCCCACCTGAAATCTACCCCCGACAAGGCAAAAGGACATTGTTCTAGCTTTGAAATGCCCCTACGATTGGTACGACCGGGCACATCACTGACAACTCTTGGTCTCTTGTGTGGAATGTACTCACCGTACTTCTCACACGCGAGCAACACACTGCCACGTCTTGTACAAGTGCTTGCCCATGACCGCTTTATAGTGAGAACCATATGTAGCGATAGGGCAACGCGACGACAATGATGTATCAAGTCGTCGCAATTTGACCACGTTTGCATTGTGGTGAACTATACTTTGTAGTCGTGGAATACCCGATGACTAGTATCCATTTCATTACACGGATCCGACATCGGGTCCGCTTGCTCTTCTAATGGATGCTGTGTGGCAGTAAATACATTTATTCAGATATATATATCCTACCTTATATCTAAATACACTCTTTTTAATTAACATTATATATATATCTACGTCAAAATATCCTATGGAAATAGATTACGCCTCTACCATGTAATATCTATATTCACTATATTTAGATCAAAATCCTATATGGAAATAGATTACGACAGTAATTAAAAGTGATAACTCCACTCCCTTGATGAAAATCGGAATAAGTTTCAAAGGCCTTGACAGTCTGTTTGTGTCAAAGGTCTTGAAGCTTTAACAGTATTGATGAAACACAAAACCTGTTCTATATGATATTTTGTTCGAATATTATTTTATGTTATTATATGATTCCATTATATTATTATATATACACTAACCTTTCAGGAAGTATTTTCGAATATTATTTCCTTCCTTATGTTGTAAATTGAGAAGATTCATATCGGAAGATCATGGCCTCCGAAAGTTTCCAAAGATAGAAGATCCAGCTCAAGCCATGATCCTCTCTAGCCGTTGATAAAGATCCTTAGGCGCCGATTTGTTTCAATAAAAAGAAAAGGAAGAAGAAGACAGCTACACACATGTTGAACACAAGCTTTCATACACTCAAGCCTTCAAGCGAGATCTGTCTTCTTCGTGTGCTCTCTGCTAGTCCTTAAGAGTCTGTTATTTCATTTCAAAGTATTTGAGAGTTACACTGTGAGCTTATAGGATATATTTCGAGAGAGTGTTATACTCAAGAGTTTGTAACTCGGGAAGTAGACACTAGGCGATTGATTCACTAAGTGTAAGAGGATTGTACTAGATAGCATAGAGAGGTGGGGCTCTTCTAGATTGGTCTAGGACTTCAAGGGAACGTGAGTTGACTAGATTGCAATTGTATATGAGAGAGGCTTCTCGGTGAGCTACTAGGATCCTAAGTCTTGTGAATCAATAAAAGCCGGTTGAATCCTAGGGTTGTGGAAGAACCCTAGGCGGGGACGTAGGCCAAGTTCGTGCCGAACCTCGTAAACAACTCATCGAGTCCTTTACTTATTTCTTTACCTTATTTCCGCACTTGGTTCGATTGTTTAACTTTGTGATTCAGGTTTTCAGAGAAAAGACTAAGTCTAATCTCAAAGGATTTTGCACGAGCTTCAAAAGTCTTGAGAATCTGCGAAAAACCGGCATACTCTATTCAACCCCCCCTTCTAGAGTATCTCTATATTACTTTGTTTTACATTATCGAACCTTCAATTGGTATCAGAGCTTTACTCACTGCTTTTGATCTAACAATCTTGTGAGTTTTCGATCATGTCTGGTAAAGCAAGTGGAGGATTTGCACAGGGAAGGTCTACCAGCAGACCACCACTCTTTGTAGGAAACAACTTTGTCCACTGGAGATCATTGATGAAGATGTTCATCATAGACCAAGATCTGGAACTTTGGAACATTATAGAGAATGGGCTAAAGATTCCAGAGAAAGACGGACCAAATGGAACCAAAGTCGCAAAGAAGGAGTCTGAATACATCCAAGCGGATCTTGAACTCGTCTCCAAAAACTACTGGGCTATTAACTTACTTTATTGTGGTCTTAGCACTGATGAGTTTAAATGTATTTCATCTTGTCGGTCAGCTAAAGAGATTTGGGACAAGCTGGTCGTCACCTATGAGGGAACCAGCCAAGTGAAGGACACCAAGATCAGCATCTTCCTTCGAAAGTATGAACTTTTCAAGATGAAGCCTGATGAGTCTATCAAGGTCATGTTCACACGATTCACAGAAATCACCAACAATCTTGACTCTCTCGGCAAGAGCTTTACAAACGTTGAGAAAGTAAGGAAGATATTGAGGTGTCTCCCAAAAGAAAAGTGGGGTCCTAAAGTAACAGCTATAGAGGAAGCCCAAGACCTCACTACTCTGCCTCTTGACGACCTGCTTGGGAAACTGATCACGCATGAGATGATCCTTAATGAAGACGATGGAGAACTTCCAGCAAGCACTAAGAATTTGGCGCTCAAATCTAAGAAGGATGACAACAAAGATGAATCTGATTCCGAAGATGAGGATGACGATGAGGATGATCCTTTTGCTCTTATCACAAGAGGCCTTGCTCGAATCCTCAAAATGAAGAAACAATTCAACAACAAGGATGGATCAGGGTCTTCAAAATTCCGAGGTAAGTCTCAATACAACAAAAATGATAAGAAGACTAAACCGTTGTCTTGTTTTGAATGTGGTGAAACAGATCATCTTGTGAAAGACTGCCCTCAAAAGACGAAGAGCCAGTCCAAGAAGGGTGATAGATGGAAAAAGAAAGCCATGGTGGCAACTTGGAGCGATTCTGACTCCGACTCCGACGATGAGAAGGCCAATGTCTGTCTTATGGCATCAGGAGATGAATCTCACGATGAGAAGCTTGAGGTAACCGTAAGAGAACTTATAGCAAGTCCAAAAGAGGTATTATCGGAATTCCTTTCTAATATGATTGCCAATGAAGAGAAACTTATTGCCCAAACTAACACTCTTATTAAGAGAACTGTGGACCAGGAAAGAACTATTGAGGATCTGTCTATGAGGGTCAAAAGTCTTGAAGCTTCTTATTCAGGTCTTGACATTAAAGTCAAGACTCTTGACTCAGAGAAATCTGAACTCAAGCAAGATCTCTCGTCTCTGAGAAGTGAACATCATGACTTAGAGAACGAGAAGATCTCCCTGAATAATAAGATTCAAGACCAACAGACAGCCCTCATAAGTTTTACCGAATCCAAAGGCACTCTTGATAGGATGTTGGGTGAGCAACAAAGTTCTCTAAACAAAAGTGGTATTGGTTATAATCCAAGGTTTTTAAAGAAGCAGCACATTACCACCTTTGTAAAGGCAAAAGGAAGCAGAACCTCTCCTATATGTCACCATTGTGCTCGAAAGGGACATGTAAAAGAGACCTGCCCCTATAGAAGAAAGGATCCATATATCATTCGCAATACATTCCCTGTTCATTTGAGAAAAGAACGGATAACACAAGTTTGGGTCCCAAAAGGCACTATTTTACCAAATATGGTTTATCCCAATAATGGATCCAAATTTGCTTATTGGTCTAGCCACAAAGGTTGATGTTTGTTTTGCAAGAGATCACCAAGGTGAAGGAGCAAAAATGGATTATTGATAGTGGATGCTCGAGGCATATGAGTGGGAAGAGTTCTCTCTTTCATGATCTAAAGGAGCAATCCACAGGAACAATCACTCTTGGTGACAAAGGAAAGTGTGACATCGTTGGTATTGGTAGCGTTGGGAGTGATTCCAACCATAGTATTAAAAATGTCTATCTTGTGAATGGTTTAAAGTATAATTTGCTTAGTGTTTCTCAATTATGTGATAGTGGCAATAATGTCAGATTTAACAAGAAAAGATGTCTAGTGTGCAGAGAAGATACAGGTGAAGTTATACTAACTGCATATCGTTACAACAATATAAACGCTGTGAATGCTGATCAAGTGGCACAAGGAAGCTTAACCTGTCTAAAAGCTTTGACGGACGATCCAAAGCTCTTGCATAGGAGACTCGGTCATGTGAGTCCACATACACTACAGAAGCTTGTGTCCAAAGGGCTTGTAAGAGGACTACCTGAGATGGACTTCAAAGGTATTGATATGTGCAATGCATGCACACGAGGTAAACAAACACGTAGCTCTTTCAAACCCAAAAAGGTTGTAAGTTCTTCTAGACCCCTTGAACTTTTACATATGGATTTATGTGGTCCTATGCGAGTCAAATCTCCCAATGGTAAAAAGTACATGCTTGTTGTTGTTGATGATTTTTCTAGATATACTTGGGTTGCATTTTTAAAATAAAAATCAGAGGCCTTATTTGAGTTTTCAAAACTTTGTAAGGAGTTGCAAACTTTAAGAAACGAGCCCATAGTGTCAATTCGAAGTGATCATGGTAGGGAGTTTGATCAACTTCAGTTTGATTTGTTTTGTGCTAAATATGGCATCTCCCATAACTTTTCTGCTCCTAGGACACCTCAACAAAATGGGGTTGTGGAACGAAAGAACCGCACCCTAGAGGATATGGCCAGGACTATGCTTTTAGAAAATGCATTACCTAAAACCTATTGGGCTGAAGCTGTTAACATAGCTAACTATATTTTGAATCGCTGTCTTATTCGTTCCATCTTAAAGAAAACTCCTTATGAACTTTTCAAAGGACACAAACCACTTATATCTTATTTTAAACCCTTTGGCTGTACTTGCTTTGTTCATAACAATGGAAAAGATAACCTTGGGAAATTTGATGCGCGTAGTGATGAAGGTATATTTCTTGGCTACTCCACAAGTAGCAAAGCTTATAGAATCTTCAATAAAAGGACCCAGTTAGTTGAAGAAAGTATACATGTTATATTTGATGAATGCAATGACGGTTCTTTGAGTGAAAGTGTTGCAGATATAGATCTTAACATCCATGCGGAGAACGAGGAAGGTGATGATGCTGCTACCAAGAACACAGAGAAGAGGAACATGTAGGAACAGATTCTCAACACTGAAGAATTGGCCCAAGGTGTTGAAGATTCGTCCAAAGCCCTTGGTGTCCAATCCAACAGTGTTGAAATGTCAGAAACTGCTGAAACTGAACCTAACAGGACTATGGAGTCAGATGTACCACAAATCAATCCTGCTGGTGTGACGAATCAAGGAGCTGAGACTAGCAAAAGAAAATTAAAATACTCCTCATCACACTCATTAAAGGATATCATTTCTGACACTACTTCTAGTGTTCAAACTCGTACTAAACTTAAAGATCTTTGTGCTTTTCACCCGTTTGTCTCTCTTATAGAACCCAAGAAGGTAGATGAGGCCCTTCAAGAGCCAGATTGGATCATTGCTATGCAAAGTGAGCTTAACGAATTTGAAAGGAACAAAGTCTGGACCTTGAAGCCTAGGCCAAATCATCAATCAGTCATTGGCACACTATGGGTATTTCGAAACAAGCTAGATGAGAATGGTAAGATCGTGAGGAACAAGGCAAGGCTTGTTGCTCAAGGCTATAATCAAGAGGAAGGTATTGACTACGAGGAGACCTTTGCTCCCGTAGCCAGGCTTGAAGCCATTCGTATATTATTAGCATTTGCATCTTTTATGAGCATAAAGCTATATCAAATGGATGTCAAGTGTGCTTTTCTCAATGGTTTCTTAGAAGAAGAAGTTTATGTGGCTCAACCCCCAGGTTTTGAAAGTTTGGAATTTTCTAATCATGTTTATAAACTTGACAAAGAATTTTATGGTTTGAAACAAGCCCCAAGAGCTTGGTATGAGCGCTTGTCAAAATATCTTTTAGAAAATGATTTTAAAAGGGGGTTGATCGACAAGACTCTTTTTATCAAGACCAAAGGAAAGGACATTTTGGTTATTCAAATTTATGTTGATGATATATTATTTGGTGCTACTAACACATCTTTGTGCAAGGAATTTTCTGACATCATGTGCAGCGAATTTGAGATGAGCTTGATGGGTGAACTCAACTTCTTTTTGGGATTACAAGTTCATCAATCCAAGAAAGGGATCTTTGTCAACCAAAGCAAGTACACTAAGGATCTCTTGAAGAAGTTCAAGATGGATCAATCCAAAGCAGCCAAGACTCCCATGAGCTCAACATTATCCCTAGATCAAGACAAGACTGGGAAGAGTGTCAATCAAAAGGAGTATCGGGGAATGATTGGATCTTTACTATATCTTACAGCTAGTAGACCTGACATCATGTTTAGTGTTTGCATGTGTGCTAGGTTTCAAGCTGATCCTAAAGAATCTCACCTCGTGGCTGTGAAGAGGATCTTTCGATATCTCAATGGCACTAAGGAGCTTGGACTATGGTACCCAAAGCAAAAGGATTTCACATTAATCGGGTATTCTGATGCAGATTTTGCAGGCTATAAGGTGGATAGGAAGAGCACATCAGGATGTTGCCAATTCTTAGGAGCATCTTTGATCAGTTGGCATTCTAAGAAACAAAACTCAGTTGCCCTATCCACTGCAGAAGCCGAATACATAGCAGCTGGAGCATGCTGCTCCCAAATCCTTTGGATAGCTCAACAAATGCGAGATATTGGCATCAACCTCAAAGGCATTCCCATTAAGTGTGACAATACAAGTGCCATCTCCATTACAAAGAATCCTGTTCAGCATTCAAGGACCAAACATATTGATGTAAGGCATCATTTCATTAGAGACCACGTCGAAAAAAGGTGATGTGTCCATTTCCTTTATTTCAACTGATTATCAATGGGCTGACATTTTTACTAAGCCTTTGGCAGAGGACAGGTTCACCTTCATTAGACGAGAGATCAGGATGCTTAACAAGGATGCACTTTCGTAGGGGGAGCTTTCCCTTTACGAAAGATAAATTCTACTCAGTGTCAAGACCCTTGAGTTTTATGTCAAGGTTTGTGAACTGAATGATAGAAAATAGATATCGGATCGTATATATTTGGTTAATATCTTTTTAGATATTTGATCAAGTATTATTTTCATCGGATTTCAAAATAATTTATTTATGTCACATACTTTATCCGTAGAGATATTTTTGGAACAAAATATTTTCGGTTATTTCCCTCCTATTCTAAAATGGTTAAGAGAAGATTTGATTTTGGAATTGAAATATTTTTCAAATTGGCAATGTTATCATTACTTACATTGGAACCCTAAACCCCGTCCCATCACTCAAATCTCTCCTATTTAAAACACAAACCCCTCTCGATTACCTCATAACCTCAGAACTACCCAAAACTCTTCCAATTCTCCCTCTCCAATCTCTCAAACTATCCTGAAACCCTAGCCGAATACCTCCATGGCTCCCAAATCAAAGAAAGCTTCCACACCCAAAAGACTTGGCGCCACCCCCAAGGGACGCCAGGTCACTGCTACTTCTCCTACACCTGAACCCACTCCTCAAGCCATCGTCCCTGCTGTTGTCCAGAGCACCATCGCTGAGAGCACGACTACAGTAACCAAGGACTCTAAAAAACGCTCTGCTAAGAAACCTCTCAGTGCGAAGCAGAAAGGGAAAAAGAAGGTCATCGCCGAGGAGGTGGATGAGGAAGAAGAAGAGGAGGATCTTGATGCTATTCTGGAAAGGGATGCAGCCAAGGAAGCCGAAGAAGAAGCTTTAAGGAAGAAAAAGGCCAAGGAGGAGGCCGAGCTTGCAAGGAAGTTGGTCGAGGAGGAAGCTGAGAGAATCCGGAAGGAAGCCGAGGCGGAGGCTCTCAAGGAGGTTCCTTCTGAAGAGGAGCCTGAGGAAGAGGACGAGGAGCAAGACGAATCCGGAGAGGACGAGGATACCGATGGAGACAACGTTGAAAGGTCCGGTGAGGACTCGGGGTCAAAGGAAGAAGAGGAAGAGGAGCCCGAGCATGCTCCCTCTCCTTCTCCTCCTCCTCCTCCCCCGTCTCCAAAGAAGCGGAAAGCCTCTACAGCCAAGCCTCCTTCTCCCAAGCGCGCCAGGAAGGGCACCCTCAAAAGCCTTGAGGCGCCTGCCAAGAGGTCTGCTCCAACACAGGCTAGAAGGAAGAACGCTGATCCTCCAGCTCTCATTCAGGTAAATCAATCCCTCCCCTCTTCATGGTTTGAAAATGCTGAAATGGCTGGTAAGTGGGTAGATGAGTTTCGAACTCGTTGGATCTGCTGTTCTATTTTTTAGATATTGCGTTCTTTGAAGCTTTGAATTTACCGTGCATTGCTATTCTTAAAAAATCCCCAGCCTGGACCCTTCTCAATCTTGAAACCGTCTATTTTCCCCAACTCACCCGCCTGTTCTATATAAATCTCAAAGCCAAACACACTGAGGATGGTTGGTTCTTTGAATCTGTCGTCAAGGGAGTTAGAATCTCTTTCAACTCCTTTGACTTCGCTGATTTCCTTGGCCTTCCTAGCCCTTGTCCACCCTCTCAAGAAAACCCCTCTAAAGAAGACTGCATTACCCTTGCCCGATCCAAATATCTTCTACCCGAGGCATCTACCAATACCTCAAAGCAGCTAACCCACTCATCCCTTACCCTAGAGGCAAAGATCATATTTAACATCATTGTGCGTTGCCTCTTACCCCGTCTAAACTCCGGCTCTCTCTTGACCGACAATGCCATGATCCTACTTTACCGAATCCTCAATGTCCTTGATCTTGATCTGGCCAACACCATTTTAGGATCCATGGCTCACACTAGAAAAGCCAGGAAAGGAACTCCCCTCCCCTTCGCTACCCTTTTGACCCAAATCTTCAAAGCTTCTGGAATCGATTTTAAAAATGAAGAACAGCAGCGTCATATGGGTAAGTTCGACTCCAAGAGCCTTGAAAAGATTGGCATCACTCGGTCCCCCCAAGGGACTTGGAGTCTTGCCTCTCCTTCAAAAGCTCTTCCCACTGCCTCAGCCGTTGATGAACGCATGGATAACCTGGAGTTGGGCTTGGAGGAAGTTCGCCTGGATATCAAGGAGCTGCACAAGGAGTTTATGACGGAGATGAGCGGGGTAACCAAGCTGTTGCAAGGTCTGTGGTCGCGGCTCACTGATGATGTTCCGGACGATGAAGCTTAACCCTATCCTACCCTACCCTAACCCCAAATCTGAAACATTGCTGGTTTTTGGAAACTGTTTCAAAACTTTTGGTGACTGTTTTACCTCCTCCCTTTGTTGAAAGACAAAAAGGGGGAGATGATCTGTGGTGGTGTTAGACTTTTCTGTGGTGGTGTTAGACTTTTTAAAACTGTTGCGATTTAAAGGTCTTGGAAGACCTTGGTTTTATTTTCAGTTAGATGGTCTTCTTGCTTTAAAATTTTGATCCAACATTTGTCTAACCCATGCAGGTACTTAGTCCGATTTTACTTATATTATATATGCTTCACTAAGTTGCAGGGATGCACAGGTTTTGTCTTTCATCAAGGGGGAGATTGATAAATCCACTCCCTTGATGAAAATCAGAATAAGTTTCAAAGGCCTTGACAGTCTGTTTGTGTCAAAGGTCTTGAAGCTTTAACAGTATTGATGAAACACAAAACCTGTTATATATGATATTATGTTTGAATATTATTTTATGTTATTATATGCTTCCATTATATTATTATATATACACTAACCTTTCAGGAAGTATTTTCGAATATTATTTCCTTCCTTATGTTGTAAATTGAGAAGATTCAAATCGGAAGATCATGGCCTCCGAAAGTTTCCAAAGATAGAAGATCCAGCTCAAGCCATGATCCTCTCTAGCCGTTGGTGAAGATCCTTAGGCGCCGATTTGTTTCAATAAAAAGAAAAGGAAGAAGAAGACAGCTACACACCTGTTGAACACAAGCTTTCATACACTCAAGCCTTCAAGCGAGATCTGTCTTCTTCGTGTGCTCTCTGCTAGTCCTTAAGAGTCTGTTATTTCATTTCAAAGCATTTGAGAGTTACACTGTGAGCTTATAGGATATATTTCGAGAGAGTGTTATACTCAAGAGTTTGTAACTCGGGAAGTAGACACTAGGCGATTGATTCACTAAGTGTAAGAGGATTGTACTAGATAGCATAGAGAGGTGGGGCTCTTCTAGATTGGTCTAGGACTCCAAGGGAACGTGAGTTGACTAGATTGCAATTGTATAGGAGAGAGGCTTCTCGGTGAGCTACTAGGATCCTAAGTCTTGTGAATCAATAAAAGCCGGTTGAATCCTAGGGTTGTGGAAGAACCCTAGGCGGGGACGTAGGCCAAGTTCGTGCCGAACCTCGTAAACAACTCATCGAGTCCTTTACTTATTGCTTTACCTTATTTCCGCACTTGGTTCGACTGTTTAACTTTTTGATTCAGGTTTTCAGAGAAAAGACTAAGTCTAATCTCAAAGGATTTTGCACGAGCTTCAAAAGTCTTGAGAATCTGCGAAAAACCGGCATACTCTATTCAACCCCCCCTTGTAGAGTATCTCTATATTACTTTGTTTTACATTATCGAACCTTCAAAAAGTAATATCTATATTCACTATATACGTTAACAAATGCTATGGAAATAGATTACGACTGTAATTAAAAGTATGTACCGGTTCAGGTGTACGCGGACTTCGTTCTGACATTGTAGCAACGGTTGGTGGTGATGCGTTGACAATCGTAGCTACTTTTGGATAGGGATGACCCGTGCGATGTTCGTTCTTATAGAGATGGGTTTCCACCATCACACATGATGGTGAAATAATATGATCGTTGGGTCCGCGTCATACGCTCCTCCGGCCGCTTTCCAATGCGGTGGTCTACACCGTCACTCAAAACGGTGTACACCGTGACCCTCTACGGTGTCTACCGTTTAGGGAGACGGTGTATACCGTGACCCTCTATGGTGTCTACCGTTTAGGGCGATGGTGTATACCGTGACCCTCTACGGTGGCTATCGTTGAGGGCGACGGTGAGTACCGTTGAGGGCGACTGTAGTAGACCCTATATATGAGCCCAATGCCCTCCTCCACATTCTCCAAGTGCGTGTCCAAAAACTTTAACGGCGATAACACGAGCAACTTATCGAGGCCACACGGTTGGGGAAGCTGGTTCAATACTGCTGTGTGGCCTTTGACAAGTTGCTTGAGTAATAGCTGTTATGCCCACAAAGAAAAAAATACGTGTCGTGTCACCAACAGCCCTCTCCGAATAATTTTAACGGCGATAACACGAGCAACATGTCGTGGCTACACGATTGGGGCAGCTGGTTCTATACTGTCGTGTGGCCGTAGACATGTTGCTTGCGTTATAGCTGTTACGCCCACAAAGGAAAATATGTGTCGTATCACCAACAGACTTCTCCGAAAACTGTTAACGGCGATAACACGAGCAACATGTTGAGACTAACACGGTTGGGGCAGCTAGTTCAATACTACCGTGTGGTCTTTGACATGTTGCTTGAGTTATAGTTGTTATGCCCAGAACAAAAAAATCGGTTCCTTTCAAACATTATTTTTTTCCCAGCTGGTTGATGTCTTTTGCACCTTGTCAACGCCCGTAGGATTTTCAACAAATAACTCAATCCTCTGGGCGTTGACAAGTTGCACGAGACATCCATCATCTATTTGAGTAACTGTAACAAAATTCCAAAAGAAAGGGGCAGCCCCACCTTTCTTTTGGGCTGAGGAAAGGCCACCGTAGCCTGTTGTGGTGCACACCGTTAGACCACACGGTGCACACCGTTAGACCACACAGTGCACACCGCAGGATCATACGGTACATACCGAGTCCACACAGTCATCGACGCTAGTCCAGGCGGTGGCCACTGCTAGACCATACGGTAGCAGTGTAGTCTCATGGGGTTTGTTCAGGACCCTTATTTAAGAGAGTCTGACCATGCTGTAGACGTGTGGAGTAATCAAAAAATGTTGATAACTAAAGTCTTCCATCGATCTGCAGGTGATTTTGATTACACGGTCACTTGGCGTTACCGTGACGAGCTATATTTTGTGTTTGATTGTAATCGCCAGCATCGATGTTTCCTGGAGGACAGTGTATGCATTATTTGTCGTTTTGACTATGAAGACGACACTCGCCCGTCTTATCCGGTGGATTTTGGTTATGAGGAATGTTATGCTGGCTTGGGAGGCTCCTACTCATATTACTTGGAAATTGAGACGGTTGTCATTCTGCGCGTGTTGACGTATGTGGAGGAAGATCTGATAAATACATGCGCAATCGACATTAGTAAGTTTGTATGCAAACTGCTACGAATGTTCAATCGACATGCGAGAAGATTTTCGTTCAACGAGATCAAGGTTTTCTTATCGCCGAAGGAGACGTCGACGTCAGTTGGTAGTTGTTAGATTTTTATTTTGAAGTATGTAATCTGAAAATTTTCGTAATTTGTCGAATGACACTTTTGTAATCCGGGTAACTTTTATGAATGAGTTTGCGTTCGGACAATTTTCAGGAAACCTTTTACCCCACGGTACCATTCATTTTCATTTATATTATAGAACTGCAAATACTACAACAAAATACTTACATCCCCCAAAAAGACAACTACCCATTTCAAAACAACGAAATCAACTCCCGACATCATGCAAGTCTACAAAATACCCACAACTACCAACGGACTCAGCTCCAATGCTCCGAAAGATCCTGATCTCCATTCTGTTGAATGCATACTTGGTCACAGTCTGGTTCGCCAACCGCACTGCTTTGTCTACGGCGTACTTCGCTATGTGCATCATGCAACTCAGACGAATGTTGGGGAAGAAACCGCCTATCAGACCAGTGAGTTCCCGAGCGGTCTTCTCGTAGTAGAACTCAGGGACACCTGTGATCACAGTCTCGTCATGCACGCGGTGCAGGTCAACATGCTCCGACCTCGTCCTTTCATCCTCGTCATAACATGACACCTGAAACAGACAAAAGGGGTATTCTTTCCAGCGTTTATGTTGACAATTACACAAATGGTGTTCCCTAGGCCGAGTGAACTTTTCGACCACCATTTTGAACCGTTTTCCCCTTTTTGTTTCTCCGTCAAATATTTCTGTTATCGGCATGTTTGTCGTTTTGCACCGTCGCCGGAGGGGGGAGGGTCCCCTTATATCCATCTCACCGTCAGTGGAAACGGTGGGCTTCCCTCGTTTTCACCACCGTCAGCCACAACGGTGATGTGGAAGTCCTCTCAGGGAAGGCCACCGTAACCCTAAACGGTGACTCCTCCTAGGGTTAGCTCATACCCTTAGGGTTTCGCCACCGTCACTCATGACGGTGGTTCAAGGGTTAGGGTTACGGTGCACCGTAACCCTAAATGGTGACTCCTCCTAGGGTTAGCTCATACCCTTAGGGTTTCGCCACTGTCGCTCATGACGGTGGTTCAATGGTTAGGGTTACGCACCAGGTGTAGGGTTAGGGTGCACCGTAACCCTAAACGGTGGCCACCTTACCCCTAAACGGTGGCCCCTACTAGGGTTAGCTCGTACCCTAAGGGTTTTAGGGTTTTTCTAGTAAAGGACAAGACGACATATTGAGGGTTTGAAGTGGGTCTATTTTGGCGGAAATTGCTCATTACACAGCTAAATATTATAAAGTTCATCAATACAGTCCTCCATTAATAACAATAAAACAGTACAACGTTTTCGACAATCAATACACATCCACAACTATTCGAACGTATCGTCATCTAGTCTAGTCTAGGTCCTACGGAACAACTACCAACAGACTCCTCCACAATATCCTTCAATATCTGAATCTCTAAATAATTCCACGCGTACTTCTTCAATCTTCTGTTCGCATGACGCACTACTTCATTCACCGCGACTTTCGCTATCCATAATGCGCAAGCTAACCGGACATCGTAAAAAGCATCACTGATCAGGTCCTTGATTTTCTCAACAGCATCTCGATAGTACGCCTCCGAATCAGTAGTGTACTTTGACTCTCCCTCCAAGCAATCCAGGTCAACTGGCTCTGATATCGAGTAATTGTCCCCATCAAAACAGACGACATGAAAAAGGCAGCATGGAAATTCCATCCACTTGCGATGCTTGCAGTTGCAGAAATAATCCTCGACTGGGCGAGTATATTTGTCAACGGTTATTTCGAACCGCTTACCCTTCCTTGTCTCCCCTGTAAGTCGTACTGTTTTAACCGACATTTTATTGTGAATAAGTGGAAGAGAACGGGACTTCAACTTATAGGGATAGCTACCGTCTAAAGCAACGGTGCTCTGTACCCTATATCCATACGGTGACCACCATAGGCACATACGGTGCTTTGTACCATAAATCCACGGGGTGAGAACCGTAGTCACATACGGTGGTCACCATATGCACATACGGTATATAAACCGTATGGATTTGCGGTGAAAACCGTATAAGTCTGCGGTGAATATCTACACCGCTACAAAAGGGGAAGGGAGGTAGGGGAAGCCGCAATCCACATTTGAAGATGTCAGACGATAGTAGAGACAACTCCAGCAACGATGAAATACGTCGTGGGACACTTGAAGAATTTGAGGGAGTGTTGTACATTGGGAGCCCACGTTCCAAGACGGTCGAGTCGATGATAAACACGCTACGCGAGGAGAATCGTTCGTTGCTCGTTGAAAACCAGCAACATCGGTGGCGTATCGATATATTGGAGAGGTGTGTCGCAGCGCTGGAAGAGGTGAATAAGAAATTAAACGTTCAGTTGCCAAAGTCAAGCTAATTGTTATGACCTTCTTTCTTGTTTAAGTAGGATTCCTATCACGTACGTTTAGACAATGTTGAATGCAAGTTAATTATCATATATTTGGTTCGTGTCTTTCTGAATTCATTTTAACTACGTTTTTGAAAAATATTTATATATATAAATGGACAACGAAAAGCAGTCATCAAACAACGAAAAGGCCGAATTGGGAGGCTCCAATGTCCATACAACCAACATAACCAACATAAAACGAAGTAAAACGGTCCAAAAATGTATCACTAGGGACGATCTAACCAATAATGGTCGTAGATGCGTCGAATGTGATGCTCCGTGAGAGGTACGCCCTGTGCCAGTAGCCGGTTGATCTCCTCACTGGTCGCGCGGTAGCGAATCTCCTCTAGTGTCGGCGTCGCGGCATCATATGGCGGTGGGGGCACTCCGACAGCATGGGGCGGTGGGGGCACTCGTGAAACCAATGCAGATAACCATCGACAATACCGTAGGGGTACTCACTGCTAGTCTGCGGGATGTCCGACATGTCATATAAGTGATGAAATCTGTTTGCCCAATGGTTGTCTTTCTGCGAGAAGGTGGCCTCCTTCTTGCCCTTCAGTGACTTCGGTCTGTGTACACTCGTGGGTCTAATCGGGCTAGAGGGAATGTGCTGAATACGACCGAACTGACGCGTCACTCGGTCAGGCATGTACGGCTCGTCCTCGAACAACCAACGGATGGTGCCCCTGTACCGTGACAGACGGAGATGGTTGTCAAAGTCTAAATTCCTACCAAAGGGCATGAACTTGATCTACAAATATAAGACAGTGTTTTTCAGTTTATACATGTAAATTTAAAAGTATACAAAGAAAATGTAGACGACGTACGTATATGTACATACCTCGTCAACAGTCATCTCGTATAATCTCCAACGCAGCTCCTGCAACCGCAACACTTGGGGCCCTCCATCTCTGATCGAGGTCCACGGCGTCGCCAACTCCAAATATCGCACGCCGTAACGTGGATCCCGCGCAATTCTCCGACTCAGCGTCATGTGGCCTTTAAACACCGGAAAATACAGCCATATCCATACCTACAACGACATTGACCATCAGACGATTACTTAATATAACTGCATATGTGTACAAGTGCTATTAATCACGGTGTCGATAAAGTACCTGCATGAGCAACGTACAACCGTCCATGTCCTTGGCTAACTGTCTCGTTGCCTCGCCCAATCCCCGATATAAGCAGGAGAGGATACCTGCCGCCAGAGATAACTGCGGAATCCGGTGGGCCTGTGTGAACCGAAGAAGCACTTTCGGTCGCACTCTGCTGTTCGATTTCTCAATGAACAGCGTCGTCGACGTAAGAATCCCCATAATTGTGGCAGCAATCCACTCCTCATCATGCTGGCGGGGGACACCCTCCCGAACCCTCTGGCGCATAGGTGCTATTGCTTCCAAGAGTGCGTTAATACTCGGACCTCCGTGGCTGTCGAAAGTCTTCTGCTGCTGCGGCGTAAACCCATACATCTGTCTGACTAGAACCACTGTTCCAAAAAACGGCCTGGGCGGCCGCCTAGACCCCGCCTAGGCGCTGGGCGGCCGGTGACCTTCGAGTCAAGGAGCTTGGCGGGCCTGGCATGGCGGAGGGCTAGCTTGGCGGGTTTCTGGGCGGTTCTGGGCGGGTCTTGGCGGGTCTAGGCGGTTTTGGGCGGGTCTAGGCAGGTCTAGGCGGTCTGGGCGGTTTAGTTAAAAAAAAAAACAAATTTAAAGGTTTTAGAATTTTTTTTCAAAATATTCAAATAAAAATAAAAATTTACAAAAAAATTCACAACTTGAAAATATTTACAAAAATATTCAAAATTTGCAGGAATGTCAGAGAAACGCAGTCTCAGACCGCGTTTCATTCACAACAAGTAAAATCTGGAAGGAAAAAAAACCAAACGAAAGAAACGCGGTTTGATACTGCGTTTTATAATTAATTTTGAATATTTATTGCAATTTTTATTTTTCAATTAAAAATATAAACAAAACAAAAAAAGAAGAAGAAATGAAACGCCAAGCCGCGTTTCATTTGTCCTGAATTTGCCTCATCTTTTTCATGAACTCTTCGGTCTCCGGCACCAACTTCCAGCCAACCCACCAACTTCTAGCCATATCGTCCAAAAAAAGCTTCAAACTCTGTTCTATATAGATACATAATGCATTTAATTCTATATTTTTCTCATCTTTGGGATCTCATATGTTTTCTTCACAAAAATAAAAAAAAAAATTCAGAAATCCCAAATGTTGTTGAACAAGTTGCTCCTGCCGTGTTTTCGATTGCATCTTCCATACCCCTCCATTCACTTTCTTATGGCTAAAAAACTTCAATTGCTCTTGGCTTTTACTGCATTTGCGTATCGATTAGGTATGAATCTCCAAATCCTTTTATTTCATCCGGATCCGATCGAATTTGTGAAATCGCTGCTTTAATCGACCGAATCTCGTGCAAGAATCATGGCAGCAACAACATTCACTCTGCTAAACAAAGTGCGATTACACGGTATGGCTTGGAGACGTCGAGGGTCGGCTGGAAGTTGGTGCCCAAGGCCGAATAGTTCATGAAGAAGATGGAGCAAATTCAGGACAAATGAAACGCGGCATCCTTCTTCTTCTTTTTTTTTTTAATATTTTTAATTGAAAAATAAAAATTACAATAAACGCGGTTTGAAGCAACGTTTTATTCAAAATTAATTATAAAACGCGGTATCAAACCGCGTTTCTTTTGTTTGTTTTTTTTTTCCTTCTAGATTTCACTTGTTGTGAATGAAACGCGGTCTCAGACCGCGTCTCTCTGACATTCCTGCAAATTTTGAATATTTTTGTAAATATTTTTAAATTGTGAATTTTTATGTAAATTTTTATTTTTATTTGAATATTTTGAAAAAAAAATTCAAGGTTTTAACCCAAATGAATACATGGAAGTCTAGAAGATTAATGTTCAACCATGATTATATTTTAAAATTTAAGTTTTATTATACAACTTCTAGGTTTTTTAGACTTTGATTATGTTTTATGTTATTGATTTTGTGCCGGTTGAACAGGAAGCGTTATGGTTTATGCTTATTGGCTTTGGAAAAGGTTGAACAATTTATGGACTATGAAGATTATGAGAGCTTATTAATTTATATAGCCTTTTTTAGGTCTTTTACATGACTTAGAAGTAAAAATACATGTTAAAATAAAAAATCCGCCTAGACCCCGCCCACTCCGCCTAGACCCTTGACCCCACCTCTCCGCCAAGCACCCGCCAAGCGTTTTTTGGAACATTGACTAGAACCTTCCTCACCTCGTCCATCTCAAAAGACGAGCACTCATCCCCATCCATCGCAAAACCCATAATGAACATCACATCGTGCAATGTGATCGTAATCTCTCCCCAAGCAAAGTGGAAAGTGTTAGTCTCAGGGTGCCAGTGCTCAATAAATGCACTGATGAGACTATAGTCCATGCACTCCCACGAGAAGTCCCGCAACTGCCATAACCCACTGTCCCGAACAGCCGTGAACCACGTATCCTCCCCATCCTCCTCCACCAAGTCCTTAGCACGTACTATCATCTGACCCCGACGGTGCACACGCAACACCCTGACCAAGGCGGCTTCATCCTATCTCCAAATAGCCTCAGCAATGTACGCCCCGTAATCATGCAACATCGATAGCATCCCCGGACCTCCTCCATATGACGGGCCAGATGACCCTGAGCCGCTCGGCTCACCCCGCTGCCGAGCACTCTCTACTTGTCGTGAGCCGCTCCCCTCGAATCGCTGCTGTGTGTCTGCGTGCCCATCACCAGACTCATCCTCCCCCCTCTGCTCCTATCCAGCATCCTGCTTATGCTCATGGTCATACATGTCACGCTCGCCGACACCAACGCCCCCGCCAGCTGCGACAGTGACAATGACAGGCTGAGACTCAAGCTATACAGATGGCTGAGTAGTCTCGCACTGTGTCGGTGTCAACCCCGAGAAATCAATGTAATCGAGGTTGATATCGGGCACAAACATCGTCCTGCCAATCGTCTCTCGACCACCCTCCACAACATGGGTAGAAGTGGCCGCCCCCCAGGCCCTCTATCTCCGACGAACGGTGCAGTATCGTCGTACGATTTCAGCTGCTCGCTTTGAAATGCAGTGCCAAAATAAGACACGTACCCCGGGTGTTGGGTCGCCGACATCTCACCCGCATGAGCTGCCGATACATCCTCACCAACCTGCAACCCCACATCGTCACCCGTCTACAATACGCCCTCCCTGGGTGTCGTCATCAACTCATTCTCTAATGCCGCTAACCGAATATGGGTCGAACCCTCTGTAATCGCATCGTCCCGATGGGGACATACGTCAACTACGTCGTCAACCGCCTCCTCTAATGCCGCCAACCGAATCTGGGTCGAAGGTTATGTCATCGCATTGTCCATATGGGAACGTACGTCAGCTACGTCGGCAACTGCGTGACTAGAGCAGTAACGGCCCGGATATAAATATCCGGGATACGTTTCGAAGGTCGGATACCTTCGTTCGGATGTTGCAATTCAGGTACGGGTCGAGTTTTCAAACCTCTAATCAGTCGAAGTTTCCTGAATTTAGTTTAGACGAAAGTGAAGTGGAAATATAATTTAGATACAAAAGCCACGGCAAGGCCGGGTCAAAACCAAAACATAATTCTAAAATTGGATGGCCAGATTAGCGGGGTTAGACAGATTTCTTTGCAATCGCCGAGGGACTTTCCCACGCCATATAAACAGAGAGCAATCATACCTAAAAACAATGGGTGCGAGTGGGGTCAGACCGAGGCCCCAACACGCTCTGTCCAGCAAGCGAACATACACATACGCTAATAATAAGGATGACGCAGATGCGTAAATTAAATCACACTAGCATGATCCTAATTTGCAATATGCGAGAAATAACTGTAAAGGCGCCCAAAGAATGCCAAGTGGCATGTCCCTCTCCTACCTCTGCACCCCTTTCCGTTAGTGCAGAGACCGGCCGGTTCGATGCTATAGCATATCATATCTCATCATCATATCTCATCATCATAACATAAATTAAAATAAATAAATCATGCCCGATGGTGCTGGGCTATCATCATGCTCATATCGACTCGATAGACTCAGGGCACCCGATGGGGCTGGGCTACCCTATGACCCTAGCAAAGACTCTAGGACTATCACAGATACGGCCGTTCTGTTTCATACGCGTAAAGAAATAGAATGCTCAATCACAAGTGCAACCTAGCATGATACTACATGGCATGCTTTAATGCTTATGCAACACCTAGTATGTCATACATTCACAAGCCGGTAATCTCTTTCGAATCTGAGTAAGCCCATAAAGGAACTTACCTGAATAAGCCGAACAGCAGAGAGCAAGGCAGAGCAGAATCCAAGAAATGAATCACCGATAGCAAGCAATGTCCACATATCACAATCACCTAATAACATATAAATGCATAAGTCTATCTAATTCACACAAGGCGCCCCTAACTATCATACATCTTTTCTCATATCTTATTTCAGATTATTCCATCGCATTTCATCACAAACCATTTTCAAAACAACCTCTCAAAGAACTCAACTTAGAAAATCAAACAACTCTTTTAAAATCGCTTATCTAAATCCCGACATTAAACATTTAAACCTTAAAATCAATTTCCAAAAGTCATATTTAAGTCCTCATAACTCCTCGCATTTATAAATCAAAACCAACAATTTACTTTAAAAATTCCCGATTCACATAGTTAAATCCTCATAAAGTGCATCAATTAAATAATCCAATTAATATTATTTTAAAACAAATAAACAATATATAAAGATTAATTCCCAGAATAGTACAATTATAACCAAATTCCAAAACTATAATAATATTCAAATATTTACTCTTACTATCCATATAAGCTCAAAACAATACCCATAGTATATAACCTAAAATCAAATAATATCACTTTTTAAAACCTTTTAAATATATTAAAATTCCAGTATATATATATATCTATTTTCCCAATATCCAAAATAACAATTAATATACTATATCATATAAATATAATAACATAACACATTACTCTAATTTAATACATAACACACACACACATATATATATATATATATATATATATATATATATATATATATATATATATATATATATATATATATATATATATACTACCGAAAATAATAATTAAAACAACAACCCTATATGTATAACCAAACCAGAATAAAATCCAGCCCAATGGAAGCCCAATCAAAAGCCCAAGACCCGGAAAACAAACCCAAATCCAAGCCCAAACCCGTATACCCTACCCGGATCCCCCCCTTCCCATTTCAGAATTAATGAACCGGAACATTATATTGAACCGGCCAGGGAAATAAGAAAATAAAAGAAGGAAACCGGGTCCTGGACCCCTGTCTTCAACCTCGGCTCACGCTTAAAACGGAGAAGAGGAAGAGAGGAACCGAGCCCTCGCCGGAGCTCCCTTCCAGCCCAAGCCCTCCCCACCTCATCAGCCCGAAATTCCGACCATCCCCGACCCTAGAGAACCAAAACGAGAGTAAGAGGAAGGAGGAAGAGGAGGCTCACCGTGGGCTCGGAGGTTTGCCGAAAATCTTCGTCGGGGCACGATTTGGCTTGATCAGAGTCGGAATCGGAGAGCTCTTGGCCTAGGGAGGATGTTGAGTTGTTAAAGGTGGAGCTTTGCTCAGTTGGGAGGTGAAAGAAAGTGAGGAGGAGGGCTTACCATTCGGGCTTGGAGAAAACAGGGGGATCGAGGGGTGTGTAGGGCAGCTCCGACGGTGGCTTCCGGCGGCGCTCCGGGGCTACTTCTGGACGGCGCTCAGGCTCGGAGGAAGAGCTGCTGCTACTGGCTGAATGAGGAGAAGGAATACAGTGGGGATGCCCTAGGCTTGGCTAGACCTCACTTGCGGAAACAGGGTTGAAGCTGTGTGCTCTCGGCTTCCCATGGGGGGGGGGGGGTAACGACGACGACTGTGGTGGTCCAGTGGAGCACAGCAACGGTGGGAGTGGCGGTGATTACTGGTGCTCGCCTTCTGCAGAGAAAAGGAAAAGAAAAGGAAGGGAGAGGAGGAGGGAGTTGTGTGAAAAGGTGAGGGAGATGGGTGGTGTTGTGTGTGGGTTTGTTGTTGAATTGAAAAGGGGAGTAGGCAGCTGGGTTGCAATGTGTTGCAGCACATAGAAGAAGACAAAACAATAAAGGGACCAGCTGCAAATTGTAACAGAAACCGGGGAGGGAGGGAGAGAGAGAGAGAGAGAGAGAGAGAAAGAAAAAAAAGGGGAAAGAAATTAAATTATATGTGGTCCCAACAAGATATTTTGAACCCGATAAAATACCCCGAAACCCGCTCGCCCGACGAATCCCGACTAAATCGAATTTAATTAAAGTCAAAGTTCGATCAAATTTCAAGATAATCGGAATTAAATAATTTCAATCAAACTCGGAGCTTAAAATAATTTTATTAATACCCGGAACTCGAAAGCGGAAGTCAAATCCCGTCAAAATCGAAAATTCAAATGATGCCGGAAGGATTTTAAAATTGAACTCGTGCTCGAGGACGACTTTTTCTCCGCTTTTAAGAATTGAAATAAATACTAACATATTTAATTAAAATAATAATATAATATATATAAAATATATATTCAGTCTTTACATTTATCCACCTCTAAAAACAAGTCTCGTCCCCGAGACTAAAATCATTTTAAAGCAAAGGGGATGAAGTTTTAAAATCGGTGAGTCCGAGGACCATGTCCAAGGATCTTGTAATCGTCTCGGTTGCGTCTTCCGAGATTCTCACAACATCCTAGTCACGGTCATGACATCTCCAATTGGTCTTGTCAAGTGTGTAATAAGCGCCCTTATTACATCCTCGCTTCGACTTTTCGGAAGTACCACAACTCTAAAAGCATTATAGCGTCCGACTAGGTCTTAGCAAGCAATCTATAAGCGCCCCTATACAATGCTTGTATCCACTTCGTGAGACGTCATAATGTAAATCCAATTCGTAAATCCTTAAAGCGTTTGTAGATAAAAGGATTGTCGTCCAAATCATTGAAACTCTCAACTTCTTTACAACCCCAAGTTGGCCATTTTTAAAACCGCTCAAAATCTTCAAATTCAATTTCTAATCAAGCAACTTTACACTAAAACAAGTCAAATCCTTTCAAATCAAGATCTCGTCAAAATCTTCCAAAAACCAAAACAGCTTCACACATACCAATCAATCAGATTCCGAGGGTAGGAGGTGGAGTCATCCACCTCTAAGGGCTAATCCCATATTCTCTTCCTAGGTTCCCAAAATCATTCTTTCATCATTCACAACTCAACATGAACCAAAGTATATCAACTCATCAACTCATAATATCATCAACCAATCAACATCGTAACCGCATAACATGTTTACCCATAACCTAAAGCATACCATTCTTCAACACATCAAAAGCAACAATAAAATCTCAACGTCATATCACGAGTCATAAAGTGTATCTATATCATACCGAAGGCATCACAAGTGTATCATTGAATTCTCATAATCATGCCAGCACACATGTCAAGAGATCAAAGAGGTTAGGTGTCATGGTGTCAGTACACTACTACAAGTCAAATCTCACAATCGCATCTCAACATCGCACACTTAGCAATCACGCACCATTATCTCATATATATAAGTCAGGTTCATGATCCAAATCAATATTAATCATTTAACATCTCCTGATCATAATATAACATCATGCTCTCACATAGCAACATATCATTATTTCATGATTCATTCAACACATTATAACATGCTTTTAGAACAACATATTAGGATAGCAATGGGTCATTATATCATGAGTATAGTTGTCACTACCAATTATGATTCAATATTGCATATCAACATGTAATATCAACCATATCAGGTTCATCATAGTCGCTATCTAACATCATGCCAAGTCATTTTAATAAATCACATAATCAAGAAAGCTTTCACATCATCACCAGGCAAAATAAACGCAAACCCCGCTCGCTCGATTTCAATTCCTACATCAAAACCAGCCTCATCTAGATTCACCAACATCAGCTCAGGTAACATCCTCAAAAGAAGTCCCAATTCATTTCAATACCCTAATCTCGCCCCTCATTCCACCAAGAACTCTCACTAGCAATCCACCTCTAAGAATCCACTACTATCTCTAACCTCACACTCGAGGGTCCTCTCATACTATATCCTTCGTACCTTTAAAAGCCATTTCTTACACTTTCACACTTCCCAAGATTTCACAAGCATCATGCCCCGCTAACCGCACATCCTCTAGTAAAATTCCTCGATCACCGCCTAGCCGACCTATTCCTAACCATACTCTTATCCGAGATTCACCTAGGAGCTCATCCAAAATCATCAAGCATTACCTCTTATAATTCCCGAACCCACTCGGTCCAACCTAAGTCAACACCCCTCTTCTGCACTTTCTCTTACCACCGTCGATCATCCTAATCACTCAAAACCTCTCTCCACTCTCTGACCACTCAACCAAAAAGGACCTCACTCACATGTTCGAAGAAGAAGCAATCATGGACATTATTGCACATAAGGACTACAGCATATCAACTAGCATCATTAAGCATTGCAACAAGTATCAAAAGTCTCAATTTACCATCATGCTCGAAATTATCACATAACACCATATATGAATAAAGTCAATTCAAACTAGCAAGTTTCATCATGATCTTAGCTAATAACCGGTTCAGATTCTCAGCATTTGCAGTTTATACTTATAGGCAAGGAATTTAGATCATGCTTAGCAACTCGGAATAGCATCACATCAAGTCATCGAGGCACATTAGAATAATAAGGCACCGAATCATATATATCATCATAGACATCGGATAATCAGGCAATAATCATTACCAAGTCATCACATCAACACGAAATTTTCAACATCAAGTCAGTGCAAATCATCATCAACAAGCTCAGAAAGGGTTAGCAATTCGAATAGAGGACGCTCCCACTTGCAAGTCATATCGTGCTCAACAATCGTAATCCTCAAAGCTAGCTTGTTCCGTCGACATTATCGATCCTGAGGCCCATGGGTTATGGGCCCACGCTTCCGCTGCGCTGCTCTATCGCTATTCGACTTCCATGCGGTCGCTCATCCAAAATAACGCGTAAACGTTTAAGTTAGCGGAGATAGGGGAGTGACACGAGCGGACGACCCAATGTTTCTTTCGGAGAAGGAATAGGCCAAGGCTAAAGACGACACGACTAGAAACAAGACTCCGACTCGAGAATAGTAACAATGCCCTCAAGAAGTCTATTAGGTTATAATTGTGACAAACACGCAAGAATTCATTATGGAGCATATCAATCGCAGAAATCCACACTAACATGTACCTACCTCGGGGCGACATTCGTATTCATATCAAGACACAGTCAAGTCCTACGCTGATGTTTGTAAAACAAACTAACATTCTAGTATTCCATGGAAACAGATATGCCTAGCATTCTTCAAACAAGATAGACGGAACCAGCAATGATCATATGTGATTTGAAGTCATGCGGAATTTAATGAAGATAACGAGCATCATGTATATGAACAATGTAGGAACAGGGTATACACATCAACAATTGAGTCCAAATATATCATGGCAAGGTATACTATAACAATCAGATGAAGCGGCATACGAGAACACATAAAAGTAGCATAGCAATTATCACATATACGAACAATGTACAAGTTTGGTGTATGCATCATACGAGATCATATAAAGGGCAACATAGTAACTATCTCACAATGATCATATGTTAGGTCAAGCATGGCACGGAATCATATGACGAGATACATCTAGAGAGCATGGGTCCTACATGATACTAGCGATATATAATGTGATACAAGCATAGTTAAGAGTCATTTAGAGGAGTTCAACATAATATTCACGAAACATGAGGCATCATCAAAAGTACGAGAAGGACATCATGGGTGCTAGACTATAATCATGCTAAGTACGAACCATCATAGAGTACATATATGGTACAATAGTTGTCACATCATAGAGCAAGTACATCACGTGATCATTTAGCGGGCCATATTGGAATCATAAGTCGTACATGATACTAATAGCACATATCGAACAGGTGTACAACCAAAATGATTCAATCAGATTCATTCCGATATTCATGCGTCATGTATATGCAAAATCAAGATATAGAGCGGTGTGTGATCAAGCGGGGTGTCAAGTCATAGGTTCATACAAGCACGAGAAGCCATCATAGAGTAATAGACATCTTTACCATGTAAGCACGCTAGGTTTAACTATCACGGAAGCTAGTCAAACATCGAATTCAACAATAAACTCATCAGGACGAGTGAAACATGTTAAGAGAACAGAAAGAGGAACGAGCCACACTATCAGGTACCTAGTCCAAGAGTGAATCAACAATAACGTAGGCAAAATAGAATTTACTCAAGTCACAACCAAGGGCCCAACATGTTACCAGTGGTTCAATATAACATATGGTACATACACGCTCTCGACTGGTTAATACGACGGTATGCAAGAGTTTCATTCAATCACATCTCAACGACATAGTGGCACGAGAGGAAACGCAACGAGGTATAGAGCAAGTCTAAGCAACATTACGACATGACTAGAATATGGGGACATGAGTTCAAATTGATGTATACTAGGATAGAACATGTATTTATTAAGACTCGCTTACACTAACATATTCTCACATTAGCACAATTAACACATAACAATACTCATTTGCAAAATCATCAACAATAGTAAATCTGAGAAACACAAAATAGGTGGGCATGCCATAGGTTCTTGTCACAAAATGAATGATAAGCATCGAGGCACCATCGGCTAGCATGCTAAAGAGCACATCTTATGAGGCATTCATATAAGGAAGAGTCAATCACACTATCATGAACCTATTCACAAAGAGGGTATCAATTATACAACTTCGTAGCATATGACATATTTATTCGTGCCCTAGTATGACAATGCAATATACTAAACAGATCATGTCGGGATGATATGGACATAATAAATGTAGTTCGAACATATACAATGGTCATCATGAGCATCAAGGCACATAAGCACAAATTCACACTAAGGATCAATTGTAGGTCAAGGAG
Organism: Persicaria maculosa; assembly: GCA_963922045.1. Lineage (NCBI taxonomy): Eukaryota > Viridiplantae > Streptophyta > Magnoliopsida > Caryophyllales > Polygonaceae > Persicaria > Persicaria maculosa. The sequence continues at coordinate 9,675,360 of OY998271.1, forward strand.
TAGTGCATATAGAATCACACAATCATGAACAGTGCAATCAAGATAACCCGATAGAAGTCCATAAGGGCAACATTGACTCGGATACGAATTTTCCGTGACAAGAGGACACTGATGGGTCGTCATAAGAATTGATAAGGACAGCCTCGTAAACATCTCACTCTCTAACTCGGAATTTCATCAAGGACCATCTTCCAATACTCTCTCGGACATCCTCTATATTCAATCATGATTCCCGACACCATGTGTTTACCAACCCGATTCCCGTGGAAGACCGATATTCGAAGGGAGGACTCGATTGAATTGTCAAAAGGGTTCATAAGGAAAGGGGACGGTTTCACAAAAGCTGAGCTTGACCATATACGAAGAAGGGTACTCCCGCTATTCCGTTCACACAAATCGTTCAATATTCATTCAATAGTTAGAACATAACAATCAAATCTTTAGCATATCAAGCACTCAATCATAGAATCAGTTAAAGACAAATGCAATGATCTCCTTGGAATCTTCCCGACCCATCTGTAAAGAACAAGCTAGTAGTTCGCCTACCCGTTTCCGACTACATCCAATAGGGATGGTCTATCGCCTTTTCTACCCACTCGATCCCTTATTAGTTGGTTCTCCTCTTTTATCTTAAGCCAAGTTCATTACTTAGTCCAATTGAGTTAGACATTTTAAGTTCATTTTGCCCCTTCAAAACGCTTTCAAATCTTCGAAATCCATGGGCGGTTTTCCAAAACATACACCCGACCCTTGCGTACCCGAATTGCACAACCTGGCTCTGATACCAACTTTGTAACGGCCCGGATATAAATATCCGGGATACGTTTCGAAGGTCGGATACCTTCGTTCGGATGTTGCAATTCAGGTACGGGTCGAGGTTTCAAACCTCTAATCAGTCGAAGTTTCCTGAATTTAGTTTAGACGAAAGTGAAGTGGAAATATAATTTAGATACAAAAGCCACGGCAAGGCCGGGTCAAAACCAAAACATAATTCTAAAATCGGATGGCCAGATTAGCGGGGTTAGACAGATTTATTTGCAATCGCCGAGGGACTTTCCCACGCCATATAAACAGAGAGCAATCATACCTAAAAACAATGGGTGCGAGTGGGGTCAGACCGAGGCCCCAACACGCTCTGTCCAACAAGCGAACATACACATACGCTAATAATAAGGATGATGCAGATGCGTAAATTAAATCACACTAGCATGATCCTAATTTGCAATATGCGAGAAATAACTGTAAAGGCGCCCAAAGAATGCCAAGTGGCATGTCCCTCTCCTACCTCTGCACCCCTTTCCGTTAGTGCAGAGACCGGCCGGTTCGATGCTATAGCATATCATATCTCATCATCATATCTCATCATCATAACATAAATTAAAATAAATAAATCATGCCCGATGGTGCTGGGCTATCATCATGCTCATATCGACTCGATAGACTCAGGGCACCCGATGGGGCTGGGCTACCCTATGACCCTAGCAAAGACTCTAGGACTATCACAGATACGGCCGTTCTGTTTCATACGCGTAAAGAAATAGAATGCTCAATCACAAGTGCAACCTAGCATGATACTACATGGCATGCTTTAATGCTTATGCAACACCTAGTATGTCATACATTCACAAGCCGGTAATCTCTTTCGAATCTGAGTAAGCCTATAAAGGAACTTACCTGAATAAGCCGAACAGCAGAGAGCAAGGCAGAGCAGAATCCAAGAAATGAATCACCGATAGCAAGCAATGTCCACATATCACAATCACCTAATAACATATAAATGCATAAGTCTATCTAATTCACACAAGGCGCCCCTAACTATCATACATCTTTTCTCATATCTTATTTCAGATTATTCCATCGCATTTCATCACAAACCATATCTCATTTCAAAACAACCTCTCAAAGAACTCAACTTAGAAAATCAAACAACTCTTTTAAAATCGCTTATCTAAATCCCGACATTAAACATTTAAACCTTAAAATCAATTTCCAAAAGTCATATTTAAGTCCTCATAACTCCTTGCATTTATAAATCAAAACCAACAATTTACTTTAAAAATTCCCGATTCACATAGTTAAATCCTCATAAAGTGCATCAATTAAATAATCCAATTAATATTATTTTAAAACAAATAAAAAATATATAAAGATTAATTCCCAGAATAGTACAATTATAACCAAATTCCAAAACTATAATAATATTCAAATATTTACTCTTACTATCCATATAAGCTCAAAACAATACCCATAGTATATAACCTAAAATCAAATAATATCACTTTTTAAAACCTTTTAAATATATTAAAATTCCAGTATATATATATATATATATCTATTTTCCCAATATCCAAAATAACAATTAATATACTATATCATATAAATATAATAACATAACACATTACTCTAATTTAATACATAACACACATATATATATATATACTACCGAAAATAATAATTAAAACAACAACCCTATATGTATAACCAAACCAGAATAAAATCCAGCCCAATGGAAGCCCAATCAAAAGCCCAAGACCCGGAAAACAAACCCAAATCCAAGCCCAAACCCGTATACCCTACCCGGATCCCCCCCTTCCCATTTCAGAATTAATGAACCGGAACATTATATTGAACCGGCCAGGGAAATAAGAAAATAAAAGAAGGGAACCGGGTCCTGGACCCCTGTCTTCAACCTCGGCTCATGCTTAAAACGGAGAAGAGGAAGAGAGGAACCGAGCCCTCGCCGGAGCTCCCTTCCAGCCCAAGCCCTCCCCACCTCATCAGCCCGAAATTCCGACCATCCCCGACCCTAGAGAACCAAAACGAGAGTAAGAGGAAGGAGGAAGAGGAGGCTCATCGTGGGCTCGGAGGTTTGCCGAAAATCTTCGTCGGGGCACGATTTGGCTTGATCAGAGTCGGAATCGGAGAGCTCTTGGCCTAGGGAGGATGTTGAGTTGTTAAAGGTGGAGCTTTGCTCAGTTGGGAGGTGAAAGAAAGTGAAGAGGAGGGCTTACCATTCGGGCTTGGAGAAAACAGGGGGATCGAGGGGTGTGCAGGGCAGCTCCGACGGTGGCTTCCGGCGGCGCTCCGGGGCTGCTTCTGGACGGCGCTCAGGCTCGGAGGAAGAGCTGCTGCTACTGGCTGAATGAGGAGAAGGAATACAGTGGGGATGCCCTGGGCTTGGCTAGACCTCACTTGCGGAAACAAGGTTGAAGCTGTGTGCTCTCGGCTTCCCATGGGGGGGGGGGGGGGTAACGACGACGACTGTGGTGGTCCAGTGGAGCACAGCAACGGTGGGAGTGGCGGTGATTACTGGTGTTCGCCTTCTGCAGAGAAAAGGAAAAGAAAAGGAAGGGAGAGGAGGAGGGAGTTGTGTGAAAAGGTGAGGGAGATGGGTGGTGTTGTGTGTGGGTTTGCTGTTGAATTGAAAAGGGGAGTAGGCAGCTGGGTTGCAATGTGTTGCAGCACATAGAAGAAGACAAAACAATAAAGGGACCAGCTGCAAATTGTAACAGAAACCGAGGAGGGAGGGAGAGAGAGAGAGAGAGAAAGAAAAAAAGGGAAAAGAAATTAAATTATATGTGGTCCCAACAAGATATTTTGAACCCGATAAAATATCCCGAAACCCGCTCGCCCGACGAATCCCGACTAAATCGAATTTAATTAAAGTCAAAGTTCGATCAAATTTCAAGATAATCGGAATTAAATAATTTCAATCAAACTCGGAGCTTAAAATAATTTTATTAATACCCGGAACTCGAAAGCGGAAGTCAAATCCCGTCAAAATCCAAAATTCAAATGATGCCGGAAGGATTTTAAAATTGAACTCATGCTCGAGGACGACTTTTTCTCCGCTTTTACGAATTGAAATAAATACTAACATATTTAATTAAAATAATAATATAATATATATAAAATATATATTCAGTCTTTACAAGAGCTCCCCCCCCCCCTCGTCTACTACCATAGTATCTAAACGCTCCTCTATACCCTGCATACGGAAAGGAATAGACTTAATCTGTGCACGTGACTCGCGCAACGGGCGGTCCGCAACACCACCCTATACTCTAATCCACGCGATAATGTCTGTATACGATTAACAAAAAAATTCTAATTCCTATCGATCAAATATCGAAATATTTTTGCGACCTAAAATCCCGTAAACATTCGACTACTACAGATTTGAATTATGCTAAATATTTTCACTTTCAATTTTTCCATTACCTACATAACTATGGTACGTTTATCATATTATAGCCACATAAAATTATAATATAACATTAAATTCTATTATTCACACATATCACACATATCACGACAACATATTCAATTATACCATTAAACTCTATTCTTATGTTTATGTTTTTATATTATATCATTATTCACACATATAACACGTATTACAACACTAAACTATATTATAAAATCTAAACTCTATTATAAAATTTAACTCTATTACAGCGTTATTCATACCTCTGGTAGCCCCACCGCCGGTAAACCCACCGTCCCTCTCCCACCACGAGGACGACCGCGTCCACGTCTCTGAATAATCGGAGCCGGCTACATTTCATAAATCAACAATTACTTATCAATTACTTATCCTCAGTCAATAAATTTTAAATTACGCTTTTTTCATATTTACGATATTACCTGTAATGGATCTCTATCATCACGTCCACAGTCCGCACCACGACCTCGCCCTCGAGCACCATCCTGAATACTCTCACTCACCATTGTGTAGCACAAAAATATAGGACAAACAACGGAAAAAGGGTAATGGGACAAAAGACTGGGAATGTCGGATATGACAAAAAGGTTGGGAATATCGAAGAAGATAAAACGACAAGAGAACGGAACGGGAGAAGCGGATTTGTGCGAATACGGTGGACCCCTAACGCCTTTTTATAGGGCTCGGAGCCCACCGTATCCATCCACGATGGATATCCACCCGTTGCGTAACGGGCAGATATCCACCGTCACCTATTGCGGTGCAATGGTAATTTCAAATTTTGAACCCACCGTAATAAGTTGCGGTGGGTTAGTAACTTTTGAATTTCGAGGCACACCCACCGTTGTTACATACGGTGGAATTTACACTTAACGTCCGTTAAAGTAAACGTCACCGTTGTAGACAACGGTGAATCCCATACGCTCTTTACCCACCGTATTGTACAATAGTGGTTTTCGTTAATCGTCATTAAAGCCACCGTGATTAGCTACGGTGATTAATGGTGGAAATAGTAAAAATTAGCGGTGGAAATATCCGGGCCGGTTAAATTGTCACTCTTTCTACTATAGTTACTCTTAATAATAAACACCATCGGTTCTATATATCTTGCTTATATTATGCAACAACAACAAGGCATAAAGGTATAAAACAACAAGATTAATTTTTATTTTTGTAGTACCGTGGTCCATGCAAAAAGAACGTGACATCTATCATCCAAGCTATAAATATATCTTTTTTTTTCAGATATTTTTTTTATATTACCCAATTTATTTTCAATTTTTAAATATCTATACAAGTTTTGTCGATCGATACTTACTGATCGTGTATATTCTATCCATTTTAATATGCGCCCAGTGTATAAATAATATCAAATTTAAAGTGAAAATGAGAGTTGTCGATGACAGCGCTTCATTAATTTTGTTAGATCGAGATGTGTTTCATATCATCAACAAAAGTATTGAAGATCTAGCTTAGTGATGCATTATTGAAAGTTAACTTTGATCCTTCAATGTGAATCTCAACATAAACATAGAATGTAACACCTTAACTATTTATACCATTGCCATTGGTATTCACGGTATCATTTTAGTGACTATGATCCGCCGAGTTCATTTTGGTGACTTTGTGCTAGTACACTACGGAGGACTTGCAGACTACTAGATGATGTTAAATGTGTAGTTCAAAACTAGAATTAAACAAAATTAGCCAATTGCAGACATACTTTATTAGTAACCTTCAATAAAGATCTAATCTACAACAATTATATACCCAAAATTTGAATCCAAGATTCATCCTTATCATCAAGTAGAGGACTTCAAACAATTATCGACATGTTTTTCCACCCAATCGAGTCTTCTCTCAAGGCTGAGCACGCCTTGATGCATAATCCGAATGTCGACCTTGGCTTCCCTTGCACAGGCATAAAGAAGTATGTAGTAATCGGCATGCACGGCATACGTGAGTGACCCATCATCCTTCTTCCTGACATAGTGCAAGTAGTCTAGCTGTTTCACATGTTTCCTTGGCGGAATGTAGCAAAACCTGTTTTCTTCCATGTGTAGTTTCATCAACCTTACGGATATGTCTGTCAAGTCATCCGATGGCAGTTTGCAGTTGCTCCTCAAAGGTTCTGCTGCTTCTAAAGGTTGCCCAAAGCTGCTGCTTTCAGAATTTTCTCGTCCTTTTGATCTTAATGAAGACTCCGCACCAATGTCATCCAGGGAGTGCACATTCCTCCTGCTACATTTACGGGGACGAGCTTCCTCCTCTCCTTCAGAATCCTGAAATTAATGAAATACATGGTTCAGGTATAAAAACGCATCCAAAGACCCAAAATTGTCTGGTTTCGTGATGTGGTATTCAGTGTTCTAACTTGAGTAACAAAAAATGGGAGAGTAAACTTATCAAAACTTGCCCCGTTATAAAATATAATGGATCATGGCAAGAAAAAAATTAACCCAAAATGTGACCCACGTCCACAATTAAACACTTGTGGACTATGAAATTGAGAGCAAGTATACTTCCTTGAGTTACCAACTAAAAAATCCATTGCCCAGGTTTCTGAAATCTCTGCTTAGATAGCCTACATTTCCTAAAACATTTTATTCCGACTCTGAAATTCCACTTTGTTGAGTTTCGAAGTTCTCACAAACCAAGATCCTAGCCAGCCGTTAACAGAATCATGTTCCAGTCTTTGCAGGTACGACTGTGAAGTTACAGTCAGGACAAGCCATAGACAGACTCTGAAATTCCTCTTTGATGATTTTGCAAACTCTCTAGCAAAATTTAGACAAATGCATCTTTCTGCACATTAGGAACAAAATTCTGGATAGTTAAAGATAAACCATTACAGTCTTGACTGAGCAAACAATTGATCTTGCTGTATGACATGGACCATAAAGTCACAACCGTATCTAAGAAACACATCAACAAAGGCCATTGAAGCTTCTAAGTTCATGTAACAAGTCATCTCATGCTCTGTAGCTTATTCCAACTGCATACAAATGGCAGACACAACCACTTGTCCTTCAACTTGAACCTTAAACAGAACCACAAAACAAATGGACTCATACAGAGCCTCCATCAGGAAACAGATCTAGGCATCTAGCATTTCTATTATATACTGTACCATCTAAAGCCAAGAGAAAACAGCAACTAACCTATTCTAGACTTTCATACACTAGGCATTATGGAGTAACCTCCAGCTTTGTCTCATCAGGGAAGGTTCACCCAATTTCGCTCCTACTAAACACTTTCCTTCCATGATGTTGCCTACCATCATTGATCATCCTAGTAAATAAATAGCATGGACAACTCTTTGAGCTCCCCTCCAACTTACTCTATCCACAATGACAACCTACTGTGCTAGACATTGAAACCTGCAATTACATTAAAAAAATCAACCCAAGTTCAACCTTAGTTTATAAAGGACTGCACATGGGCCTCAATTATCTCTCAACCGATCATCAATGTGCATTCTCAATGCCTTGAAGAGGTTTCTCTTTCGCACAAAAATTTTCAGTCTCGTGTGTCTGCCATTTCACCACCGAGGCATTAATAGAAACCAAAAGAACAAAAACAGCAGATCAAGTTTCCTTTGGAACAACAATCAAAGATCAATTCAAAGTTCCTAAGAACAATGCAAAACATGAAAAAGAAAACTTTAAAAGTACTTGCCCTCCATATTAGTCAGTGAAAAAGAAATTGGGTCATTGAGCAAGGTCATATTTTTCATATGAAATAACATGACAGAGGTCAAAAGAAACATTAGCATTAAATCCAAGCAATTAGGTTAAACACTAAAAGTTCTGTTGTTAGTTCACTTATTTGAAATCAAATTTAGGGATTAACTTCTAGCCTACCATGGGCTTTGTTTTTGTTGAGGAAGTGGGCAGGGGAGAGAAGAGGAAGGGAACAAAACTAAAGGGACATGCTGAAATGTTTTCACATATCAGACTACCAGTGCGAAAGCAAAGGAAGGGGGTTTGTTAAATGTTCTCACAAGACAAAACAAGGTGTCTAGATTCTAAAGATTAGCAATGCAATGCTATAAAATTATCATACAACAACACAAGAGACGTCACTTTGCATGGAAACCTGCATTTAAGGAAAACAATGTTTGACATTTGTTAAAGCCAAAGGAAATCCAAAAGCCCCTTCCTCATACCAGTAAAAAGAATTTACAAGGAAATTTCAAGAATATTTAAAGAAGGAAATACCATTAAAAAAGTTGGACCAAGGATGAACAAAAATGCATGCATTTAGCAGATAAAGTGCGCTAATGATTGTATGAAAACATACATGCACATACATTTGTCTATATTTAATGGTGAATCACGAGTAGATGTTGAAGAACATATGTGGTATGAGCAGAAGATTTAGGTGACCTTGTTATTAAATTACTCCAAAACATAGACTAGCTTACCTTTTCACCTTCAACGTAGAAGTCCCAAAATCTTTTTATCATCTTCTCCTCCGCATAATCCTCATATGATGGCTTTAATCCACCAAAAACCACATCCTTGCAATATCGTAGATATGTAGCAAAATCCTTAGAGTAGTCTGTCGAGTTAATATAAAAATCTAATTATTTTTACAAGGAAACATATGAAAGTTCCAACTTGTAAAAATTGACTAGTAACAAACAGGTAGGGAGAGTTACCAAGTTTCTCACTAATGTCACCGAATCTCTTTTGAAGCTTACACAAGAGGCTTGAAGCTTCATTCTCAAGCTTATGAACTTCAGATGGGCAATTTTTTCCCTTATCTGCGTTTTGGGGCGCTTCTGTTTTAGACTCTAATGTTGAGTCGAGACCACCTGATGATTTCTTGATACAAGTTGAGCCTATAGGAACTGATAGTGAAGCTTCCCACTTCCCAAAACCATTCAAGTTATACATGATCCTTACTGCAATGATTAATACTGTCATGACACAAACTCGAGTGGGGAGCCTCAACTCACAAGTTGATAGCCATAAACCTGGAGGCATTGACCAATCATATATACAACATGCATATGGAAGTATCTTCTCCACGGGAAGGGACAAATGCTTGAGATAGCGTGAAGCTATTGCATTGAAGTTCACTGGAGGCAATGCGAGGCCCACAGACTGGGCAATATTTGCTGCTAATGATTCCAGCTTCTGTGGTGGCAAAACATGCGAAGGTCTAAACATTGCACTTGCACTTAATGGGCATTCTCTAGTACGTCTGATTTTTTTCTCAATTTCAACAAAAGCAGTGAGATAAGGGAGCTTTCCTTCAAGAGTCCACCTCTGTATATCTGTTGGAAGCACTGGCTCTCTGGCAATATGACAAGACAAGTATGTAATAGCAAGAGAGCATGACAAGGGTATCAGCTTCCGCAGGGATCTGTACCATAGCAATACCATTCTCTGATTACAACTATTCCGAGGCTCATGTTCTCCTCCAGTTTTAGTTGTAAACATCTTGTTGCAACCTAGACCATCGTAGAAAAAAATTAAGAACCAAAGAGAACATTAAAAAAAAAGAAGGAATCAAGCACATGCATGTGTGAAAATGTGCAATATATCATTGTCAATCATAAAACATGTTTGACATATTGATCATCTGCACAAATAAAAAGAAAACTTTTTTGCTTCCTTCCAGCTCAAGCCCTTCCCCGTAAGAGGAACTTGAACAACATTTGGAGAAGGAATGTAGTATTATGGGAGAGTACAAGGAATAAATATTATATGAGTTAGCATCATGTGATATTTTTCTATAAGAATCTGCTTACTTGTACTATACGCCCATTCTTTTAGTTTAATTTACAGGAGTGTCTTCCCCACCAAAAAATATATTTATTGATAATCATCAAATTTTCCTTTTCTCCTCTGTGTTTATTAGCATAGTCTCCTAATTTATTTTAAACACAAGTTTAGGCCATATTTACCAATTAAATTTATTACCAATCTCATTTCTCTCTTGAGTTGTTCATACCAAACGGGGCTTCATACACAATAGCACATCCAAATCAAGCATCTCTGCATTTCATATAAGAAGTTTTCAAACAACAAATCAATTAATCCACTGAATAAGCCAAACAAGAGATACTATATACAATCTATATCTCCATTTAGAAACTTGTATAAAAAGCTCACTAGATAGCAGCAAATATATTTTTAAAAATATACAAGGGAAGAGGAATAAATTATCTTTTCAAACTTCACATAGTAAAATCATCCATACTTGCATAAATTGAAAAAAAAAATCTAAATCACTGCTTACCTTGGCTCTCCAACTGGGACTGCACTTGCACCTCATTAGCCCATCCATCATCAAAAGCCCTAGTGGACCTTAGATAACGGAACCAAATCAAACCAGAAATGCCACAAATTGAAGGATTCACATTGAATTTCTCAACCAGCACTTCGCACTGAAAATTAATCATCAATTGCAACCCGTACACATAGCTCATTCGGACATCATTGTAGTAAACCTCGGATGAGTGAATATTACCCAAGCCAGACCCAAAATCCGAGGGTTCAGTGGGCCCAATGTGATCTTTGAGCTCCACAGGGGTGTCCATGGCTCGAGAAAGAGTTTGGAAGAGGGACAAGGACTCTGGACATTGACAGAGAGGCTCTGCTTTAATCGGAGCACACGGACGAGTATGGCGGACAGAGTAGATGGCATTAGCATCGGCGACAAAGTCCTCATCAGCTATGCCGGCATCTATAATATCATCAGCCCGGTTGCCACAAACAAGACAATAAAAGAATCCGTCTCCACCATCGGATAACCCTACATTGCTACAAACGGCGCAGGTTTGCTTAGCAGCAGTGGAGAACACATCGTCCATGAAGGTGGATTCAGACTGCTCCCGGTATAACAAAAAGAAGTGAACCCTAAGTTTAGATATTACTTGATCACATCAAAGACGCACATCTAATTCAATACACAACAAGTATTGAACTACAAAATCAACATTGTATTCAGACCCAATAACAAATTTATCCATATTTACTCGTATAACAATCCATTCGCAAACCACAAAATCAACAGTCTATTCAGAAATTGATGGCTCCTTGAAATATATTCTCAAATTCATAAACCCTTTTCTGAAATTGAATTTCGATGGTAAGATCTCATTCTAACCTCTAACATTTCAAATTAAATTAGAAATCTTAGCGTGTAAAGTCCAATCGTTAATTCATATAAAATTTGTAATGGGAAAGATGAAAATTACCTTTGAATTGAGCCTTGAGGAACTGGCAAATAACTGAGAGAGTAACCCGGCAGGCGGCAGCCGCAATTGGAACTGGACAGCCGACAGAGAGCACTCTGGCGGGCGGCGCGCGCTGAACAGCAGGACAGGAGGACACCGGAGACGATGAGGGAAGACGAGAAATCGCATGTTCGTCTCTCAGTCTGTAATCGAAGAAAAATAAAAATAAAAAGGGTGTTTTGCATAACTAGACCACCCTTTGAAAAACTTTGTAAAACTGTCCCCCTTTTGGGAGATTTGCAAAACTACTCTAGTGGTCTACTTTTGCCAAAACAAATTTTGACCTGTTGTACCGGTAGCAGGTTGGAGGTGAGGCCGGATGGGTGAGGAGGGAAAGTGGTTGGTGGGGCTTTGGGTTTTGGCGCCAAAAATAGGGTGAGGGGATGGTAATGTGATGGTTTGGGTGATAATTATTATTCATGGTATAAAAAGGGGAGAGGAAGAGAAAGATTTTCTTTTTGTATTTTCTCACCAATATTCTGCAACAGAGAGATGGAGGAACCGATGGAAAACGTTCCATCATGGGAGACAAATTCTCTGCTTGCGGTACCAGTTGCAGAACACGTGTCGCCTAGACTTGTTGCTCCTGTCGGTGCTCAGAATCCCCGTGTCACATTTACTTCGCAGAAACCTTTCTTCCCAAATGCAATGGGTAAGTGTATGTGATAAAGTTCTACTCAAAGTAGATATCCATGCACCTTTAGTTACAACCCTCGTTTCATTTTCAGGTGGAAACGCCTTCGTATGCGTCACCCTCATCTTCAATGGTTGTTGGGTGTTCGAGGGAGGACGTTGGATATTTGCGGGGATAAAGGCGCACAAGAATGTCATGATACAAGAGGGCATCGACTTCAGCTCTTTGAAAAACCTGATCAAGGTGAAGGTCGGCGATGGTGATGAAGAGTGGGCGTTGTCTTACGTGCCAAAGTCGAAAGATGGGGATCATCCAATCATGATAGCTGATGATGATGACCTTGAGGCATTCAAATTTCTGAACTCAAAGTGTGGAGAACATCCATGGCCCATGGCGATATATGTTGGTCCAATCCTTAAGGAGAATGTTTTAGGTAACACGGGTAAATATTTGGGTGACATGGAGATACCTCCAGGTGACAAGGGTAAAGGAGAGGTGAGAGAGGTCATAGGGCAGAGCAAGGAGGTGAGTGCAATGGATATTAGTGACAAGAATAGTAAGTCAGGTGACATGGGTATCTGTTCGGGTGACAAGCGTGAGGGAGATGTGAGAGAGGCCATAGGGAAGACCAAGGAGGTGACTATGACTGACATTAGTGACAAGATTATTAACTCAGGTGACATGGGTATCTGTTTGGGTGACAAGAGTGAGGGAGAGGTGAGAGAGGCCATAGGGAAGACCAAGGAGGTTACTATGATTGACATTAGTGACAAAAATATTAGATCATGTGACATGGGTATCTTTTTAAGTGACAAGGGCGAGGGAGAGGTGAGAGAGGCCATAGGGAGACCAAGGAGGTGACTGTGATTGACATTAGTGACAAGAATATTCTATCAGGTGACATGTGTATAGGTGGGGGTGACGTGAGTGAGGGAGAGGCGAGAGAGGCAATGGGGAAGACGAAGGAGGTGACTGCAATAGATATTAGTGACAAAGATTTTTGCTCAGGTGACTTTGGTATCTTACGGGGTGACAAGGATGAAGGAGAGGTGAGAGAGGCCATGGGGAAGACCAAGGAGGTCCCTGCAATGGACAGTAGTGACAAGGATCTTTTGTTGAGTGACAAGGGAATAAAAGTGGGTGACAAGAAAATATGTTCAGGTGACAAGGATGATAGTCTGGAACTGATCGATTTGGGTGACACGGATAACTCTACATCTGAAATAGATAAGGGATTGGAGGTGATATCCATTAGCAGCGGGGATGAGGATGGGTCAACCCCCACAATTGACGTTGGTGTCTCGGACGATGACGAACGTGTCGGGGTGAAGCTAGAAGAAGACTGGGAGGATTTCGAGTGGCTTCGAGTGGAGGAGGAAGTTGACGATGCAGTGATGAGGGAACTTGAAGATTGGGTGCCGAGGTCAAGTGAATCCCTAGAAACGATGGAGACCATTGAGGCTATGGTGGAGCATAACACCACGAAGCCAGGACCCACGACGCAACATGACAGAACTTTCGGAGGGACAATTGTTTCCATCAAAGGCTGAAGTCCAGACTCGCCTTCGGTGGATAGCGGTGGACAAGTGCTTTGAGTTTATTGTGAAGAAGTCGTCGAAATCGTTATTTGTGGTAGGATGTGTGGACAAAAATTGCTCGTGGATGTGTAGGTCCATGACTTACAACCGCACCACTTTGTGGATCATCCGAAAGTATATCCAGAACCACACATGCGATATAAACTTCAAGCACAACCATAACCGACATGCTACATCGAATATGATTGGACGGAACTTAGTGTCGACGTAAGTGTTACTCTACCCAGAAACACTTTTTTTCTTGTCACATATTTATATTAAATTTGTCACGTAACTTTATTATACGTGTCAAAGTAAGCAAATCTATCAATCGTAGGTTCACTGGGACTCGAAAGAACCTAGTTCCCGATCAAGTGCAGTCGCTGACTAAGTCCCAGTTGGGAGTGACGTGTAGCTACTGGAAGTCCCGAATGGCACGATTGGCGGCGAGGGATGTTAAATATGGGACTAACGAAGATAGTTATCGAGATATTATTCCATACTTGCAAATGGTGGAGCAGACTAACCCGGGGACATATACTAGGGTAGAGGTGGACTCCTCCCAACGATTCAAGTACGCCTTTGTTAGCTTCGGGGTATGGCGCAGGGCGATCCCCTACCTTAGAAAGGTAAAAGCACATGTCGGCTATATAATCTCACTTGTCTTCTAATACAAAATTCCGTGTCACTAAACTTACAGTTACTGATGTCCATGTACAGGTCATTTCAGTGGACGGGAGTTTCCTAAAAGGGAAGTTCAGGGGAACCCTTCTCTTTGCGACAACCCAAGATTCGGACCACAAAGTATACCCAATCGCGTTTGCGATTGTCGATGGTGAGAATCACGGGTCGTGGTCCTTCTTCTTCAAGAACATGCTACATGTGGTGGAGGACACGCCGGACTTAATGTTTGTCTCTGATCGCCATTTGAGTATTGTCCAAGGTATAAGGTGAAGGTTCGATAATGTAAAACAAAGTAATATAGAAATACTCTAGAAGGGGGGGGGTTGAATAGAGTATGCCGGTTTTTCGCAGATTCTCAAGACTTTTGAAGCTCGTGCAAAATCCTTTGAGATTAGACTTAGTCTTTTCTCTGAAAACCTGAATCACAAAGTTAAACATTCGAACCAAGTGCGGAAATAAGGTAAAGCAATAAGTAAAGGACACGATGAGTTGTTTACGAGGTTCGGCACGAACTAGGCCTACGTCCCCGCCTAGGGTTCTTCCACAACCCTAGGATTCAACCGGCTTTTATTGATTCACAAGACTTAGGATCCTAGTAGCTCACCGAGAAGCCTCTCTCCTATACAATTGCAATCTAGTCAACTCACGTACCCTTGGAGTCCTAGACCAATCTAGAAGAGCCCCACCTCTCTATGCTATCTAGTACAATTCTCTTACACTTAGTGAATCAATCGCCTAGTGTCTACTTCCCGAGTTACAAACTCTTGAGTATAACACTCTCTCGAAATATATCCTATAAGTTCACAGTGTAACTCTCAAATGCTTTGAAATGAAATAACAGACTCTTAAGGACTAGCAGAGAGCACACGAAGAAGACAGATCTCGCTTGAAGGCTTGAGTGTATGAAAGCTTGTGTTCAACAGGTGTGTAGCTGTCTTCTTCTTCCTTTTCTTTTTATTGAAACAAATCGGTGCCTAAGGATCTTCACCAACGGCTAGAGAGGATCATGGCTTGAGCTGGATCTTCTATCTTTGGAAACTTTCGGAGGCCATGATCTTCCGATTTGAATCTTCTCAATTTACAACATAAGGAAGGAAATAATATTCGAAAATACTTCCTGAAAGGTTAGTGTATATATAATAATATAATGGAAGCATATAATAACATAAAATAATATTCGAACATTATATCATATAGAACATGTTTTGTGTTTCATCAATACTGTTAAAGCTTCAAGACCTTTGACACAAACAGACTGTCAAGGCCTTTGAAACTTATTCCGATTTTCATCAAGGGATTGGAGTTATCAATCTCCCCCTTGATGAAAGACAAAACCTGTGCATCCCTGCAACTTAGTCAAGCATATATAATATAAGTAAAATCGGACTAAGTACCTGCATGGGTTAGACAAATGTTGGATCAAAATTTTAAAGCAAGAAGACCATCCAACTGAAAATAAAACCAAGGTCTTCCAAGACCTTTAAATCGCAACAGTTTTAAAAAGTCTAACACCACCACAGAAAAGTCTAACACCACCACAGATCTCCCCCTTTTTGTCTTTCAACAAAGGGAGGAGGTAAAACAGTCACCAAAAGTTTTGAAACAGTTTCCAAAAACCAGCAATGTTTCAGATTTGGGGTTAGGGTAGGGTAGGATAGGGTTAAGCTTCATCGTCCGGAACATCATCAGTGAGCCGCGACCACAGACCTTGCAACAGCTTGGTTACCCCGCTCATCTCCGTCATAAACTCCTTGTGCAGCTCCTTGATATCCAGGCGAACTTCCTCCAAGCCCAACTCCAGGTTGTCCATGCGTTCATCAACGGCTGAGGCAGTGGGAAGAGCTTTTGAAGGAGAGGCAAGACTCCAAGTCCCTTGGGGGGACCGAGTGATGCCAATCTTTTCAAGGCTCTTGGAGTCGAACTTACTCATATGACGTTGCTGTTCTTCATTTTTAAAATCGATTCCAGAAGCTTTGAAGATTTGGGTCAAAAGGGTAGCGAAGGGGAGTGGAGTTCCTTTCCTGGCTTTTCTAGTGTGAGCCATGGATCCTAAAATGGTGTTGGCCAGATCAAGATCAAGGCCATTGAGGATTCGGTAAAGTAGGATCATGGCATTGTCGTTCAGGAGAGAGCCGGAGTTTAGATGGGGTAAGAGGCAATGCACAATGATGTTAAATATGATCTTTGCCTCTAGGGTAAGGGATGAGTGGGTTAGCTGCTTTGAGGTGTTGGTAGATGCCTCGGGTAGAAGATATTTGGATCGGGCAAGGGTAATGCAGTCTTCTTTAGAGGGGTTTTCTTGAGAGGGTGGACAAGGGCTAGGAAGGCCAAGGAAATCAGCGAAGTCAAAGGAGTTGAAAGAGATTCTAACTCCCTTGACGACAGATTCCAAGAACCAACCATCGTCAGTGTGTTTGGCTTTGAGATTTATATAGAACAGGCGGGTGAGTTGGGGATTGTAGACGGTTTCAAGATTGAGAAGGGTTCAGGCTGGGGATTTTTTAAGAATAGCAATGCACGGTAAATTCAAAGCTTCAAAGAACGCAATATCTAAAAAATCAGAACAGCAAATCCTACGAGTTCGAAACTCATCTACCCACTTACCAGCCATTTCAGCATTTTCAAACCATGAAGAGGGGAGGGATTGATTTACCTGAATGAGAGCGGGAGGATCAGCGTTCTTCCTTCTAGCCTGTGTTGGAGCAGACCTCTTGGCAGGCGCCTCAAGGCTTCTGAGGGTGCCCTTCCTGGTGCGCTTGGGAGAAGGAGGCTTGGTTGTAGAGGCTTTCCGCTTCTTTAGAGACGGGGGAGGAGGAGGAGGAGAAGGAGAGGGAGCATGCTCGGGCTCCTCTTCCTCTTCTTCCTCTGACCCCGAGTCCTCACCGGACCTTTCAGCGTTGTCTCCATCGGTATCCTCGTCCTCTCCGGATTCGTCTTGCTCCTCGTCCTCTTCCTCAGGCTCCTCTTCAGAAGGAACCTCCTTGAGAGCCTCCGCCTCGGCTTCCTTCCGGATTCTCTCAGCTTCCTCCTCGACCAACTTCCTTGCAAGCTCGGCCTCCTCCTCGGCCTTTTTCTTCCTTAAAGCTTCTTCTTCGGCTTCCTTGGCTGCATCCCTTTCCAGAATAGCATCAAGATCCTCCTCTTCTTCTTCCTCATTGCGATGACCTTCTTTTTCCCTTTCTGCTTCGCACTGAGAGGCTTCTTAGCAGAGCGTTTTTGAGAGCCCTTGGTTACTGTAGTCGTGCTCTCAGCGATGGTGCTCTGGACAACAGCAGGGACGATGGCTTGAGGAGTGGGTTCAGGTGTAGGAGAAGTTGCAGTGACCTGGCGTCCCTTGGGGGTGGCGCCAAGTCTTTTGGGTATGGAAGCTTTCTTTGATTTGGGAGCCATGGAGGTATTCGACTAGGGTTTCAGGATAGTTTGAGAGATTGGAGAGGAAGAATTGGAAGAGTTTTGGGTAGTTCTGAGGTTATGAGGTAATCGAGAGGGGTTTGGGTTTTAAATAGGAGAGATTTGAGTGATGGGACGAGGTTTAGGGTTCCAATGTAAGTAATGATAACATTGCCAATTTAAAAAATATTTCAATTCAAAAATCAAATCTTCTCTTAACCATTTTAGAATAGGAGGGAAATAACCGAAAATATTTTGTTCCAAAAATATCTCTACGGATAAAATATGTGACATAAATAAATTATTTTGAAATCTGGTGAAAATAATACTTGATCAAATATCTAAAAAGATATTAACCAAATATATACAATCCGATATCTGTTTTCTATCATTCAGTTTACAAACCTTGACATAAAACTCAAGGGTCTTGACACTGAGTAGAATTTATCTTTCGTAAAGGGAACGCTCCCCCTACGAAAGTGCATCCTTGTTAAGCATCCCGATCTCTCGTCTAATGAAGGTGAACCTGTCCTCTGCCAAAGGCTTAGTAAAAATGTCAGCCCATTG
Organism: Persicaria maculosa; assembly: GCA_963922045.1. Lineage (NCBI taxonomy): Eukaryota > Viridiplantae > Streptophyta > Magnoliopsida > Caryophyllales > Polygonaceae > Persicaria > Persicaria maculosa. The sequence goes on from OY998271.1 coordinate 9,693,689, forward strand.
ATAATCAGTTGAAATAAAGGAAATGGACACATCACCTTTTTTCGACGTGGTCTCTAATGAAATGATGCCTTACATCAATATGTTTGGTCCTTGAATGCTGAACAGGATTCTTTGTAATGGAGATGGCACTTGTATTGTCACACTTAATGGGAATGCCTTTGAGGTTGATGCCAAGATCTCGCATTTGTTGAGCTATCCAAAGGATTTGGGAGCAGCATGCTCCAGCTGCTATGTATTCGGCTTCTGCAGTGGATAGGGCAACTGAGTTTTGTTTCTTAGAATGCAACTGATCAAAGATGCTCCTAAGAATTGGCAACATCCTGATGTGCTCTTCCTATCCACCTTATAGCCTGCAAAATCTGCATCAGAATACCCAATTAATGTGAAATCCTTTTGCATTGGGTACCATAGTCCAAGCTCCTTAGTGCCATTGAGATATCGAAAGATCCTCTTCACAGCCACGAGGTGAGATTCTTTAGGATCAGCTTGAAACCTAGCACACATGCAAACACTAAACATGATGTCAGGTCTACTAGCTGTAAGATATAGTAAAGATCCAATCATTCCCAGATACTCCTTTTGATTGACACTCTTCCCAGTCTTGTCTTGATCTAGGGATAATGTTGAGCTCATGGGAGTCTTGGCTGCTTTGGATTGATCCATCTTGAACTTCTTCAAGATATCCTTAGTGTACTTGCTTTGTTTGACAAAGATCCCTTTCTTGGATTGATGAACTTGTAATCCCAAAAAGAAGTTGAGTTCACCCATCAAGCTCATCTCAAATTCGCTGCACATGATGTCAGAAAATTCCTTGCACAAAGATGTGTTAGTAGCACCAAATAATATATCATCAACATAAATTTGAATAACCAAAATGTCCTTTCCTTTGGTCTTGATAAAAAGAGTCTTGTCGATCAACCCCCTTTTAAAATCATTTTCTAAAAGATATTTTGACAAGCGCTCATACCAAGCTCTTGGGGCTTGTTTCAAACCATAAAGCGCTTTGTCAAGTTTATAAACATGATTCGGAAATTCCAAACTTTCAAAACCTGGGGGTTGAGCCACATAAACTTCTTCTTCTAATAAACCATTGAGAAAAGCACACTTGACATCCATTTGATATAGCTTTATGCTCATAAAAGATGCAAATGCTAATAATATACGAATGGCTTCAAGCATGGCTACGGGAGCAAAGGTCTCCTCGTAGTCAATACCTTCCTCTTGATTGTAGCCTTGAGCAACAAGCCTTGCCTTGTTCCTCACGATCTTACCATTCTCATCTAGCTTGTTTCGAAATACCCATCGTGTGCCAATGACTGATTGATGCTTTGGCCTAGGCTTCAAGGTCCAGACTTTGTTCCTTTCAAATTCGTTAAGCTCATTTTGCATAGCAATGATCCAATCTGGCTCTTGAAGGGCCTCATCTACCTTCTTGGGTTCTATAAGAGAGATAAACGCGTGAAAAGCACAAAGATCTTTAAGTTTAGAACGAGTTTGAACACTAGAAGTAGGGTTAGAAATGATATCCTTTAATGAGTGTGATGAGGAGTATTTGAATTTTCTTTTGCTAGTCTCAGCTCCTTGATTCGTCACACCAGCAGGATTGATTTGTGGTACATCTGACTCCATAGTCCTGTTAGGTTCAGTTTCAGCAGTTTCTGACATTTCAACACTGTTGGATTGGACATCAAGGGCTTTGGACGAATCTTCAACACCTTGGACCAATTCTTCAGTGTTGAGAATCTGTTCCTTCATGTTCCTCTTCTCTGTGTTCTTGGTAGCAGCATCATCACCTTCCTTATTCTCCGCATGGATGTTAAGATCTATATCTGCAACACTTTCACTCAAAGAACCGTCATTGCATTCATCAAATATAACATGTATACTTTCTTCAACTAACTGGGTCCTTTTTATTGAAGATTCTATAAGCTTTGCTACTTGTGGAGTAGTCAAGAAATATACCTTCATCACTACGCGCATCAAATTTCCCAAGGTTATCTTTTCCATTGTTATGAACAAAGCAAGTACAGCCAAAGGGTTTAAAATAAGATATAAGTGGTTTGCGGCCTTTGAAAAGTTCATAAGGAGTTTTCTTTAAGACGGAACGAATAAGACAGCGATTCAAAATATAGTTAGATGTGTTAACAGCTTCAGCCCAATAGGTTTTAGGTAATGCATTTTCTAAAAGCATAGTCCTGGCCATATCCTCTAGGGTGCGGTTCTTTCGTTCCACAACCCCATTTTGTTGAGGTGTCCTAGGAGCAGAAAAGTTATGGGAGATGCCATATTTAGCACAAAACAAATCAAACTGAAGTTGATCAAACTCCCTACCATGATCACTTCGAATTGACACTATGGGCTCGTTTCTTAAAGTTTTCCACTCCTTACAAAGTTTTGAAAACTCAAATAAGGCCTCTGATTTTTCTTTTAAAAATGCAACCCAAGTATATCTAGAAAAATCATCAACAACAACAAGCATGTACTTTTAACATTGGGAGATTTGACTCGCATAGGAACACATAAATCCATATGTAAAAGTTCAAGGGGTCTAGAAGAACTTACAACCTTTTTGGGTTTGAAAGAGCTACGTGTTTGTTTACCTCGTGTGCATGCATTGCACATATCAATACCTTTGAAGTCCATCTCAGGTAGTCCTCTTACAAGCCCTTTGGACACAAGCTTCTGTAGTGTATGTGGACTCACATGATCGAGTCTCCTATGCAAGAGCTTTGGATCGTCCGTCAAAGCTTTTAGACAGGTTAAGCTTCCTTGTGCCACTTGCTCAGCATTCACAGCGTATATATTGTTGTAATGATATGAAATTAGTATAACTTCACCTGTATCTTCTCTGCACACTAGACATCTTTTCTTGTTAAATATGACATTATTGCCACTATCACATAATTGAGAAACAGTAAGCAAATTATACTTTAAACCATTCACAAGATAGACATTTTTAATACTATGGTTGGAATCACTCCCAACGCTACCAATACCAACGATGTCACACTTTCCTTTGTCACCAAGAGTGATTGTTCCTGTGGATTGCTCCTTTAGATCATGAAAGAGAGAACTCTTCCCACTCATATGCCTCGAGCATCCACTATCAATAATCCATTTTTGCTCCTTCACCTTGGTGATCTCCTGCAAAACAAACATCAACCTTTGTGGCTAGATCAATAAGCAAATTTGGATCCATTATTGGGATAAACCATATTTGGTAAAATAGTGCCTTTTGGGACCCAAACTTGTGTTATCCCTTCTTTTCTCAAATGAACAGGGAATGTATTGCGAATGATATATGGATCCTTTCTTCTATAGGGGCAGGTCTCTTTTACATGTCCCTTTCGAGCACAATGGTGACATATAGGAGAGGTTCTGCTTCCTTTTGCCTTTACAAAGGTGGTAATGTGCTACTTCTTTAAAAACCTTGGATTGTAACTAATACCACTTTTGTTTAGAGAAATTTGTTGCTCACCCAACATCCTATCAAGAGTGCCTTTGGATATGGTAAAACTTATGAGGGCTGTCTGTTGGTCTTGAATCTTATTATTCAGGGAGATCTTCTCGTTCTCTAAGTCATGATGTTCACTTCTCAGAGACGAGAGATCATGCTTGAGTTCAGATTTCTCTAAGTCAAGAGTCTTGACTTTAATGTCAAGACCTGAATAAGAAGCTTCAAGACTTTTGACCCTCATAGACAGATACTCAATAGTTCTTTCCTGGTCCACAGTTCTCTTAATAAGAGTGTTAGTTTGGGCAATAAGTTTCTCTTCATTGGCAATCGTATTAGAAAGGAATTCCGATAATACCTCTTTTGGACTTGCCATAAGTTCTCTTACGGTTACCTCAAGCTTCTCATCGTGAGATTCATCTCCTGATGCCATAAGACAGACATTGGCCTTCTCATCATCGGAGTCAGAGTCAGAATCGCTCCAAGTTGCCACCATGGCTTTGTTTTTCCATCTATCACCCTTCTTGGACTGGCTCTTCGTCTTTTGAGGGCAGTCTTTCACAAGATGATCTGTTTCACCACATTCAAAACAAGACAACGGTTTAGTCTTCTTATCATTTTTGTTGTATTGAGACTTACCTCGGAATTCAGAAGACTCTGATCCATCCTTGTTGTTGAATTGTTTCTTCATTTTGAGGATTCGAGCAAGGCCTCTTGTGATAAGAGCAAAAGGATCATCCTCATCGTCATCCTCATCTTCGGAATCAGATTCATCTTTGTTGTCATCCTTCTTAGATTTGAGCGCCAAATTCTTAGTGCTTGCTGGAAGTTCTCCATCGTCTTCATTAAGGATCATCTCATGCGTGATCAGTTTCCCAAGCAGGTCGTCAAGAGGCAGAGTAGTGAGGTCTTGGGCTTCCTCTATAGCTGTTACTTTAGGACCCCACTTTTCTTTTGGGAGACACCTCAATATCTTCCTTACTTTCTCAACGTTTGTAAAGCTCTTGCCGAGAGAGTCAAGGTTGTTGGTGATTTTTGTGAATCGTGTGAACATGACCTTGATAGACTCATCAGGCTTCATCTTGAAAAGTTCATACTTTCGAAGGAAGATGCTGATCTTGGTGTCCTTCACTTGGCTGGTTCCCTCATAGGTGACGACCAGCTTGTCCCAAATCTCTTTAGCTGACCTACAAGATGAAATACGGTTAAACTCATCAGTGCTAAGACCACAATAAAGTAAGTTAATAGCCCTGTAGTTTTTGGAGACGAGTTCAAGATCCGCTTGGATGTATTCAGACTCCTTCTTTGCGACTTTGGTTCCATTTGGTCCGTCTTTCTCTGGAATCTTTGGCCCATTCTCTATAATGTTCCAAAGTTCCAGATCTTGGTCTATGATGAACATCTTCATCAATGATCTCCAGTGGACAAAGTTGTTTCCTACAAAGAGTGGTGGTCTGCTGGTAGACCTTCCTTGTGCAAATCCTCCGCTTGCTTCACCAGACATGATCGAAAACTCACAAGATTGTTAGATCAAAAGCAGTGAGTAAAGCTCTGATACCAATTGAAGGTTCGATAATGTAAAAAAAAAGTAATATAGAAATACTCTAGAGGGGGGGGGGGGGGTTGAATAGAGTATGCCGGTTTTTCGCAGATTCTCAAGACTTTTGAAGCTCGTGCAAAATCCTTTGAGATTAGACTTAGTCTTTTTCTCTGAAAACCTGAATCACAAAGTTAAACAGTCGAACCAAGTGCGGAAATAAGGTAAAGCAATAAGTAAAGGACACGATGAGTTGTTTACGAGGTTCGGCACGAACATGGCCTACGTCCCCGCCTAGGGTTCTTCCACAACCCTAGGATTCAACCGGCTTTTATTGATTCACAAGACTTAGGATCCTAGTAGCTCACCGAGAAGCCTCTCTCCTATACGATTGCAATCTAGTCAACTCACGTACCCTTGGAGTCCTAGACCAATCTAGAAGAGCCCCACCTCTCTATGCTATCTAGTACAATCCTCTTACACTTAGTGAATCAATCGCCTAGTGTCTACTTCCCGAGTTACAAACTCTTGAGTATAACACTCTCTCGAAATATATCCTATAAGCTCACAGTGTAACTCTCAAATGCTTTGAAATGAAATAACAGACTCTTAAGGACTAGCAGAGAGCACACGAAGAAGACAGATCTCGCTTGAAGGCTTGAGTGTATGAAAGCTTGTGTTCAACAGGTGTGTAGTTGTCTTCTTCTTCCTTTTCTTTTTATTGAAACAAATCGGCGCCTAAGGATCTTCACCAACGGCTAGAGAGGATTATGGCTTGAGCTGGATCTTCTATCTTTGGAAACTTTCGGAGGCCATGATCTTCCGATTTGAATCTTCTCAATTTACAACATAAGGAAGGAAATAATATTCGAAAATACTTCCTGAAAGGTTAGTGTATATATAATAATATAATGGAAGCATATAATAACATAAAATAATATTCGAACATAATATCATATAGAACAGGTTTTGTGTTTCATCAATACTGTTAAAGCTTCAAGACCTTTGACACAAACAGACTGTCAAGGCCTTTGAAACTTATTCCGATTTTCATCAAGGGAGTGGAGTTATCATAAGGGACAACTACGTGTTTGTGAAACAAGGCTTCTGTGTATGACATCTATTTCAAAATGCCAGGTGCAGGTACAAGGGGGTCTCGGGGATGCAGAGCATGTTTTTCAAGATGGCGAAGGCGTACACGAGGGCGGAGTTCCATCAATTATTCGATGATTTCTGTAAGCAGTCACCCCCTGCCGGCCAATATGTCAAGGAGGCTGGTTTCTAGAACTGGGCGCGGTCATACTTCTTGGGTAATCGCTACAACATAATGACGACGAACAACTCCGAATGTTTGAACTCTGTGTTCAAGGAGCCGCGCGATCTACCTATCACAGCCCTCATTGATGCCATCATTGAAACGGTCTCAAAGTGGTTTTATGAGCGACGGGAAAGGAGCAGCAAACGAGGTAAGTTGGTGAGTGATCACGTTGATGATGCTCTTAAAACGTATTATGCGATGTCAATATGCTTAGACGTGAAGCCGCTGAGCCCGTATGAGTTCGTCGTCCACAAGGGTTCGTCGTCTTGGACTGTAAACTTGAGTGCTCGTAGTTGCACTTGCAAGCACTTCGACATCGACCAGTTCTCGTGCCCCCATGCCATAGTCGCTGCCAAGTATCAAGGTACGAATATCTACACTCTCGTCAATGACTTTTACAAAGTCGCAGCATGGAAGGCATGTTATGAGGATGTGCTATATCTGGTCCCTCCAAGAGAAGAATGGAGGATCCCCCTAGGGATGGCGTGCCTCCCCCCGCCCGTGAAGCGGAGGCCTGGTCGACCAAAGACATCCCGATACCCATCTCGCGGAGAAACTCCCCGTTTGAAGCGTCGTCGATCGTAGTTGCGTTTCTCTACTGGTGGTCCAATGGCTTACCTTAGAAGCTGAATGTGCATCTTTAGTTTGGGGTCAGGGGTTGGACCATGTAGACATGAATTTGTAGGTATTTTGGTGTTAAACACATAAGTAAACCTTTTGGTACTTTGGGGGTAAGCACATAAGTCAAACTTTTGCTACTTTGGTTAGGCACATATGTGAAACTTTTCGCATTTTGGATATGTTCGGGTGCATATATAAACTCTTTGGTACTTTGGTTACGCTCATATGAAAAACATTTTGCAACTTTTATTATTTTGGGAAGCACATATCAGCTGTTTGTACAGACGTGTCGCTTGACTGAATTACCGTGTCACCTATTTCATTGGTCGTGTCACAATTTAAGGTTTAACTTTTAGCATTCTGGGAAGCACGTCATCTGTTAGTAACAATGTGTCAGTTGAAGGAATTATTGTGTCACCTATATGATTAGCCGTGTCACTCAGGGGAAATACCGTGTCACAATTGAAGGTTTAACTTTTCGCATTTTGGGAAGCACATATGAAAATTTTTAGAAATGTTGGGGTGCATATGCAAACTATTTGGTACTTTGGTTAAGCTCATATGAAAAACATTTTGCAACTTTTAGTATTTTGGAAAGCACATGTCACCTGTTAGTAACAATGTGTCACTTGAAGGAATTACCGTGTCACATATTTGATTAACCGTGTCACTCAGAGGAAATACCGTATCACGATTGAAGGGTTACTATGTCTGTCACTAGTTTGTAATGCCGTGTCAGATGATAAAATTAACATGTCACATGATAGACAACATACTGACCGACGTAGATCATAAAAACATAAATGTTTTGAGCAACAACGCTCATAAAATGCAATCCCAACGAAGTTCGTCATTTTGCAACTTTTAGTATTTTGGGAAGCACATGTCACCTGTTAGTAACAATGTGTCACTTGAAAGAATTACCGTGTCACATATTTGATTGGTCGTGTCACTCAGAGGAAATACCGTGTCACAATTGAAGGGTTACTATGTCTGTCACTAGTTTGTAATGCCGTGTTAGATGATAAAATCAACATGTCACATGATAGACAACATACTGACCGACGTCGATCATAAAAACATAAATGTTTTGAGCAACAACGCTCATAAAATGCAATCCCAACGAAGTTCATAGCAACCAGGTAAAGTACACAATAATAAAAAGTTTGGACTGTTTATTAAAGTCAAGTTTTTTTTCCACGTGGTTTCTTCGCAGGGGGAGGCATGTCTTCTCCATCCCCTCCTCGTGCCTTCCTAGTCCTCCTGGCTCGCTGACCTTCCACATTCGCAACATTCACGGTGACGTTATCATCCGGAGACGTCGTCCGAACATCCGTTGTGTTTTGCTTCACCTCACCTCCTTTCCCACGAGCATCTCGCATCCCATTCACAACATCTTCCAGCATCTTCATTTGCACTACACATAACGTAAAGGAGGGTTGTACCTCCCCATGATCACATTCAATGACATATATGTGTCACCTACTAATTATGTCGTCCCACTAGTTTATATATGTTTGTCATAGATGGTATGCATACTTGGGTGAAAATAAAGATAGACGAAGGACGGTACCTTCTCATCCATGCTCCGAAGCCACGTTGTCATAGTTTCCAGCCTTTCCAACATCAGGCCAAGTGTCCTCCCCACCTTATCTTCCCCGGCTTCCTTGTGCCCATCACGTATTCCCGAAGTTGGGCCGGCCTTTCTGGACCCGTCCCCAAAATAACGAGGCGCCAAGGCAGCTTCCACATCATCGTAGAAGAGGTCAGGCTCCTCATGTCTGTAGAAGCACCCGTTCATCAACTCATACTCACCGTCATTCGGGACTAGGATGGGGTTGTCTTCCACTGTTATGCTCTCCAATTGCTCCGGGTCCATGCGGGTTTGAATCGAGTCATAGCTTAGATTTTCGTCATTGGCAGCCCACCTCAACAAGCGAGGCAACGCCGTCTTCGATACCTGTTCAGCAAACTGGACCCCAATATCCGGAACCGCTTCGTACAACCAAATCTACAACACCCACGCGTTCGACATTACAATATGCGAAATGCTTGGACATTGCGATGGACAATTAAAATGTAACTTCGATTTCAAAGGTTACCTGGAACGCCAACGGATAACCCATTAGCCCATAACCATGCCGATCGACACCCGGCTTCAAGTCTGCGACCCGCCGTTCTATGACACCCCACAGGGAAGCATGGGTGGCCTCGTACACAAGCCTGCCCCAAGGGAATGCCAAGAACCGATCGACGTTATCAACAAGCCTCAAAATCCACTGTCGTATAGGAGTCCTGAGTTCATGCCCAAGCAGCACACCCTCTATAATGAAGAGCAGAGCGAGCTTGAAACGCTTTCTTGCACTCGGTTCCTTCGTGATCGAGGTCTTCAAAGCAGTCTCTAGCTCACCAACGGTCACCCTGTTCACTGAGAAAAAGTCCTTAATGGCATCCTTGTCATCCTTCATAATGACTTCCCGGTGTCGACCACAACGCAACCGAGTCACTAGCGCAAACTCCTTGATCGAGAAGCGCCGGAGCTTTCCTTGCAACATGTACCACGTCTCCCACTTCTTCTCCGTCTTAATCTGCCGTTGTAAGACGTAATGCATTAGTTGTGGTGAAAATTGAACTCGGTTTGCCAATTCCACAACTCCCCCAAGCTGGCTTCTCTGCAGCTTCTCCCAATCTAACGGGTGGATCCAATCGTCCAAGTTCACGAGCATCGACACTCTCGAATTTTGGTTGACACGCCCCCGGAAGTGCTTCTCCTCTGGCACTGCATAGCATGGCTCTGTCTTTTCGGGTGGCTTCACTCCCTTCCTCCTTAAATTTTTCGACCTAACCATTTCTTCCCTGCATTTAGGTAGCCATGAAGAGAATTAGATAGCCACACAAAATCATCTACTCCTACCACCCAACAATTAAATCCCCTCTCTCAGATTTTTCCCCAAATACATAAAAAATTAACCATGTCACCAAGTGTAGAACCCATGTCACATAGATTTTAACCCATGTCACTAATCTAATTGGTACCCCTTTTTCTTGAATTCTAATTTCAGACATTTCTCTTGTCACCCACAATAAACTACTTGTCACCATAAGCCAACCTCCCTGGTTCTTCTGCAATCTCAACCCACCCAGCCCAACCTCACTCGTTCTTCTTCAATCTCCACCCCATACATCCCCATAACCCAATTTCATCTCCAACCTTAAATTTTTCGACCTAACCATTTCTTTCCTGCATTTAGGTAGCCATGAAGAGAATCAGATAGCCACACAAAATCATCTACTCCTACCACCCAACAATTAAACCCCCTCTCTCAGATTTTTCCCCAAATACATAAGAAAAATTAACCATGCCAGCAAGTGTAGAACCCATGTCACACAGATTTTAACCCATGTCACTAATCTAATTGGTACCCCTTTTTCTTGAATTCTAATTTCAGACATTTCTCTTGTCACCCACAATAAACTATTTGTCACCATAAGCCAACCTCCCTGGTTCTTCTGCAATCTCAACCCACCCAGCCCAACCTCACTCGTTTTTCTTCAATCTCCACCCCATATATCCCCATAACCCAATTTCATCTTCAACCTTTACATGCATGACAACCCTAACTGCATTTTAATGTTGCATGTCGCATATCCCAAATTCACCCTCCGTATTTGTCTATCGCACCCACCACTCCACAAACAATGAGTAACAATCCTCAATAGCCATAACAATTACCATTCACACTAGAAAACTGAAAATAAATTGGATCCAAGATCCAGAGATGCATAGGAGGGAGAGAGTTTTGCAGACAACCTTATGCGGCTTACCTCCTCTCCGACGTGCTCCTCTCCTCTCCGGTGTACTCGTAGGCGGGCTCCTCTCCTCTCCGGTGTACTCGCAGGCGTACTCCTCAAGAAGGCCGCCCACCCAACCTCTCTTCTCTCTCTTCTTCGTTTTCCTCTATCTTCCCCTTTAGATCCAACTGTATGAAGCCAGACCAACTGTTCCCTTTTTATTTTGGTTTTTCCCCAACCGCAATAAATGCAAGTTGGTGAAAGATTTTCTATTTTCTTTTTCCTTTATTTTTTGATTTTGTTATGGGGTTATCCTTTTTTCCTTTTTTTAAAGTTGGTCAAAATAACGGTGGCAGAAAGATCCACTTAACTGCATGCACGTGTCAGGTCATTGCATCAACTTCTGAGGTAATTGCAATAACGTGTCACGTATTTGAATTACCATGTCAGGTGTTTGAAGTAACATGTCATTACTGAGATATCAGTTTTTTATTTCTTTTAGAAATAACCTCTGTCAGTTGTTGCAATTCACGTGTCACATGTTACAATTACCATGTCACTACTAGAGGGCGCAACCTATCTATCTACCT